>OY288279.1:37011957-38211957 GCA_958450335.1 Hibiscus tridactylites
AGTTATAGGAAATGCATATTGGAGTTCGGTCGGAGGGTAGATAGGAATTTAAAATGAACCTTACTACTACTTAAATTATATGTTTCCTGATATAAATTTTTTACTGCATGTTTACATTGTATGTTTTAACTTGCACTGTTGGAACACATTGAGCTCCCTAGCTCACTCCTCAAATTTTCTTCATTTCAGATATTTTGAATAAGTAACCATGTACATGATATTCAGAGGATAGACACATTTAGTACTCTATACTAGATAAGCCAAAAAAGATTTTGAATGAATGTCAACTGACCTCAGGTTTAATAGAAGGGTTTTAACATCAACTAGCATTACAAACACGAGACCCCATAATTGTAACCATTGTTCTCATATTTTCCAATTGACTGAACATTGGGAGAAGAGATGATTTATTGTTTCAAGGTTGCCTGAACATAAGGTGCATTCTAAGGATTGTTGCCTAAGGGATCCTCTCTTTGATAAATCAACTCGGGTAGGAATCTTAACATGAATCATTCTCCACACAAAAGATTCCACTTTTGGAAGAGAAAGATTAGGTCAAACAAAATTCCACACTTCCTCCTTAAGCCTGCCATCAAAAGAGGTTAATTAACATAAGGCTTTCGCTGAATATAAACCATTTGAAGCCCATGTCCATCTTAAACTGTCATAGCAAAATTGACCGGGTGACACCCTATTAATGGTCGATAGAAAGTCTTCCTAAGTATCCATTTCCCAATCGAATAAGCCCTTACGTAAATGAATCCTCCATTGCCAGCATTTGTTAACAAAGTCACCAAAATTTGTGATAAGGCTAGATTTTACAGTCATGAAGGCAAAATTATAGGGAAAAACGCTTTGAGGGGAGTAATCCCTGCCCACACATCCACCTAAAATTTTATATTTTTACCATCGCCTACAATCATGCGTATGTTTTGGGAGAACATATCATCGGAACTATATCGCGAGGAAATTATACATCTCCACACCCAAGATTTGTTAGCTGACTTTATATTTCGAGGCAGCAATAAACTAGAATTTTCATTATATTTTTTGCATATCACTCTTCTCTAAAGGTTGTTGCTTTTAGTGTCGTACCTCTATAACCATTTGTTAAGAAGAGCCCTATTTTTTGAATTGAAATCCACTAGACCCAACCCTCAGCATGCCTTGGGCAAGACTAGTGTTTCCTACCTAATCAAATGGATGGCCTTACAATTCAACAAACCCCATAAGAATCTGGCAACTAACCTAGAGATTGTTGTGTTGATAGTAGCATGCATCGAAAATAAAGACATGAAGAAAATTGGTAAGCTATATAAGAATGACTTTACCAATATCACTTGTCCCCCAAATGACAGCATCTTGGACTTCCAACCGAATAATTTCTTTTTAAACTCCTCTACAATAGGAGCCCACAATTGAATCGAGTTTTTCGCCGCTCCCAAAGGGAGACCCATATATTGGCAGGGGAAACTTTCACTTTGACAGTTCAGAAGGCCAACCCATTTTTCAAACTTTACCTCATTTACATTGATTCCAATTAAATTTGACTTTTTCATATTGAGTTTAAGACCTGCAGCTATTCCAAAGCCTTTAAGAATTCGTACCATATTTTTAATCTAGGACTCCCCAGCCCCACAAAACAGAATTAGGTCGTCTACAAATTGAATATGAGAAATTTCAATTGCGTTGTGACCAATTTGAAAGCCGTTAGATAATTTGTGAGAATAAGCTTTTTGTAACAGCACACTTAAGGCTTCTACAACAATATTAAAAAGCATCGGGGAAAGCAGACACCATTGCCTCAAACCACGCCCAATTGCAAAATGAGATGTTGGAGTTCCATTAACTAAACTTGAAATGTAAGTAGATGAAATACATGAATATATCCATTGACATCAAACCGACCCGAACCCCATCTTTTTCATGATAGTGATCTAGAATCCCCAATCCACCATGTCATAAGCTTTACAAATATCCAATTTAAATACTACACCTTCTAACCCCTTCCTCCTGGTGTAATCGATAACTTCGTTTGCTATCAAGGAACAATATAAGATTTGTTTACCTAGACAAAACGCGAACTGATGTTCACCAATAATCTCGTGTAAGACATCTCCTAATCGCAACGCTAGCACTTTTGAGAGCAACTTATACACACAGCCCACCAAACAGATGGGCTTGAAATCCTCGATGGAGACTGGACTTTGATTTTTAGGAATAAGCACTATGAAAGAATGGTTGAAAGATGCATCATGCACCCCCTTGTAGAAATTGCTAAATAAAACAATAATACCATCCTTTAACACCGGCCAAAATTTCTTTTAAAAGCCCATGTTGAATCCATCAGGTCACGAAGCTTTGTTCGAACCAATCATTGAAAGGGCAGCCCATATTTCCTCCTCTAAGAAGGGCTTTTCAAGCCTCACAGTAGCTTTCGAGCTTAGTTGATTGAACTCACAGTTGAAGGATTTAATCGGAATGGTGTTTGAAGTATTATAGATATTCTTAAAATACCCCTCAATAACCTTTAATAACCTTTAATAACCTTTAACACCACTTCCCCTACCATAATACTTCCAATAAAGTTGGATCTTCTTCTCGTCGAGGGGACCAAGTGGAAGAATTAAGTGTTTCTATCACCTATAACAACCCAATTTACGCTTGACTTTTGGATCCACTCACGTTATTCTCTTCTAATAAAATTCTATAATCTTTTTCTGGTAGAATTAAGCTCCTCGCGGAGGGACTGGTCATGATTACCATCTGACATTCTACCTTCTAATTCAGCACACTTCTGATCCAACTCACGAAATGAATATGAGGAGTTCCCTGCCTTTTTCCAAACCCACTCTTTAGATACCAACTTACACATTTTTAGCATAGGACCAATTCCAATCCCATTAGATTTGTTTAATTCTTCGTTCACTTTCTCAACATATGCCCTATCATCACTGAGATACTCAAACTATTTGAATGGTCTAGGTCCCCAAAAGGCTTCCATAATTGCCAAGCTTATCGGATTATGATCGGAGATGTTTTTAGGATGTATGATCTGGATTAAATCAGGCCAAACACTCAAGATATCTGAAGGCATTAGAAATTTTTCCAGTCGACTAAATGAAAGGGATTCTCTAAAGTTTGACCAAATGAAAGAGATAGTCCCCCCGATGCGGATGACGAAACAAAATGGGTAATTATTTTTTTATTATATATTTCGTGTTTTTTAATAATTGAAATATTATATATAGATTTCATGCCTTTTTACTAAAATATTTTTATTATTATATATTTTCAAAGCGGTTTGCTCGTGCACACATACTACGCATTATTGGAGGGATTTTGATGCTTGGTAAATCCCGCAACAAAGTGCATGTCATGTGGCTGTATCATCTAATTAATTGTGCGGAATCAAGAGCAAAATGTTGGGGAACAGCGGTCTTGGACTTATCAACTACGAAATTGTCGAGTGGCATCTTACAGATCGGTTTATGCGACAATTTGGGTACATCCAAAGAGTTCCGCATCTGCCGCCTAATTTGGAAAATTACATCGGTTGACGCGGCAAGGGAAGAGAGAAATTCATTGGGGCCATCATCACGCTGACTGGGTATAGCAATGGATTGAGTAATATGTCAGTCGACCGCCCATCCTCGCACCCATTGTGGATTGGGCCATGTCCGTCACTTTGGACTATTTTCAGTGGTACCTCCATAATGGGAAGCCACATATACTTACTCCGGAGGAGCGCGAGCGAGAAATTGAGATGCCTCCCTAAAACCGCCCACGCCCTCAACGTCGACCCAGTTAGAGATAAAGCCAATCGAGGCAGCATGATTTGAGACCGCGAACTCACACTGTAGAGGCATCATCTTCTAGAACAACGTTTCAGAATTTCACTGGTCCATCCACGTTACAGCAGATGAGGCCTCCACCCAAGTTCGGCTTCTCAGATGCCTATCGTCCCTCTATATCGATGATTGGTTCTCCGGTTATCGATGTTCCACCGTTGGCATCACAGTTCGACTACAACATTGTCCAGCATACGCCGTCGGGCAACTTGTTCTCCACCCGCCCCGGGCCCAATAGGAGTTCACGTTTCGAGGACATCTTTAGAGCCGATGATGATGATGCTGATGATACTAATGCTACTGCTAATGATGATGATGAGAACGACCCTGGAGCACATGACATTTGGAGGAATCCGCCACGAGATCGTCCTGCACCCCGATGCGGAATGGGTGGACATAAACATCATTAGGGCCTTTGTCATATTTAATTATGTTTAATTATATTTATGAAAGGCATAATTTTTTTATTTTTTAATTACGCAATTTTAATTTTCTTTAGTAATTTCTTTTTGGGTTAACTACTAGAATAGTCACTTATGTTTCTTTTTGGGTTAACAACTTGTTGACCTTGCATCAAAAAAAATAAGGGTAAACTATTGCAATGGCCACTAAATTTATCCCATGTTTATTTCTTCTCCCCAATTTTAAAAAATAAACATTATGGTCACTACTAAAAAGGTTTTTTTTATAATTTCACCCTTAAATTTTTAAAAATTCATTTTTCAACCCTAAAACTTTACAATCAATCAGTACAATAATATTATAAAGGCTTAAATGAAAAATAGGTGCCCAAAGTATACCCTTTTTAAATTTTATGTACCCAAATTACTCCTATTTAATAACTAAACTTTGAAATTGCTTCTATTTTTTCACTCTGGATTATCTTATTATTATTATTATAACAAGATATGTCATTTTTTTATTATTGTTAAAATTAAATTATTTAAAAATAAAATAAAACCATTTTTATTATTATTAAATTTAAATATTTTAAAAAATATTACTTCTTAAAATGATTTAGGTGTCTAAAGTATTTTTTTTGGTAAAAATTAGTGCCCAAAGTTTCGACAGTTACAATTTTAGGTGCCCGACTATTAAATGGGTGTTAAAAAAATTGTCAACCAATCGGTGCTTAACACGTGACATTAATTTTATTTTATTTTAAAATTTTTTAATGGAAAATAATCAGATTTTTCAATTTTTTATAAAATCTTAAAATTTTACAAGCTTCACAAAACAATCCCTAAAAATTCTCTAGCTCATGCCGCCTCTTCCGCCGCCGGTCGCCGTCGCTGACCACACCCACTTGTTCTTCAGACCAAATCGACCATTTCCCCTAACACGTCGTCCCCAGAAACGCCCAACAGCGTGCATCCGAACGTCAAACACGAACGTCGATTTCGTGCTCGATGTACGGCTGCACGCCGTTGGGCGTTTCCGGCGACGCCATGTTAGGGGAAATGGTCGCCTTGGTCGACGACCAAGTGGGTGTGGTCAGCGGCGGTGACAGGCGGCGGAAGCGGCGACAATCGACGGTGGAAGTTTGGAAATTTTTAGGGATTTAGGGACTGTTTTGTGAAGCTTGTAAAATTTTGAGATTTTCTAAAAATTTGAAAAATCTGAGTATTTTCCATTAAAGAACTTTTAAAAATAAAATTAATGCCACGTGTCGAGCACCGATTGGTTGACAAATTTTTAACACCCATTTAACAGCCGAGCACCTAAAATTGTAACTATGGAAACTTTGGGAACCTATATTAAAAAACTTTAGACACCTAAATTATTTTAAGAAGTAATATTTTTAAAATATTTTAAATTTAGTAATAATAAAAATGATTTTATTTTCAAATTAATTTTAATTTAACAATAATAAAAATGACATGTCATGTTATAATAATAATAATAATAAAATAATTTAGAGTGAAAATATAGGAGCAATTTGAAAGTTTAGTTATTAAATAGGAGCAATTTGGGCACCTAAAATTTAAAAAGAGTATACTTTGGGCACCTATTTTTCATTTAAGCCTTTATAATATTATTGTACTAATTGATTGTAAAGTTTTAGGGTTGAAAATGAATTTTTAAATATTCAAGGGTGAAATTATAAAGAAACATTTTTAGTAGTGACCATAATGTTTATTTTTAAAAATTGGGGAGCAGAAATGTGTATGGGATAAACTTTAGTGACCATTGCAGTAGTTTACCCTTATTTTTTCGATGTCGGGTCAACAAGGTGTCAATTTTTAACGGCAACAAACGACTGAGTGACCAAAAGTTTACGCCCCGAAAACGTAAGTGACCTTACTGGTCCTTTTTCAAAATCAGTGACCAACTCTGTACTGAGAGAAAACATAAGTGATTATTCCAGTAGTTAACCATTTCTTTTTTATACCTTTTCTAATTTATATTTAATTTTGTTTTTTAATTACTGTTATTCGGTTAAAGGCAAATTCAATCAAAAAATAAACTAGGATATCATTTTCTAAGTGAATTTAGGTCGGTTTAGAATGGACGGAAATTGCCTATATTGGTGCCAGATGAAAGAGAATTTCCAGTACTACGAACCCAAACTGAATGTTTATAAAAAATATTCGATTAATAAGCCCGAAATAATGCTCGGACATGCCTATCGAAGCTTGTTCTCCCACCCAGATTTGCAAAGAACTCGCTTTCTGCAGAAAGCGAGTTCCTCGCGATAAATTCATCCGCATCTTGAAATTCTCGGTCCGCAAAGTTCGTTATTCTTAAAAGTTGCCACATATGCGGAACTCGCTTTCTGCGTAGCGCGAGTTCGTGTCTCGCGACATCCGAAACGCAAGTTCTTCATACGTGGAGATTTGGGGGTCATTTTTTTAAATAATAGTATGTGAGGGCCATTTTTCAAGATAATTATTTAAAATAAGTTTTTGGTTTAAAATAGCCTCTTATATCTGTCTTTGGATGTGTCACAGTCCGTGAGTGTCCTTTGCTCATGTCAGTGCTGCCAGTCCAGTGATATTTTGAATTCTTAATCATGGTGTTAGCTTAGCTGTATTATTGATACGTGACAAAAACAATTATTTAAGGAGCGTGGCATTGCAACAGTTATTGCTGAAAGGAAAGGTATATACTATACTCAACTTTTGTGCTTCCGAGGCTATTATTATTGATACTTGACGAAAAGAAATTATTCAAGGAGCTGTCATGGCAACAGTTAGGATTGAGTATTGAGTCCAATCAATAAATCTTAAGTTAGTCGAATTATCTGGTCTTAGTTTATCATTTAATTATTTTTATTTTTTATTTGAATCAAATTTATAAAATTTAAAATAAATAAAAAATAATTTTTTGAGTCAAATCTAATTTTGAACACCCAAACTACAACTTGTTTCGTGAATAAATTAATTAATTCTTTAGTGAATAAATTAAATGCTAATTATTTCATCCACTGGATCTACATGACTGTGTTATTTTAAGGGTAAATTATTCTATTGATCACTATATCATGGAGTAGATCTATTATGGCCATTAAATAAATAAATTATCAATTAAGTAGAGGCGGATCACCCCTAAAGGCTAGGGGAGCCTTGGCACCCCCAAAGTTTGGGGAAATTAAATTTATACTCCTTAAATGTTTTGAAAATGTTAATTAGACCCTTTCACATTTGTATTTTTATCCCTTAGATATTTTTATTTAAGTCCCCTAAATTGTTAAAAATTTCATTAAGACTGCCAAGTTTTTTGAAAATTTTAATCAAACCCTCAATTTTTTTTCAAAGAATTCTCATTAAATCTTCAAAATTTTCAAAATTTTTGACCCAAACTATCACACCAAGACCCGCCCCTGCAATTAAATAACTAAACTTTCATTTTGGATTCAATCAAGCCACATGTTATTAAATTAGCAACAACGAAACAAACAAAGTAATTTTAAAATTTGTATAATAGTATATTTAGTCCTTCATATTTATATATTCAACCATTATAGGTATAATTCTAAAGTAGTAAAAATATTTGTCAATCAATCCTTTCCTTCTCCGATTCTCCTTCTCTAACTCATTTTCCGTCCCCTATTTGCTATATCGGATCCATACCAATCTCTAGTTCGTTAAAGATCTATAAATATGAGTGGTATCAAAATGATTCGTTCTAGGATCCTATAACCCTTGATGGTATGGATATGATTATGGTCGCGAACTTTCAGATAGTTCATTCAAGCTCGTTTAGGCGAAGAGTTGCGGTGTGTAAAAGTGATGGAGATGGAGAATGAGAGAAAAGGGGTTTGGTTCACCTTTGTATGTAGGGTTCAGTTTGAGGGAAGTTGATAGCCCCATCATATATATTGGATAGATTTGATGATGACGTCAAGTCTACACCTCTTAGGATACGATGGATAAGGAAAAGTAGTCCTGCTTGTCAGACGATAGGATTAGATGGTGGGTCAACGGGCTTGACAAATTGTAAAACCTAATTTAATTTTGATATAACAAAGTGTCTAAGGACCTTTTTGTAAAAGTAAATAAATTTTTAAGTATTTCAAAGTCTCACAAATTGACAAGCAAATTTGAACCTAAACTATTTCTAAGTCAAATAAATTGTTCAAACAATTTTTTTTCTAAGTGTTACAGCCCAAAACCAACTTGTACGTTGAGGCGTATTGATACGCTATAGCCGTATCGATATAGTTTTTAGGTTCAAAAATTTTAATCGACAAAAGCGTACCGATACAGTTACACCCGTATCAATACGTTATTTTATTTAGGCTTAACTTTGAGGTATAGCGTACTGATACAGTAGTCCCGATATCAATATGGTTTGATCTGATTCGATAAATCTTTGCATTTAAAGTTTTTGACTGTTGCTTGTCAGTTATAATTTCAGCGAATTTCAAACGGTCGTTAGACCGTATCGATACGCCCATATAGCGTATCGATACACTTTTTGATCAAGGTTTCCTCATGATTCCAGTGAGCAAAATTCGTATCGATACGGTCTTATAGTATCTATGCGCCCTTTTTTTACACTATACTCGTACCGATACGCCCTCTTAAATGTACACAATGGATCTTTTTGTTTTGAGATAGGTATCGATACCCCTGTTCGAGTACCAATACGGTAGGTTGCAGAAGTGCATTTATTGCGGGAAAAATAAAGCCCAACAGCTCCATTGATGATCTCAACCACCAGAACAACTAGAAATCAATGCAAGGGTATATAAACAAGCCTCCAAAGCCTCAACAACAACTATTGAACAAATTTTCAACAATCCAAGAACATATCCAAACCTTAGAGCTCATAAAGTCAAATTCTTGTACCCCCAATTGTGTAATCTTCCTTTGTATTATCTTATTTCAAGTTTGGGGAGTGTTTAAGTGTAATTTGGTAGTCTATCAACCTTGTGAGAGGCATTTTTCAGATTGTCAATCTTCTTTGTATTTGAGAGAGTCTTTTGGGTCAATCTTTGGGTAGTAAGATTGACCGATTGTAAAGGTTACCTCCTTAGCCTAAAAAAGGGAAGAACATCTAGCGGAGATTGTTGAAAATCCTTAGTGTTAGCTAAGGTAGTGGATGTAGAGCTTGTTAGAAGCTTGAACCACTATAATTTGCCTTATTCTTCATTTTTCAATTTCCAATTTGCTCCCTCCAAATTTAAAAAGTCAATTCACCTCCTCTTGGCCAAATCACATTCATTTGATCCACTCAACAATTGGTATCAATGCTTACCTCTTTAAAGGCTTCACATCCACAAGAGGGGATCCTAAGAGAGTGTTGATCAACATCTAATCTAAAACATGGCATCTACCTCTGGGCCTAGCATGTACGAGTCACAATCCATGACTAAACCACCATTCTTCAATGAGGATAACCATCCCTTTTGGAAGAATCAGATGAGGCTCTTCATCAAATCCAACAATTATGTCCTTTGGGAAGTAGTGGAAGACGAACCGACAATTCTTATGAAAAGAGATGATGAAGGAAGACTTATTCTGAAGACCAAGGTGGAGATGACCGATGAAGATCAGAGAAAACTCCAAGTAAACGACAAGGCTCTACATATGTTGTTTTGTGCACTTGGACCCGACATGTATGACAAAATGTCATCATGCACAAGTGCAAATGAGGTGTGGGACAAGTTAAAGACCACATATGAAGGCACCAACGACGTGAAGGAGACCAAGATTGAGATCCTCAACATATGTTATGAGAACTTCAAGATGGAGCCGAATGAGAACATCTCCAAGATGTTTGACCGGTTCTCAGTCAGGTGCTTTTATACCTAGACGAGACATCATTAATAATACTCTCATGGCACAGGAACTTGTGCGTGGATATAATAGGGGCACACTTTCTCCTAGAGGCTCTTTGAAGTTGGACTTACAAAAATCTTTTGATTCACTAGAGTGGGGCTTTATTTTATCTGTACTGGAAGCTCTAAATATGCCTACAATGATGGTTGGATGGATTAGAGAGTGCATCTCTACTCCTAAACTTTCTATTTCCCTCAATGGTGGACTAGTGAGCTTCTTCAACGGGGCAAAGGGTGTTCGACAGGGGATCCCCTTTCCCTATCTTTTTGTCCTAAGTATGAATGTTCTTTCTCGCTTGTTGGATAAAGTTGCAGAGCATGGTATTTTCTCCTACCATCCGAAGTGTCATAGGCTCCATCTTACAAACCTTTGCTTTGTGGATGACATAATGGTGTTCACTAAAGGTTCTTTTGATTCAGTTATGGGAGTGTGGCATGTCATGAAACAATTTTATACCATCTTTAGGTTTCAGATCAATCCATCCAAATCTGAGATCTTCTCTTCTGGCATGACAATTTCTGACTAAGCTTCTTGTATGCTATCTTGGCATTCCTTTAATTCTTATAAGTCTTTCTATTGCAGAATGCGCTCCTCTATTGGAGAAGATCTCGGCTAAGCTTCAATCATGGAAAGCGAAGCAACTTTCTTATGTTGGATGATGACAGTTTATTTAGATTGTCTTTTACAGCATCCAACACTTTTGGAGCAGACAACTTACTTTACTTGATGATGTGATCAAGCAAGTGAACCAACTTTCTTCTAGGTTCTTTTGGAAGGGGAAGATAAGCCAATTAAGAGTGCTAGAGTGAGTTGGGAAAAGATATGCACCCCTAAATTTGATGGGAGGCTTGGTTTGCATGATTTGAAATGTTGGAATCAAGCATGTTCCTTGTTTCTAATCCGAAGGCTTCTTAACGATGGATCTATTTGGATTTCTTGGATCCATGAATATGTACTTAGGGGTGTCTCCTTTTGGCAGCTTTCTTGTCCTCAATATTGTAGTTGGACTTGGAGGAATTTGATGCACACTAGGGACATGGCTACTCTTGTTCCTGACTTACTAAGTGCACCATTGAATTCATTTTTTTTTAAAAGTAGCTTTTTGTTCTTTAGTAGAATTGCGTGGCTTAGTGTTTATCAATTTGTTTGCTAGGCCACAATTGCTTTACTCATTAAGAAAAGGCATACTTGTCGATACAAATACATGAAAAAGCTAAATTAAACACCCCACCCTAATTGAAAAACACCAAACGACCATGGTACAGGCTAAGCGATCACCCCCCCCCCCCCCCCCCCCCCCCCCCCCTAAAAAAATCAATAAATCCGTCTACATGAATTACACCAAACAAATTGGAATAATGCAGGCAAGCATATGAAGACCACCTAAATAGCTTCAAAACAAAGGCACCAAATACAATCATCCATTAAAATACACCCAACTCCCTTCGCACTAATCCACGCCCTTTGCAACATAAACCTTCTTACAATCAAAACAATTAGGGAAAACTACACCGGTGGTCCCCAAACTATTACCATCTTCCTATTTTAGTCCCAAAACTATGTTTTTTGGCAAAATCGTCCCTTCTGTTACATAGTTCTCCTGTTTTGGTCTCCCGTCGTTAAAAACTAACGGAATTGCTGACGTGGAATTTTTTTTATTTATTATTTATTTTCTCTCTCCTTTATATGTATTATTTAAATTTTTTATTCAGACTAATGAACCCCAAAAACTGTCATTGATCTTGTAGTTCCATCCAAGGATATGCCATCAGCTACTGCAACTCAAAACTGTCAAAGCTGTTATTGTCTAGGAGTATTATTATCAACAGAAAGTGTAGAACACTAGCATAGTTTCTCTGACCAAGAATCAAATGGCATTGGTCAAAGTAAATATATATAAAAAATAAATTCTTTAACTTAAGTGATAGATAGGGATAAATCTCAAAACTACAAATCAACACTGGTCAAATGTGGTGAAATTATGATGTGTAGTTTGAATTTGCTAAGCTCACAATGAGATTTTTAGAGTTCATTAGGGACTTTTTTTAGTTTACTACTTTTCATGAAATTGTGACTTTTTAGTTTGAATTCTCTTCTAACTTATAGGACCATAACTGAAGCAAATGAAGTGTCTGCAACGTTTAGTATAAAATGTTGCTAAACCTTTTTCAAAAGAGGGACATGGCCCGATGATTACACAACTAATGTTTGGTTCCAGTTCAACGGAGCCGATACGGGAGAGAGGTGCTGGAACGGAACTGCCTGATGACAAGCATTATCAAGAGATTGAAGCAGATGAGGCAGTATATGGAGGTGATATGGAACCGAATTACTCCGGTTAGACGTTCGAGCAGAATCTAGTTAGACTTTCTGCTGTCATTAGATGCTGACATAGATTAGAGCTTAATTGTACTGTGAACAAATCTCATTATTGTTCCTTTTATCTTTTCGCAACTTTGAATCAACATTAGCACTCTCACTGCCAATCGAAAACAACTTAGGCTTTCGCCGATAGCCATCGAGCCATCAACTAAAGCAAAAAAAATATGGTGCATGTTCGTATCACATTGAAAGCTACCACTAATCCATAACACGAAACCTGTAATCCAATCATTTCATATGAAAAGAACTGTTTTACATTGCTGTGTAAATTGCTTTATATCAAAATCCAATGGTAGCTAAAGCCTAAAAGCACCAATACATACACATTAGTGACTTGAGCAAAGGGCATTCATACCAATCAGTAACTATAGAGGTTAAAAACTAATTTCAGTTTTTGACAGTTCTTCCATACTCCGAGCCACACGTTGTGTCAAACATCATGTATGACAAATGTTTCCTTCGATACTAATTCACGAGCTTCCTGTACTTGCTCTTCATGAAAGTCAATAGAAAATCCGTAAAAAATCAATACTCCTAGACAATAACAACTTTGATAGTTTTGAGTTGCAGTAGCTGATGGCATATCCTTGGATGGAACTGCAAGATCGATGACAGTTTTTGGGGGTTCATTTGATTGTTTTAAATCTAATTTGTGCTAAAACATAACAATAATTGGAGTTTAACCCAATGGTAGAAGGGACGATTTTGCCAAAAAAACATAGTTTTAGGACCAAAATAGAAAGACAATAATAGTTTGGGGACCACCAGTGTAGTTTTCCCAAACAATTATTATTGATTGGTGAGATATGTTAAGTGCAGTGGTGGGATCCATATGAGCCCAATGTGTTCCCCATCGTTGTTGTTGTCCATCATAATCTAATTATTAGATTTTTTTTCTAGTGGTTTATGTGTTTATATGCATAAACAAGTGTGCCATGTTCGAGTTTTCTTATATCCTTTATTTGTGACATTAATTATCATTTAAGATATATATTAGATGTTGTAATCCATATCCCAAATGGATGGTTGGCTCAGTTGTAAGAGTGCCTTACTATCCCCCAAACAAAACATGAGTTTGAGTCCAGCTAAAGCCAAATTGTTTGGATTTGTTTTCCTTCTCCAATCAAGTAATGAAAACCAAATGTGTAATTATATAAATTTATGTTATTATATTACCTTCTATGTTAGGTTTTAACAGTAGATGATTTGATTGATACCACTTAAATAGTTCATATCGCAATCACTCCATAATTAGTTGGTCATTTTAGTAGTTTACCCATTTAATAAATTTGGATAGTATTAAATTATTTTTGATAATTTGGTTAGTATTCACACTATTATATTATAATATTTTAATAAATGCTTCCAAACCTGAATATTAAATCCTACCCTTTCTCCACCTTTTTCATTTTCTCTGAGGCAGTTACAAATTTTTTAAGTTTCAAAGTTCATCTTTATTCTTTTCTTCTTTCGCCGGCGGCGGCCATTGGCCGTTCTGCCCATATAATGTATATAAATAAGTTTCATCGTTGCCGATGAATTTTTTAGTTTCATGTTTTCTTTTTACTTTGCCAGGTTTCTACCATATCTGCTTCTTTGGTAGTTCTTTCGTCTACCTCTACGGCAGTTCTTTTGTCTGCTTGTATGGCAGTTCCTTTGTCTGCTTTTATGACAGTTTCAGTCTATCTTTTGATAGTTTAGAGTTAGGGTGACGAGTATCATCGAACTTTTTTGTCACCGAAGGAAGGCCGAACACTTCATGTTATGATTCTTTTTTTTGTGGTTGTGCCGATATGCCAAGAACAAGTAGCGAAAGAATTATGATGTCTTAAAGAGCAAAGTAATAGCTTTCTGGATTTCATTTAGAAGTTTCTTCTGAAGGTGTTAGGTTTGATTTTTTAACGTCTTTCACACCGTTAGATTTTTCTGCATTGTTTATTTTGCATTGAACTTTCATTGTTTACGGTGTGATTCATTTGTAATTCTTTCACCATTGAATATAATCTTGTTTTTAAAAAATCCTACCCTTGTATAATAATATTGATATTTATTGTATATCATTGAAATGAGAATATTTAGTGAATCTGATCAGATTTGATTCCCACACAAAATGTGGCATGCTAAATATTTAATCCTGTTGGATCTACTCTATTATTGATACGCGCAAACAAGATTTACTAAAGGATAACATATTCCATCGGTACGCTGGTTGATTCCATAGCAAAACAGATAGACCTTGGTAAAGATGGGCAACGGTGAGACTGCCAATGAGCTACTTGAAGCTCAAGCTCACGTTTGGAACCACATTTTCAGCTTCATAAACTCCATGTCCCTAAAATGTGCGGTTGATTTAGGCATTCCTGATATCATTCACAACCATCGCAAGCCCATGACTGTTACCGAGTTGGTTGCTGCACTACCGACGCTCAACCCTATCAAGGCACGCAACATCGACCAGCTCATGCGTATTTTAGTTCACTCCGGCTTCTTTGCACAACAAAAGCTTAGCCATGGCGTCCAAGAAGATGGTTATGTTCTTACCAGCGCTTCTCATCTGTTGCTCAAGGATAATCCCTTAAGCGTAACACCTTTTCTCAAAGCTATGCTGGATCCTATTTTAACAAAGCCTTGGGATTTTCTAGGCATTTGGTTCCAAAACAATGATTCTACCCCATTTGAAACAGCTCACGGGAAGGCATTTTGGGACTATGCTGGTCATCATCCAAAGCTTAGTAACTTTTTTAATGAAGGCATGGCCAGCGATGCTCGATTGGTTAGTAGCGTTTTGATCGACAAGTGTAAGGGCTCATTTGAGGGATTGGATTCCCTGGTGGACGTTGGAGGGGGAACAGGAACACTGGCCAAGGCCATTGCTGATGCATTTCCGCACTTGGACTGCACTATCTTTGATCTTCCTCATGTTGTTGCCGGCCAACAAGAGAGCGGAAACTTGAAATATGTTGGAGGCGATATGTTTAAGGATGTTCCGGTTGCAGATGCAGTTTTACTAAAGGTTTTTACTAATTTTTCTTCATCAATCATCTCTTTTTAACCCTTTTTAATCGTTTTAAATTGACACTAATGCATTTGATGAATGCATTCGAGCTGATTAAATAGTGGATATTGCACGATTGGAACGACGATGAATGCTTGAAGATTCTGAAGCGATGTAAAGAGGCGATTTCGAATCAAGAGAAAGTGGTGATGATAAAAAAAGAAGGTGATGATAATAGACATGGTAGTTATGGATAAGGAGAAAGTGAATGATGAAACCATGAAGTTGATGGAAACGCAGATGTTCTTCGATATGTTGATGATGGTGTTGCAGACTGGTAGAGAAAGGCGGGAAGAAGAATGGGCTAAGCTCTTCTTTGCTGCGGGTTTCAGTAACTATAAGATTATTACTATTTTAGGTTTGAGATCTCTCATTGAGGTTTACCCTTAGTAAGCAGGAGTTGTTTTTATTTAATTTTCCTTTGTCCACTTCTATTTATCAAATCATTATGGTATTGTTTGGAAAATCATCACTAATTGAATTTAGGTGTAATTTTATGTATTCTTCAAAAAGACAAAGATGTAATTGTATGGAATTAAACAAGGCTTGCAGCACCCCAAAAGTGGGGTAATTTAATTGGAATTAAAATGAAGAAAATAAAAAAGAAAATTTTGATATAAAAAAAGGTAAACTACATATTTAGCACTCCACCTATGTTTGTGTTTCTATTTTCGTACCCCAACTATTTTTTTGGTAAAATAATACCTAATGTTATGTATCGTTTCTATTATGGTGCCTCAACCGTTAAAAATAAACCGAAATGATGATTTGGCTTGGTTAAATAACAATTTTAGTCCAAAAACGTATATAACTTATCAATTTAGTCCAAAATTCTAGCAATTTAAACATCATTTTAACTTTTTGGGTTAGAAGTGTAAATTTCTCAATTTTTTCTTCCTGTCAAAATTGTTCATATTCTTTCGGGGTTTTGGGGTTTGAGGTTTAGCTTCGCCGACCAGTCAACCGTCGCAAGCTATTCGACCCACTCGAACCAAACACCCATGCGCCTCTCGACCTGCCACGACCTCGTCCGCCTTGGAAATCTTGCGACCCTGCCCAACATGGAAGGCTGTTGCAATAAGGAAAATAGTAGAAAATTAATGAGCAAATTTCATAGGGGTTAATCCTCTAGTACCGCAATGTCTGTTATTGTCGAGGAATTTCAAAAGTTTCTTGCAAGTTAATCATGTGCTTTGTTTATCACTTATCTAATAAGTTGGTCAAACCACAGTTGATCAAGTAAACCCCAAACCCATGCTCAACTTCTCTCATCCCTAGTGCTCAACCCAGCAAACCCATCTCAATTGCGCTTCCTCTTAATAATTTGTGAATTCACCTCATTCATCTCACCATTTTATTATTTATTAAGCTTCGATTGGTCCTCAACGTGCCTGATTTCTAATTTTGTAAACCCTAAATTCCAAAGAAGCTATCAACATGAGGAAGAAGAAAAATGAGAGATTTACAGTTTTAATTCAAAAATTAAAATGATGTTTAAATTGATAGAATTTTGGATTAAGTTAGAAGATTGTATAAGTTTTTGGGACTAAAATTGTTATTTGACCAAGCCACGTCACCTTTTTTGTTTATTTTTATCAGTCGGTTACCAAAATAGAAACCATACGTAACGTTAGGTGTCATTTTGCCAAAAAATTAGTTTGGGTACTAAAATAGAAACACAAGCATAGGTAGGGTAATAAATATATAGTTTACCCTAAAAAATTAGGAAAGAGATTTTTGCAGCCATATAGTTTTGAACTTGTGACTCATGGTTGGTGAACCCAAGCCTTGAACATTACACTTTTGGTTTTAGATTACACCAACTTTTATTTAAGCTAAGCCTTATGTATATTCCAATAATTAATAAAATCTGAACCAAACTCATCAACTAGTAATTAATGCCCCATATTAGATATGAAAATATCAAATTTCTCTAGAATACCAAGAGCCTCTCACCAATTTCCCCTCACCGTTCAACCTTCGTCACCGCTCCGTCGTGGTCATCACCGCCGCCACCTTTTGAATCGCCGCCTCTTTCCGATCAAGCCCTTGTTCACCACTCGTCGAATCTCCACGCCGTCCGTTGTGGGGATTCACCTGTAGGTTTGTCAGAATCCAAGGATTCTTCTTTATGTTTTTCAGTGATTCCACCGTCGTCTATCGTTCGTTCTCAATGCAATTGCTGCTATCGTCCTCTCTTGGTCGATTGTCATTCCGTCGCCGTTTGAAGGTCACCGGAGTTACAAGAAAAACCCTCAGTTCCTCCATTTTCGATCGTTCTCCGTTGTTCCAAGGTCGTGGTAAGCCTCGACATGTAGTAAAATCAAGTTAACTCATAGTTTTCAGCATTTTAGAGTGTTTTCGGCCGATATAGGCCGCACGTGGCTCTCACATGCCGCCGAAGGCAATTATATGTTAGAGTATGCCCAAAGATCAATCATAAGATGATTATAAATGATATTTCTTTTTAACTTGTTTATTCATAAAGATGCATTGCCATTATTATTTTCAGTTACAATTCTGCGTGCATAAATAAATTGAATTATAATAAAGTCCTTTGAATAATATGGTTATTCTTAAATGTCCTTAATCGAGTATTATTGTGGGCGTGGACAACAATAATGCATTAAGACTAATATGTAGTTGATTGATGACAAAGTGTTGTCATTGGCATGGAGATGTCAAAATCAATACATAAGTATGTGTTAGAGAACGACATATTGGACTGGCCCGCTATGAGAATGTTTCTTGGATTATTATGTGACAGTCACCACATTGCTCATAGTTATAACTACATGTATGATCCTCAGACTTGAGATCATCATTATTTCAACATCGTGAGTGACATATTTTAATACAGTCAAACGTGTGTCGTAACTGACTACACTATAAAGACTGATATTGGATATGTCACAATCTATGTTGTGGGATATGGTTGATCAAGAAAAGATTTGTCCCTTCTACATAATAGGAGTAATATCGTAGACCACTTGATTGAGTGAGAATAGAAATGCATGGCCATGCTCGAATAAGTTGATATGAGATATCATAGTTATTCGTTTATAATAGTCAACTCAAGATATCAAGAAATATTAGATTGAATATACAAGTGTGACTATTCCATGACGTGTGTCCAATCTAGATATAAGGAAAAAAAGATGTAATACATGAAAAGAGTTAATCACGAAGAGGTTATGTCGAATCATGATTTCTTGTAACTTAGGTGACAATTACATATTGCTAGATGACACTCATTGTTTGTAATATTAGAAATTGTCTAATATTTACTACTAACGTTACATGAACCTACAGGGTCACACCCACAATTGAAATGAGCATATATTAGACGAATTAATACATGTATAAATTTGTTGTACACAGATTTAGTTAAATTAATATATATTTGATATATATATAATTTAAGTATTAGGTAAATATAAAAAGAAAAGTAATTATTATAATTATGACTCTTTTAATATATAAATAATATAATTCGATTTAAATCCACATATATTGAAATCCTAATTAAGTTGAATTGAGATTATATATATTTAATATATATATATATATATTGAAATCCTAATTAATTTGAATTGAGATTATATATTTAATATATATATATATATATATATATATATATATATTGAAATCATAATTAAGTTGAATTAGGATTATATATATATATATATATATATATATTTTGAAATCCTAATTAAGTTGAATTGAGATTATATATATTTAATATATATATTGAAATCCTAATTAAAGTTAAATTGGAATTATATATATATATACATATATATATATATAGTAAAACCTCTATAAATTAATACCCCTGGGATCATGAAATTTTATTAATTTAGAGAGATATTAATATATCAATAAATTAATAATTTATTAATTAAAAGAAAATTTCTCAATTCAGCAAATATAACTTTGATAAAGATATTGTGTGCAAATAAATTGTAAATTGTACATAATATTCCAATTAATTAAAAATAAGTAGATTCATGTATATGTTATTAAATATGTTCATGTGTCAAATTATTTACGAATTCATTGAAACTAATTGAAACTAATGCATGTACTTAATAGATACTTGAACTAGTCACGCGAAATGAAGCATTGAATGCAGCAACAACTCTTCACAACTTTTTATTGCAGTTGGAGACCTCAACGCCGGAACTTGTGGGTGCAATTAGAAAAGTTAGAGATGAAATTGAATTAGATTTGAATTTTAAAAAGAAACAGATTACAATTGATTCATATTTTAGCAAGTTACCAAAGTAGTAATTATAATATTTATGAATTATTAGTTTATAGTTTTGATGGGACCTTTATATTTATAAAGGGGATCTCCAAAAAATTATTATATTATTATCTTATCGAATTTGATGATTTTTTACATTGGCCCAAGTCGGGACCGGAGAAATTTATTATTTAATAGAGTTTATTAATTTAAAGAGTATTAATTTATAGAGGTTTTACTATATATACGAGTTGAATCCTAATATGAGTTGAATTAGGATTACAAAGGCTATATCAAGGCATGAGAAAACTAGTAGTCATAAATTCTTCTAAATAGTTTAGAGAGTTTTATATGCTCGTTTCAACTGGGTGAATTACGTAGAGGTTGGAGCATTATCGTTGCGGCTTAAGAATCGACATCGTGGAATCGTGATTGGATATCAATCTTCTCCAAAGTCAGAATTCCAAATTTTAAATAGGTATTTTTTTCTCCCTTATTCACCTTGATTCGTTCCTCGTACATAGATCTCTAGTGGTGATCGTCGGATATTTTTTTGCTGCGCCATGGGGTGTGCCGGCGTGACCCAACATTTCCAACCACCATGGTTGGTTCGCCCTTGAACTGAATCGATTCATTTCTAAACTGGCCTAGTCAGACTAGGCCTGGCAATTCGAACCGACTTGCTTGCCTCATAACTGAACCGACCCAATCTAAGCCCAATAAAAATTTAACCTGTTTGACTCGTACCCATATGACCCGACCTAACTGAGTCAACTCGCCCGAGTTAACCTGGTTGACTTTGACCCATTGACTCTAACCATTGACTTTGATACAAAAAGCCACCTTTTTCGAAAATTTGTATTTCATGTTTTTCGACGTCTTAAGTCTATTTTTGAAGCATGTTTCATGAAATTTTAACCCTAAAGCCTCCGAAATTGACTTTGAACCCGAACATGGATATGTATTAAGTTAATTTATTTAAGAGAAGTTATTGAAAAAGGACTGAAATATGATATTATTTGTTTAAAGGTACTAGAGATTCTCCCGATCGTGCATCTACCCAGCCCAACTCCTCTTGATCTGTTCGACCACGTGAACTCGTTGTGACTCGTATGTATCGATACGCTGTGAATTATCATAGAAGAGAATTTCTCCCGTATTGATTTAAGTTTTGTTGTGTCTTATGTTCTAGTACAACGTCGAAGCGTAACACGAGTGCTCTGTTGGCCATCTGACAACCTGATCTTTTGAGGCATGTTCCTTGTATGCTATATAAATGTTTTAAATGTTTTGTTTGAACTGATCATGTGCACATGGATGATATTTTTTGATTTTGCAAAAACATTACATGTTATCTGATTTTAAGCAAGATGATTTCATCTGTCTGATTTATGCCTAAATACTTGATTCGATAACATGCTCTATGATTACTGTTTCACTAAATATCCCGAATTTGCTTTATATCTACTGTTACTACTACTTACTACTGATCACAATTATTAGTCTAAATTGTTTTACTGGGCTACTTGGGATAGAATATGAAGTCTATGTAGGTTCAACCCTGATCCAGCTGGTGATTCCTACTGTACCAGGTTCCTATGCTTTAGCTATGGTGATTTCTATTGTACCAGGTTCCTATGCTTCGGCTATGGTGATTCCTACTACATTAGGTTCCTACACTTCAAATAGGGTGATTCCTACTGGACCTAAGACATCCCCTTAGGACGGCACCTACGCCCAATTGGCCTGGGTTAACACCTTTATAGATGCAGTTACGGGAAATGCATATTGCAGTTCGGTTGGAGGGTAGATAGGAATTTAAAATGAACCTTACTACTACTTAAATTATATGTTTCCTGATATAAAATTTTTACTGCATGTTTACATTGTATGTTTTAACTTGCACTATTGGAACACATTGAGATCCCTAGCTCACTCCTCGAATTTTCTTCATTTCAGATATTTTGAATAAGTTACCATGTACATGATATTCGGAGGATCGACAGATTCGGTACTCTATACTAGATAAGTCAAAAAATATTTTGAATGAATGTCAACTGACCTCCAATTTATAAATGCAATTATGGGAAATGCATATTGGAGTTCGGTTGGAGGGTAGATAGGAATTTAAAATGAACCTTACTACTACTTAAATTATATGTTTCATGATATAAAATTTTTACTACATGTTTACATTGTATGTTTTAACTTGCACTGTTCGAACACATTGAGATCCCTAGCTCACTCCTCGAATTTTCTTCATTTCAGATATTTTGAATAAGTTACCATGTACATGATATTAGGAGGATCGACATATTCGGTACTCTATACTAGATAAGTCAAAAAATATTTTGAATGAATGTCAACTGACCTCCAATTTATAAATGCAATTATGGGAAATGCATATTGGAGTTCGATTGGAGGGTAGATAGGAATTTAAAATGAACCTTACTACTACTTAAATTATATGTTTCATGATATAAAATTTTTACTACATGTTTACATTGTATGTTTTAACTTGCATTGTTCGAACACATTGAGATCCCTAGCTCACTCCTCGAATTTTCTTCATTTCAGATATTTTGAATAAGTTACCATGTACATGATATTCGGAGGATCGACACATTCAGTACTCTATACTAGATAAGTCAAAAAATATTTTGAATGAATGTCAACTGACCTCCAATTTAATAGAAGGGTTTTAACATCACCTAATATTACAAACACGAGACCTCACAACTGTAACCATTGTTCCCAGATTTGCCAATTGACTGAACATGGCAGAAGAGATGATTCACTGTTTCAAGGTCGCTTGAACATAAGGGGCATTCTAAGGATTGTTGCCTAAAGGATCCTCTCTTTGATAAATTGACTCGGGTAGGAATCTTACCATGAATCATTCTCCACACAAAAGCTTCCACTTTTGGAGGAGCAAGATTAGGCCAAACAAAATTCCACACTTCCTCCTTAAGCATGCCATCAAAAGAGGTTAATTAACATAAGGCTTTCGCTGAATATAAACCATTTGATGCCCCTGTCCATCTTAAACTGTCATAGCAAAATTGACCGGGTGACACCCTATTAATGGTCAATAGAAAGTCTTCCCAAGTATCCATTTCCCAATCGAATAAGTCCCTACGTAAATGAATCCTCCATTGCCAGCATCCGTTAACAAAGTCATCAAATTTTGCAACAGGGCCAGATTTTACAGTCTTGAAGGCGAAAATTCTAGGGAAAACCACTTTGAGGGGGAGTAATCCCTCCCACACATCATCCCAAAATTGTATATTTTTACCATCACCTACAATCATGCGTATGTTTTGGGAGAACAAATCATTGGCATTATATAGCGAGGAAATTATACTTCTTCACACCCAAGATTTGTTAGCTGACTTTATATTTCGAGGTAGCAATGAACTAGAATTTTCATTATATTTTGCGCATATCACTCTTCTCCAAAGGTTGTTGTTTTTAGTGTCATACCTCTATAACCATTTGTTAAGAAGAGCCCTATTTTTTTGAATTGAAATCCACTAGACCCAACCCTACGCAGGCCTTGATCAAGACTAGTGTTTCCAACCTAATCAAATGGATAGCCTTACAATTCAACAAACCCCCATAAGAATCTAGAAACTAACCTAGAGATCGTTGTGTTGATAGTAGCAGGCATCGGAAATAAAGACATGAAGAAAATTGGTAAGCTAGATAAGAATGATTTTACCAATATCACTTGTTCCCCAAATGACAGCATCTTGGACTTCCAGCCAAATAATTTCTTTTTAAACCTCTCTACAATAGGAGCCCACAATTGAATCAAGTTTTTCGCCGCTCCCAAAGGGAGACCCAGATATTGGCAGGGGAATCTTTCGCTTTGACAGTTCAGAAGGCCAGCCCATTGTTCAAACTTTACCTCATTAACAATAATTCCAATTAACTTTGACTTTTTCAGATTGAGTTTAAGACCTGCAGCTATTTCAAAGCCTTTAAGAATTTGTACCACATTTTTAATCTAGGACACCCCAGCCCCACAGAAAAGAATCAGGTCGTCTACAAATTGAATATGAGAAATTTCAATTGCGTTGTGTCTAATTTGAAAGCCGTTAAAGAATTTGTGAGAAAAAGCTTTTTGTAACAACACACTTAAGGCTTCTACAGCAATGTTAAAAAGCATCGGGGAAAGCAGACACCATTGCCTCAAACGACGCCTAATTGAAAAATGAGATGTTGAAGTTCCATTAACTAAACTTGAAATGTAAGTAGATGAAATACATGAATATATCCATTGACTTCAAACCAACCAGAACCCCATCTTTTTCATGATAGTGATCAAGAATCCCCAATCCACCGTGTCGTAAGCTTTAAGAAAATCGAATTTAAATACTACACCTTCTAACCCCTTCCTCCTGGTGTAATCGATAACTTCGTTTGCTATCAAGGAACAATCTAAGATTTGTTTACCTAGACAAAACGCGAACTGATGTTCACCAATAATCTCGTGTAAGACATCTCCTAACCGCAGCGCTAGCACTTTTGAGAGCAACTTATACACACAGCCCACCAAACAGATGGGCCTGAAATCCTCGATGGAGACTAGACTTGATTTTTAGGAATAAGCACTATGAAAGACTGGTTGAAAGATGCATCATGCACCTGCCCCTTGTAGAAATTGCTAAATAAAATAACAATATCATCCTTTAACACCAGCTAGAATTTCTTTTAAAAGCCCATGTTAAATCCATCAGGTCACGAAGCTTTGGCCGAACCAATCATTGAAAGGGCAGCCCATATGTCCTCCTTTGAGAATGGCTTTTCAAGGCTCACAGTAGCTTTCGAGGTTCGTTGATTGAACTCACAGTCGAAGGATTTAATCGGAATGGTGTTTGAAGTATTATAGATCTTCTTAAAATTCCCCTCAATAGCTTTTTTTTATCTCTATTGGATTGTCAAACACAACTTCCCCTACCTTAATACTTCCAATAAAGTTGGATCTTCTTCTCGCCGAGGCGACCAAGTGGGAGAATTAAGTGTTTCTATCGCCTGCAACAGCCCAATTTACCCGTGACTTTTGGATCCACTCAAGCTCTTCTCTTCGAATAAAATCCCATAATCTCCTTCTGGTAGAATTAAACTCCTCATAGAGGGACTGGTCATGATTACCATATGACATTCTACCTTCTAATTCAACACACTTCTGATCCAACTCATGAAATGAATATGAGGAGTTCCCTGCCTTTATCCAAACCCACTCTTTAGATACCAACTTACACATTTTTAGCATAGGACCAATTCCAATCCCATTAGATTTGTTGCATTCTTCATTCACTTTCTAAACATATGCCTTATCATCACTGAGATACTCAAACTATTTGAATGGTCTAGGTCCCTAAAGGCTTCCATAATTTCCAAGCTTATCGGATTATGATCGGAGATGTTTTTAGGATGTATGATCTGGATTAAATCAGGCCAAACCCTCAAGATATACGAAGACATTAGAAATTTGTCCAGCCGACTAAATGAAAGGGATTTTCTAAAGTTTGACCAAATGAAATGGATAGTCCCCCCGATGCGGACGACGAAACAAAACGTGTAATTATTTTATTATTATATATTTCGTGTTTTTTAATAATTGAAATATTATATATATATATATATCGTGCCTTTTTTTAGTAAAATATTTTTATTATTATATATTTTCAAAGCGGTTTGCTCGTGCACACATACTACGCATTATTGGAGGGATTTTGATGCCTGGTAAGTCCCGTAACAAAGTGCATGTCATGTGGCTGTATCATCTAAATAATTTTGCAGAATCAAGAGCAAAAAGTTGGGGAGCAACAGTCTTGGGCATTCTGTTCAAGGAGCTTTCCAGAACTGTCGACCCTGACAGACAAACAATCGGAGGGTGTCTTTTGCTCCTTCAGTCTTGGGCTTGGTTTCGTATGTCTTTTTTAAGCCCGCAGCCTAGACAACCCACCCCATACATGTTGAGATTTTAGGGGCTCGATTCGATCAACCGTTTTTGCTCGCCAAGTGTGGAGAAGTTGGATAATTGGGTGTTTTAGTGGGAGGTGAAAATTTGGCAATTTGACACAAGGATTTATAGTGGTTCAACCTTCTAACCAAGGTCTACATCCACTACCTTAGCTCCCCACTAAGGATTTCCAAACAAATTCACTAAGAATTTCGTCCCATTATCTCGGATTAGGAGGAAACCGTTACAACCCTCAAAGCTTTCTACCCAAAGCTTGAAGGAACACTCTTTTTACAAAGAAAGACTTAGCAAACTAGAAATCCCTCTAAAAGGTGTTTGTTTGCAATTCTAAGCTCTCACCCAAAACCTAAACACTTGAGCAAATTTAACAATGTAAGCTCACAAGTGTTGTCTAAGCAAGAAATGAACAATTAAAGCTCTAGACAAATTTTGACATCATAATGTTGTAACAATTGAAGCATTAACCATTACAAGATGCTTGAAGGTCCCTTTTATACTCCCAATTGAGTTTATAGCCGTTACTAGCCGTTGGGGATGATTTGGAGCCGTTGAGGACTTTATTTCCCTTCATAAATGCTGTTCTACAGCCTTCCGTATCGATACGCTTGGATCCGTATCGGTACGACCTTCATTAGAAACTAGCTGTTGGACTCTTGCCAGCCTAGGCGTATCGATACACTTTAGGGCGTATCGGTACGGTTTCACATTTAAATGACCGTTGAGAAAATAGCCATTGGGGTGGTTAAAAGGGGATCGGTACGCTTACCAAGCGTATCGAAACGATCCCGATCCGTATCGAAACGGCCAAGCCTGTTTCGATACGGGTTTTGACAGTGACCAAATTGGGGCAAAAAGGTAATGGTATGGGTACAACCGTATCGATACGAGTAGCTTGAAAAGTCAAGTTTGGCTCTTTAAAATTAGTAAAAACTTTGCCAAAAACCCTCTAAAATATCTCAAACATAATTTCAAGTTGTTTGGACTTAAAAACAAGTTTTAAATTCTTTTCAAATTAGTCCAAAACATTTTTCAATTATTATATCAAAACACTAGTTCTACAATCTCTCCCTTTTTGATATAGTAAAACTAACTTGAAAAATTGTTTGGGATTCTCCCCCTTTATCTTAAAAAATGTGAATAAGAGATTAAAGATTATGAAATCATATGAAATCAATTAAAGCTCCCCCTTATTCATTTGAAAATTCAATTTTTCAAATCATTTCTCCCCCTTTTTGTTATATCAAAAAGAATTTAAGACATTAAGTTTCAAAAAAACAATAGAGGTAAAAAAATTGACACACTTAAAATTTTGGTTTAAAATTGGCTCCCCCTTACTCAAGGCATCATAAGAATGATAGTTCAACATATATGATTAACTAGTTGACTTAAATGAAAATTAATCAAATAAAAGCAAAAGCAACTAGATTTTACCACACTTGAACTCAAGGGAGGATGTGAAGCCTTCCTTCTTCAAGTGTTCTTCCTATGTGTGCATAGAGCTCCCCCTCAAAGTTTGACTTGTTGATCACTCTCCATCACACCTAGCAAAAGACAATCAAGTAATTTTTGGTATCCAAATTGCTTTGGATCCATAGACATTAGTAGCACAAAATTTAGTCCCCTTAGGAATCCATTTTTCAATTTCATCCTTTTTAGTTGAAGTGGTTAGTCCTTTTGGGACCCAAACACTTCTAAAACATTTTCCATTCACAAATCTAGGGGCACTAGATTGTCTTACATAAAAATTTGATTTTCGAATTTTTTTTCTTTTCAAGTTCATTGGAAATCAAATCTTTTTCTTTTTGAACTTTAAGAAGCAAATTTTGTAAATCAAGACATTTTTGTTCAAAATCTTTCAATTTTGCTTCAAGTTCAAGATTTGTTTTGGAAAGCAAATCATTTTCAATTTTTATTTTTGAAATCAACTTTTTGTTCTTGGAAAATGATGCCTTGAGTTCCAAAAGCAAATCATCATAGGCATCTTGTAACTCATCAAATGTATAAGAATTTGAAATAGATGAGTTAGAAGTTACCTCCCTCTCATTGAGGGCCATCAAGCATAGGTGGGCTACTTCATCATCGGTGGAGTCTTCATCACTCCATGTGGCCACATATACTTGTTTTAAAGATGATCCATTCTTTTTGGATTTGTGGGAGTCCTTCATCTTCTTCATCGATTCATGCTTGGATTTTTCCATTTTGCTCTTCATGAACCGGGCAAATTTGTTGAAGAGATAGGCCATCTCTTCATCTTCACTTTCCTTCTCACTTGAATCTACATGATGACTTGTGGAGGATTTAAGAGCTACGGCACTAGCATTGATGCCTAGCTCCATGATCTTCTTCTTCCCCATCGCTCTAATCTCTTCCTTCTTCTTCTCATCTTCTTTGTTTTTCTTCATTATTTGGTGAGTGAGAAGAAACCCCATGAGTTCATCAAGCTTCAAGGTTTTGAGATTCTTGGCTTCGATGATGGCGGTCTTCTTTGAGTCCCATGACTCGAGAAGGGAGTAGATGAGCTTTCGGACAAGCTTCTCTTCCGGGATGGTTTCTCCATAACCTTTAAGACAATTGGTGATAGTGGAGAACCTATCAAACATCTCTCGATGTTCTCTTCCGGATCCATCTTGAAGTTCTCATACTCTAAGATTAGGAGCCAAATCTTGGTCTCCTTGACTTCATCGGTTCCCTCGTATGTGACTTCAAGCTTGTCCCATACCTCCTTGGCACTCTCACAAGAAGACATCTTCTCATAGATGGTTGGGCTAAATGCACAAAAGAGCATGTGCAAGGTTTTGAAATTAAGCTCCATCTTCTTGCGATCAACGACACTCCATTCTGCTTTGCTTCCTTGAGGCACGAACGGACCATCTTCAACTATGTACCATAGCTTGTAATCTCTTGACTTCAAGAAGAATTTCATCTTTATCTTCCAATGGGCATAGTGATTTCTGTCGAAGAAAGGCGGTTTGTCGATTGATTGTGCCATTGAGCCGGTTGATGAAATATTGATCGAGCTTGCCGGATCTTCTCAATAGGATGTGAATCCCTTCGATTGAGCCAAGCTCTGATACCAATTGTTGAGATTTTAGGGGCTCGATTTGGTCAACCGTTCTTGCTCGCCAAGTGTGGAGAAGTTGGATAATTGGGTGTTTTAGTAGGAGGTGAAAATTTGGCAATTTGACACAAGGATTTATAGTGGTTCAACCTTCTAACCAAGGTCTACACCCACTACCTTAGCTCCCCACTAAGGATTTCCAAACAAATTCACTAAGAATTTCGTCCCCTTTTCTCAGATTAAGAGGAAACCGTTACAACCCTCAAAGCTTTCTACCCAAAGCTTGAAGGAACACTCTCTTTACAAAGAAAGACTTAGCAAACTAGAAATCCCTCTAAAAGGTGTTTGTTTGCAATTCTAAGCTCTCACCCAAAACCTAAACACTTGAGCAAATTTAACAATGTAAGCTCATAAGTGTTGTCTAAGAAAGAAATGAACAATTAAAGCTCTAGACAAATTTTGACATCATAATGTTGTAACAATTGAAGCATTAACCATTACAAGATGCTTGGAGGTCCCTTTTATACTCCCAATTGAGTTTATAGCCGTTAGGGATGATTTAGAGCCGTTGAGGACTTTATTTCCCTTCATAAATGCTGTTCTGCAGCCTTCCGTATCGATACGCTTGGATCCGTATCGGTACGACCTTCATTAGAAACTAGCCGTTGGGCTCTTTCCAGCCTAGGCGTATCGATACGCTTTAGGGCGTATAGGTACGGTTTCACATTTAAATGACCGTTGGGAAAATAGCCGTTAGGGTGGTTGAAATGGGATCAGTACGCTTACCAGGCGTATCGAAACGATCCCGATCCGTATCGAAACGGCCAAGCCTGTTTCGATACGGGTTTTGACAGTGACCAAACTGGGGCAAAAAGGTATCGGTACGGGTACAACCGTATCGATACGTGTAGCTTGAAAAGTCAAGTTTGGCTCTTTAAAATTAGTAAAAACATTGCCAAAAACCCTCTAAAATATCTCAAACATAATTTCAAGTTGTTTGGACTTTAAAACAAGTTTTAAATTCTTTTCAAATTAGTCCAATTTTTTTTTCAATTATTATATCAAAACACTAGTTCTACACTACATATTTCCATTTCTTCAGAGGTACTATTAAAATTATTTAATTGAATATATTTTATTAATAATTTCTTTAACGATTTATTTCTTTTCCAATAATAACAGGTGGGCCGGTGCACTCACCCACCAGGGACTGCTAACCAATCAGCGAGACTACAGGCTTGTGATCGACAAGATGCGCCACGATATGGTAATCTATAAATTTATTTGTAGTTCTTAATATTATTTCTCTAATCAAATTTCATATAATTAACGTTCAAATAAATTTTTTCAGTTCCTGTGGACTCTGTACGCTAGTCTTGCGATTCACCAGATTACTTCGCTAGACATTGTGCAGTCCTCTCACGTATGGTTGCTGCGAGTGCCGCTTATCAACTACGAAATTGTCAGGTGGCATCTTACAGACCAGGTTCTGCGACAATTTGGGTACATCCAAGGGGTTCTACATATGCCGACTTTTTTTGATGAATTACATCAGTTGACGCGGCAGGGGAAGACATAAATTCATTAGGGCCATCATCACGCTGACTGGGTCCAACAATGGATGGACTAATATGCCAGTCGACCGCCCATCCTCGAACCCATTGTGGATTGGGCCATGTCCATCACTTTGGACTATTTTCAGTGGTACCTCCACAATGGGAAGCCACATATACTTACTCCGGAGAAGCGCGAGCGAGAAATTGAGATGCCTCCCTAAAACCACCCATGCCCTCAACGTCGACCCAGTTAGAGCTAGAGCCAGTCGAGGCAGCACGATCCGAGACCGCGAACTCACACTATATGGGCATCATCTTCTAGAATAGCGTTTTAGAATTTCACTGGTCCTTCCAAGTTTCAGCAGATGAGGCCTCCACCCGAGTTCAGCTTCTAAGATGCCTATCGTCCCTCCATGCCGATGATTGGTTCTCCGGTGATCGATGTTCCACCGTTGGCATCACAGTTCGACTACAACATTGTCCAGCATACGTCGTCGGGCAGCTTGTTCTTCACCGGCCCCGGGCCCAATAGGAGTTCACGTTTCGAGGACATCTTTGGAGCCGATGATGATGATGTTGATGATACTACTGCTGCTGCTAATGATGATGATGAGAACGACCCTGTAGCACATGACATTCGGAGGAATCCGCCACGAGATCGTCGTGCACCCCGATGCGGAACGAGTGCACATAGACATCGTTAGGGCCTTTTTCATATTTAATTATGTTTAATTATATTTATGAAAGACATAATTTTTTTATTTTGTAATTACGCAATTTTAATTTTTTTTAGTAATTTCTTTTTGGGTTAACTACTAGAATAGTCACTTATGTTTCTCCCAGTACAGAGTTGGTCATCGATTTTGAAAAACGACCAGTGAGATCACTTACGTTTTCGGGATGTAAACTTTTGGTCACTCAGCCATTTGTTGCCGTTAAACATTGATGGCTTGCTGATCTGGTAGCAAAAAATAAGTGTAAACTATTGCAATGGCCATTAAATTTATCCCATGTACATTTCTGCTCCCCAATTTTAAAAAATAAACATTATGGTCACTACTGAAAAGGTTTCTTTATAATTTCACCCTTGAATTTTTAAAAATTCATTTTCAACCCTAAAACTTTACAATCAATTAGTAAAATAATATTATAAAGGCTTAAATGAAAAATAGGCGCCCAAAGTATACCCTTTTTAAATTTTGTGTGCCCAAATTGTTCCTATTTAATAACTAAACTTTCAAATTGCTCATATTTTTTCACTCTGGATTATTTTATTATTATTATAACAAGACATGTCATTTTTTATTATTGTTAAATTAAAATAATTTAAAATAAAATAAAACCATTTTTATTATTATTAAATTTAAATATTTTTTTAAAAATTATTAATTCTTAAAATGATTTAGGTGTCTAAAGTAATTTTTTTTGTAAAAATAGGTGCCCAAAGTTTCGATAGTTACAATTTATGTGCCCGACTGTTAAATGGGTGTTAAAAATTGTCAACCAATTGGTGCTTAACACGTGGCATTAATTTTATTTTATTTTTAAATTTTTAATGGAAAATACTCAGATTTTTCAAATTTTTATAAATTCTAAAAATTTTATAAGCTTCACAAAACAATCCCTAAAAATTCTCAAACTTCTGTCGCTGCTTCCGCCGCTAACCACACCCACTTGTTTGTTGGACCAAAGCGACCATTTCCCCTAACACGTCGTCGCCGGAAACGCCCAACGGCGTGCAGCTGAACGTCAAACACGAATGTCAGTTTCGTGTTCGACGTTCGGCTGCACGTCATTGGGCGTTTCCAACGACGCCGTGTTAGTCGAAATGGTTGCCTTGGTCGACGACCAAGTGGGTGTGGTCAGCGACGGTGACTGGCGGCGGAAGCAACGACAATTGACGGCGGAAGTTTGGGATTTTTTAGGGATTGTTTTGTGAAGCTTGTAAAATTTTGAGATTTTATAAAAATTTAAAAAATCTGAGTATTTTCCCTTAAAAAACTTTTAAAAATAAAATTAATGCCACGTGCCAAGCACCGATTGGTTGACAATTTTTTAACACCCATTTAACAGCCGAGCACCTAAAATTGTAACTATGGAAACTTTGGGCACCTATATTAAAAAAACTTTACACCTAAAATATTTTAAGAAGTAATATTTTTAAAATATTTTAAATTTAGTAATAATAAAAATGATTTTATTTTTAAATTATTTTTAATTTAAAAATAATAAAAATGACATGTCATGTTATAATAATAATAATAATAATAATAATAATAATAATAATAATTTAGAGTGAAAAATATATGAGCAATTTGAAAGTTTGGTTATTAAATAGTAGCAATTTGGGCACCTAAAATTTAAAAAGAGTATATTTTTGGCACATATTTTTCATTTAAGCCTTTATAATATTATTGTACTAATTGATTGTAAAGTTTTAGGGTTGAAAAATAAATTTTTAAATATTCAAGTGTGAAATTATAAAGAAACTTTTTTTTAGTAGTGACCATAATGTTTATTTTTTAAAATTGTGGAGCAGAAATGTGCATGACATAAACTTTAGTGACCATTGCAGTAGTTTACCCTTATTTTTTCGCTGCCAGGTCAGCAAGGTGTCAATATTTAACAGCAACAAACAACTAAGTGGCCAAAAGTTTACGCCCCGAAAACGTAAGTGACTTTACTGGTCCTTTTTCAAAATCGGTGACCAACTCTATACTGAGAGAAAACATAAGTGAATATTCCAGTAGTTAACCCTTTCTTTTTATACTTTTTCTAATTTATATTTAATTTTGTTTTTTAATTACCGTTATTCGGTTAAAGGTAAATTCAATCAAAAAAACAAATTAGGATATTGTTTTCTAAGTGAATTTAGGTTGGTTTAGAATGGACGGAAATTGTCCATATTGGTGCCATATGAAAGAGAATTTCCAGTACTACGACCCCAAACTGAATGTGTATAAAAATATTCGATTAATAAGCCCGGAATAATGCTCGAACATGCCTATCAAAGCTTGTTCTTCCACCCAGATTTGCAAAGAACTCGCTTTCTGCAGAAAGCGAGTTCCTCGCGATAAATTCATCTGCCTCTTGAAATTCTCGGGGAACTCGCGTTTGGCGGAATGTGAGTTTTCGTAAAGTTCATTATTCTGAAAAGTTACCCCGTATGCGGAACTCGTTTTCTGCATAGCGCGGGTTCGTGTCTCGCGACCCCGAAACACGAGTTCTTCATACGTGGTAGATATGGAGATCATTTTTTTAAATAATAGTATGTGAGGGCCATTTTTTAAAATAATTATTTAAAATGGGTTTTTAGTTTAAAATAGCCTCTTATATCGGTCTTTGGGTGTGTCACTGTCCGTGAGTGTCCTTTGCTCATGTCAGTGCTGCCAGTTCAGTGATATTTTGAATTCTTAATCATGGTGTTAGCTTAGCTGTATTATTGATACGTGACAAAAACAATTATTTAAGGGGCGTGGCATTGCAACAGTTATTGCTGAAAGGAAAGGTATATACTCAACTTTTGTGCTTCCGAAGCTATTATTATTGATACGTGATGAAAAGAAATTATTCAAGGAGCTGTCATGGCAACAGTTAGGATTGAATATTGAGTCTAATCAATAAATCTTAAGTTAGTCGAATTATCTGGTCTTAGTTTATCATTTAATTATTTTTATTTTTTATTTGAATCAAGTTTATAAAATTTAAAATAAATAAAAAATAAATTTTTGAGTCGAATCAAATTTTGAACACCCAAAGTACAACTTGTTTCGTGTATAAATTAATTAATTCTTTCATGAATAACTTAAATGCTAATTATTTCATCCACTGGATCTTCATGAATATGTTATTTTAAGGGTAAATTATTCTATTGATCACTGTATTATGGAGTAGATTCTATTATGGTCATTAAATAAATAAATTATCAATTAAGTAGAGGCAGATCACTCCTAGAGCCTAGGGGAGCCTTGGCACCCCAAAGTTTGGGGAAATTCAATTTATACTCCTTAAATGTTTTGAAAAAGTTAATTAGACCCTTTCACATTTGTATTTTTATCCCTTAAATATTTTAAATTTTTTTATTAGGCTCCTTAAATTTGTTAGAAATTTTCATTAAATCTTAATTTTTTGAAATATTTTTAATTAAGTCCCCTAAATTGTTAAAAATTTCATTAAGACTGCCATGTTTTTTTGAAAATTTTAATCAAACCCTCATTTTTTTTTCAAAAAATTCTCATTAAATCTTCAAAATTTTCAAAAATTTTGACCCAAACTATCACACCAAGATCCACCCCTGCAATTAAATAACTAAACTTTCATTTTGGATTCAATCAAGCCACATGTTATTAAATTAGCAACAACGAAACAAACAGAGTAATTTTAAAATTTGTATAGTTGTATATTTAGTCCTTCAAGTTTATATATTCAACCATTATAGGTATAATTCTAAAGTAGTAAAAATATTTGTCAATCAATCCTTCCCTTCTTCGATTCTCCTTCTCTAACTCATTTTCCGTCCCCTATTTGCTATATCGGATCCATACCAATCTCTAGTTCGTTAACGATCTATAAATATGAGTGGTATCAAAATGATTCGTTGTAGGATCCTATAACCCATGATGGTATGAATATGATTATGGTCGCGGACTTTCAGATAGTTTATTCAAGCTCGTTTAGGCGAAGAGTTGCAGTCTGTCAAAGTGATGGAGATGGAGAAGGAGAGAAAAGGGGTTTGGTTCACCTTTGTATGTAGGGTTAAGTTTTAGGGAATTTGATTGCCCCCCTCATATATATTGGATAGATTTGATGATGATGTCAAGTCTACACCTCTTAGGATACGATGGATAAGGAAAAATAGTCCTGCTTGTCAGACGTTAGGATTAGATGGTGGGTCAATGGACTTGACAAATTGTAAAACCTAATTTAATTTTGATGTAACAAAGTGTCTAAGGACCTTTTTGTAAAAGTAAATAAATTTTTAAGTATTTCAAAGTCTCACAAATTGAAAAGCAAATTTGAACCAAAACTATTTCTAAGTCAAATAAATTGTTCAAACAATTTTTTTCTAAGTGTTACAGTCCAAAACAAACTTGTACGCTAAGGTGTATCGATACGCTATAGCTGTATCGATATGGTTTCTAGGTTCTGAAATTTTAATCGACAAAAGCGTACCGATACAGTTATACCCGTATCAATACTTTATTTTATTTGGGCTTAACTTTGAGGCATAACGTACCGATACGGTAGTTCCGGTATTAATAAAGTTTGATCTGATTCGATAAATCTTTGCTTTTAAAGTTTTTGACTGTTGCTTTTCAGTTATGATTTCAGCAAATTTCTAACGGTCGTTAGACCGTATCGATACGCCCATATAGCGTATCAATACACTTTTTGCTCAAGGTTTCCTCAGGATTTCAGTGAGCAAAATTCGTATCAATATGGTCTTATAGTACCGATGCACTCTTTTTTACACTATACCCGTATCGATACACCCTCTTAAATGTGCACAATGGCTCTTTTTGTTTTGAGACAGGTATCGATACCCCTGTTCGAGTACCGATACGATAGGTTGCAGAAGTGCATTTTTTGCGGGAAAAATGAAGCCCAACGGCTCCATTGATGATCTCAACCACCAGAACGGCTAGAAATCAATGCAAGGGTATATCAACAAGCCTCCAAAGCCTCAACAACAACTATTGAACAAGTTTGCAACACTCCAAGAACATATCCAAACCCTAGAGGTCATAAAGTCAAATTCTTGTACCCCTAATTGTGTAATCTTCCTTTGTATTATCTTATTTCAAGTTTGGGGAGTGTTTAAGTGGAATTGGGTAATCTATCAACCTTGTGAGAGACATTTTTCAGATTGTCAATCTTTTTTGTATTTGAGAGAGTCTTCTGGGTCAATCTTTGGGTAGTAAGATTGACCGATTGTAAAAGTTACCTCCTTAGCCTAGAAAAGAGGAAGAACATCTAGCGGAAAATGTTGAAAATCCTTAGTGTGAGCTAAGGTAGTGGATTTAGAGCTTGTTAGAAGCTTGAACCACTATAATTTGCCTTGTGCTTCATTTTTCAATTTCCAATTTGCTCCCTCCAAATTTAAAAAGTCAATTCACCACCTCTTGGCCAAATCACATTCATTTAATCCACTCAACAATTGGTATCAATGTTGTCCTCTTTGAAGGCTTCACATCCACAAGAGGAGATCCTAAGAGAGTGTTGATCAACATCTAATCTAAGCCATGACATCTACCTCTGGGCTTAGCATGTACGAGTCACAATCCATCACTAAACCACCATTCTTCAATGAGGATAACTATCCCTTTTGGAAGAATCGAATGAGGCTCTTCATCAAATCCAACGATTATGTCCTTTGGGAAGTAGCAGAAGACGGACCGACTATTCTTATGAAAAGAGATGATGAAGGAAGACTTGTTCTGAAGACCAAGGTGAAGATGACCGATGAAGATTAGAGAAAACTCTAAGTAAACGACAAAGCTCTACATATGTTGTTTTGTGCACTTGGACCCAACATTTATGCCAAAATGTCATCATGCACAAGTGCAAAGGAGGTGTGGGACAAGTTAGAGACCACATATGAAGGCACCAACAACGTGAAGGAGACCAAGATTGAGATCCTTAACTTATGTTATGAGAACTTCAAGATGGAGCCGAGTGAGAATGTCTCCATGATGTTTGATCGGTTCTCAGTTATAGTAAATGTTCTTAAGTGCTTCGGTGAAATCATTCCCGAAGATAAACATGTCCTGAAGCTACTCTACTCTCTTCCCGAATCATGGGATGAGAAGAGAACTGCAATCATCAAGGCTAAGAACTTGAAGACTTTAAAGCTCGATGAGTTGGTATGATCTCTCCTTACTCATGAGATCATGAAACAAGGAAGGGAAGAAGAAAAGAAAAGAGAAGAAAGAAGAGTGGAGAAGCAAGAGGTGGAGAAGAAAAAAAAAGGATTGCTCTCAAAGTCTCACTACTACAAGAGGAGAGCAATTCAAGTGAAGAAGATGAATTTGAAGAATTGGCTATGATAGCCAAAAGATTCTCTTGGTTTATGAAGTCCAACCATGGAAGGAAGTTTCAAAGAAGAAGAGACTTCAAGAATAAAAGAAAAGAAGAAGAAAAGAATCAACTCATTTGTTATGAGTGCAAGAAACTGGGCCACATTCGACCGGATTTCCCTCAACTCAAGAAGAAGGGGTTCAATAAGAAGAAGAAGAAAAAGACCCGTGTTGCTACTTGGAGCGATGATGAATCATCATTCGATGGAGAGGAGCACGAAGTAGCAAATCTTTTCCTCATGGCCATTGATAACGATCCTAAGGTAAACCTCAACTCATCTAGCTTTGATTTTACATTTGATGAGTTTCAAGAAGCTTATGATGAGCTACAAGAGGTTTTTGACGAATTGGTTGAAAAATATAAAGAATTGGTTTTCAAAAACAAAAAGTTGATTTCCGATTTAAAAGCCCCAAAATATTCTTTATCCAAAACCAATTCGGAACTTGAAGAGAAGATTTTGGATTTAAAAGATGATTTAAAACATTTCAAGATGAAAACGTTGATTTAAACAATCTTCTCTCCAAAGTTCATGATGATCACCGCAAGGTGGTGAATGAGCTTAAAGCTTCTCTAAACGTAGTTGGGAAATCAAGTTTTGAAAAAGAAAGTTCTTCAAAACCCAACTATGTGAAGAGGAACTTTAATGGCTACAAACAAAGAGGCTCTCGAAAGCATCCTAAAGCTAAAAGGATTAGAAGTGCATGGGTTCCTAAGGAACTTATAGTCTCTAATAATATACATGCTATTTCTTCTTGGATTCCTAAGGGAACCAAGTATTTGGGAGCTAACTCACATAGACCCAAGATGGTTTGGGTACCAAAAATTAAGAATTAATATTTGTTTGTAGGGGGAGCATTGCTACAAGGACAAAGCTTCAAGTCAAAACACTTGGTACCTTGATAGTGGATGCTTAAGACATATGACCGTCGACAATAGTAGATTCATCGAACTAAAGCCAAAGAGTGATGGAGTAGTAATATTTGGTGACAACTCCAAAGGCCACATTGAGGGTATTGGCTCTATTGGTAATCTCTCATCTATTCTCACTGAAGATGTCTTGTTTGTCAATGATCTTAAGCATAACATGTTGGGCATTAGTCAATTGTGCGATAAAAGGGTTTAATGTTCATTTTGATGTTAATGGATGTAAAATTGTGAACATTAAAACAAATGAAATAATGCTCATTGGTCATCGCATAGGTAATATTTACATGGTGCATCTAGATGACATACATACATCCCATGCATGCTTGGTTTCTAGTGATGAAAATGATGCATAGTTGTGGCATAGGAAACTAGGACATGCTAGCATAAGTGTTTTAGAGAAATTAGTTTCCCAAAATCTAGTTAGAGGTTTACCTAAGCTAAAATTCTCATTAGACAAAATTTGTGATACTTGTGCTAAGGGTAAACAAAAACATACCTCATTTAAATCCATTAATAATGTTTCAACAATTGATCCATATGGATCTTTTTGGGCCTATTAGGACAACTAGCTTAGGTGGAAAACCATATGCTTATGTTTTAGTTGATGATTTCTCTAGATACAATTGGGTTCTCTTTTTAAGTACAAAAGATGAGGCTTTAGAAAAATTCATCACATTTTCAAAAGTAACTCAAAATGAACTTGGTCAAAACATAACTCATATTAGAAGTGACCATGGAACGAAATTTCAAAATCTAGGTTTTGAGGATTTTTGTAACTCTAATGGTATTAGCCACATTTTTTTTCGCACCTCGCACTCCTCAACAAAATGGTGTAGATGAGAGCAAAAACTGTACTTTAGAAGAAATGGCTAGAACAATGCTTTGTGAAAACAATTTACATAAGTATTTTTGGGCGGAAGCCACAAATACCGCTTGTTATATCATAAATCATGTAATGATTATACCAATTTAAAAGAAAACTTCTTATGAGATTTTGAAGTCAAATAAGCCTAACATTAGCTATTTTTATCATTTTGGATGCAAGTGTTTTGTTTTAAACAATGGAAAAGATCATTTAGGTAAATTTGATGCAAAAAGTGATGAAGCAATTTTTCTTGGTTATTCTTTAAATTTTAAAGCTTATCAGTTTTTAACAAAAGAACCTTAGTTGTAGAAGAGTCTATACATGTGGTTTTCGATGATAACCTCCTTCAGAGAAAGGATTCTTGTGATGATGATGATGTAGGGATCATTGAAGTCATTGATGGTGGGCAATCATCAAAGGTGGATGAGGTTCCAACCAAGGAAGAAACACAAGATCCTCCCATTGAAGCTTTAAAGGATATGGCAATTGAGGAAAAGGAAGTGAGCTACCCAAGGGAACTCAACTATGTTAAGATTGGTGAGATTTTGGGTGATCCATCCTAGAGAGTAACTACTCGATCCTCTTTTAGATTAATGAACCATGTTGCATTCATTTCATGCATTGAGCCTAAAAATATCAAAGAAGCATTAAAAGATGACTTTCGAATATTGGCCATGCAAGAGGAGCTTAATCAATTTGAGAGGAGTAAAGTATAGACATTAGTTGATAGGCCTAGTAATAAATCTACTATAGAAACTAAATGGGTTTTTAGAAACAAACTAGATGAGAGTGGTAACATAGTGAGAAATAAGGCTAGACTTGTTGCTCAAGGTTACACACAAGGCAATTAGAGTGGTTCAAGTTCTCCAAACGAACTCTACATCTACTACCTTAGTTCCCACTAAGGATTTTCAACCAATTCACTACTTGAATTCTTCCCCTTTTCTTGGACGAGGAGGGAACCTTACAATTTGATTAAGCTTTCTACCCAAAGCTTAATCCACTCACTTTTACAAAGAAAAGAATTTGGTAAACTCTAAAAGTTCCTCTCAAAGGATGATTGTTTACCCAATTACATTTTCACACTCCCCAAACTCACAATAAAAGATTGCAATGAGAATACAAGACTTGGGTACAAGAATTTGACTCTAAAGGTACAAAGTTTGGATTCGAGTGCTTTGATGTTGCTTGTAGGTTCAATAGTTGTTGCTAGTTCAATTGAGACTTGTTTTTATACCCTTGCATTGAATTCTAGCCGTTTGGGTAGTTGGGATCATCAATAGATCCGCTGGGATGCAATTTCCTGCAATAAATGCAGCTCACCTGCCTACCGTATCGGTACGGCTCGGGGGCGTATTGGTACCTATCTCAAAGAAGAAATAGCCGTTGTGACTAAAAACAACGCGTATCGATACGCTTAGAGGGCATATCGGTACGGTTTTTAAGGGGCGTATCGATACAGAATTTTCTCACTGGAATCCCAACTTTGGTTTTGATAAAAGCGTATCGGTATGGTATAACGGTCATTTAAATTTTGGGATACCAACTAACTGACAAGCCAACGGTCGAAAATTAAATGCAAAGATTTTGCAAAGATAAGCAAATGTTATCGATACGGTTGCAATATGTATCGGTACGATATCATTTAAAGTACCGCCCTGATGAATATCGTATCGATACGGGGTAATACCGTATCAGTAAGCTATGGTCTATTAAAATTCCAGTGACTAAAAACCGTATCGATATGCCTGGCGTTTTAGTGAAGTTTGGCTTGAAAATACATAGAAAATTTAGAAGATTTTTATCATTTAAGAAATATTTGTCTTGAGATATAGTTTGGTTCAAAAAGACTTCTCAATAGTGAGACTTTGAAGAGTACTTAAAAATTTATTGTTTTGCAAATTAGTCCGTAAGTCTAGGTGTTATATCAAAATCAATTTTTGTTTCACAATCTCCCATTTTTTGATATAACAAAACCACATATAAATTTTTAAGTTTTTGAAACTTTTGAAAAACTTTCTCCCCCTTAATTTAAGATGGATTTTTAAAATCAATTTTAAGTTTTCAAAAAAAATTGGCTCTATAATCCTTCTCCCCTTTTTTTGTTAGATCAAACATAAGCACATGGATAAGAGCAACAATAATATGATAAACTTCAAAGCAAACTTCAAATTAAAAGCAACATAATAGTCCATACTTATATCCTAAAACATAAATAAAAGGCATAAAGTACTAAACATCGGTGCAAAAGCTAAAGAAACTAAATGACATGAGATGATATGCAAAAAGCTACTCGTCCCCATCATCATCATCTTCTTCGTCCTCTTCATCCTCATCGTCTCGAGTAGGTTGATTCCTCCTATTTTGGTTAAGCCAAGAACCATGGAAGGCGGCGAGAGAGACATCTATGGAGTTTTGTTGAAGAGCAATGGCTTTCATTTGATCCTTCAACGATGTGAAACGGGTGTCAAAGCCCTTGACTTGATCTTCCAAATAAGTGAACCGAGTGTTGATGGTGGCAAACTCGACTTCCACGTTTGTGAACTTCTCATTCAGGAATGTCATCAGGTTGTCCATGGAGGAAGACGCAATCGGAGCTCGTTGAGAGCTTGAAAGAGCATGTGGAGCATCAACCGGAGCATCTTGTTGAGGAGCATGAGGGACATGGACCCATTCATTGTTAACATAGGAGAAATGAGCACGAGATAGGGAACATTCATCGATAGGTTGGCCAAGGGGTTCGAGAAAATCATGTGAACAATCAATTTCAAGGGAATGGAATAGGAAACTCAACGTCGTAGAATAGTAAAAGGATTTGACTTGGTCGGTGTGACGGTGTTGAACGAGATAGACAAGGTCGGCAAACATAATTTGACAAAGGTTTAGACGTTGACTCTCCCTAAAGCACCTAAGCCAAAAATCATCGACTTGACGAATTGTGGAAAATTTCCCTCCCGATGGACGCAAAAACCAAGTAATGATAAGATGAATGACATGGTCCTGAGCATTTAAGACTTTGACGGAACCTAAGAGACCTTGACCTAAGGACTTTTCATCATCAATTCCTATGTTTTCAAAACCAAAAGCCTTGCAAAGAACATCTTGATCAATTTTAATGGTTTTGCTCATTTTATTGGACTCGATTGCAATGACATGTTCTCTAGCCTCATCATGAATACAGATAACATTTGAAAAGAAGATGATGACCAAGTTCCTATATAGAATTGGAGGAAGATTTTAAAAGTTGATAAATTTACATCGCCTAATCAAAGGGAGGTATTGAAATTTAAAACTGGCATAGTTTAAAAATGGTAGAGACACAACACGTTCTTCCCTAAGAGTGAAACCTTAAAAGAGTTTGTAACGAGACATATATGAAGGGTTAGGAAAACTACATTGGAGAATAAAAGGGAGATTTGGTTTAGGGTTACCCTCTTTGTCATCAATAGGATCAGAAGTGGCAAGGTGATGTCTAGCTCTCTTTTCGGTGCCATAATCCTGAAAACACATCAAAATGATTCGAATATGTATGCAATTAACATCTTATCCAAACCAATCAATTCTAATAGTTCAAGGTAATTTTAAAAGACAATTTTATTATTAAAAAATATATATACATATGCTAGAAAGGATTTGTAAAAAATTGGAAAAACAAATTAAAAAATACGATGAGAAAATATATTCGAATAAATATTTTTGATTTTGAAAAATTTTGGTAAAAAGTTTGAAACCCATGTTATAAAAATATGTTTTGTACAAAAACTAAGTTGAAACAATTATAAAAAACAAACGAAAATAAAAAAAATAAAAGAGAAAAAGTTTATACCTTGAATTGTTAGATTGGATGAATATGTTGATGTGAATGCACTTAGATTGTTGACAAAGCATAGCTTTGATGTCGAGATCAAAAACCCTCAACGAATTTTTAAGTTTGATGGAAAAAATTAAAGGATTGAAAGGGTTTTTATAGAGATGTGAGGCTAGGGTTTGTAGAGAAAAAGAGGGGTTTTTAATTTTTGAAGTGCTTTGTAAAAGCAGCCCTAAATAAACTCTCCATTGAGACCGTATCGGTATGCTTGTAGAGCGTATTGATACGCGTTTGCTATAATTTTTAATTCGACGCTATTACCGTATCGATACGCAGGACCGTATCGGTACGTTTTGACCTAGATTACTTCCCTTGAGTTATCCGTATCGATACGCGGGGTCGTATCGATACGCATTTAGCTTTTAAGATTTCCCTTTGATGAACCTGTATCGATACACGTCAACAGTATCGATACGCCTTTACCAGATGAGGCATTTTTTATAGTTTTAAGATCAAAAATCCAACTTCAAACGTTCCTAAATGCATGTATATGACATAAGAACAAGTTTCAATGGCTATAATTAATGCATTCTCCCCCTAGCAATATGCATAGAAGCAAAAAGAAACAATTCAACATAAGCATGGATATCAATAAATTTCAACCAAATTTTGACCATTTGGGACCTAAAAAGGGTCAAGAAAGGCTAGTTAAACCTAACTCTCTCCTAAGGGTCCAAAAACGCTCTTTATCTAAAGGCTTTGTGAATATATCCACTAATTGGTTCAAGGTATCAACATACTCTAGAATAACATCATTTTTCAACACATGGTCTCTAATGAAATGATGTCTAATTTATATGTGTTTGGTTCTAGAGTGTTGGATGGATTCTTAGTGAGACAAATGGCACTAGTGTTGTCACGCTTAAGGGGTATAGTTTCTACTTCAACACCATAATCTAAGAGTTGTTGTTTCATCCAAAGGACTTGAGCACAACAACTCCCTAAGGATATGTACTCCGCTTTGGTGGTAGATAAGGTTATGCTATTTTGTTTCTTAGAGAACCAAGATACGAGCATACTACCTAAGAATTGGCATGTCCCGGAGGTACTTTTCCTATCTATATTACACCCCTATAATCCGCATCCGAATAAGCATGAAGGCTAAAGGAAGAATCCTTAGGATACCAAAGGCCTAAGTTAGGTGTGTCTCTAAGGTATCTAAAAATTCTCTTAATGGCAACTAAGTGTGATTCTCTAGGACTAGCTTGAAGCCTAGCAGACAAGAAAACACTAAACATGATATACGGTCTACTTGAGGTAAGGTAAATCAAAGAACCTATCATGGATCTATAAAGCTTAGAATCAATATACTTACTTCCTTCATCTTTTTCAAGCTTTATGGAAGAGCTCATAGGTGTGGCTTGAGGCTTTACATTCTCCAAGCCAAACATTTTGAGCATATCGTTCACGTACTTAGCTTGATTTACGAAGGTGCCATATTTCCTTTGTTTGATTTGGAGTCACAAAAAGAATGAGAGCTCCCCCACATGCTCATCTCGAACTCACCTTGCATTCGCTTAGAAAATTATTTGCAATAACATTCATTAGTAGAACCAAAAATGATATCATCAACATAGATTTGTACTACTAAGATGTCATTATTATATCTTTTTATGAAAAGTGTAGTGCCCACCTTACCTTTTTCAAAATCCTTTTCAATTAAAAAGTTTGAAAGTCTTTCATACCAAGCTCTAGAAGCTTGTTTTAAACCATAAAGTGCTTTAGTTTGTTTAAACACATGATTTGGAAATTTTGAATCCTCAAAACCCGGTGGTTGTTCAACATACACTTCTTCATTTATAAAACCATTTATAAAAGCACTTTTCACATCCATTTGAAAAAGTTTGAAATCATAGTAACATGCAAATGCCAAAAGCATCCTAATGGCTTCCATCCTAGCTATGGGTGCATATGTTTCATCAAAATCAATTCTCTCTTCTTTAGTGTAACCTTGAGCAACAAGCATGGCCTTGTTTCTCACTATATTACCATTTTCATCTAGTTTATTCCTAAAGACCCATTTAGTTCCTATAGTAGATTGATTACTAGGCCTTTCAACTAATGTCCAAACTTTACTTCTCTCAAATTGATTTAATTCCTCTTGCATGGCCAAAATCCAAAAATCATCTTTTTAATGCTTCTTTGATATTTTTAGGTTGAATGCATGAAAGAAATGCAATGTGGTTCATTAATTTGAGAGAGGATCTAGTAGTTACCCCCTTGGATGGATCACCCAAGATTTCACCACCTTTGACATAGTTGAACTCCCTTGGGTAAGATACCTCCTTTTCCTAAAGAGCCAAATCATTCAAGGCTTCAAGAAGTGGATCTTGTGCATCTTCATCTTTAGTTGGAATCTCATCAATCTTTGACGTTTTTCCTCCATCAATGGAATCAAGAATCCCTATATCATCATCATCACAAGATTCTTTCCTCGAAAGGAGGTTATCATCGAAAACAACATGTATAGACTCTTCTACTACTAAAGTTTTTTTTATTAAATACACGATAGGCTTTAGAGTTTATAGAATACCCCAAGAAAATAGCTTCATCACTTTTAGCATCAAATTTACCTAAGTTGTCTTTTCCATTATTTAAAACAAAACACTTGCAACCAAATGGATGAAAATAACTAATGTTATGCTTTTTAGATTTTAAAATCTCATATGGTGTTTTCTTCAAAATTGGCTTAATCATTACTCGATTTATAATGTAGCAAGCGGTATTTGTGGCTTCCGCCCAAAAATATTTAGGTAAATTATTTTCACAAAGCATGATTTTAGCCATTTCTTCTAAAGTTCGATTTTTCCTCTCAACTACCCCATTTTGTTGAGGAGTGCGAGGTGCGGAAAAATTATGGCTAATCCCATTTTCATTTAAAAACTCTTCAAAACCTAGATTTTGAAACTCGGTTTCATGATCACTTCTAATGTGAGAAATTTTAAGTTCAAGATCATTTTGAGTTATTTTAGAAAATGTGAAGAGTTTTTCTAAGGCCTCATCTTTTGTACTTAAGAATAGAACCCAAGTAATCCTAGAATAGTCATCAACAAGTACAAAGGCATATGATTTACCACCCAAGCTCATAGTCCTAATAGGCCCTAAAAGATCCATATGAATTAGTTGTAAACATCTACTAATAGAGACATCATTAATGGATTTAAATAAGGTTCTATGTTGTTTACCCTTATATCATGCATCACAAATTTTATCATTAGAGAATATAAGTTTGGGTAAACCTCTAACTAGATTAAGGGAAATCAATTTTTCTAAAACACTCATGCTAGCATGTCCTAATTTTCTATGCCAAAGCCATGAGCCATGTTCATCATGTGCAACTAAACATGTATGAGATGTATGGTTGTCATCTAAATGCACCATGTAAATATTGCCTATTCTATGCCCTATGAGCATCAATTGATTTGTTTTAATGTTCACAATTTTGCAACCACTTTTATCAAATAAAACATCAAAACCCTTATCACACAATTGACTAATGCTCAATAAATTGTGTTTAAGACCGTTGACATAAAAAATATTTTGAATGAAAATAGAAGAGTGATTACCAATAGAGCCTATTCCTTCAAAGTGGTCTTTGGAGTCGTCACCGAAAGTTACCACTCCACCACTCTTTGGCTTTAGTTCCACGAATCTACTCTTGTCACCGGTCATATGTCTTGAGCATCCACTATCAAGGTACCATGAGTTTTGTCTTGAAGCTTTGGCCTTGTAGCAATGCTCCCCCTACAAACAAAGAAATTAGGCTTTGATTTTTGGTACCCAAATCATTTTGGGTCTATGTGTGTTAGCCCTCAAAACCTTGGTTCCCTTAGGAATCCAAGAAGCAATAGCATTCATGTTATTAGAAATAATAAGTTCCTTAGGAACCCAAACACTTCTAATCCTTTGACCTCTAGATTGATTAGGAAAATTTCTTTGTTTAGGAAAAAAAGTTTTTATTTTTACATATTGGGATTTAGAAGACTTTCCCTTTTCAAAATGGTTTTTCCCAATAGCAATAGATGTTTTAAGTTTATCCACTTCCTTTGTGTGATAATCTAAAATCGGAAAGAAGTTTTTCAAGATCAAAGTTTTTCTTTTTAAGATCATTTGAAAGATTTACTGAGTACAAAACCTTCTTTTCCAATTCCGATTTAGTTTTTGAAATAGATTCATTTTGAGTTTTTAAATCGGAAATGTTTTTCTTGTTTCTTAAAATAGACTCCATATATTTTCCAACTAACTCATCATAAACCTCTTGCAATTCATCATAAGCATCTTGAAGTTCATCATAGGTAAAATCAAAATTATATGAGTTAAGGTTTACCTTTGGTTCATCATCAATGGCCATGAGACAAAGATTAGCCACTTCCTCCTCCTCCTCGGATGACTCATCGTCACTCCAAGTTGCTACTTGAGCTTTGAGCTTGTTCTTCTTCCCAAAGCTCTTCCTCTTCAATTGAGGACACTCGGAACGAATATGGCCAGATTTTTTGCACTCATAGAAAATGATTTGGTCATTCTCCTCTTCTTTACTCTTGTTTTTGAAGTATTCTTTTCTATTGAACTTTCTTCCATTGTTGGACTTCATAAAGCGAGTGAATCGTTTGGCCAACATGGTCATCTCCTCATCTTCATCTTCACTAGAATCGCTTTCATGATATGAAGCTTTAAGAGCGATTCTAATCTTCTTCTTCTCAACATCCTTCTTCTCAACCTTCTTCTCCTCCATTTTCTTTTCTTCTTCTCTTCCCTTCTTCATGATTTCATGAGTGAGTAGAGATCCAACAAGAGCATCTAGCTTGAGAGTCTTCAAATCTTGAGCTTCAATAATAACCGTTTTCTTGCTATCCTATGATTCTGGAAAAGAGTACAACAATTTCCTCACTAGCTTGTCTTCGGGGATGATCTCACTGAAACCATTCAATCCATTGACGATGACCAAGAATCGATCAAACATCTTGGAAACACTCTCATCGGGATCCATTTTGAAATTTTCGTAGCTTAGATTGAGTAGCCCAATTTTTGTTTCCTTGACGTCACTAGTTCCCTCATATGTTGTCTTGAGGGTGTCCCAAACTTCCTTGGAATTCTCGATCGAAGACACCTTGGAGTAGATATTCGGACCAAGCGCACAAAAGATGACATGAAGAGCTTTATCATTTACTTGCATCCTTCTTCGATCATCTTCGGTCATTTTGGCTTTGACATTTGGAACATGTCTTCCTTCACCTTCTCTCTTCATCAGTATGAATGGACCTTCTTCAACAACATCCCACACCATGTAGTCGGTAGACTTGATGAAGAGTCTCATCCTATTCTTCCAATATGGGTAGTTATCCCCATTGAAGAATGGTGGCTTGGTGGTATATTAAGACTCATAGAGATTGGAATTGGAGGTGGATGTCATTGCTTGACTAGTTGTTGATCAAACTCTCTTAGAATCGACTCAAGAGGGTTGTAATCCTTCCAATGAGTGTAGGTCTGATACCAATTGTTGAATTGATCACCCAATTGCAAATGGCCAAAAGGGGGTGAATTGGCGATAAAAATTTTGGTAGGTGAAAATATGGAAAAATTAAAATGTGACACAAGGCAATTAGAGTGGTTCAAGTTCTCCAAACGAACTCTACATCCACTACCTTAGTTCCCACTAAGAATTTTCAACCAATTCACTACTTGAATTCTTCCCCTTTTCTTGGATGAGGAGGGAACCTTACAATTTGATTAAGTTTTCTACCCAAATCTTAATCCACTCACTTTTACAAAGAAAAGTATTTGGTAAACTCTAAAAGTTCCTCTCAAAGGATGATTGTTTACCTAATTACAATTTCACACTCCCCAAACTCACAACAAAAGATTACAATGAGAATACAAGAGTTGGGTACAAGAATTTGACTCTAAAGGTACAAAGTTTGGATTTGAGTGCTTTGATGTTGCTTGTAGGTTCAATAGTTGTAGGTAGTTCAATTGAGACTTGTTTTTATACCCTTGCATTGAATTCTAGCCGTTTGGGTAGTTGGGATCATCAATAGAGCCGTTGGGATGCAATTTCCAGCAATAAATGTAGCTCAGCTGCCCACCGTATTAGTACGGCTCGGGGGTGTATCTGTACTTGTCTCAAAGAAGAAAGAGTCGTTATGACTGAAAACAACGCGTATCGATACACTTAGAGGGTGTATCGGTACAATTTTAAATGGTGTATCGATACGAAATTTGCTCACTGGAATCCCAACTTTGGTTTTGATAAAAAGCGTATCGATACGGATACTTAGCGTATCGGTAAGGTATAACGGATACTTAGAGTATCGATACGGAATTTGCTCACTGGAATCCCAACTAACTGACAAGCCAACGGTCGAAAATTAAATGCAAAGATTTTGCAAAGATAAGCAAATCGTATTGATACGGTTGAAATACATATCGGTACGTTATCATTTAAAGTGCTGCTCAGATGAATATCGTATCGATATGGGGTAATATTGTATCGGTACGCTATGGTCTATTAAAATTCTAGTGACTAAAAAACGTATCGATACGCTTGGGCGTTTTAGTGAAGTTTGGCTTGAAAATACATAGAAAAACTTAGAAGATTTTTATCATTTAAGAAAGATTTGTCTTGAGATATAGTTTGGTTCAAAAAGACTTGTCAATAGTGAGACTTTGAAGAGTACTTAAAAAAATTATTGTTTTGCAAATTAGTCCATAAGTCTAGGTGTTATATCAAAATCAATTTTGGTTTCACAATTATTTTGTTGAGTAGTTGTGAGAAAACAATTGTTCTTTGTTTAAGTTTTTGTTAATGCAATTTAGTTCAAGGTTTGCTTATTCTTGGCATTGATTCTATTCTTGCAATCTTATCGGGAGAGAATATTGTGAGGTTATTCATTTGTTTAATATCGGAAGAATTAAACTCAAAAACCTAATAAGCATGGTTTTCATCCTAACGGTGGAAGCTAACTCGGCTTAGGGATAAGTTAGAGTTTCAACGGCTAAAAGGAGCGTGAGATTGGTTGGTGTTCATCCTTGGTTTACGCTAGGAGGTATTATCAAGGTCTATTCATCAACAGTGCTACGACTTAGGGATAAGGAGGATCCATCAAAGGACGCTTTGCCAAACCTTGACATCGACTACCGACCAACAAGGGATTGCCGAGGCAGCACAACTTATTGTCGTGGCAGGGACTTAGGTCATTGCCGGGGCATTTTGGTGTTCATTGCATTCAAAGACCGAGACAAGTCAATTGATTTCCACACTACGACGCAATCTAATCCAGCACATTCTCTCATCTTGATTACTCTACTTTTACTTGTTTGCTTTATTTTATGATTTTTAGTTTAATTAAAATCCAAAACTCATCTACTTGTGATTTTACTTTTACTTTTACTTTCCCTTTTCAGTGCTAGAAGATAAACGAAGGAAGCCATCCCAATCCATGTGGAGACGATACTCTAATACTCATCATTATATTACTTGAGACGTGTACACTTGCACTAATTGCAGAGCACCTTTTACACGCAACACTTGCATTTGCATGTTATCATGATTTCAAGATTTTTTCAAATGGATGTTAAAAGTGTATTTTTAAATGGTTTTATTAATGAAGAAGTGTATGTAGAACAACCATCGGGTTTTGAAGATCCAAGTTTTCCAAACCATGTTTTCAAACTAAAAAAAGCTTTATATGGTTTGAAACAAGCTCCTAGAGCTTGGTATGAAAGGCTTTCAAATTTTTTGGTTGAAAAGGTTTTGAAAAAGGTAAGGTGGATACTACAGTTTTCATTAAAAGAAATGGAAATGACATATTAGTAGTTCAAATTTATGTTTATGATATTATATTTGGTTCTACTAATGGATTTCACTACCAAGAATTTTCTAAGATGATGCAAGGTGAGTTTGAGATGAGCATGATGAAGGAGCTTTCATTTTTCTTAGGGCTCCAAATCAAGCAAATGAATGATGACATCTTCATCAATCAAGAAAAGTACATCAAGGATATGCTCAAGAAGTTTGGCTTGGAGAATGTAAAGCCTCAAGCCACTCCAATGAGCTCATCAATTAAGCTTAACAAAGATGAAGGAGGTAGGTGTGTTGATTCTAAGCTTTATCGTTCAATGATTGGCTATTTTCTTTACCTTACCTCAAGTAGACCCGATATCATGTTTAGTGTTTGCTTGTGTGTTAGGTTTCAAGGTAGCCCTAGAGAATCACACATTGTAACCATTAAGAGAATCTTTAGATACCTTAGAGACACACCTTGTTTAGGCCTTTGGTATCCTAGAGAATCTACTTTTAGCCTACACGCTTATTCCGATGCAGATTATGGGGGTTGTAAGATAGATAGAAAAAGTACCTCCGACACTTGCCAATTCCTAGGTAGTGTGCTCATATCTTGGTTATCTAAGAAACAAAATAGTGTAGCATTATCTACCACCGAAGCATAACATATATCGGCCGAAAGTTGTTGTGCTCAAGTCCTTTGGATGAAGCAACAACTTCTAGACTATGGAATTGATGTATGTACCATACCCCTTAAGTGTGACAACATTAGTGTCATATGTCTCACTAAGAATCCCATAGAGATAATACATCATTTCATTAGGGATCATGTCTTAAAGAATGATGTAGTTCTAGAGTATGTTGATACCTCAACCCAACTAGCGGATATATTTACCAAACCATTAGACAAAGAGCGTTTTTGGACCCTTAGGAAAGACCTAGGTCTAACTAGCCTATCTTTCCCTTTTGTGCTAAAAATTTGCTTAATTTTGAATGATGATCTTGTTTATGCAATTTTGCCTCTTGATGCATCTATTCTTGTTGCTAAGGGGAGTATGTATCTGTTTTAGTGCATATATCTTGCTCATATATCATTCACATGCATTTAGGGTCATTCAAAGTTGGATTTTTTGACTTGTTCTTTTCCAAAATACATTTTCTGGTAGAAGGGTATCGATATGGGTCATCGCGTATCGATATGGGTTGCTTAATGGGCGTCGATACAATTTCAACTGTATCAATACGGTCATGTGTATCGATATGGTATGAAAACCGTACCGATATGGTGGATAGATACGCCACGTCAGTGTATCGATATGGTAAGCCGCTGAAGTTTAAATGGGGCATTAAATGAGTGTTTCACTTTAATTTAAACACAAACCCATTTTTCCTCTCAAGCCCTAGTCGTTTTGCACTATAAACCCCCTATAATCTCCTTGATTTTTCACACCAAACTCAAAATTCTTTGAGTGTTTTTCATCAACACATCAAGGCTAAGCTTTGCTATCAATTTGGTGCATTCATCATCCTTCATTCATCCACATCCATTACTCAAGGTATAAACACCTTTTTCTTTCTTTTTAATTTTCGTTTTAATCTCTTTATAGTTTTTTACTTGTTTTTGTGTAAAATATATATACTTAATATGAGTTTTGAAGTTTTTGTAAAAAAAATAAAATCTGAATATTTTTTATTTGAATATAAAAATATACCGTATACTTTTCAAATTTGTTTTTCAAAAATCTTTTTACCAAAATTTACTTTTATACTTGTATATAATTTTAACCTATAAAATATAGTATTTTTTTTATCAATACTTGGAATTATTGGAATGTTCATTGGATCAAATATGATGATAATTGCATACATTGTTTTCGAATGATTTTGATGTTTTTTAGGATATTATGGCACCAAAAAATAGACAAAGGAAAGATTTGGCTTCTAGTTCATCCAATCCCAACTTGGACAATAAGGGTATTACTAAACCGAACTTTGGTTTTATTATTCAAAATAGTTTTCAACCCCCTTCGGCTATGGCCTATTATAAACAATGCCAAGCTTTTCCAATCCGGGATGAAAGAGTTGTTTCAATCCCTTTTCTAAACTTCAAATATTTTAAGTTCAAATATTTTGGGTTGTTACAACAATGGAAGTTTATAACTTTTCTAAGTGTTCCCCTAATTTTGTACCGAAATCTCGTTTTGATTTTCTTTGCTAATTTTCGTTGCATCCATGATCAAGCAAGGGAAAGTGTAATTGCCATTGAATCCTAGCTTATGGGCAAAAAGTTTCGAATTGATTAAACTGTTTTATGCAATGATTTTGGTTTGAAAACTTGGGAATTGATGATGAACACTCTTTGGGCCATTCTCAACTTGGCTCCATCATTGTCCTTGATGCCCATGACTGTATCCTCCTTCTAATCATCTCTTGGTGGATCCATCCTTCTGGTGGAAAATTCTCTACCATTCGCCAAGTTGATGCTTTTGGGATCCGTTGTTTCCGAGAGGGTAATTGCCCTAATCTTTGCCAAATTATGTTTTCCGACTTGGTTTACCTTGTTCAACATTGTCACACCGATCAAGTCAAGTACTTCTTCTATGGCACGACATTGAGCTTCTTGTTCCACTCTTTGGAGATCGATTGTTCCCATGATGTCGCCGAGCCTCTAGGAAATCCAATCGACGAACACTCTCTTACTCGTGCTCACTTTGAGTACATTGATCATGAGTGGGTTCATGTTGCTCGCCCTCCTCCTCAAGAAGATCAACCTCCTCTGGTCGCTCCACAAGGTCCACAAGTCCAACAAGCTCAATCTTCCATGGATGGACTCATGGCGTATCTAAATGAGCAATTCACATCCTTATGGACTAATATTGCTTCTTTAGATACGAACATGAATTTCGGATTTTCGGCCATTGATTCTCACTTTACATCATTGGAGGATCGAGTCAAGGCCCTTGAACAACAACAAACTTATATGGATATCTCTCTCACCGCCTTCTATGGTGCTTGGCTCAATCATACTCGAAAATCTCAAGCCAACCATGATGATGAAGATGACGAGGAGGAGGATGAAGACGACGGGGATGAGTAGTTTTTGGAGCATATCATTTCATTACATATCATCTTAGGATTTCTTTTTATGCATCTTTATGTTAGAAACCCTATGCTTCGATTTTGTTCTTAGGATTAAGTTTGGATTTAAGTTTGAAGTTATTTTGAACTATTATTGCTTTGGATTTTAATTTTAGTTTTAATGTCATTATGTTGCTTTAATTATGCTTTGCTTATACCTTGTGCTTCATTGTTATATCTTGTCTATATCCTAAAATGTTTGCATTGATTTTGATCTAACAAAAAGGGGGAGAAGTGTACAACATAAATTTTTGAAAACTAATCTTAAATTAAGGGGGAGTCAACTTTTAAAAGTTTTCAAAATACTTAAAAATTTAATTTGGTTTTGTTATATCAAAATGGGGAGATTGTAAAACCTAATTTGATTTTGATATAACAAAGTGTCTAAGGACCTTTTTGTAAAAGTAAATAAATTTTAAGTATTTCAAAGTCTCACAAATTGACAAGCAAATTTGAACCAACACTATTTCTAAGTCAAATAAATTGTTCAAACAATTTTTTTCTAGTGTTACAGCCCAAAACCAACTTGTAGGCTAAGGCGTATCGTATGCTATATGTTGCATGTAAAAGTGTCTATCACAATTGTAGTGCAAGTGTACACGACGCAAGTAGTAAAGTGATATGGAAGTATCAGATATCGTCTCCACAAGGACTGGGCAATTGGTGCAAGTGTACACAACTCTAATAAAGACTAAATCTTCAGAGAATATAGCTTTAACTTGTCCTCCTTCTTGCTTGGGATTTTCTCTCCTTGAACTTTGGGCATGGCATTCCTTCTGATCTAGGGCTTGGAAAAATATATTGGTTTTGCCACGACAGACGGGCTTAATTTTCCCTGTCTGTCGAGGTCCACTTTGCTTCTTCTCCTCAAAACTGCTATCGTCCTCTGCTGTCATGGCGGCAACCATGGCAGCATCGTCCTCCTTGACTGCTCATCCAGTTCCAGCTCTTCTGCTTTACTACCCAGCGCCAGCCTCTCTATCTGCTACAGCAGCAATCTGCAAAAGTAACCAATTTCAGTAGAAACTGTGCCTTTTAATATATTTGTGATGTCTAATTGTAAACTAACCTAAATGCAATGAATTATGCTTGAATGCAGCAGAAATATGGGTTAAATAGGGGGTAAATAATAGAAATTTTACACACTCAACACACCCTCAAACTCAAGTTTTTGTTTGCCCTCAAGCAATTTAGACCTAAAAGAAAAATAAAATATTTTTGTTTTCGCTTAAAAACATTGGACTTTCCCTTACCCTCCATTCATTTTCTGTGATAGCAGCACCCCGTCGGATAACTTAGGATTTGTCCGGAGTCTCACTATAGTCCTCGTGCAGTGTGTGCATGCTTGTGAACAGTTATATGCGAAGACTCTCTTAGTTTTACTAGAATATTTCAGCTTCTAACTTGAATTTTTATGCCAAAGTTTATCTTTTGAAGGCAATTCTTATGCTCCTTTGATTCTTTTGTTTTGACTCGATTTCATCTATTTTTTAAGCTAAAGTTTCACTAGAGCCAGTTTTGGGCACCTCTAGCTAACTTCCTAGAGCCGGTTTCGGGCACCTCTAGGGCTGTTGAGTCTCTTTTGCTAAACTTCTTTCCTAGAGCCAGTGTTAGGTACCTCTAGGGGCTATTCAAGTGCTAAGCTTCCTACTCTAGTTAACTAGAAGAGTTCTAGGCAGTATAACAGTCACAAATAGTGTTTAAGTTTTCAGAACTATAGAAAGGCTCTAAACTGCTCCTAAAACTATCCTAAAGGCATTGCCACGACAGAGCTGTCACGACAGGTAAGTTCAGTTCACAGACTTAAACTAAAATTTTCATATTTTCATTTTTTTAACTTAAAATAAACTAAGTAAAGACGCAATTTTAAAACTAAAATAGACTCCATTAATGGAGGGATGCCACCCCCAAACTCGAGGGTTGCATTGCCCTCAATGCAAATGACAAGTAAAAAAATAATACAAAAATAGTACATCGCAAAATATATAAGCATACAACAAAATAAGTTAAGAAACTCAAATTTTAAGCGTTGTCATCACTGCTGCTGCTGACTCTGATCTGGCGGCGGGCACGAGCTTTCTAAACTGGCTGGCGGATGGGGGAGGCAGATGTGTTCTTCGTTTTGGCCTCCCTCGGTGGTTGAATCCTGGTTGGGGAGATATGAGGGGGTTTCTCCACAACCTGGACTTCTGAGCTGCTGCTGCTGTCCTCACCATTGCTATCGCTGCCTTTCATCTTGTTTTTATCTGTCATTCTTTTCTGTCGTTTGACCGGTGTAAACTCCTTTGAGAGATTCCTCTTAACAGAGGGTTCGTTGTCGCTTGCGGCCCAAACAGAGGAAGAAGAAAAACCGGCAATGAAGGCGTCAAGTTCTTCTGATGGCATTCTGCGTTTCGTTTCACGGGCAAAAGTCTCAGCACGGTTGCTGCCAGCAGCTGTCGGGGCAGGTGTTGGTGTTGATGCGACAGAGGGTGTTCGTGGTGTGGCAGCAGGTGTTGGGGTGTGGGCAGGGGTTGGTACAGTAAAATAATGTGCAGGGAAGGTGGGAAATACGACATCAGGGAAATTTAAAGAGTTTTGGATAAAGTGTACCGTAGATGCAGTGAAATCCCTGATGAAGCTCATCAGACCGAGATGTCGTTCCTCCATCTTCTGGATAGCAGCAAGGATCTGGGAGGAGGAGTCGGTCAGGGCTTCTGCTGCTGGTTGCTGCATGGCTGTTGTGGCAGCAAGCTCAGTCTCCGGCGGCTCTGTCGTGTCTGCTGTCGTGGCAGCTGGATCAAATGATGACAGAGGGGTGGCAACAGTCAGCTCCATTAAGCTGAGTATGTTCTTGTCCATCCATCCTTTCTCTTGGACTCGAATATCCGTGGCAGCTTCAGGTACCCCATGGCCGCGACAAAGGGCTGTGATGAGGTACGGTAGATAGAGTGGTCCCGTCGGTCGGTGTGCGCATTCTAGTATGCTTTCGCGGATATAGCTGCCTACGTTAATGGGCCTCTCATGTAAAATGGAGTGAATTAAGGCTAACCTGGGCTGGTCGATAGTGGTATTGTGCGAGGACGGCATGATGCGCTTTTTGATAAAAGCGTTCCATAATTTGGCTTTCGGCAGGAGTTGAGTCCTTTTTACCGTCCTTGGGTTCTTGCGGTTGGTGTTCCACTATGTTCCTTCATCAGTCAACTCTGCCATGACAGCATCATAGGCAGCAGGGTCAAGGGTGTTCAGGAACTGTTGGTGGCCGTCGCCGTTGCTGCCGACGTAGAATCCGTACAGGGTGTTAATGTATTCAGCTTCGAACAAGACTTCCCTTCCTCGTACGGTGACTGTTGTCGCCGTCCTGCTGTTGATGGCTGCATAGAAATCACGGACTAAAGAGATGTTCATCTCCTCAGGTTGTTCGGCGAAGATCTGCCACTATAGAGCTTGAATTTTTCGGGAAATGAACGGATTTAGGCCCAAATTTCCCTCCTTTGTAGTGTAAATGAATCCCCTTTCTTCCCACATATCTCTGATTTGAAATGAGCGTGGGGTGGTTGTTGTCGGGGTGGAGCTGGAAGCAGCATTCCTACAGGTGTTTCTGTAAGACATTGTTGCAAGGGTTGTGAAAATGAAAATGAAAGCAAATAAAATCTAGAGGAAGCAAGTAAGAAGAGTAGAAGTGAGTAAAAATGAAAAATGAAACGGGGTTTATATAGAGAAGGATTTGCTGCCCGTTGGAGCTGTAATGACAGGCGCGAATAACGGGGCCAGTTGTTACGCGTTAGCGTGTCTGACGCGTCTGTCACGCGTTTCCGTGTCTACTGTGCGTCTGTTACACGTTTTCGTGTCTGTCGTGACATCGTATTGACAGCATGTATTTTCCGCGTCTGTCGCGGCAGCTGTAACGACATGTTCCAAAATTTGGGCTTTTTGGGCTGGTGGAAGGATGGTGGGCTGATTTCACTTCTCTTGTTCTTCTTGTCTCCTTTATTTCCTAAAAACAATTAAAATAAAAACATTATTTAAAAATAAAATAAATCTAATTTCCTAATAAATAATAAATAATAATAAAACTAAAAAAAATAAAAATTAGGTTAAATTAGGGATGCCAGGTGGGGCATCTCTTAAGGTAACCACTTCATGCATTCTTGGGGCTTCAGTCCCCTGATAATGCTTCAAGCGTTGTCCGTTGGCTTTGAATTGGTGCCCATCTTTTAAAGATCTGATTGTGATGGCACCATGGGAAAAACATGGACAACTTGGAATGGGCCAAACCATCTAGATTTCAGCTTCCCTGGGAAGAGTTTCAATCTAGAGTTGAAGAGCAATACAAGCTGCCCTGGGCAGAACTCTCGTGGCAACAACTTTTTATCATGCCACTTCTTAGTTTTATCCTTGTAGATTCTTGCATTGTCATAGGCCATTATCCGAATTTCTTCAATTTCGTTCAAATCCAGTAGCCTTTTCTGCCCTGCCTTTTCCAAGTCCATATTAACTACCTTGATTGCCCAGTATGCTCTGTGCTCTATCTCGACAGGTAAATGGCATGTTTTCCCAAAAATCAATCGGTAAGGAGACATTCCCAATGGAGTTTTGAAAGCTGTCCTATAAGCCCATAACACATCATTCATGTGTAAAGACCAATCTTTCCTAGTTGGCTTAACCATCTTTTCAAGAATGTTCTTGACTTCCATGTTGGATATTTCAGCTTGTCCATTGGTCTGTGGGTGATATGATGTTGTGATCAGATGCTTGACATCATACTTCTTCAAGGCAGCAGCAATAACCCTGTTGTCTAAATGTCTCCCTTCATCACTGATGATCGCCTTAGGGATGCCAAATCTAGAAAAGATGTTTTTGTGTAAAAACCTTTGAACTGTCTTGGCATCATTCTTTTGAGTGGCGATAGCTTCAACCCACTTAGATACATAATCTACTGCCAGGATGATGTATAAATTCCCACATGAAGATGGGAATGGTCCTATAAAATCAATCCCCCAAACGTCAAAGATCTCGACTTCAAGAATGTTCTGCATCGACATCTTGTTGCGTGTAAAATAGTCTATCGCAATGGTAGTGCAAGTATACACGACACAAGTAGTAAAGTGATACGAAGTATCAGATATCGTCTCCACAGGGATTGGGCTAATAGCTTCACCTTAATTCACTGCACGAAGTAAAGAAATTATTTTAGAGTTGTCACGAAAATAATAAAGTAAACGTAAATAAAAGAGTAAAGATATCAAGATAGAGAGAATGGGCTGGTATTGAATTGCTCAGTAGTGCAGGTATTGTAGAGTTTAGGAAATCCAGTTCTGTCGTTGTCACCCGTCGCGGCAGCACCTGTCGCGACGGCAGTCCGTTGATCATTGCGGCAGCAAACGCTCAACTCAGTACTTTCAAGTTTGGCAAGAATCCCAGATCTGCCTTGGCCTATCCCTAGGTCCAAGTCTGTCGATGATCACGTCTTCATGATACCTCCCGGCGTGAATCGAAGGATGAACACCGATGTGTATGAATTCTCCTTTAGCCACTTAACCTCACCCTATCCCTAGGCACGAGATAGTTCAACTATAAACTAGAGAACTTGCTCTTATTTCTTTCGTATACTTACTCTCCCGATGCTAAGTAAATAGATAACCTCACAATGCTCTCCCGATGCTCTTGCAAGATATTAATAACCAAAATAAGAGAACTTGAAGTTTATTTTATTGAACTGAAAATTCCTAAAACAAAACAACCCTTGTAACTAGTTTACAAATCAACCCGTGGCCCTAGGGGGAATTTAGAACATGTCAGCGGTGGGTAAACGGCTAGGGGTTTTTGGTTATCGGTTATGGGAAATTGGATATGCCCTAGGTTAAAATATATGCTCTTATATAAGCTTTGGGCTCAAGTTATCTAATTTAACAAGGATTACAACTTTAATTAAAAGTATGATTCTAATAAAGACTAAATCTTCAAGGAATCTACTTTCCAGCCGTCTTCCTTGTTTCTTGGGATTTTCTCTCCTTGAGCTTTGGCTTGACATATCTTGTGATCTGGGGCTTGGAAAAATATAAGGTTTTCACACGACAGACGAGCTAAATTTTCTCTATCTGCCGAGGTCCACTTTGCTTTTTCTCCACAAAACTGCTGTCGTCCTCTGCTCTCACGGCAGCACCATGGCAGCATCGTCCTCTTTGTCTGCTTGTCCAGTTCAGCTCTTCTGCTTCTCTGCCCAGCACCTGCCTTCTCCGTCTACTATGGTAGCAACCTGCAAAATCCGCTATTCTTAGTAGAATCTGTGCCTTTTATATATTTGTGATGTTTTGCTGTAAACTAACCTAAATGCAATGAATAATGCTTGAATGCAGCAGAAATATGGGCTAAAAAGGGTGTAAATAATAGAACTTTTACACACTCAACACACCCCCAAACTCAAGTTTTTGCTTGCCCTCAAGCAACTACGACCTAAAGAAAAATGAAATATTTTTGTTTTAGCTTTCAAACAGCGAACTTTCCCTTACCCATCGTTCGTTCCCTGTGACGGCAGCAACCTGTCATATAATTTAGGATCTGTCCGGAATCTCACTATAGTCCTCGTGCAGTGTGTGCATGCTTGTGAACAGTTATATGCTAAGACTCTCTTAGTTTCACTAGAATATTTAACTCTTAACTTGAATTTTTATGCCAAAGTTTATCTTTTTGAAGGCACATTTTCATGCTTCTTTGATTTCTTTGTTTTGACTCGATTTCTCTAAAGTTTTACTAGAACCAGTTTTAGGCACGTCTAGTTAGTTTCCTAGAGCCAGTTTCGGGCACCTCTAGGTTTTTTTTGAGTCTCTTTTGCTAAACTTTTTTCCTAGAGCCAGTGTTAGGCACCTCCAGGGGCTATTCAAGTGCTAAGCTTTCCTATTCTAGTTTGGCTAAAAGAAGTCTAAACAGTATAACAGTCACAATGGTGTTTAAGTTTTCAGAACTATAGAAAGACAAGTTCAATTCACAGTTTTAAGCCAAGATTTTCAGTTTTTTCAGATTTTTTTTAAAGAAAAATAACTAAGTAAAAGACACCACAATTAACTAAGATGTACTTGGACTCCATTAAAATGGAGGGTTGCCACACCCAAACTCGAGGGTTGCATTGCCCTCAATGCAAATGACAAAATAAAAATGAAAACATATGAAGGCAGTACATCACAAAATATATAAATGGCAGGCAGCAAGAAGAAAATAAGAAACTTAAATTTTAAGCACTGTCTTCACTGCTGCTGCTGAGGCGGATTTGGCGGTGGATTCTAGTTCTTGGGGCGGGCTGGGGTGGTTGCTGTACAACCTGAATATCAGAGCTGCTACCGCTGCTGTCACTGCTGCTACTGCTGCTGCTGCTGCTGGCCTTTGGCAGAGTTTTCTTGTTGGCCATTCTTTTCTGCCTCTTGACTGGTGTAAATTCTTTCGACAAGTTCCTCTGAATAGAGGGTTCAACGTCGCTGTCTGCCCAGACGGATGAGGAAGAGAACCCAACAACAAAGGCAGCAATGTCATCCGAGGGTACCGGTCGCTTTGTTCCTCGGGCGGATGTTTCGGCATGAGGGCTGTCGGCTGTCGTCGGGGCAGGTGATGGAATGGAGGCAGCATATGGTGTATGTGGTGTGGCAGCAGGTGTAAGTGTGTGGGCAGGGGTGGGAACAGTGAAGTAGTGGGCAGGGAAGGTGGGAAAGACAACATCAGGGAAATTTAAAGCATTGTGAATAAAATTTATCGTGGATGCGGCAAAATCCTTGATGAATGTCATGAGGCCCAGCTGTCTGTCCTCCATCCTTTGAATAGCAGCTAGGATTTGATCGGATGGATCTGTCGGAGCAGCTGATGCGGCGGCAGGTTCAGGGTTTGGCTGCTCTGACGATTCAGCTGGGGCGGCAGCAGGGTTGAAAGAGGAGAGGGGGTTGCCACTGTCAGCTCCATGAGGGTGATTATATTTTTGTCTGTCCAGCCCCGGCCTTTCACAATGCGATCGGTGTCGGGTTCCGGCACGTCATAACAGCGGCAGAGGGACGTGATGCGGTATGGGAGGCAAATAAGGGTCGTCGGTCTATGGGCACTTTCCAAAATAATCTCTCGCATATAACTTCCCACATTAATGGGTCGTTTATTTAGAATGGAGTGTATTAGGGCTAATCTCTGCTGGTCAACGGTGGTGTGATGCGACGACGGCAGGATTCTCTTTTGATGAAGGCAATCCACAGTTTTGCCTCCGGCAGCAGCTGCCCCCTCTTCACTGTGTGGGGATTTTTGCGGCATGTGCTCCATTCAGTCCCTTCTTCCGTCACTTCTGCCATGACAGCGTCCTAGGCAGCATCATCTAAAGTATCAAGGAACTGCTGGTGAGCGTCATCGTTGGAGCCTAGGTAGAGGCCATACAACGAGTTAATGCGCTCGGCTGTGAATTGCACCTCTGTTCCTCGGACAGTCACTGCTGTCGTCGTCTTGCTGCCGATGGCAGCATAGAATTCCCTCACCAGCGTTTCGTTCATCTCTGCTGGTTGCTCCGCAAATGATTCCCATAAGAGAGCTCTAATCGTCCTTGCAATGAAAGGCTTGAGGCCCATATTAACTGCCCTTGGAGTGTAAATAAAGCCTCGTTCTTCCCATAGATCTCTAGATGCAAAGGACTGTGGGGTAGGTGCTGCCGGTGAAGAAGTTGAAGCAGCACTACGACAGGTTCTTCTGGAAGACATGTTAGTGCAAGGGTTGTTGAAAGTAAAATAAAGCAAATGAAAACTGGATGGGGAGAGCAAGTAAGAAAAACAGAAGTGAATGAAATGAAAATGAAACGAGGTTTTATAGAAGAAGAGTTGCTGTCCGTTGAAGCTGTAACGGCAGGCGTGAATAACGGGGTGACTATTGAGCTTTAGCGTGTCTGACGCGTCTGACACGCGTTTCTGCGTCTGTTACACGTCTGTCACACGTTTCCACGTCTGTTGTGACAGTCTGGTGACAGCCTGTCTTTTCCGTGTCTGCCGCGGCAGCTAGAACGACAGACTTCAATATTGGGCTTTGCTGGGCTGATGGAGGGATGGTGGGCTAGGTTCACTTCTCCTATTCTTCTTGACTCCTTTATTTCCTAAAAACAATAAACATAAAAACATTATTCGAATAAATCTTATTAACTAATAAATAATAAATAATAAAAATAAATAAAAAAAGTTTAGGTTAAATTAGAGCTGCCAGGTGGGGCATCTTCTAAGATAACCACTTCCTGCATTCCTGGGGCTTCAGTCCCCTGATAATGCTTGAGGCGCTGTCCGTTGACTTTGAATTGGTGCCCGTCTTTTAATGATCGGATTGTGATGGAACCATGGGGAAAAACTTGTACGACTTGGAATGGGCCAGACCATCTAGATTTCAGTTTTCCTGGGAAAAGTTTCAGTCTAGAATTGAACAACAATACAAGCTGCCCTGGGCAGAACTGTCGTGGCAGCAACTTCCTGTCATGCCACTTCTTAGTTTTCTCCTTGTAGATTCTTGCATTGTCGTAGGCCATTGTCTGTATTTCTTCAATTTCGTTCAGATCTAACAGCCTTTTCTGGCCTGCTTGTCCAAGTCCATATTCACTGCCTTGATCGCCCAATATGCTCTGTGCTCTATCTCGACAGGCAGATGACAGGTTTTTCCATAAATCAATCGGTATGGAGACATGCCCAGTGGAGTCTTAAAAGTTGTCTTATATGCCCATAACGCATCATTGAGGAGTAAAGACCAACCTTTCCTAGTTGGCTTAATCATCTTCTCAAGAATGTTCTTAACTTCCCTATTGGATATCTCAGCTTATCCATTGGTCTGTGGGTGATATGATGTCGCGATCCGATGCTTGACATCATATTTCTTCAAAGCGGCAGCAATAACCCTATTGTCAAAATGTCTCCCTTCATCACTAATAATCGCCTTAGGGATGCCAAATCTAGAAAAGATGTTTTTGTGTAAAAACCTTTGGACTGTCTTGGCATCATTCTTTTGAGTGGCGATAGCTTCTACCCACTTAGAGACATAATCTACTGCTAAGAGGATGTATAAATTTCCACATGAAGATGGAAACGGTCCCATAAAATCAATCCCCCAAACGTCGAAGATTTCGACTTCTATAATGTTCTGCAGTGGCATCTCGTTTCTCCTCGAGATGTTTCTTGTCCTTTGGCACCTGTCACAATTCTTGTAGAAGATTTGTGCATCTTTATATAGTGACGGCCAATAAAACCCTGACTGCAGCACCTTGGCAGCAGTTTTGTTGCCTCTTAAGTGACCTCCATACTGTGAAGCATGGCAGTGATGAAGTATGTCTTCTTGCTCTTCTTGTGGTACACACCTCCTTATAACCTGATCTGCACATAATTTGAAAAGAAGAGGTTCGTCCCAATAATAATGCTTAACATCATTTTGGAACCTCTTCCTGGCTTGATAATTAAGATCAGAAGGAAGTATTCCGCTAACTATAAAATTAACGAAATCAGCGTACCAGGGAAGTTCAGAAGACTTACCTGCCGCCATGGCTGTCGCGGCAGTGATTGCGGCAGCAAAGAGCTGCTCATCTGGGAAGATCTCTAGTATGTTTGTCTCATCTGTTGGTAGACTCTGTCCCTTCTCCAACCTTGACAAGTGATCTGCCACTTGATTTTCTGTCCCTTTTTTGTCCTTGATTTCAAGGTCGAATTCTTGCAATAGCAGGATCCACCGTATCAATCTAGGCTTTGCATCCTTTTTCGTGAACAAATACTTCAGGGCAGAATGGTCTGTGTGCACTATTACCTTCGTCCCAAGTATGTAAGAACGAAACTTGTCAATGGAGAACACCACAGCTAATAACTCCTTTTCTGTGGTGGTGTAGTTCTCTTGGGCGTCATTCAGTGTCTTACTGGCATAATATATGACATGAAATAGCTTTTCTCTCCGCTGCCCAAGTGCTGCCCCGACAATATAATCACTAGCATCACACATAATCTCAAATGGCTGTGTCCAGTCTGGTGGCTGTACTATTGGGGCTGTTACCAGTTTTTCCTTCAGAACCTTGAATGCTTCAGTACATTCATCATTAAAGTCAAAGGGTCGGTTCTGTTCCGAAAGATGACATAGGGGCTTGGCGATTTTTGAGAAATTTGTAATGAATCTCCGGTAAAAACCAGCATGCCCTAAGAAACTTCTAATACCCTTGACTGTTGTCGGCGGCGGCAGCATTTCAATCACCTCAATCTTGGCCCTGTCGACTTCTATCCCACGGCAGCTAATCTTGTGGCCAAGGACTATCCCTTCATCCACCATAAAGTGGCATTTTTCCCAATTTAAGACCAGGTTTGCTTTTTCACATCTTTCAAGTACCTTTTGTAGATTACCGAGGCAGCTCTCAAAATCATCTCCAAAGACTGAAAAATCATCCATAAAAATTTCAAGGAAGTCCTCCACCATATCAGAGAATATGGCCATCATGCACCTTTGGAAGGTGGCAGGTGCATTACATAATCCAAACGGCATCCTCCTAAAAGCATACGTTCCATATGGGCATGTGAAAGTCGTCTTTTCTTGATCCTCCGGTGCGATAGCAATTTGATTATACCCTGAATAACCATCAAGAAAACAATAGTAAGGTTTACCCGCTAATCTATCAAGCATTTGATCAATAAAGGGTAAAGGAAAGTGGTCCTTTCGGGTAGCTTTGTTAAGCTTCCGATAGTCCATACAAACCCTCCAACTAGTCACAGTCCTGGTTGGGATTAACTCATTATTTTCGTTGGTCACCACGGTCATTCCTCCTTTCTTTGGAACACATTGCACCGGGCTCACCCATTTGCTGTCGAAGATGGCGTAAATAATACCAGCATCTAACCATTTGATTATCTCCTTACGCACCACCTCTTTCATAGCATGGTTTAGCCGCCTTTGGGCATCTATAGTCGGCTTATGATCTTCCTCTAAAAGGATTTTGTGCATGCATAACGCCGGACTAATGCCTTGAATGTCGGCTATCGTCCATCCAATCGCCTTTTTGTGCTGCCGCATCATCCCTATTAGTTGTCGTTCCTGTTCATGTGGCAGCTTAGAAGAGATGATTACGGGCAACGTATCATTTGAACCAAGAAAAGCATATTTTAGCTGCCCTGGCAGGGGCTTCAGTTCTAAGGCAGGTGGTTCAACAGTAGATGGCTTTTGGGTTAAATGGTTATCCGAAGTATAATTTAAAGGTTCGAATAACTTACCTGGACGATCGCCTATCCAGTTTACCTCCTCCTGATCTTCAGTATCAGATGTATCGGATTCAGAGGAGTTGCTGTCGTCGGTGCTGTCGTCAGTGTTGTCATGGCAGTCCTATAGGTGGCTGCTGCGGCAGTGACCAATTTTGATGTCGTGACAGCCCGACCTGATGCAAGGTTGATCAAAGGTAACTTCAGTGATAACCTTACATTCCTTGTCTGCATCAGCATGCTTCATAGCTTGGAGAACATTCAACTTAATCTCTTGATCGTTCACTCGCATGGTGAGTTCTCCTTTCTCCACATCAATCGGTGATCTTCTCGTGGCTAAGAAGGGTCGCCCAAGGATGATTGGTGCGTTTTCGTCTGCCTCACAATCTAAAATAAGAAAGTCAGCAGGAAAAATAAATTTATCCACTCTTACCAGAATATCTTCGATTTTTCCTTCCGGATGAACATAAGAGCGGTCTGCCAGCTGCAGAGTTACTGTCGTGGGCCGCGCCTTTCCAATACCTAATTTCTGAAAAACACATTTTGGCATTAAATTAACACTAGCACCAAGATCACAAAGTGCCTTACCCACATATTTATTTCCGATTACACAAGGTCTGATGAAACTCCCCAGATCCTTCTTTTTCTGGGGTGGCTGCCGATGAAGAATACTCATGCAACCTTCTGTCATCTTTACCGTTTCAAACTCCCCAAGTTTAGATTTCTTTGACATGGCTTCCTTGGGAAATTTGGCATAACCGGGCATCTCCCTAACGGCATCTAACAGCGGTATATTAATGTGAACCTGCTTAAAAATATCATAAATCTTTTTGAGTTGAGATTCTTGCTTAGCTTGCTGTATCCGTTGAGGAAAAGGAGGTGGGGGACGATAATCAGCAATACGTCTTTCCCACTGCATACGAATCTGAGGAGGTTTAGGTTCATCAATTCTCTCCTCTATCGCTTCTGCTGTCGTGACAGGCTCATCGACAGCAGTCTGTTTGTTACCTGTCGGGGCAGCTTCCTCGGTAGGTTTATCTAAGGCTGGTTTCCTTACTGTTTCAGCTTCCTTTTTCGGCCCTGGTAATTTCTTCCCACTCCTAGTAGTAATAGCTTTACATTGCTCATGTGTGGGCTGTCTAGCATTTTCAGTATTACTAGGAAATCCTCCAGTCTGCCTCGGCTTAATATGTTGGGAAACCTGACCCATTTGTGTCTCCAAAGATTTCAGAGTAGATTCATGATTTGTCATCCGCATCTCTGTTTTATCCATGAAATTTTCTGTCTTCTTGACAAACTGATTCATATTCTCAATATAAGTACCTGTCTGAGACATAAAAGTGGCCAGAGTATGTTCCAGTATACTGCTCGTGGCAGCTGGTTGCTGCTGTTACTGCTGCGGCGGCAGATGCGGTGGCAGTTGCTGTCGCGTCAGCAATCTAGGTCCTCCCTGATTCTGATTGTGTGCTTGAGGATTCAGGGCATTATTAGGATTGCTCCAAGAAAACTTGGGATCCTTCCTCCAATTGGGATTATAATTGTTTGAATTGTAATTCGGCTTGTAGTTTCCAACATATTTTCCCTCTTCTAACTGTATAGGACACTCATCCGAACTATGATTTCCCTCACAGATTTCACATACCTCCTCAACAGCAAATCCATGTTGTCCATCATCATTCAATAACCGCTTCATTGCTTTAGTAAGGAATGCTACCTGTGATTTCATCGTGCTGTCGGCTTCATAATCCTTGACAGCTAGTACCCGTTTACCCCCTCTTCTTGCTGTCGGAAACTGCTCCTCATTCTTAGCCAGATTTTTCAATACTTGCATTGCCTCGTCCGGATATTTATCCAATAATAGTCCATTTGCTGCTGAATCAATTCGAATACGAGTTTGTAAGTTGGCAGCATTATAAAACTTTGTTACCTGATTCCAGACGGGGAATCCATGCATTGGGCAGTTCCGTATAAGAGTAGTAAATCTGTCCCAGGCTTCGTGCATCGCCTCATCATCTTCCTGTTGAAAAGTAGCAATTTCATTACGTAATCGCTCAGATAAATGTGAAGGATTAAAACGAGATAAAAATTCACGAGACAAATCTGCCCAAGTTCTAATTGAACCCTGCGTAAGTTTATTCCACCAAGTTTTTGCTCTGTCCCTCAATGAATGGGGAAATAACCGAAGCTTCAGTATCTCCAGATTAACTCCTGGCAGTCTAAACGAACCACAGATCTCCTGGAACGTTTTGAAATGCTCCCTAGCATCCTCTGTAACAGCACCACTAAACTGCCCGGCATTGTTGATCATCCTAAACATGACAGGTTTCAGCTCGAAGTTGTCAACATCTATGTCTGGCAGCATGGTCTCCAGTTCTACATGATCGTTCAACATGTAGTCACGACATGATCGTCGTCCGGCAGCGGCAGGGTTACCGACAGGCGGTATAATATCGCCGACAGGCGGGTTGTCTCCATTGTGGGCCATCTTCTCTAGCTGTTCCTCAAGGTACTCGTTCCTGGCTAGTAAGTGACGAAGTTGTTTCTTGAGATTGAATGAACGTTCGATTTCCGGATCTAATGGATACTCAGGATCTTTACCTCGATTCGATCTGCGCATAAACAAGAAACCTTGTGAAAAGCAAGAGTTGAATGCAGCAAAGAAAAACAGAAAAATAAAAATAAAAACAAAATAAAAATAAAAGCGAAAAGTGCAATAAAAGAAAAGGTAGAGTTATATTGCCAATCCCGGCAACGACGCCAAAAACTTGTTGCGTGTAAAATAGTCTATCGCAATGGTAGTGCAAGTATGCACGACGCAAGTAGTAAAGTGATACGAAGTATCGGATATCGTCTCCACAGGGATTGGGCTAATAGCTTCACCTTAATTCACTACACGAAGTAAAGAAAATATTTGAGAGTTGTCACAAAAATAATAAAGTAAACGTAAATAAAAGAGTAAAGATATCAAGATAGAGAGAATGGGCTGGTATTGAATTGCTCAGTAGTACAGGTATTGCAGAGTTTAGGAAATCCAGTTCTGTCGTTGTAACCCGTCGCGGCAGCACCTGTCACGGTGGCAGTCCGTTGATCGTTGCGGCAGCAAACGCTCAACTCAGTACTTTCAAGTTTGGCAAGAATCCTAGATCTTCCTTGGCCTATCCCTAGGTCCAAGTCTGTCGATGATCACGTCTTGATGATACCTCCCGGTGTGAATCGAAGGATGAACACCGATGTGTATGAATTCTTCTTTAGCCACTTAACTTCGCCCTATCCCTAGGCACGAGATAGTTCAACTATAAACTAGAGAACTTGCTCTTATTTCTTTCGTATACTTACTCTCCCGATGCTAAGTAAATAGATAACCTCACAATGCTCTCCCGATGCTCTAGCAAGATATTAATAACCAAAATAAGAGAACTTGAAGTTTATTTTATTGAACTGAAAATTCCTAAAACAAAACAACCCTTGCAACTACTTTACAAATCAACCCGTGGCCCTAGGGGGAATTTAGAACATGTCGGCGGCGGGTAAACGGCTAGGGGTTTTTGGTTATTGGTTATGGGAAATTGGATATGCCCTAGGTTAAAATATATGCCCTTATATAAGCTTTGGGCTCAAGTTATCTAATTTAACAAGGATTACAACTTTAATTAAAAGTATGATTCTAATAAAGACTAAATCTTCAAGGAATCTACTTTCCAGCCGTCTTCCTTGTTTCTTGGGATTTTCTCTCCTTGAGCTTTGGCTTGACATATCTTGTGATCTGGGGCTTGGAAAAATATAAGGTTTTCACACGACAGACGAGCTAAATTTTCTCTATCTATTGAGGTCCACTTTGCTTTTTCTCCACAAAACTGCTGTCGTCCTCTGCTCTCACGGCAGCACCATGGCAGCATCGTCCTCTTTGTCTGCTTGTCCAGTTCAGCTCTTCTGCTTCTCTGCCCAGCACCTGCCTTCTCCGTCTACTATGGCAGCAACCTGCAAAATCCGCTATTCTTAGTAGAATTTGTGCCTTTTATATATTTGTGATGTTTTGCTGTAAACTAACCTAAATGCAATGAATAATGCTTGAATGCAGCAGAAATATGGGCTAAAAAGGGTGTAAATAATAGAACTTTTACACACTCAACACATATCGTGTCTCCTTGAGATGTTTCTTGTCCGTTGGCACTTGTCACAGCTCTTGTAGAAGATTTGAGCATCTTTATACAGTGACGGCCAATAAAACCCTGACTGCAGCACCTTGGCAGCAGTTTTGTTGCCTCCTAAGTGTCCTCCAGACTGTGAAGCATGGCAGTGATGAAGTATATCTTCCTGCTCATCATGTGGTACTCATCTTCTTATAACCTGATCTGCACATATTTTGAAAAGAAGAGGTTCGTCCCAATAATAATGCTTAACATCATTTTGGAACCTCTTCCTGGCTTGATAATTAAGGTTAGGAGGAATTATTCCGCTAACTCAGAAATTAACGAAATCAGCATACTAGAGGAGTTCAGAAGACTTACCTGCCGCCATGGCTTTCGCGGCAGTGACTGCGGCAGCAAAGAGCTGCTCATCAGGGAAGGTCTCCAATATGTTTGTCTCATCTGTCGGTAGACTCTTTCCCTTCTCCAAACTTGACAAGTGATCTGCCACTTGATTCTCTGTCCCCTTTTTGTCCTTGATTTTAAGGTCGAATTCTTGCAATAGCAGGATCCAACGTATCAATCGAGGTTTTACATCCTTTTTCGCGAACATATACTTCAATGCAGAGTGGTCTGTGTGCATTATGACCTTCTTTCCAAGTATATAAGAACGAAACTTGTCAATGGAGAATACCACAGCTAATAACTCCTTCTTTGTGGTGGTGTAGTTCACTTGGGCGTCGTTCAGTGTTTTGCTGGCATAATATATGACATGAAAAAGTTTGTCTCTTCGCTGCCCAAGGGCTGCCCCGACAGCATAGTCACTAGCATCACACATGATCTCAAATGGCTGTGTCCAGTCTGGTGGCTGTACTATTGGGGCTGTTACCAGCTTTTCCTTCAGAACCATGAATGCTTCAGTACATTCATCGTTAAAGTCGAAGGGTCGGTTCTGCTCTAGAATATGGCATAGGGGCTTGGTGATTTTTGAAAAGTTCGCGATGAACCTCCGATAAAAACCAACATGTCCTAAGAAATCTGATTCCCTTGACTGTGGTGGGCGGCGACAGCTTTTCGATCACTTCTATCTTGGCTCTGTCGAGTTCTATGCCACGACAGCTAATCTTATGGCCAAGGACTATCCCTTCATCCACCATGAAGTGACATTTTTCCCAGTTCAATACTAAGTTTGCTTTTTCACATCTTTCGAGTACCTTTTGTAGGTTGCCTAGGCAGGTTTCAAAGTCGTCTCCAAAGACTGAAAAGTCATCCATAAAAATCTCTAGGAAGTCCTCCACCATGTCGGAGAATATGGCTATCATGCACCTTTGGAAGGTGGATGGTGCATTGCATAGTCCAAATGGCATCCTCCTAAAAGCGTATGTTCCGTAAGGGCATGTGAATGTCGTCTTTTCTTGATCTTCCGGTGCGATAGCTATTTGATTGTAACCTGAATAACCATCAAGAATACAATAATAAGGTTTACTCGCTAGTCTATCAAGCATTTGATCAATAAAAGGTAAAGGAAAGTGGTCCTTTTGGGTAGCTTTGTTAAGCTTCCGATAGTCCATACAAACCCTCCAACCGGTCACAGTCCTGGTTGGGATTAACTCATTGTTTTCTTTGGTCACCACGGTCATTCCTCCTTTCTTGGGAACACATTGCACCAGGCTCACCCATTTGCTGTCCGAGATGGCGTAGATTATTCCAGCATCAAGCCATTTGATTATCTCTTTTCGCACCACCTCGTTCATTGCATGGTTTAACCGCCTTTGAGCATCTATAGTCGGCTTATGATCATCCTCGAGAAGGATTTTATGCATACATAATGTCGGACTTATGCCTTGAATATCAGCTATCGTCCATCCGATAGCCTTTTTGTGCTGCTGCAGCATCTCTATTAACTGTTGTTCCTGTTCCTGCATCAACTTGGAAGAGATCATTACGGGCAACGTATCATTTAAACCAAGATAAGCATATTTTAGCTGCCCTGGCAGGGGCTTAAGATCTAAAATAGGGGGCTCAACAATTGATGGCTTTTGGATTGCATGGTTATCCGAGGTATAATTTAAAGGCTCGAATAACTTACCTGGACGATTGCCTATCCAGTTTACCTCCTCCTGATCTTCAGTATCAGATTCTGAGGAGTTGTTGTCGTCGGTGCTGTTGTGACAGTCTTCTAAGTGGCTACCGAGGCAATGACCAATGCTGATGTCGTGACAGCCCGACTTGATGCAGGGTTGGTCAAGGGTAACTTCAGTGATAACCTTGCATTCTTCTTCTCCATCAGCATGCTTCATAGCTTGGAGAACATTCAACTTTATTTCTTGATCGTTCACTCTCATGGTGAGTTCTCATTTTTCCACATCAATCAGTGATCTTCTTGTGGCTAAGAAGGGTCGCCCCAGGATGATTGGTGCGTTTTCATCTACTTCACAATATAAAACAAGAAAGTCAACAGGAAAAATAAACTTATCCACTCTTACCAGAATATCTTCGATTTTTCCTTCCAGATGAACGTAAGAGCGGTCTGCCAGCTGCAGAATAACTGTTGTGGGCCGAGCTTTTCCAACACTTAATTTCTGAAAAACAGATTTTGGCATTAAATTTATACTAGCACCAAGATCACAAAGTGCCTTACCCACATATTTATCTCCAATTACACAAGGTATGATGAAGCTCCCCGGATCCTTCTTTTTCTGGGGTGGATGCTTGTGCAGAATACTCATGCATCCTTCTGTCATCTTAACCTTTTCAAATTCCCCAAGTCTAGATTTCTTCGACATGACATCCTTGAGATATTTGGCGTAATCGGGCATCTCCCTAACGGTATCTAACAGCGGGATGTTGATATGAACCTGCTTAAAAATATCATAAATCTTTTTAAGCTGTGATTCTTGCTTCAATTTCTGTAACCGTTGAGGAAAAGGAGGTGGGGGACGATAATCAGCAATACGTCCTTCCCACTGCATACGGATCTGAGGAGGTTTGGGTTCATCATCTTTCTCCTCTGTCGCTTCTGCTGTCGTGACGGGCTCATCGATAACAGGCTGTTTGTTACCTGTCGGGGCAGCTTCCTCAGCAGGTCTGTCCAAGGCTGGTTTCTTCACTGTTTCAACTTCCTTCTCTGGCCCTGGTAGTTTGTTCCCACTCCTAGTAGTAATGGCTTTACACTGCTGATGTATGGGCTGCCTAGCATTTTCAGTATTGCTAGGAAATCCGCCTGTCTGCCTTGGGTTGATATGCTGGGAAACCTGACCCATCTGTGTCTCCAAAGATTTCAGAGTAACTTCATGATTTGTCATCTGCATCTCTGTTTTATCCATGAATGTCTCCGTCTTCTTGACAAATTGATTCATGTTCTCAATATAAGTTCCTGTCTGAGACATTAACGTAGCCAGAGTCTGTTCCAGTATACTGTTTGTGGCAGCTGTTGATGCTGCTGCTGCGGCTGCAATTGCTGTCGAGTCAGCAATCTAGGTCCTCCCTGATTCAGATTATTGTGTGCTTGAGGATTCAGGGCATTATTAGGATTACTCTAAGAAAACTTGGGATCCTTTCTCCAGCTGAGATTGTAGTTGTTGGAGTTGTAATTCTGTTTATTGTAGTTTCCATCATACTTTCCCTCTTCTAACTGTATAGGACATTCATCCGAACTATGATTTCCTTCGCAAATTTCACATACCTCTTCGACAGCGAATACATGCTGTGAATCATCGTTCAAGAGCTTTTTCATTGCCTTAGTGAGGTATGCCATATGTGATTTCATTGTGCTGTCGGCCTCATAATCCTTAACAGCTAGGACCCGTTTACCCCCTCTTCTGGCTGTCGGAAACTGCTCCTCATTCTTGGCCAGATTTTTTAATACTTGCATTGCCTCATCTGGGTCTTTGTCCAGTAGTAATCCGTTTGCTGCTGAATCAATTCGAATACGAGTTTGTAAATTGGCAGTATTATAAAACTTGGTTACCTGGTTCCAGACGGGGAATCCATGCATTGGGCAGTTCCGTAGAAGAGTGGTAAATCTGTCCCAGGCCTCGTGTATTGGTTCGTCATCTTCCTGTTGAAAAGTAGCAATTTCGTTACGTAATCGCTCAGAAAAATGTGAAGGATTAAAACGAGACAAATCTGCCCAAGTTCTAATTGAACCCGGCATAAGTTTATTCCACCAAGTCTTTGCTCTGTCCCTCAATGAATAGGGAAATAACCAAAGCCTCAGTATCTCCGGATTAACTCCTGGCAGTCTAAACGAACCACAGATTTCCTGGAACGTTTTTAGATGCTCCCTTGCATCCTCTGTAGCAGCACCACTAAATTGACAGGCATTGTTGATCATGCTAAACATAACAGGTTTCAGCTCTAAGTTGTCAACATCTATATCCGGCAGCGTGGTTTCTAGTTCTACATGATCATTCAGCATGTAGTCTCGGCAGGACCATCGTGCGGCAGCGGCAGGCGGGTCGCCAACAAGAGGGATAATCTCTCCATCTCTGGCAGGATTATCAACCTGGGGGTTCCCTTGGTTGTTCATCGTCTCTAACTGTTCTTCAAGGTACTCGTTCCTGGCTAGTACGTGACGAAGTCGGTTCCTAAGATTGAACGAACGTTCTATTTCAGGATCTAATGGATACTCAGGTTCTTCTCCTCTTCTCGATCTACGCATAAACAAGAAACCTTGTGAAAAGCAAAAGTTGAACAAACCAAATTAAAACAAAAAAATAAAAATAAGAACGAAAAGTGCAGTAAAAGAAAAGGTAGAGTTATGTTGCCAGTCCCCGACAACGGCGCCAAAAACTTGTTGCGTGTAAAAGTGTCTATCACAATTGTAGTGCAAGTGTACACGACGCAAGTAGTAAAGTGATACGGAAGTATCGGATATCGTCTCCACATGGACTGGGCTAATAGCTTCACCTTGAATTACTGCACGAGAGTAAAAGAAATTATTTAAGATGTTTGTCACGAATATAATAAAGAAAACTTAAATAAAAGAGTGATAGAATCAAGATAGAGAGAATGGGCCGGTATTATATTGCTCAGTAGTGTAGGTATTGCTAAGTCTAGGAAATTCAGCTCTGTCGTCGTCCCAGTCACGGTAGCACCTGTCGCAGCGGAAGTCTGTTGCTTGTCGCGGCATCGAACACACAACTCCATACTTCAAGTTTGGCAAGAATCCCTCCTATGCCTTGGCCTATCCCTAGGTCCAAGTCTGTCGATGAACACGTCTTTGATGATACCTCCCAGCGTGAATCAAAGGATAAACACCGATGCTGTTGAATTCTTCTTTAGCCACTTAACCTCGTCCTATCCCTAGGTCCGAGATAGTTCAACTATAAACTAGAGAACTTGCACTTATTCCTTTCGTATACTTAACTCTCCCGATATTAAGTAAATAGATAACCTCGCAATGCTCTCTCGATACTCTTGCAAGATGTTAATAACCAGAATAAGAGAACTTGAAGTTTATTTTATTGAACTGAAAATTCCTAAAACAAAAGCAACCCTTGCAACTACTTTACAAGACAACCCGTGGCCCTAAGGGGAATTTAGAACGTGATGAGAGGAAGAAAACGACTAGGGTTTTAGGAAGAAAGCTAGAGATGGGTGATGTTCCTCCTAGGTCGAATTACATGCCCTTATATAGGCTTTGGGTCCAAGTTTAAATTAAAGTACAACTCTAATAAAGACTAAATCTTCAGAGAATATAGCTTTAACTCGTCCTCCTTCTTACTTGGGATTTTCTCTCCTTGAACTTTGGGCATGGCATTCCTTCTATTCTAGGGCTTGGAAAAATATACTGGTTTTCCACGACAGACGGGCTTAATTTTCTCTATCTGTCGAGGTCCACTTTGCTTCTTCTCCTCAAAACTGCTGTCGTCCTCTGCTGTCACGGCGGCAACCATGGCAGCATCGTCCTCCTTGACTGCTCATCCAGTTCCAGCTCTTCTGCTTTACTGCCCAACGTCGGCCTCTCCATCTGCTACAGCAGCAACCTGCAAAAGCAACCAATTTCAGTAGAAACTGTGCCTTTTAATATATTTGTGATGTCTAACTGTAAACTAACCTAAATGCATTGAATTATGCTTGAATGCAGCAGAAATATGGGTTAAATAGGGGTAAATAATAGAACTTTTACACACTCAACACTATAGTTGCATCGATACAATTTTTAGGTTCTAGAATTTTAATCGACAAAAGCGTACCGATATGGTTACACCTGTATCGATACGATATTTTATCTGGGCTTAACTTTATAGCGTACCGATACGGTAGACCCCATATCGATACGATTTGATCTGATTCGATAAATCTTTGCCTTTAAAGTTTTTGATCGTTGCTTGACAATTATGATTTCAGCAAATTTCAAACGGTCATTAGACCGTATCGATACGCCCATATAGTGTATCGATACACTTTTTGCAAAAGGTTTCTTCAATATTTCAGTGAGCAAAATCCGTATCGATACGGTCTTATAGTATCGGTACACCCATGTTTTTACACTATACCTGTATCGATACACCCTTATAGCGTATCGATACGCCCTCTTAAATGTGCACAACAACTCTTTTTGTTTTGAGACATGTATCGATACCCCTGTTCGAGTACCGATACGGTAGGTTGCAGAAGTGCATTTATTACGGTAAAAATGAAGCCCAACGACTCCATTGATGATCTCAACCACTAGAACGGCTAGAAATCAATGCAAGTGTATATAAACAAGCCTCCAAAACCTCAGCAACAACTATTGAACAAATTTGCAACAATCCAAGAACATATGTAACACTCTGATTTTTAATTAGCATAAAGTTTATAAAAAAAGAAAAGAGAAAGTGATATTTAGGGGATTTGAACCCTAGACGTTTGGAGTGAAATGCTGAAGCATTTACCATCTGACCCAAGACCACTTCTGGTCTATGTTTGCCTTGAGCTTCTTTTCAGCTAAGCCTTTTTTTGTATTTGAATTTAATAAAATCGATTAACCCCCCCCCCCACCTGCCACATTTAATGCATATCCAAAAGAAGGGAAAAACCTTCCAGAACCATCTCCTTCAACCATCGACCCTACACCTACCCAAAACTCGATCACCGTCTGTTAGCCTCACCATCGCGCCGTGTCGCTCACCGCTGGTGCCTTTGAAATCGCCGTCGCACCCCGTCCAAAACCCCTAGGGCCACTCGTGCAGTCGTCGTCCCGACCGCCATTAATCGAAGAATTAAGGTTCGACGAGCCTAGGGTAGGACCGTTAGGTTTTTCGTCGATCCCAACCGCCGTAGGCGTCCGTTCGTCGCACCGTTGCCACCCCTGGACTCCCCATCGCGAGCCGAACAAAACCCTACCGGTTGCTCAACCGCTCGCTGCCGTTTAGTGCCTCGTCAGAGATATAACAGTTGGGTCGTTTTTGCTCCGATTTGGTAAGTCGGTAAGTATTTCGGCTTTAAATCTAAGCCATTTAAGTCATTGGTTAAGAAATCGACGGTTTTTAGCTTGTTTGAAGGTGTTTTCGGCCGTCTAGGGCAGCGTGTGGGCTTCACGCGCCGTCCGAGGCGATTTCCGGCAGCTCTGGATGGTGGCCATTGAATCGGCCGGCCCACCCGTTGGTCGGTCCACCTGAACTGGTCCAACCTAAACCGGCCTGGCCAGTAGTAAACCAAGACCCGTACTCGACCCAATCCGTACCTGACCCGTTGACCTGAACCCGACCCGAGTTTGACCCGTTGACCGAGTCAACCCAGTGAGTCAACTCGTCCGATCTAATTCAGTGAGTCAACTCGCCCGATTCAACCCAGTGAGTCAACTCACCAAGTCAGCCGTTGGACCAGTGACGTCAGCATTGACTTTGACCGCTGATGTCAGCGTTGAATTTGACCAAAAAGTCAACTTTTTCCGAAAAGTCCTATTTTATGTTTCTCGACGTTCTGAGTCCGATTTTGAAGCCCGTTACGTGAAATTCTAACCCGAAAGCCTCCGAATTGGACCTTGAACTCGAGTTTGCTTACATATTTTAATAATCAATTATGAGCAATGTGAATAAGGACTGAAATTGGAATTTGTGCGATTGAAGGTATTCGAAGTTCCTTGTATTCGGGACGTTGAGGACGTCGTATTCGGGTTCGAGAGTGATCTAATGGGGTACAATGGTTGACCGATATAGTAAGGACTAAAGGTAATACATTACTACCTCTTGTATGCTTTATGAACATATCTATATTCGGTTAATGCATGCATAAATATGATGATGACTGATGTTAACTCTGTATAAGTCAAACCGGATATGGAGTTCAATAAATTTAGTAATAAGGAAGCTAATCTCCAAACCCGATTATCATTGTCAAATGATTAAATGCTAAAAAAATATTTGGATGTGAAATTACGAAAATGCCCTTAAGGTATGAGAATGACTAAAATACCCTTGGAATTAGAAGCGATTTAGAAATCTATACTGGATAAGGTAAAACAAGCCGATTCATCTAAGAACCTCGATCTACTTCGAAAGTTATGGTAACAAGATTTAAACCTTCGAGATTGTAAGGTGTTAGGATTCCTAGAATTTAGGATGAATCTCCGAATATAGATTTACGGGAAACTATACATACCTCTGAATTAATCAAGTGGCTTAAATCTCCGAATTGATTGAAATGACTAAAAGTATTGGAAATACTGTTATGGTTAAATTAATTGGAACGATCGTATCGACAAAAGGACTGAAGTATCATTGGACACCGAGGTTTGCAAATTAACTAGAACGATGGATAAACCCTTAAGTTTTGAAATAAATGGTTCAATTGACAAGAATGATGGATATCCCGAGCTTCAGAACGACTGAAATACTCCCTTGACTGGAATACGTAAATTGCCTTTGATAAAATTCTAGAAATGTCATTAAAGCTGGAAATGACTGAAATGCCCCTAAAGGTTGAAGCATGACTCATTTACGTCAATCACTCCTGAGATTAACATAAGGTTGAAAGTTTTTCCGCACAGAATATAAGTTCGACTACTCCGCGGCAAGTTCAGTGGTGAAATTTGAAATCAATCGTTCAGATATACGATACAACCGGATACATTAGAAGGGTTGGTTAGTAATGCAAGGTTGGGATATGTTAGTTCGAATGGTTTTGGAGGCTCGATAAACTTCTGGAAATCTTAAATATTGTAAATCATAATTTTCTCACGATGGGGCTAAATTATAAAATCACCCCTGATAGTTAAATGACCAAAATGCCCTCGTTGGCCCAAGTAATCAAAATAACCCCGAATGTATCTGATATTGTAAAAGATCTTGGCGTAGAAATCTCTGAATGCCTGGTTGGAAACTTGATGAGCAAATAGAATTTCTGAGCCACTGTTTACGCCATGTTGGTATAAATTAGCAAAATGCATGTGTATGATAAAATGACCATAATGCCCATGGTAGGCTTAAATGGCTAAATCACTCATGATATGCCTAAACTCTCAAAGATTTTGATGTATCATCTCCTGAATATCTGGTTTGAACCGTTAGTACAAACCCTTCTTTAATAGGGGCCTCGTTTCAAAAATTCGTTCAAACTGTCAAAAGTTTAATGTGTTTTCTTCCGTAAATGCCAAGTATCTCCAAGAAACAAATTGTTCCACCTAGTGTGTTCCATGTGTGCCACACGACTGTTTTGCATACTGATTTACATGTTATAATATCGATCATGTGCACTTGATTGACATACTTGAACTCATATGAACATGACATGTTTTATAAATTAAGCATGACCGTACTATATTTCTGGTATTTGCCTATGCACCCGATATGACAAACATGCTATATGGATAATGTGTTACTAAAAATACAATTATTGATTAATGAACTATTGATGATCTGATTCACTGGGGTACTTGGGACATGGTATGAAGTTGTCGTCGGCTCAGCCCTGATCCAGCTGGTAAGTCCGCTCGTATTCGGATCCTAAGCTTCAGCTAGGTCCGCCTGTATTCGGATCCTAAGCTTCGGCTAGGTCCGCCTGTATTCGGATCCTAAGCTTCGGCTAGGTCCGCCCGTATTCAGATCTTAAGCTTAGGCTAGGTCCGCCCGTTTTCGGATCCTAAGCTTCGGCCAGGTCCGCCCGTTTTCGGTTCCTATGCTTCAGCAAGGGCCGCCCGTATTCTAAGGTATATCCTTAGGATGGTACCCACGCCCAATGGGCTCGGGTTAATGCCAGTACATGATACCGCACTGGGGAAACTATATACTGGAGTATGGTTGGAGGGTAAATATAGAATTAAAATGAACTTTATGGCTACTTGAAACAAATGTATTTTAAATAAAAAGGTTTACTGCATTGTTACATTTCATGCATTAACGTTGCACCGTTGGAATACACTAGACACTAAACTCTCTATTTCCACCTCCGTATGTTACCGGCCTATATAATTTCCGTCTACTTCACGATGTTTGAATAAAGAACAAATATCGTTATTCTCGAGTATGATGCAACCACGAAATAGTAGAACAGAAATTTGGAGACTGTTACCACATGAAATATCATGAAAATGTTATGCCTACCATATATCTGCATGGGCTTATAGCATCTTTTGGTAGTTCTGTATTACTGATCTTTTCCAAGCTCACGTTGTTTCTACCATTGCAGGTTAAAAGAATATATCATGGTATAATGGTTGTCAGCAATGTTCGAAGTTGTCTCGGCGTTGCCTTGGAGTACGATATTGTATAGTTAGTGGGCATGTATGTCATGTATTGTTTTATGGCAGTGTCTGTAAAACACTTTTTGAAATTTTTATTGTGTGTTTAAATGACATTCCAAAATGATATTTTAAATAGAAGTTGGTTTACAATTTAATAAGTGTTTAAAAATTGTTTTTATGTGTATTTTTTTGTGGGTCGCTCTTGTGACCCTAATTTGACTTCCTAGGATCCGTTGTAACGCATAGGCGGGTCTAGGGGGTTACATTTAGTGTATCAGAGCTTAGAGTTGTGTCATTCTAGGTAGATCGGCCGATCGTCTTTCATAGGGTGTCTGGTCTGTGCATTCCCCTAGATTATAACCATACTCCTCCTTGCCGGGACTCCGATGTTGAATCCTTTCCGGTAATAAGGGCATCTAACTCTTCTGTTCATAATAGCTTGATCTATACTGGAAAGGAATATCTGTAATGTTTGTCTATGAATTGGATTTAATTGATGGATTTGAATCTAGATAAAGAAACTGAGATGGTTTATGCGTGTGGAATTGAAGATATGAATTAGATAGAGAATGAAGGTTTGATCATATGAGGCAACTGATATAAGATTACATGTAAGGTAGCTCGGTGATGATGATTGTGTTTGAGAATATTTTGATGAAAATTTGATAAAAGTATTACGAATTTAAAAGAAAAGTTTATGCGAGATTGGTGAAAGTATAGATTATGTGGTGACTCTGTTATACACAAAGGTGACAATTGCATGAAAAATACGCTAAAAGTAAATGATGTCTGTTTAAAACCTTGGTTATGTCTGATCGGCTTAAAATAAGACGTCTCTAAAAATATGGCATGATGTATCGTTGCGTTTCATCCCTGATTAAAATTCGATGGTATATATATATATTCGATTCTGGAAGGTTCAATTGCAAGCCATGAGTACTCGTCTGGATTTCAGGTATAGTTTTCGCCCGTAACTTGATGGTCAATCTGGTAGAATAATACAGATTTCGGAGGATACAACTCGTGATTGTATGATTAATTTGGTGACAGTTGGGACAACTTTTTTTTCAATGAAGTCTGCTTGTATAAGCGATCATGAGTTGAGTGAATGCATGACATCATATGAAGTTCTGTATGAATCAATATATCGTATTTTGATTAGCTGGTTTGAGACATATGATGGGATAACCTTGGGTCTTAAGATAGTCCGGGTGACTAAGGACACTACTAGATTGATCCGTGATAAATTGAGTCACGAGAAACAAAGATAACGTAATCGATAAGTTTTAGCACAAGGAAGAATGAAAGAATAGTTTCTACAACTCTCTAACTAGTAAATTTCGAGGACGAAATTTCTTTTAGGGGGAGAGAATTGTAACACTCTGATTTTTAATTAGCATAAAGTTTATAAAAAAGAAAAGAAAAGAGAAAGTGCTATTAAGGGGATTTGAACCCTGGACCTTTGGAGTGAAATTCTAAAGCATTTACCGTATGACCCAAGACCACTTCTGGTCTACGTTTGCCTTGAGCTTCTTTTGAACTAAGCCTTTTTATGTATCTGAATTTAATAAAATCGATTAACCCCCCCCCACCTGCCACATTTAATGCAAATCCAAAAGAAGGGAAAAACCTTCCAAAACCATCTCCTTCACCCATTGACCCTACACCTCCCCAAAACTCGATCACCATCCGTTAGCCTCACCGTCGCGCCGTGTCGCTCACCGCCGGTGCCTTTGAAATTGTCGTCGCACCTCGTCCAAAACCCTTAGGGCCACTCTCGCAGTCACTTTCCCGACCGCCGCTAATCGAAGAATTAAGGTTCGACGAGCCTAGGGTAGGGCCGTTAGGTTTTTCGTCGATCCCGGCCGCCGTAGGCGTCCGTTCGTTGCACCGTTGCCACCTCTGGACTCCCCGTCGCGAGCCGAACAAAACCCTACCGGTTGCTCAGGCGCTCGCTTCCGTTTAATGCCTCGTCAGAGATATAATAGTTGGGTCGTTTTTTCTCCGATTTGGTAAGTCGGTAAGTATTTCGGCTTTAAATCTAAGCCATTGGTTAAGAAATCGACGGTTTTTAGCTTGTTTGGAGGTGTTTTTCGGCCGTCTAGGACCGCGCGTGGGCTTCACGAGCCGTCCGGGGCAATTTCCGACAGCCTTGGACGGTGGCCATTGAACCGGCCGGCCCACCAGTTGGTCGGTCCACCTGAACCGGTCCAACCTAAACCGGCCTGGCCCAGTAGTAAACCAAGTCCCGTACCCGACCCAATCCGTACCTGACCCGTTGACCCGAATCCGACCCGAGTTTGACCCGTTGACCGAGTCAACCTAGTGAGTCAACTCGTCCGAGCTAACTTAGTGAGTCAACTCGCCCGAGTCAACCCAGTGAGTCAACTCACCAAGTCAGCCGTTGGACCAGTGACGTCAGCGTTGACTGCTTACGTCAGCGTTGACTTTGAACAAAAAGTCAACTTTTTCCAAAAAGTCCTATTTTATGTTTTTCAACGTTCTGAGTCCGATTTTGAAGCCCGTTTCGTGAAATTCTAACCCGAAAGCCTCCAAATTGGACCTTGAACTCGAGTTTGCTTACGTATTTTAATAATCAATTATGAGCAATGTGAATAAGGACTGAAATTGGAATTTGTGCGATTTAAGGTATTCAAAGTTTCTTGCATTCGGGACGTTGAGGACGTCGCATTCGGGTTCGAGAGTGATCGAATAGGGTACCATGGTTGACCGATATAGCAAGGACTAAAGGTAATACATTACTACCTCTTGTATGCTTTATGAACATGTCGATATTCGGTTAATGCATGCATAAATATGATGATGACTGATGTTAACTCTGTATAAGTCAAACCGGATACGAAATTGAGTAATAACCTAGATAAGATCGAAATGCTCGAACGAGAAAGTTAATAATTGTAAGGATATGAAGTTCAATAAATTTAGTAATAAGGCAGCTAATCTCCAAACCCGATTATCATTGTCAAATGATTAAATGCTAAAAAAATATTTGGATGTGAAATTACGAAAATGCCCTTAAGGTATGAGAATGACTAAAATACCCTTGGAATTAGAAGCGATTTAGAAATCTATACTGGATAAGGTAAAACAAGCCGATTCATCTAAGAACCTCGATCTACTTCGAAAGTTGTGGTAACAAGATTTAAACCTTCGAGATTGTAAGGTGTTAGGTTTCCTTGAATTTGGGATGAATCTTCGAATATAGATTTACGACAAACTATCCATACCTCTGAATTTATCAAGTGGGTTAAATCTCCGAATTGATTGAAATGACTAAAAGTATTGGAAATACTGTTATGGTTAAATTAATCGGAACGATCGTATCGACAAAAGGACTGAAGTATCATCGGACACCGAGGTTTGCAAATTAACTGGAACGATGGATAAACCCTTAAGTTCTAAAATGAATGAATAGGTTGGAGGTAACGAAATTCCTTGAATGACTGAAACACCCAGAAGTACTTAAATGATTGAAATACTATAAATGGTTCAATTGACAAGAATGATGGATATCCCGAGCTTCAGAACGACTGAAATACTCCCTTGACTGGAATACGTAAATTGACTTTGATAAAATTCTAGAAATGCCATTAAAGCTAGAAATGACTGAAATGCCTCTAAGGGTTGAAGCATGACTCATGTACGTAAATCACTCTTGAGATTAACATAAGGTTGAAAGTTTTACCCCACAGAATATAAGTTCGACTACTCCGCGGCAAGTTCGGTGGGGAAATTTGAAAACAACCGTTCAGATATACGATACAACCGGATACATTAGAAGGGTTGGTTAGTAATGCAAGGTTGGGATATGTTAGTTCGAATGGTTTTGGAGGCTCGATAAACTTTGGAAATCTTAAATATTGTAAATCATAATTTTCTCACGATGGGGCTAAATTATAAAATCACCCCTGATAGTTAAATGACCAAAATGCCCTCGTTGGCCCAAGTAATCAAAATAGCCCCGAATGTATATGATATTGTGAAAGATCTTGGCGTAGAAATCTATGAATGCCTGGTTGGAAATTTGATGAGGAAATAGAATTTCTGAGCCATTGTTTACGCCATGTTGGTATAAATTAGCAAAATGCATGTGTATGATAAAATGACCATAATGCCCCTGGTAGGATTAAATGGCTAAATTACTCATGATATGCCTAAACTCTCGAAGATTTTGATGTATCATCTCTTGAATATCTGGTTTGAACCGTTAGTACAAACCCTTCTTTAATAGGGGCCTCGTTTCAAAAATTCGTTCAAATTGTCAAAAGTTTAATGTGTTTTCTTCCGTAAATGGCAAGTATCTCCAAGAAACAAATTGTTCCACCTAGTGTGTTCCATGTGTGCCACACGACTGTTTTGCATATTGATTTACAGGTTATAATACTGATCACGTGCACTTGATTGACATACTTGAACTCACATGAACATGACATGTTTTATAAATTAAGCATGACCGTACTATATTTCTGGTATTTGCCTATGCACCCGATATGAAAAACATGCCATATGGATAATGTGTTACTAAAAATACAATTATTGATTAATGAACTATTGATGATCTGATTCACTAGGGTACTTGGGACATGGTATGGAGTTGTCGTCGGCTCAGCCCTGATCCAGCTGGTAAGTCCGCCGGTATTCAGATCCTAAGCTTCGGCTAGGTCCGCCTGTATTCAGATCCTAAGCTTCGGCTAGGTCCGCCTGTATTCGGATCCTAAGCTTCGGCTAGGTCCGCCCATATTCGGATCCTATGCTTCGACTAGGTCCGCCCGTATTCGGATCCTAAGCTTCGGCTAGGTCCGCCCGTTTTCGGATCCTAGGCTTCGGCCATGTCCGCCCATTTTTGGTTCCTATGCTTCAGCAAGGGCCGCCCGTATTCTAAGGTATATCCTTAGGATGGTACCCACGCCCAATGGGCTCGGGTTAATGCCAGTACATGATACCGCACTGGGGAAACTATATACTGGAGTATGGTTGGAGGGTAAATATAGAATTAAAATGAACTTTATGGCTACTTGAAACAAATGTATTTTAAATAAAAAGGTTTACTGCATTGTTACATTTCATGCATTAACGTTGCACCGTTGGAACACAGTAGACACTAAACTCTCTATTTCCACCTCCGTATGTTACCAGCCTATATAATTTTCGTCTAATTCACGATGTTTGAATAAAGAAAAAATATCGTTACTCTCGAGTATGATGCAACCTCGAAATAGTATAATAGAAATTTGGAGACTGTTACCACATGGAATATCATGAAAATGTTATGCCTGCCATATATCTGCATGAGCTTATAGCATCTTTTGGTAGTTCTGTATTACTGAGCTTTTCCAAGCTCACGTTGTTTCCACCATTGCAAGTTAAAAGAATATATATCATGGTATAATGGTTGTCAGCAGTGTTCGGAGTTTTCTCTGCGTTTCCTTGGAGTACGATACTGTATAGTTAGTGGGCATGTATGTCATGTATTGTTTTATGGCAGTGTCTGTAAAACACTTTTGAAATTTTTATTGCGTGTTTAAATGACATTCCGAAATGATATTTTAAATAGAAGTTGGTTTACAATTTAATAAGTGTTTAAAAAATGTTTTATGTGTATTTTTTTGTGGGTCGCTCTTGTGACCCTAATGTGACTTCCTAGGATCCGTTGTAACGCATAGGCGGGTCTAGGGGGTTACAACATATCCAAACCCTAGAGCTCATAAAGTCAAATTCTTGTACCCCAATTGTGTAATCTTCCATTGTAATATCTTATTTCAAGTTTGGGGAGTGTTTAAGTGTGATTGGGTAATCTATCAACCTTGTGAGAGGCATTTTTCATATTGTTAATCTTCTTTGTATTTGAAAGAGTCTTTTTGGTCAATATTTGGTTAGTAAGATTGACCGATTGTAAAGGTTGCCTCCTTAGCCTAGAAAAGGGAAAGAACATCTAGTGGGTATTGTTGAAAATCCTTAGTGAGAGCTAAAGTAGTGGATGTAGAGCTTGTTAGAAGCTTGAACCAGTATAATTTGCCTTGTTCTTCATTTTTCAATTTTCCAATTTGCTCTCTCCAAATTTAAAAAGTCAATTCACCCCCTTTTGGCCAAATCACATTCATTTGATCCAATCAACACAAATATCTTGTCGAAGTCAGTATATGTTTAAGATAATGTTATTTCAAAAAGTCTTTGGTACGTCCTACTCCATAGGCCAGCTTAGTTGGTGTGCCTTGGGTATGATCGTTGAACTTTTGGTTTTTTTGTTCAGCAAAAATATTTTATTCGTTAAAGTTAAACATATAACCTTAGAACTACGTTGTGTGCCTCATTAAAAAAACCTCTCTAGTCCTAAATGGAGGAAAAAAGTGTAACACAACCAGGCACACAACCAAAATCGACTAACCACAATACAATAAAAAGCAAAAAAAAAACAATACTCTATCCCAACTAGGGGTGTTCATTGTCGGATATCGGATCGGATCCGATCCGGTTTTTTCGGATATCCGGGTTTTCGGATCGGCAATATAGTGATCCGTATCCGATCCGGAAAAAACCGGATATCCGGTTTTTTGGATACCGGATAATCGGATCGGATATTCGGATATCCGATTATCCGAAAATATAATTTGATTCAACTATTTTTTCGAATTTGAAGGTCGTATTTATGAAAATTTTCGAAATTTCGAATATAACTAACAACAAATTGCTAAATATAACAAGATTCACATCTATGAAAATTCGATTTTTTAAAATTTCAAATATAACAAGCATCAATTTGTTAACTATAAAAAGATTAATATTTTTAAAAAATTAGATATTCGGATTTTCGGGTTTTCGGATAATCCGAAACTTGAAATATCATGATCCGTATCCGATCCGGAAAATCTATAATCGGATCGGATATCCGATCCGAAAATAAAAATCGGATCGGATATCCGAATTTTCGGATCGGATCAACGGATAATCGGATCGGATCGGTCGGATCGGATATTTTTGAACACCCCTAATCCCAACGAAACAAAGTCACCCAAACACGAAGAATTCGTACTCCATGACAATTTGATATCTGCTATCAGCTTGAAATAAAAGGATAAAAATCCTCTGCCCCATTTCGGTGACCCTATTTATGCCTCAATACTAAAAAACACTACAATATTAAATTATAAGTCCCAACCTTAAATTCTAAATCCTTAACTTAAAACCATATACCCTAAAATACACCCTACCTTAAATTCCCTAAACCCTAACTTAAAACCCTAAACACTAAACCTAATTTTGAGCATAGGGGCATAAGTAGGGGCACCGAAAAGGGCAAGAAGATTTCCATCCGAAATAAACACCTTTTGCAAAACAACACAAGTCTTAGAGCAACTAGCTTCCTTTCAAAACATTCTTTGCAAAGTGATCCGTCATGCCAAAACATACTATCGGAACAAACACATGAGATGCACGAAAGGAATCAATAGCTCCAGCCGATCTATGGCATCAAATATTGTCCACCTTTTCTAAGGACGCAAAGGACGAATGATTATCCAATTGAAGGCTACCAATTCGAAACTCGCTAGCCACAAGCTCCAAAATGCTGCAGCAATAGATAAGAACCAACCAGATCTTGACAAGGAAATACAGAAGCTAAGATTGTAGAGAGTCTCAACTCCAATGGCCGAGTTGAACTATTTTCACAGCTACAAATAAGCCCTCCAAAACCAGCAAACAAAACTGCAGACGACGAAACAGATATTGGCAACCACCACTCCAACCACATACCATGAATGTGTACAAACAGAACATCAATATTCACCCCCTCCCTCTTAAAAAATCTTTGGTTGAAAGTTTGTAATAAAGAATTAGAATAGGAGATTTAGGATTTTAAGAATACCAAGGATTTTTTAAAATGATTAGGGTTTAAGGTTCTAGGAATAAAATACGACATATAAAATTATAGAAATTTTAAATATGAACGACTAAATTAGACTATTTTGAATTATGACGCAATTAATAGAATGTGTAAATAACGAGAATTAGATATGTAATTATAGAAATTTGAAGGGTATTGTGTCTGCGATTCCATTAGTGATCTAACATTGAGTGGCTTGATTGACAGCAAAAGTACAGTTTTAGTAACCTAATTTACAAAATCTTTTGTTCAATGATAGAGAATATAATCGACCCCATAGTTTAGTGACTACATAGATAGTTTATCATTATTGAATAATGAAGCTCCTGTATACATGGCCACCTTCCCCGTCCATGTATCCTTTTTTAGCCTATAAATAACATATTTCATTGGTATACTGAATCCATAGCAAAAAAGAGAGACATTGGTAAAGATGGACAAGGTCAATGTCAACGAGCTACTTGAAGCTCAAGCTCACGTTTGGAACCACATTTTCAGCTTCATAAATTCTATGTCCCTAAAATGTGCAGTTGATTTGGGAATTCCTGATATCATTCACAACCATGGCAAGCCCATGACTGCTACAGAGTTGGTTGCTGCACTTCCCACTCTCAACCCTACTAAGGCGCGCAACATTTACCGGCTCATGCGTATTTTAGTTCACTCGGGCTTCTTTTCCCAACAAAAGCTTAGCCATGGCGTCCAAGAAGATGGTTATGTTCTTACCGATAATTCTCGTCTCTTGCTCAAGGATAATCCCTTCAGCATAACACCTTTTCTGAAGCTTGAGCTGGATCCTATTTTAACAAAGCCTTGGGATTTTCTAGGCATCTGGTTCCAAAACAATGAGTGTACCCCATTTTATACAGCTCATGGGAAGACATGTTGGGACTACGCTGATCATGACCCAAAGTTTGGTAATATTTTTAATGAAGGCATGGCCAGCGATGCTCGATTGGTTAGTAGCGTTTTGATGGACAAGTGTAAGGGATCATTTGAGGAATTGGATTCGCTGGTGGATGTTGGAGGGGGCACAGGAACACTGGCCAAGGCCATTGCTGATGCATTTCCACACTTGGACTGCACTGTGTTTGATCTTCCTCACGTTGTTGCCGGCCTAGAAGATAGCGGCAACTTGAAATATGTTGGAGGTAACATGTTTGAGGATGTTCCAGTTGCAGATGCAGTTTTACTAAAGGTTTTTACTCATTTCTCTTCATCAATCATCTCTTTGTAAACCCTTTTTAATTGTTTTAAATTAACATTAATGCTTTTGATGAATGCTTTCGAGTTGATTAAATAGTGGATATTGCACGATTGGAACGACAATGAATGTTTAAAAATTCTGAAGCGATGTAAAGAGGCGATTTCGAATCAAGAGAAAGGAGTAATGATAGAAAAGAAGGTGATGATAATAGACATGGTACTTATGGATGATGAGAAAGTGAATGAGGAAAACTCAAAGACGTTCGAAACGCAGCTCTTCATGGACATGCTTATGATGGCGGCCGTGACGGGTAGACAGAGGCGGGAAGAAGAATGGGGCAAGCTATTTTGTGCAGCTGGTTTCAGTGGCTATAAGATATTTCCTATATTAGGTTTAAGATCTCTCATTGAGGTTTACCCTTAATTACCGGTTGTGTAATTCTTCCAATAAGTTGTGGAATCTATTTCATGTTTGTTTTTATTTGCGCACCCACCCTTTTATTTTTCTCAGACGTCACAAAACTAAGCAAAATAATTTTTGAATTTATTGAATTGTTATAAAATAGTTGTTGGAACAGTCCATAAGACAACAAATTAAAAAAACAAATGAAATCGCCAATAATCTTTTAATTTAGGCGAGTTTATTAAAATAACAATTTGCGGTTCACGAAAATAATTTCGAGAACCGGTTATGTATGGAGAATATTTAACACTCCACAACGCCTTAAAAACGGTATTTAATCGGTTATGTGCTGTCTTAATAATGAAATTTATGAGTTCAATATAAATTTAAACTGTGATCCGTTTGAGTACGAATTATAATTGAAAATAAAATGTCTAGTTTTTCGACTTTTGAAAGCTTAGTTCACTCTTTGGGAAGGAAGTCCCTCTATTTCAAAAAGTAAATAAAGATTGCACTCCAACTATCTGGTAGATCCTCCAATAAAAGAATATTGCTTTAAAATTTTATTCAACAAGTAAAATATGTGATGCAAGCGAAGTTAACAAGAACATGCAAATGATGAATAAAAATATAAATGTCATGCGTGATGCAAGTAATAAAGTTATGACCCTTAATAGGAGTTTTAATTTTTTTTAATTAAAAAAAAATTGAAGAATTTATTATTGTTGAGAAGATGATTCTTTCATTCGAATGATTTTACGGAATCACACTTTAACGATTCAGGAGACCATTCTACGAACCAATCTCATAAAAGATTCGTCTTGAAAAGAACTAGTTGAAGATGACAAGTGAGAATTTAATCAAAGCAAAAGATGCCAACAATCGAAATAAAAAAAAAATAGCCTGGCGAACCATACATCAATATATATTTGCTTAGATATTTAATGTCAATCCCAGCTCACAAGTTGCAATCAAATGTCCCACAGCTTCATCACTTCAACTCAACAAGATCAGTGGACATCAACAAAATACAAAGTGACAAGGGGACCGCACATCACAGACATAAACAAAAACAACATCACGACAAAAAAATATTTCAAAGCAGTTGGGAACATCATTTTCATTGTTTATTTCCTCTCTTTCTTCGTTTTTTTCCTAAAGTTACTTCTGAATGGGTTGTTTATTTCCTAAAGTTACTTCTGAATGGGTTGATTTGTGTCTCTTTCATAATACTCCTTTTGCACTAGAACTTTTATAATTATACTTGATACTTGTAACGGCTTGAGAAATGTATTCTTGGGTTAATATCTTTTTCGGACATACTTGAGGACAAGTATGAGACAAGTGAGGGGGAATTTGATAAGCTCTCAAATATGACACTTTTTAATTGCTATTTTTCTAGTTTTTAGGATTTCTTGCTACCTAATCCATTTTGTTTTGCTATATTTTGCGCAAGGAACCTCATTCTGGAAATAGCAGCAAAAGAGGGCATTTTCTGCAGTTTTTTTATTATTCTGGTCATGACTGGCATCGTGGGCACGACACTGGACACGAAGCGTCTTACATGGAAGATGCGTGGCGACTTCTAGAAGATTCTGAAACGTTCTGAAAGACCTTATCAACTTATCCGTTTAGATTTTCTGTATTTAAATTTCAAAAACATTTGAATTGTATATCTTTACTTTATTATTTTGAATTTTCTTATCATTTATCTTTGTAAATTCAAGCCTATAAATACCACTTCTTGGTAAAGGCTTAGGCATCAATTAGTCTTCATCTTTTAGTTTGAAACACTTGTTATTTCTAATCAAAGTTCTTTTTTCTTCACTTTTGTCCTTTTACGTTCTTTAATTACTTTTATAAAATCATGTTAAGTATGATAACTAATATCATGCTTAGCTAAATCTCTTGAGCCAAGAACTAGCCAAGTCAATTCAAATCGTGAGAATTGAACATTTCTTAATTTCCTTAGAGAATACATTTTTATCTTTCTGTTTAGATAGTTTGGCAATCGACCTTACTAAAGTTTTTTAATCGTTTTTCAAATCAAAAAGAGCTCGTTGGTTTGTAATCGTTTAAAAACATAGTTGGGAGGAAGGATCGGCCTGTGGCAATTTCAACTTCCTGTGAACACTCTTAGCAGCGGTCCGCTAAAGAAAGATAAAATCAAAAGCGATTCTTTTTAAGACAATTTCTGAGTCGGGCTTTTCCTGTTTTCAAAACTAAATATTTTAACGGCGATATACGTGGTTAATTTGTTTAAGAATCAACATTCGAAGATAGACTTGGGAGGATTGGTTACTCGAGAGAGAAGTAAGTTATGACGGGTTGGGCCTCGCAGACTGTAACCGACATGATCTCCGGAGTAAAAATCCATTTCATTGATCGGAAGAATTGACAAGGCTAGCTCGAGGCTATTTTATATATCTGGACTTTCTTATTATTTTCTTTACTTTTGCATTTAAATTCTTCTATTTCATTTACACTCAATATCCGATCACCCCTTTTTTACTTTTCTTGTTTTCACAGATACTCCTCGAAGCATTAATCAAAGCAACCTTCAGTCAAGAATTTCGACAAACTCCCTATGGATCGACCCTCTTTCCTTATAACTACTTAATTTCTTATTTTATTATTTGTTGAAAGAGGTTAATTTATTTATTTATTTTGACGTGTAAAACGACGCTTGTCATACTAATATAAGGTTGGAAGATTCTCTTGGAAAATAAGTTTGAATGCTCAGTTGTGAGCCTGTGGTGAAATATGATGACGACCGTTCCAACATTTTATATAGTTGATTTTGAAAATAATACACAGGGAACGCATACGTCTGAAGGTTTGGTAAGTATTGCAGAGTTGAGATATGTTAGATCGAGTGAGTTTTTGGAGGTTTGATAAACCGTTGGAAATCTTGAATATTGAAAATCATCATTTTGTCATTTGGGCTAAATTACAAAATTGCCCCTGATAGTAAAATGACCAAAATGCCCTCGTTAGCCAAAGTGATCGAAACAACCTTAATGTAGTTGATATCTTGAATGATCATAATAAAGCTTTTTTCCCAAATGTCTGGTTGTCGATGTTGGCTACAAAGTCCCCTTTAATCAGAATCAGTTCAAACTGTCAGAAGCTCAGAGTTTTCATTCTTCGTATAATATCAAGTATCTCAGAGAAATAAATGGTTCATTTTAGTGTGTTCCAAGTGCACATAAATATTCTACCATCCTGAACCCAAGGCTTTCTTTTTATATGAAATATGGCTTTTTATCAAACCGAAATATACCTATGTATTTGAACTAAAAAAAGAGAAGAAAAGAAAAATATTTATAAGTTCTCTAGTTATCGTTTTATTGAAAACTAAAGTTTACTTTATGTTCACTGTTATTACTGATTTACAATGATTGCTACTGAATATTGTTAATATCGATCATTACCGACTATTACACATTACTATTGTCACTATCTAGACCGTTACCGGGACATTTGGGATAGAGTATGAAGTTACCGTAGGTTCAGTCCTGATCAGGCTGGTAATTCCTTACCGTTTCAGGTTCTTATGCTTCGGCTAGGGTAATTCCTTACCGAACCTAAGGTATCCCCTTAGGCTGGCACCTACGCCCAATGGGCCTAGGTTAATGCCCGTTGTAGTTTCAGTTCTGGGGAACTGCATACCAGAGTTTGGTTGGAGGGTAGATAGAAAATCTAAAATGAACCTTATCGCTAACATTATAAAACCGTGAAATAACGTTCACCACACCATTACTTTGTATGTGTTAACTTTTCACTTTTGGAACACATATTAAGCCCCCGATTCAACTATCGTAATCCATATCTTGTCTAACTCTTTGGTCTATATGTTTCTAGTACGATACTCCGTGATTGAATAAAGAACAATTATATTATCTTCATGCATACCGCTTCTTTGGAATATGTGATCATATCTTTGGAGCCTATTGTTGCCCGAAACATCATGATAGTGTTATGCCTACCATATACCTACACGTTACTTATAGCATCCATTGGTAGTTCTGTATTACTGAGCTTTCCGAAGCTCACATTGTTTTTACCGTCACAGGTTGAAAAGAAATCTAACATTGCTCGATGACCGACATCAGTGTTTGGAGTTCCCTCGTTGTTGCTTTTGGAGTACGATACCGACATAGTTAGTGGGCATGCATGTCACTATTGTTTCATGACAGTGTCTGTAAAATATTTTTCTGAAAATTTTTCTTATATGTTTAAATAAGTTCTTGAAAGAGTATTTTCAACAAAAGTTACCGTTACAATTTAATATGTGTTTTTCAGAGGAAATGTTTTATGTGGATTTTTTACGGTGGGTCGCTCTTGTGACCCTAATGTGACTTCCTAAGATCCGCGAAACGCATAGGCGGGTCTAGGGGGTTACAGAGTTGAAGAAACAAAGTTGATGCGTAAATATGAAGGTGAAAACAAATTATTAGCGGAGACCAAAGAAATTTACACTCTTGATTTGGATGACAATCAAATTTCCAAGTAAAACTCGTTGTAGAGAAATGAGTGTTTCAGTCATTGCAACGAAACAAAAGACCAAAATTCTATAGGCAAAATGAAGAGGACCAAGAGAGCAATTGATAGATAAGTTGTGGAGAAAGTATTCAAGGGGTTTTAATAGAATGGGGTAAATTAACTAAGTTATTTTTTATTTAGGACTCAATTTATATAATGTGGAAGTAATGAGGATCTAATATATTATTATACAAATTTAAAACTACAATAGCAGTAATTCTGTTAGTGATTTAACAGTTAGTGATTTATTAACACTAAAATAAAAGTTTAATAATTGACAAAATTTTAATTCAATGGTCTAAGGGAATTGTAGTAATGACATTTGGTAACATTCATTTGTAGGTCGATGAGAATGAGCGTAAAACATCAAACATAGGAATAAGATTCGGCAAAAGTTTTATCAATCATAGGAAAAGTTTATTACCTGGAAATGGCTTGATTGACACCGAAATAAAAGTTTAATTATTTATTTGATAAAAACTTTTTATTCAATGGTCCGGGTAGAATTAACCTCGTAGTTTAATAACTAAATGGTATATTTAGTTTAACCTTTATTTTATGATTGCAGCTCCTGGATGAGATTTTCTACCTTTTTCGGTGTTTCTATTTATGCTCCACGCTCAAAATTAAGTTTAGAGTTTAGGATTTAGGATTCTAGGTTAGGGTTTATGATTAGGGTTTAGAGAATTTAAAATATGGTGTATTTATAGGGTATAGGGACTAGCGTTTAAAATTTAAGGTTAGGACTTGAAATTTAATTTTATATGTTTTTTAGTATTTGACCATAAGTAGAGTACCCAAAAGTGATATAGAATTTTTATCCGCAGCTCTCTGTACCTTCCTTCCCCGTTCATGTGCCCCTTTTCAGCCTATAAATAACATATTTCATTGGTACGCTGGTTCCACAGCAAAACAAATAGACCTTGGTCAAGATGGATAAGGTCAATGCCAACGGTGAGACTGTCAATGAGCTGCTTGAAGCTCAAGCTCACGTTTGGAACCACATTTTCAGCTTCATAAATTCCATGTCCCTAAAATGTGCTGTGGAACTAGGCATTCCTGATATCATTCACAACCATCGCAAGCCCATGACTGTTATCGAGTTGGTCGCTGCACTTCCGACTCTCAACCCTACTAAGGCACGCAACATTTACCGGCTCATGCATATTTTAGTTCACTCAGGCTTCTTTGCCCAACAGAAGCTTAACCATGGCGACCAAGAAGATGGTTACGTTTTTACCAGGGACGGAGCCACAACTCCAATGGGAGGGGCTGTGGCCCCCCGGTGGGGGGAAAATTTTTTTTACCCTTTGATTTCTTATATTTTTCTGGAAAAAATTAGGATAATTGTGAATTTGCCCCTCCCACCTTTTAAAATTTATGTTCTGCCCCCCTCAACTTCAAATCCTAGCTCCGTCCCTGGTTCTTACCAATACTTCTCGTCTCTTGCTCAAGGATAATCCCTTCAGCTTAACACCTTTTCTGAAATTTGAGCTGGATCCTATTTTAGCAAAGTCTTGGGATTTTCTAGGCATCTGGTTCCAAAACAATGATTGTACCCCATTTTATACAGCTCATGGGATGACATTTTGGGACTATGCTGATCATGACCCAAAGTTTGGTAATATTTTAACAAACTCTTTCATTCGTGTTGAACTTGATGACCATCTAGCGTTGGAAGCTTAGTCAAGGCAAGGGTTGGCTAAAGCCTGGTGGTAGTTGGTTCGAACAATAAGGTGTTGCGTTTTTGGTTGTCTACTATTTTTTTTTGTACTGTCAATTATTTCTGGTATTCATGATTTGTTGGTTCCGTCTTGGTACTCTTTGTGGCTAATTGTGTTGTACTCTTTTCCTCCATTTAAGATTAGGGAGGTTTTTAACGAGGCTCACAGTGTAAGTCTAAGGTTTGTACTGTAACCACCTGGACCCGCTTATGCGTTTAACCTAACTCCAGGCGGTCACAACCTATAATCAAACTCTTGTGAAACATCTCAGTCAAAATATCAAAACTGACATAGTTCCCCCTTACGGGAGATTTACAAATCATACCATAAAACCTGTTAACGAAGATATAACAATACTATTCTCAGAACGATTATAAAATCCATCAGTATTGCTTTCAAATCCATCTCAAAATAGCAAGTAATAGTTTAGTAACATGTGGTTACAAAATAGGTGATATGAAAGCATAAAGTGTTTAGTTATAACTAAAGCCAACATCCGGAAAAATCAAAAGATAAGTCGTATCAAAATATAGGCATAAGTCTCCCAAATACAGACAGTTTGGAAGATAAGAACATTACAACAATCTAGAGCTAAATATGCCAATCCTTCAGTTGTCGGGTCCAAAAGGGGGTAGCCTATCACAAGTATCTGAAAGGGGAGAAGAGGAGGGCATGAGCTAGGGAGCTCAGTATGTTCCAATAAGTGCAGATCAAACAAGCAATAAACACATATCAATCATATCATAAGAACACATAACAGATCAATACAAATACTCGAGTGCATGCATGAGTTTACTAGTGATTACCCTCCAACCTTACACCAAATGCAGTCCCCCGGAACTGCATCCATAGGGACTTACCCTAGGCCCGATGGACATAGGTGCCACCTAAATGGATGCCTTAGGTCCATAAGGATTTACCTGTGTAAAGCATCGGTACCTACTCAAGGGGAGACCTTGAGTCCATAAGGATTTACCAGCTGGATCAGGGCTGTACCAACAGAAACTTTATAACATAACCCAACAGTATACCCCAGATAGTAATCAGTGTTCAGATTCCAAACATGAGTAACAGAATACACGTGACATACATATTCTATTTAGAGTATCAGAAATGGAAGATTCATGCTTTTGACAGATAAATTGGCATACCATTGAGCAGAGCAGATATTCTAATCATTCATCACACAAACAGATTGTAACATTATATGTCAAGTTAACAGATCATACTGTCAAGTTCATCAGACAACCAGGCAATTCCATCACAGATCTAGCAATCACATAACAAGTATACGGATTGAGCAAACATGCATCAAGTAGGCAGAGAATGTCATTTATACATCCACTTCATCATTTCATCTCATTTTCTAACTTAGTGATGCAATCTCAATAACTATTAAAATATTAATCAAACATAATATTGTTTATGATTAAATCATTATGCAATTCATTCAACAGAATATAGCACACATGGAACACACCTCAAAAGTTGGTCGGAGAAGGGTCTAACGGACACCTGCCTCAGTACGCTCGGATACAGGGTCAGATCCTAGATCAAGAAAGAGTACTGGTCATAATGTGAAATAAAAGTTGAACTTGTTCTAATACACGGAGTTTGAATTCATACTGATATTCACTGAAGCGTCAGGGTGAGCGGGTCGAGAGGAGCTAGGCTGAGCTGGAGAGTGGTCACACGAGTCTCGGGTACCTTTACACAATTAATACACTATTTTAGTCACTTATTCGATTTACTATTATCTGAATAGAATAATTAAGTACATATGCATGATTTGGGTTTAAGGTCAGGTTTGGGGGTCTTAGAGTTGGAATTACGCAAAACGAGCTTCAAAAACGGACTCAGGACGTCAAAAAACGTAAAATAGGGCCTTCTCGAAAATTTTAACTTTTTGGTCAAAGTCAACATTGACGTCAGCAGATCAAAGTCAACGAGGTCAGGTCAACGCTGACGTCAGCATCTGACAGAAGGTAAACTGAGTTGACTAGTTGAGTGAACTCACTGAGGTTTCTAATAATATTATTTTGCCAAGAAAAAAATCTTTTAATTGAGGTGGGATTGAATTACCTAAAAACCAGGTTATTTCTATAAAATTTATTAAAATTACAATTTTTAATTTACGAAAACAAAAAATTGATTCGAGAGCTGGTTATGTATTAGAAAGATTAGCACTCCACAATCGGTACCTAATCGATTATGTGTTATCTTTATAATGGAATTTATGAGTTCGAGATAAACTCAAATCCTGATCTGTTTGAGTATGAATGCAAGCTTATTTGAAAAGAACAAACTGTATTTGAAAATAAAGTCTACTTTTCGACTTTTAAAAGCGTAGTTCGCTCTTTAGGAAGGATGTCCCTCTATTTCAAAAAGTAAATGAAAATTGTACTGCAACGATTCATGAGGCTATCTCGTAGACCCTCTAATAAAAGCATATTGCCTTACGATTTTATTCAAAAAGTAAAACATGTGATGCAAGTGGACTTAACAAGAAAATGCAAATGATGAGTAAAAATACAAAGGTCATGCGTGATGCAAATAACAAAGTTATGGCCCTTAAAATGAGTTTTAAATCTTTTTAATTAAAAGAAATTAAAAAATTTATTATTATCCAGAAGAAGATTCTTTCATTTGAATGATTTTACGAAATCACACTCCAATGATTCAGGAGACCATTCTGTGAATCAATCTCATAAAAGAGTTGTCTTGAAAACAAATGATTAAAGGTGAGATTTTAATCAAAGGAAAAGATCCCAACAATCGAAATAAAAAGAAAAATAGCATGGCGAACCATATATCCATATAAATTTGCTAATCACCTTGCTTAGATAATATATGTCAATCGCAAATGACACCACAATCCCAGCCCACAAGTTGCAACCAACCGACAAAATCTAGAAAAAATCAAATGTCCCACAACTTCAAAACAGCTTCATGACATCAACTCAACAAGAAAGCCGTAAAATCAGTGGACAAAAGAAGAAGACAAAAATCAAAGCAGTTGTGAACACCAACACCGGAAGTCGAGCGGTTCATAAACAATTTAAGTTTGATTCGATTAAAATTCGGCTAATATTCGATTTAAATTGGAGCTTGATTCGAGTTCTTAATTAAGTCGAACATGGTCCAATTAGATTCAATATATTTTCGAATATCTCATTATTTTTTTATAACTTTTTATGATTTTTTTTTGCTACTATAAAAAAATTAGGAAAAACTACCAATTTGATACCTCACATTTTCCCTGCTTCTGTTTTGGTACCCACCTTTTTATTTGGCAAAATGATACTTAATTTTACTTTTTTTTTTATTTTGGTACCCGCAATTAAAAAGAATGGCATGTTAATGAGGAGAGAGGAAATCACACATGACAGACTGCCATGCCATTTTTTCTCTTCTAGTCAGCAAACCACGTCGACTAAAATCATAAAAAAATCACACGTGGCATGCTAACTAGGAGAAAAAATGACGTGGCAGTTTGAAACGTGGGATTTTGCCTCCCATAGTCAACATGTCATATGTAATTTTCTCTCTACTAGTCAACAAGCTGCTAATTTTTTAACAACAAGATACCAAAATAGAAAAAAGACGTAAATTTTTTCGAGCTTAACGAACAACAAATTGAATCTAATAATTTTTTAACAAATACGATTCGAGCACTACTCAACTCGCTCGATATCCCTAATCATGCGTGACCATGATATTGTAGATGATGAATTCCGATTTTCACGTGTCATGTTGTGGTGTCAATACCTTTGAATGATATTCAAACAGATCCACATGTGTTGGAAAATCATGTTTAACTTTTTGTCAAATAATGTATGTTTATATATGAGTTGTGATTTTTAAACAATCATAATTTAATTTCAATTAATTAATGTATGTTTATATATGAGTTGTCGATTTTTAAACAATCATAATTTAATTTCAATTAATTAATGTATGTCTAGATTTTTTCTATTCAAAATCAAGTATACAAAATACATGAATATTTATCAACTTCATGAATAAGAGAAGGGAATAATTCACCATCAACGTAAAGAACGCGAAGAGTATAAATACATTATACCCCATGTAATCACATAACTATGTATACACATCCAAAATTCGGTGTAACCAAAACACTTTTCTGAGTGTCCCTACAATACCCATCTCTATAGCATAGCCACTATTGCATCTCTCAAAAGTAATTATCTCCATTTAATTCTTCTCTCTTTATTCCAAGGGTTCGACGTTCGACTGCACGTCGTTCGTCATTTTCGGCGACGTCGTGTTGGGGGAAATGACCGCCTTGGTCCGGCGACCAAAGGGGTGTGCTCAGGGGAATCGATTGGCGGCGAAACGGTGGCGATTTGTAGGTTTGAGTGTGGGTAATATTAGGGATTTAGGGACTGTTTTGTAAAAATTGTAAACTTTCGGGATTTTATGAAAAACAGAATATTTTTGTTTTTAGTTTTAAATTTAAAAAAAATCAAATATACTCGTGTCAAGCATTGATTGGTTAACGATTTTTTTAATATCCATTAATTGTAGGTGTTAAGTGTGTAAATGTACTAATTTTCTACATTTTTCATCTCAATTATTGTTAGACTTAGGCTCATTTAGGCTACATTATTAATCATTCATGCATATTTGCATTGTTTTCTTCATCACCATGCTTGATTATCATTACTAGCTTATTTTAGTGAAAAATGATGTCGATTTAAGACAAGAAGAAGTTTTCGATTTCAACATAAAGAAGCTGCTACTCTTCACAACCAAGAGATACCGATTTCAACAAGGATTCAATCCTTTTTACAAGTCGAAAGCCACAAGAATTCCTAGGAGAAGTCGAAGTCCCTTGAGTTGATTAAAGGAGATTAAATTCCAAGAAGATAAGAGGGGTTATAGGAGGAATAAAATAATAAAATAAAAATAATTTTATTTCTTTTATTTTATGACATTTAATTCCAACTTAACTTCCTCCTCAAGGAGTATAACATACAATCTCCTATAAAAAGAAGAGAAGGTGCAACCAAGAATAGGAGTCGAATTGGGGAGAAAAATTTGCAAGGAAATCGAAGATCAAGGTAGCCCTAGTCTTCTTTTCATCTTTGTTTTTCGGTTGATGTTCTTGTTGGGAAATTATCTTGTGTTGTTCTTAGTCCCAACAATGAACTAAACTATCTTAGGCTAGGGTTATTTGTTTAGTAGTTGTGAGAAAACGTTTGGATCTTGTTTAGGTTTTTGTTATGCAATTTAAGTTCAAGGTTTGCTTATTATTGGTGTTTATCTTTACTTGCAATTGAATCAGGAGAGGAAATTGTTGTTGTATCCATTTATCTAATATCGGGAGAGTTAGATTCAAGAAACGAATAAGCATGGTTTTTTCCCAAATTGGTGAAGACAATTCGGCTTAAGAATAAGTACGAATTTCAACGGCTAAGAGAAGCATAAAATTGGTTGATGTTCACCCTTTTTTCACGCTGGGAGGTATTATCAAGGCTTGCGCATTGATAGAGTTTTGAATCAGGGATAAGAAGAAACCATTGAAGAACGCTTTGCCAAACCTTGAAGGTTGTCGCTCAATTGCCCGAGCAGTAGCTTAATTCTTTGCCCTGACAACAGCCCTACCAACTGCCCAAGCAGTTATTTTGTGCATTTCCCAGGCAATCGTATTGCCTATTGCCGAGGCAACCATTCTGCCCATTGCCAAGGAAATTAAGCTTCCTCTTCCATGAAAAACCAAGATTGTTCCATTCGAATTCCACACTATGACGCAATATAATCCAGCCTATTCTCTCATTTTGTCAACTCAATTCTTTAGTTTATTCGTTTATTTTAGTTTAGTCGATTATTCAACCCAAAACTATTACTTGTGTTTTTTTTAATTTTCAGTGCGAGACGATAGATTCTTGAAGCGGCACCAATTAATCCTTGTGGAGACAATATCTTTCTATACCATAACTTGCGACGTGTATACTTGCACAAATTGTGAAGAACTCGAATCACACAACAAGGTTTTGGCGCAATTGTTGGGGATTGGCAATAGCGACTTTGTTTTTATTTTCTTGCACTTTTATTTCCTTTTACTTTTATCGTTCAATTTCAAAGGGTTAACAAGATTTAGTTTTGCATTGGTGTATGACCAAGGCAAATCAAACAGCTCTAGACTATCCCCTTGATCCAGTATCAGAGACTTAGACAAAGACTGAGAGCAGCAATGGATGACCCACCTATTGCCCAAAACGGCAATGTGCATGGCAACAACAATCAGAATGTCGCAGCAGGAGATGGAGTGATCCTCGCACGAAACATAACCGTCCGAGATTATTTAGAGGAAGATCTCAACGGACTGAACTTAGGAGTTGTCACACCTGAAATTGAAGCTGCCCACTTCGAATTAAAGGCAATCATGTTCAATATGATCAATACAATTGGTCAATTTGGTGGATCGGCGACTGAAGATGCCATACAACATCTCAAATCTTTCGTGGAGATTTGCAATTCATTCAAGCTACAAGGAGTCCATGAGTATATTTTAAGGTTAAAATTATTCCATATTCACTGAGGGATAGGCAAAAACTTGGTTGAATGGAATTCCATCCGGATCAATAGGATCTTAGACTAGTTTATATCGTGATGTCCTTGCTCAATTTAATCCTACAAATATGACTGATAAGTTACGTAACGAAATAACTTCTTCTGGGTAGGCAAATGATGAATCCATGTATGAGGCTTGGGAGCGATATAGAGAATTGTTACACAAATGTCCCCTACACGGATTCCCTGTGTGGACACTATTGCATGTAAAAGAGTCTATTGCAAATAGGTGCAAGTGTACATGTCGCAAGTAATAAAGTGATACGAAGTATCGAATATCGTCTCCACAGGGACTGGAAATACTTCTATCCTAGATTGGGAAAACTACACCGGTGGTCCCAAAACTATTACCGTTTTCCTATTTTGGTCCCCAAACTATGTTTTTCAGCAAAACCATCCCTTCTGTTACATAGTTCTCCTATTTTAGTCCCCCAACGTTAAATAGCTAACGGTTTTGCAGACGTGGCATTTTTTAAATATTTTTTAATCATTTCTCTCTCCTCTTAAAAAATGCCACGTCAGCAAAATCATTAGCTATTTAACGTCGGGGGACCAAATCAGGAGAACTATGTAACAGAAGGGATTGTTTTGCCGAAAAAACATAGTTTGGGGACCAAAATAGGAAAATGGTAATAGTTTCGGGACAACCGGTGTAGTTTTCCCTTAAAAGATAAAGTAATCAGATTTAGGAAATAGGCTGGTATTGATTTGCTCAGTAGTGCAGGTGTTACACTATTCAGAAGGCTTCCTGTTCTGTCTGTCGTCGTGCCTGCCGCGACAACACCTGTCGCGGCAAAGGTCTGTTGTTGTCGCGGCAGCGATCAACAACTCTATGTTTCAAGTTCAGCAATAATCCATGTTGTGACTTGTCCTATCACAGGGCCAAGTACTGTCGATGAACACGTCTTAGATGATACCTCCCGACGTGAATCGAATGATGAACACCGATGTTTGTGAATTCTTCCTTAGCTGCTTAACCTTGTAATTATCCCTAGGCCAAGATGGTTTAACCATAAACTGGAAAACACGTATTTACTCCTTTCGTATACTTAACTCTCCTGATATTAAGTAAATGGATAACCTTACAATGCTCTCCCGATACTCTTATGAGATGTTGAAACCAGAGTAAATAAACTTGAAGCTTTTATTGAATTGAACAGGAAAATCCTAAAAACAGTACAATTCTTACAACTACTTTACAGGATAAACCCGTAGCCCTGAGGAAATTTTAGAACATGATGGAGAAAGAGAAACAACTAGGGTTTTGGGGGAAGACAGCTAGGAGCTAGATATCCCTTGCCTAGTCGAATAACAAGCCTATATATAGGCCTAAGGTCCAAGTCTTCTAATATGGCAAGAGTACAAGTTTAAATTAAAGTACAACTCTAATTAAAGACTAAATCTTCTGAGTAGATGTCTTTAATTTGTCTTCTTTTCTTGCTTTGACTTTATTCCTCGAACTTTGGACCGGACCTTCCTTCTACTTCAGGGCTCAAAAAAATATGGGAGTAGTCCACGGCAGACCGACTTAAAATCCTATATCTGTCGAGCTCCACTTTGCTTTTCCTTCTTAATGTTCCACTGTCGTCATCGCTGCCACGGTAGATGTCACGACAGGCGATGTTCTACGTCTTTCTGCTCCAGCTCCGCAACTCACCTATGCTCCTTTGCTGCCCTAGATGCTGCCGCAGCAGATACCTGCAATAAGTGACCGAAATCAATAGCATCTGTGCAATTTTATCTACTTGTGATGTGTATGCAAAAATCTATCCTAAAATGAGACTAAACATGCTTTAGTGCAACAAAAATGTGAATATATGAGGGTTAAAATATAGAACTTTTATGCACTCAACACACCCCCAAACTCGAATCTTTGCTTGTCCTCAAGCAAATGCAACCTAACTAACATGATTATTATTTTGGCTTTGGCTTAGCTCAGTGAATAGTCCTTACCCACATTACCTTTACCATCAAGATCAACATCTGTTCAAATGTTAAAGAATCTATCCATAGCAATAATATAGTTCTTGTGCAAGTGTGTGCATGTTTTTGTGAACAAATATGACTCAGACTCTTTAGCAACTAGAGTATTTACTTAGCCTACTTAGAGTGTTATTTCCAAAAAATTCTTTACTAGAGCCAGTTTTGGGCACCTCTAGTTTTGAATTATTATTATTATTATTATTATTATTATTATTATTATTATTATTATTATTATATATTTTTTTTCTTTCTACTAGATCCGATATTTTAGGCACCTCTAGTTTCTTTCTAGAGTGTTATTCCTAGAGCCGGTGATAAGCACCACTATGAGTCTCCTGAGCTTAAATCTTTTCTAACTCAAGTGGCTAAGTTTTCTACACTAAGTCTGCTAAAATAAGTCTTTTATCATGTAAGTCACAAAGTGTTTAAGATTTCATAATTATATTAAGGCTCTAATTATTCCTAGAACATTCTAAAGATGTTGTCACGACAACGAAGGTTACGACAGATAAGCAAAGTTCAAAGATTTAAGCCAATTTTTTTAATAAACTTGAAATGGGACACAACTTGAATAAAATTCATTTATGAAAGGAGAACAACACACCCCCAAACTCAAGGGTTGCATTGTCCTCAATGCATGACAACAGAATAAAAATGAAAATCAAGAAAAATAAAACATTACAAGGAGATAAGATACACAACAGAAACAACAATCATAAAAGAAAAGAACTTAAGTTGACGAGTTATCGCCGCTGCTGCTGCTGATGCGGAGTTCCCGGTGGGCAGTCGTGGCAGAGGTTGGTTTGGGAGTGGGAGATGGTGAGGCTACCTTCTTTTTGGCCTCTCGAGGTGGCTGGACTCTGGTGGGTGAGATCTTTGGGACCTTGTCCAGGACCTCGAGTTCGCTGTCACTGCTGCTGCTGCTGCCGTCTGCTATGTCGTGGTAGGGTCCCTCAACAGTTACATTCAACTTCTTCTTCTTCATTGGAGGAAAGTCCTTGGCTAACTCCTAGTTAGAGTCATCCTGCCAGACTGAGGATGAGGAGAAACCTTCGAAGTACTTCGGATCAATCTTCGGTAGTGGTTCCTTCTGTTTTTTTCCTCGGGCAGTGGCAGATCGCCTATCGCCATCACCGGCCGTGGCAGAGGGTGTAGTGGAGGCAGCAGTTGGTGTGGGCGTTTTAGGGTTGGCAGCAGGTGTAGGGTGGCTAGAAGGTTTTCTAGGAAAGAGGGAAATTGCACATTTGGGTGATTAAGATCAACTTTAATGAAATTTACAGTGGTTGGAGGAGGTGTCTGCTCATTGTGCGGGCTCTGGCTGATCAGGCTCTGCTGCGACAGGTTCCGTAGACTCTGGTTCTACCGTTGGGTCTGTCGTGGCAGAGGGGTCAACATATGCCAAAGGGGTCGCATGCTTCAGCTCCATCAGGCTGTATATGTTCTGTTGTGTCCACCCCTTTCCTCGGATCTTCACATCTTCAGCAATCTCAAACACATTGTTGGCTCGGTAGAGGGTGGTGATTAAGTAGGGGAAGAAAAGGGGGCCCATTACTCTTGTTCTGCATTCATGGATGTCATCGAGTATATATTTACTAACATTGATTGGCCGCTCGTTGATGATGGAATGCACGAGGGCAAGTCTCTGCCGGTCCACTATTGTGTTGTGTGACGTTGGCATAAGACGCTTCTTCACAAAGTGGATCCAGAGTTTGAATGCCGGTAAGAGCTGGGTCCTTCGCACCTTCCATCTATGCTTGGGATCATCATTCCAGGTTGTGCCTTCTCCCGTCAAGTCTGCCATGACGCTATCGTAGTCTGCCGGCAACAGACTGCTGACAAACCTACTACGTGCATCCTTGTTTCTGCCCACATAAAGGTCATAAATTGTGTTGAGATAGGCTGGCTCAAGGGAGATTTCCTTACCCCTAACCATTACTGTCGTGGCATCCTTGGATGAGATTGCAGCGTAAAATTCTCGGACCAATGTGACGTTCATCTCCTCCATTTGGACAACAAACATCTGCCACTTCAGTGCAATAATCCTCTTGGAGATGAAGCCTTCAAGCCCTAGATCTCCCGTCTTTTTGGTGTAGCTAAAGTCTTGTTCTTCCCACATCTCTTGTTTCTGGAAGGAGTCGTAGTATCTCTTCTCCGAATCTACTGATGCGAACCTTTTGGGGATTCTGCTGTGGCTTGGTGTAGAGATTGTTGCGGCAGAGGTGGAGGCAACACTCCTTCTGGTTGATCGAGTAGTCATTGTAAGGAAACTGTGGAAAATAAAGAAAAGTTCTGAAAAGCTAAAATTCTTGAGAGCAAAGTAGAGAGAATAAAATCAGGTGAAAAATGAAATGGGAAGGGAGGTTTATATAGAACCGAATTTTTCTGCCCGTTGGAATTGTAATGAGTGGCGCGAATAATGGAGCCACCTGTTACACGGTTTTCTGATGCGTCTGTCACACATTTCCGTGTCTGCTGCGCGTCTGTTACGCATTTCCGTGTTTGTCGCTACAGCTTCATGATAGGTTGTATTTTGCGCGTCTTCCACGACAGCTGGTAACAGGCTGTCATGACAGCCTTGTTCCATTGGGCTTCATGGGCTGTTGTGAGTGTGGTGATTTGGTTCACTCCTCTTCACTCTGCTCTATCTGAAACTAAAATAAACAAAATATTAAATTCTTATTTCCTAAAACAATAAAAATAAATAAATTATAATAAAATAAACTAAGTTAAATTAGGGATGCCTTGAAGGGCATCTCCTAAAGTAACTACTTCCAGCATTCTTGGGGCTTCAGTCCCCTGATAGTGCTTTAGCCTTCGTCCATTGACTTTGAATTGTTGCCCGTCTTTGAATTATTTGATTGTGATTGCACCATGAAGAAACACCTATACTACTTGGAAAGGTCCAGACCATCTAGATTTTAGCTTTCATGGAAAAAGCTTCAACCTAGAGTTGAATAACAATACCTTCTATCCTGGGCTAAACTGTCGTGGCATCAATTTTCTGTCGTGCCACTTCTTTGTTTTATCCTTATATATCCTGGCGTTGTCATAGGTCATGGCTCAAATTTCTTCAATTTCATTCAAGTCCAGTAGCCTTTTCTGCCATGCCTTATTCCAGTCCATGTTAACTGTCTTGATAGCCCAATATGCTTTATGTTCTATCTCGATAGGTAGGTGGCAGGTTTTTCCGTAGATAAGGCAGTAGGGCGACATTCCCAATAGTGTCTTGAATGCAGTTATGTAAGCCCAGAGTGCATCATTCAAGTGAAGAGACCAGTCCTTTCGAGTTGGTTTAACCATCTTTTCTAGGATGTCCTTCACTTCCCTATTTGAGATTTTAGCTTGTCCATTGGTTTGAGGGTGATATGCTGTTGCGATCTTGTGTGTAACTTCATATTTCTTTAGCGCACTAGTAATTACCCTGTTGTCAAAGTGCCTACCCTCATCACTAGTAATCGCCCTTGGGATGCCAAACCTTGAGAAGATATATTTGTGGAGAAATCTTTGCACGGTCTTGGCATCATTCTTTTGTGTGGCGATAGCTTCTACCCACTTGGACACGTAGTCTACTGCCAACAGTATGTATAGATTCCCACAAAAGACTGGGAATGGTCCCATGAAGTCGATTACCCAAACGTAAAAAATTTCGACTTCAAGAATATTCTGCAGGGGCATCTCATGCCTTCTTGAGATGTTTCCAGTCCTTTGGCATTTGTCACAGCTCTTGTAAAAAGCTTGTGCATCTTTAAACAGTGTAGGCCAATAGAAACCATATTGCAGAACCTTGGGAGCAGTTTTGTTTCCTCCAAAGTGTCCTCAGTAAAGAGCAGCATGGTAGTGGTGAAGCAGTTCTTCTTGCTCTTCTTGTGGTATGCATCTCCTGATGATCTAATCTACACAATGCTTAAATAGAAGAGGTTCGTCCCAATAATAATGTTTTGCATCATTTTGGAACCTCTTCCTAGCTTGGTAATTAAGTTCAGGAGGTAATAAACCACTCACAATGTAATTTACAATGTCAGCATACCAAGGGATTTCAGGGAGCTTACATGCCGCCATGACTGTCGCGGCAGTGATGGTGGCAGCGAATAACTGCTCGTCTGGAAAGGTCTCTTGTATATTGATTCTGTCTTTATCTTTATCCTTTCCCATCTCCAGTCCTGACAAGTGATCAACTACTTGGTTTTCTGTTCCCTCCTTATCCTTGATGTCTATGTCAAATTCTTGCAGTAGCAGAATCCAACGTATCAATCGCGGTTTAGCATCCTTCTTGGTGAACAGATATTTCAGTGCTGAACTTGTCAATTGAAAAAACCATTTCTAGCAATTCCTTTTCTATTGTGGTGTAGTTTATTTGGGAATCATTAAAGGTCTTGCTGGCATAGTATATAATGTGGAAGAGTTTCTCCTTCCTCTGCCCTAGTGCTGCTCCGACAGCATAGTCACTGGCGTCACACATGATCTCGAACGGTAAACTCCAGTCTGGTGGCTATACTATTGGGGATGTTACCAGCTTCTCTTTCAGTGTCCTGAATGCTTTAGTACATTTAGTGTTTAATTTAAAGGCCCTATTTTGTTCCAACAAGAGACACATGGGTTTAGTAATTTTCGAGAAATTGGAAATAAATCTACGATAAAACCCGACGTGTCCTAAGAAACTTCGTATGCCCTTGACTGTTGTGGGTGGCGGTAGTTTTTCAATAACTTCAATCTTTGCTCTATCCACTTCTATGATGTGGCAGGAGACCTTGTGTCCCAACACTATGCCCTCATCCACCATAAAGTGACATTTTCCCAGTTTAATACAAGGTTAGCCCCCTCACATCTTTTAAGCACATTCTTCAAATTGCCTAGGCAATCGTTAAAAATGTTTCCAAAGACGGTAAAGTTGTCCATGAATATCTCCAAGAAATCTTCCACCAAATATGAGAATATTGCCTTCATACATCGTTGGAATGTTGCTGGAGCATTGCATAGTCCAAATGGCATGTGAAGGTTGTTTTCTCCTGATCCTCCGGTGCAATTACGATCTTGTTATAACCTGAGTAATCATCAAGAAAATAATAGTAAGGCTTGCCCGCTAATCTGTCTAATATTTGGTCAATAAAGGGTAAGAGGAAGTGGTCCTTCCGGGTAGCTTTATTAAGTTTCTGGTAGTCTATACAAACCCTCCAACCGGTCATAGTCCTGGTTGGGATTAGTTTGTTTTCCTTGTTAGTTACTACCGTTATGCTTCCCTTTTGGGTACGCATTGCACTGGGCTCACCCACTTACTATTCGAGAAAGCATAGACAATTTCAGCATCAAGCCACTTGATTATCTCTTTTCGTACCACCTCTCGCATAGCCTCGTTCAGTCTTCTTTGAGCATCAATTGTCGGCTTATGATCATCCTTCAAGAGGATTTTGTGCATGCATATTGTCGAACTGATGCCTTGAATGTCAGCAATGGTCCATCCAATTGCCTTCTTATGCTGCTATAGCATCCTAATCAGCTGTTGTTCCTGTTCCTGCATCAACTTAGAAGAGATGATTACGGGCAACGTATCATTAACTCCAAGAAAAACATATTTGAGTTGCCCTGGCAGGGGTTTAAGATCTAAAATAGGTGGCTGCTCAATGGAAGGCTTTTAGATCACATGTTCATTCAAGGTATAATTCAAAGGCTCGAAGAACTTACCTGGACGTGTGCCTATCCAATTTACCTCTTCAGAACCTTTAGTGTCAGATTCTTCATTGATTGAGGAGTCATTGTCGTCACCGCTGTCGTGACAGTCTTCTAAGTGACTGCGGTGGCAGTGACCAAATTGTCTGTCATGACAGCTTGATCTGATGCAAGGTTGGTCTATGATTACTTCTGATACTGCCTTACATTCTTCCCCTGCATCAGCTTGTTTAATAGCTTGGAGAATATTGAGCTTGATCTGCTGGTCATTGACTCTCATTGTCAGTTCTCCCTTCTCTACATCGATCACTATTCTCCCTGTGGCTATGAAGGGTCGCCCAAGGATGATCGGTGCGTTTTCATCCGCTTTACAGTCTAAAACTAGAAATTCAGCAGGAAATATAAACTTATCCACTCTTACCAAAATATCTTCAATCTTTCCTTCAGGTTGTACATAAGAGCGGCCTGCCAGTCGCAGCATGACTGTTGTGGGTCTTGCTTGTCCAATACCTAGCTTCTGAAATACATATTTGGGCATTAGATTAATACTAGCACCTAGATCACAAAGTGTCTTACCCACAAATTTATCACCAATTATGCATGGTATAATGAAACTTCCATGACCCTTCTTCTTTGGGGGTGGACGCTTATGAAGGATTGCCATGCATCCTTCTGTCATCATCACATTTTCAAACTCCCCAAGTCTAGATCTATTGGACATTGCATCCATTAAGGAACTTTGCATAACCAGACATCTGCTTAATGGCTTCTAACAACAGAATATTGATGTGTACTCGCTTAAAAACATTATAGATTTTCTTAAGCTGGTACTTGTATTTCTGTTTTTTCAACTGCTGCGGAAAAGGGGGTAGAGGACGACAGTCTTCAAGGCGTCCTTCACATAGGAATCGGATTTGAGGAGCCTCACATTTTATAGTTTCCTCTGTCAGCTCCTCTGTTTCTTCTGCTGTCGTGGCAGGTGTGGTGACAACAAGCTGTTTTGTTTCTGTCGGGGTAGTGTTCTCGGAAGGTGTCTGTAGGGTCGATTCCTTATCAGATGTTTCTTTAATTGTCGGCCCTTGTAATTGTTTCCCACTCCTCGTTTTAATAGCTTTGCACTGCTCATGTGTGGGTTTTCTAGTGACCTCAGTATCACTAGAGAATCATCCATTCTGCCTTGGGTTTATGAATTGTGAAACCTGACCCATCTGTGTCTCTAGGGATTTTAGGGTAGCCTCATGGTTTGTCATTCTCATCTCTTTCTTATCCATGAAGGATTCAGTTTTCTTGACAAAGTGATCCATGTTTGCCATATATGCTCCTGTTTGAGACATGAAGGTTGCCAGGGTCTGTTCCAGTATGCTCGTTGTGGCTGCTGCGGTGGTTGCTGTCGTGACAAAATTCTCGGACCCCCTCGGTTCTGGTTATTCTGGACTATAGGGTTCAATGTATTGTTTGGGTTACTCCAGGAAAATTTGGGGTCCTTTCTCCAGTTTTGGTTGTAGTTGTTGGAATCATATCTTCTATTCTTGTTATAGTTTTCAACATACATCCCTTCTTCCAACTGTAAGGGACATTCATCTGTATTGTGGTTTCCGCTACAGGTTTTACAAACCTTTTTGGCAGAAAATACAGCTTTAGATTCCTTCCGCTGCAGGTTTTCAACTATCTTAATGAGGTATGCAATATGAGTTTTGACCGAGTTGTCACATTCGTATTCCTTTACAGATACTCCTCGTCTACCTCCTCTTTGAGTTGTAGGAAACTACTCATCATTCTTAGCTAACTTTTTCAACACCAGCATTGCATCCTTTGGTTCCTTGTCTAGTATCAAGCCGTTTGCTGCTGAATCTATCCTCATTCGGGTGTGTGCATTGACATCATTATATAATTTGACAACCTGATTCCGCACAGGGAATCCATGCATCGGGCAGTTACGTAAGAGAGATGTAAATCGGTCCCATGCCTCGTGCATTGGTTCGTCATCTTCCTATTGAAAAGTAGCAATATCGTTACGTAATCTTTCAGATAAGAGGGAAGGATTAAAACGAGAGAGAAATTCACGATGAAGGTCTGACCAAGTTCTTATTGAACCCGGCGTTAACTTATTCCACCAGGATTTCGCTCTATCCCTCAATGAATGAGGAAATAACAGGAGTCTCAGTACTTCTGGGCTTATTCCAGTCTGTCTAAATGATCCACATATATCCTGGAAGGTTTTTAGATGTTCACGCGCATCCTCAGTAGTAGAACCACCAAATTGACCAGCGGAATTTATCATGCTGAACATCACCAGTTTTAGTTCAGCTTCTACATCTGGTAGCGTGCTTTCCAGTTCTACATGGTTGTTATCTAGGTACTCTCAACAAGTTTGCCGTGCTTCTGGGGTAGCAGGCGGCGGCTGATCGTTTTGGGCACCAATAGGAGGATCAACATTACCCCTAGGGTTGTTGTTTTTGTTGTCATCTTACCCATTGCGTTGTCGTCCGTTCACCATCGCTTCCAGTCTTTCCTCAAGATAGTTGTTTCTTTCTATCAAGAGTCGGGCTTGGTTCCTGAGTTGATATATGCGTTCGATTTCTTGATCTAATCCGTACTCAGGTTCTTTACCATGTCTTGATCTGCGCATAAGCAATAGAGAAACCTTGTGAAAAGTAGAGGGAAAATAAAACAACTAAAAACAAAAAGAAATAAAAACAAAAATAAAAATAAAAAGGTACAATAATAAAAGGCAAAGGTATGTTGCCAGTCCCCGGCAACGGCGCCAAAAACTTGTTGCGTGTAAAAGAGTCTATCGCAAATAGATGCAAATGTACACGTCACAAGTAATAAAGTGATACGAAGTATCGAATATCGTCTCCACAGGGACTGGAATACTTCTATCCTTATATTACTTCACAAGAAAAGAATTAAGTTGAATAAAATGTTTGGAGAAATCTTGAGAATAAGCTAAAGTAAAAGATAAAGTAATCAGATTTAGGAAATAGGCTCGCATTGATTTTCTGAGTAGTGCAGGTGTTGCATTGTTCAGAAGGCTTCTTGTTCTGTCTATCGTCGTGCCTGTCGCGGCAGCACCTATCGCGGCAGAGGTCTGTTGTTGTCGCGGCAGCGATCAACAACTCTGTGTTTCATGTTCAGCAAGAATCCCTGTTGTGACTTGTCCTATCCCTAGGTCCAAGTACTGTCGATGAACACGTCTTAGATGTTACCTCCCAGCGTGAATCGAAGGATGAACATCGATGTTTGTGAATTATTCCTTAGCTGCTTAACCTTGTACATATCCCTAGGCCAAGATGGTTTAACCATAAACTGGAAAACACATATTTACTCCTTTTGTATACTTAACTCTCCCGATATTAAGTAAATGGATAACCTCACAATGCTCTCCCGATACTAAACTTGAAGCTTTTATTGAATTGAACAGGAAAATCCTAAAAACAGTACAATCCTTACAACTACTTTACAAGATCAACCCGTAGCCCTGGGGAAATTTTAGAACATGATGGAGAAAGAGAAACAACTAGGGTTTTGGGGGAAAAAGGCTAGGAGCTAGATATCCCTTGCCTAGTCGAATTACAAGCCTATATATAGGCCTAAGGTCTAAGTCTTATAATATGGCAAGAGTACAAATTTAAATTAAAGTACAACTCTAATTAAAGACTAAATCTTCTGAGTAGATGTCATTAATTCGTCCTCTTTTCTTGCTTTGACTTTATTTCTCGAACTTTGGACCCTGTAACCCCCTTAACCCGGCCTAGACGGTTGACCCAAATTAAGAAAGTCACACGGGGAAAACCAAAGTCAACCCGAAAGTCAACCTTTATTAACGACCCTTTTTTTTTCTTTTTAATCTTGTCTAGATGCAAATTAACCCTAATTGTGATCATACAAACAACATACTCAAAGATCATGTACATCAGAGATCAAACAGGGACCCAAAATGTAAATTCTGTAAATTATAAGGCCTTAACCCAAATTAAAGTTACCAACTTGAAATTAGTCAGGTTTCATGCTTCACTGTCAAATTTCAGCTCTAACGGACATTCCAAACTCATACAATTGCACAAACAAGATTCAGGACCAAAATGCAAACAATGCAAAACATTTAACTACCAATGTCAGCCCCCAACGGTCACGTGTTCCGAAACGGGTAGAGCCTGTTTCGAAACGCGGGGCCGTTCCGCAACGCGTACCGAAACACAGGTTGACAGTGGCCTTTCCGTTTCGGAACGGTCTCTCCCGTTTCGGACGCCTGGGCTGGTTTAGGGCACCCGTTCCGAAACGGTAGGCACTGTTCCGAAACACCCTGCACAGAATGCCACAAGATGCATACTTAAACATGCAATTAAACATCCAATCATGCTCCAAAAGCTACCAAACCTTACCAGCATGCAATTCAACATATAAAGGACATATTTGCATCAACAATTCAACATATTAACATCTCAAATGAAAAGCCCCAATTCTAATGGCATGCTTCCTACACAAGCAAACCACTCAAGCATAAAACTTCCAAAACAAGCATATAATGGCCAATTACAAAACCAGCAATCTCAACAACATTTAACATACTTAGGGAGTTCAGAATATCTCCCAAAACATACTCATAGGTCCCCCATTGCCAAATTACCAAAAGCTAAAATGTACTTAAAAAAACCTTCCATACATTGAGCTCAACTTCCACTTGATTGCTTGCCTTCCTTGCTGCCCTTAGGTACCTTAATGATCTGCATTATTGGTTTAAGAAAACGAAAGAGAGCGTAAGCAAAAGCTTAGTGAGGAATGCTCAATTAAACCATCCAATAATGCATTTATAAAACACTTTATAAATCATGCTTCAAAACATCATTTACTCATGCTCAAAGCAACTTAAACAAGCAATTCATGCTTCATATCATAACATGTCATATTGGCCACAAGTGATAAGTTTCAACATTTTAAACAACATGTTCAACATAAGACTCACACATGGACTTTTAAACACCATTGTGATCTTATAATTTCCAAGAGCCACACAAGGACTTTTAACCACCTTTGTGCTCTTCCCAAGGACTTTTAAACACCTTGGCCCCAAGGACTTTTAAACACCTTGGCCCATGGACTTTTAAACACCATGGCAAGGACCACACAAGGACTTTTAACCACCTTTGTGTCCTTAACAAGAATCATCCACGGACTTTTAACCACCTTGATGTTCTTAAGTAACAAGGCTCACTCAAGGACTTTTAACCACCTTAGTGACCTTAACAAGAATCATCATGGACTTTTAACAACCATGAAGTTCTTAGAATCCACAAGGTTCACTCAAGGACTTTTAACCACCTTAGTGACCTTAACCTTTTCAAACCATCACTTGCCAATATACATCATTATCATCATTTAATCCACTGTTTTAAAGCATTTAAACCAAGCCATGTTCATCATGCATTTATAAGCATCAAACCACATTTTAACCATGCTCAAAAACAAGGAACTCTTACCTTGAGCTTCCTTCAACATATGGCTTACAAAATCAACATTAACCATGCTAAATCATGCTTTCAAAACAGAATTTAAAACATGCAATTAACCACATTGCACAACAATCAAACCATGGCCACCACTAGAGAGTATTTCCGAAAACTTACACTTGAGCTTAGCAAAGTTGTTTAGACTTAAACTAAGCTCCCAAGACATTGGTTTCAAAGCCGAAAACCCAATTTCACTCACCGATTCCACTTCGCCTCTTGCCGAAGCTCCAATTCAAGCTTCCGGATCAACAACTCTTGGATCCAAAGATGCCTCCCCTGTTTTAACACATCAAAGTAGAGGATTAATGCATCATCATGCATTAATAGCTTCAATGAAAGCACCTAAACTCGCTGCTCTCATCCACACACCATTTTCGGCCACCAAACACAACCGAAAATGTCTCCAAACCACTTATCAACAAAGCCCAGCCATAAACCATCAATACAAAACATCCTTTAGCATCATTTAACATCTAAAAAGAACCTACAAACATCCTTATACCTCCAGCAACATCAGATCCACAAGATCACACCAAAAACAACCTAGAATCATAAGCTAAACTTAAGAAATTCAACCTATCCGGGACTGCATTAACCAAAACTCAATTCCTCATCAAATTATCATTCATTAATCATCATTTTAACACCTTAAAACACTGCTTTAACAGATCCAACGAAAATTCATCAAAAATCACCAAATCTTGCATTTTAAGCCAAGATCCATTAAACAACTTAAAAGCCATTTGTAAAACATCAATTAAGGATTGAGAACTTAGGAATTTCAGTAAAGAACTGATAGTTTAGAGGAGAAGGACGTTCTTACCTCCAAACTTGAGTTTCTCCTCTTTAGAGCCAAAAAGCTTGAAAATCCAATTAGCAAATTGCAAGGTTTTGTTGTTGAAATGATTAGGAATCCAAAGAGAATTGAAAAGATAGATTTGAGTGACAAAATCAGAAAGAAATTTCTGGAGAGAAAGTGTTTGGGTTGAGAGAAAATGAGAGAAAAGGAAAATTGGAAGAAAATGGAAAGTTGATTTCCCTCCACTTTTCTTAAGCTTTAAAATCAGAATTATACATTAAAATATCTTAGAAAAATCTGGAGAAACTCTTTTTGGAATAATAGCTCCTTAAAGATTCAAAGTTTCAACCCTTTCTAAAACAGTCACACAACTTTCAAAAATTACATTTTGGTCACTAGCCAAAATGTCAGCCTTCCAAAACTCATTTTGTAAAATTGATTTCACAGTTCACTTATATATATATATTAAAAGATGATTTTAGAACATTTTTCCATATTTTTAATGCAACCCGAACTAGGCTTTCCTAATTTCATCCTTTTAGATTCGACCAGCACTTTGACCAAGCCGGTCAACGCTCAAAACTACCAAGCCCAAGACCGGGGCGTTACAAATCTCCCCCCTTAAGAAATTTCGTCCTCGAAATTTACCTGAAGGAAAGAGATAAGGAAACTGCTTCAGCATGTCTTCCTTCCGCTCCCACGTGGCTTCCTCAACACCTCGATGCTTCCACAGCACCTTCACCAACTCAATGGTCTTGCCACGAAGAACCTTGCTATCCGAATCCAGAACCTTCACCGGTTCCTCATCATAGGTCAAATCCGGATTCAATTCCACTTCCTCCACAGGCATCACGTGCGAAGGATCAGATCTATATTTCCGGAGTATAGAAACATGGAACACATCATGAATCTTCTCCAACTCTTGAGGTAGCCTCAACCGATACGCAACAGGACCCACACGCTCAACCACCTCGTATGGTCCAATGTACCTAGGGCTCAACTTACCCTTCCGGCCAAACCTCATCACCTTCTTCCAAGGCGAAACCTTCAAGAACACACGGTCACCCACCGCATACTCTATCTCCTTACGCTTCAAATCCGCGTAAGACTTTTGCCGATCAGAGGCTGCCTTCAATCGCTCACAAATGAGCTTCACCTTCTCGGTGGTTCCTTTCAACAAAGCTGGCATCGAAACCAACTTTTGACCAGTTTCAGCCCAACAAAGAGGAGTCCTACACTTCCTCCCATACAAAGCCTCATAAGGTGCCATTTGAATACTCGCCTGATAACTATTGTTATAAGCAAATTCCACCAAAGGCAAATGCTTCTCCCAAGAGCCCTGAAACTCAATCACGCAGCACCTCAACATATCCTCCAAAATCTGGATAACACGCTCTGACTGACCATCCGACTGAGGATGATAGAATGTACTGAAATTCAACCTTGTACCCAGAGCTTGATGCAAACACTGCCAGAAACGCGATGTGAACCTCGGATCCCTATCCGACACAATCGACTTAGGCACACCATGCAGCCGCACAATCTCAGCAATGTACAGCTCTGCCAGCTTATCCAAAGAAAACGTAGTATGCACAGGCAAGAAATGCGCACACTTCGTCAGGCGATCCACAATCACCCAAACCGAATTCTTCTTCGATGGAGACAAAGGTAAACCAGATACAAAATCCATGGTAACCCTCTCCCACTTCCATTCAGGGATTCTCAACGGTTGCAACAATCCTGAAGGAACCTGATGCTCAGCCTTAACTCGCTGACACACCAAACACTTGCTCACAAACTCTGCAACATCCTTCTTCAAACCCACCCAATAGTACTCATCACGAAGATCACGATACATCTTAGTACTACCAGGGTGCATAGCAAAAGGACTACTATGACCTTCAGTCAGAATAGCACGCCTCAACTCAACATCATTGGGCACTACTATTCGACTCCCAAAACACAACACACCATCATCATTAAAACAGAAATCCGAAGGTCTACCCTCCGCGATATCCTGAACATGAGACACCAAGGAATCATCCAGCAACTGCTTTTCCTTGATCAACTGAACCGTAGATGGTTTCACTTGCAACTCAGCTACAAGACCACCATCACGCGAAATACTCAAGCTAGCAAACATAGCCCTCAGCTCAACAGATACTTTCCTACTCAAGGCATCCGCAACAACATTAGCTTTTCCAGGATGGTACTCAATCGTCAGATCATAATCCTTGAGCAACTCCAACCAACGCCGCTGCCTAAGATTCAACTCCTTCTGAGACATCAAATACCTCAAACTCTTGTGATCCGTGTACACAGTACACTTCTCACCATACAGATAATGTCTCCAGATCTTCAGAGCAAAGACCACCGCAGCCAACTCAATATCATGCGTAGGATAATTGCGTTCATGCACTTTCAACTGTCGCGATGCATAAGCCACAACCTTACCCTCTTGCATCAGCACACATCCCAAACCAACATAGGATGCATCACTATAGACCACAAACTCTTTCCCTGATTCAGGCTGAACCAAGATAGGAGCTTGCGTCAAAGCCGCCTTCAGCTTCTCAAAAGCTTGCTGTCTCGCTTCTGTCCACTCATACTTAACATCCTTTTGCAAAAACTTCGTCAAAGGTGCAGCAATCTTAGAAAAGCCATCCACAAACCTCCGGTAGTATCCCGCCAAACCAAGGAAACTACGAACCTCATGAACAGACTTAGGAACCTTCCAGTTCATCACCGCCTCAACCTTCTGAGGATCAACATGAATCCCCTCAGCAGAAACAACATGCCCAAGAAACACCACCTCCTTAAGCCAGAACTCACACTTGCTCAGCTTAGCATAAAGCTGATTCTCCAACAAAGCTTGCAGCACAATCCTTAAATGCTCTTCATGCTCCTCCTCAGTACACGAGTACACGAGGATATCATCAATGAACACCACAACAAACTTGTCCAGGTATTCATGAAACACACGGTTCATCATGTCCATGAAAGCAGCAGGAGCATTCGTCAAACCAAACGGCATCACAAGAAACTCATAATGCCCATACCTTGTCCTGAAAGCTGTCTTAGGCACATCCACATCCTTCACCTTCAACTGATAATACCCTGACCTCAAGTCAATCTTAGAGAACACAGCAGCTCCCCGAAATTGATCAAAGAGATCATCAATCCTCGGCAAAGGATACCGATTCTTGATAGTCAACTTATTCAGCTGACGGTAATCATTGCACATCCTCATAGTGTCATCCTTCTTCTTCACAAACAAGACCGGTGCTCCCTAAGGTGACACACTCGGCCGGATGAAACCACGATCAAGCAGCTCTTGCAACTGCGTCTTCAGCTCTTTCAGCTCCTTTGGTGCCATTCTATAAGGGGTAATGGACACCGGAGTTGTATTCTCATACAGCTCAATTCCAAACTCCACCTCGCGATTAGGAGGTAAACCAGGCAACTCCTCAGGAAAAACACCAGGAAACTCCTTCACAACTCTAATATCTTGCACCCTCAACTCCTTAGAGCTAGGATTCATCACAATTGCTAGGTAAGCTTCACAGCCTTGCCTCAGCATCCTACTCGCCTCCAAGGTAGACACCACATTGGCAAGAAACTTCACATTCTCACCAACCACAACAACTTCATAATCATCCGCAAGCTTAAGCGAAACACGCTTATTTTCACAATCCACAACAGCACGATGCTCAGCAAGCCAATCCATATCAAGGATCACATCAAAACCATAAAAGGGCAACTCCATAAGGTCAACATGAAAAACATGCTCTTGAACAACCAAAGGACACCTTCTATAAAGCATTCGAGTCACAACAGTCTCACCAAAAGAACTAGTGACACGAACACCAACATCCAAAGACTCAACAGGTAAACCAAGCAATTCAGCATGCTCACGCAAAATGTATGAATGCGTAGATCCAGAATCAATCAAAGAAAGCAATGACAAGGACTGCAAAGTAAAGGTAACTGCAATCACATCCGCGTCATTCCTCCCTTCACGCTGAGCATACACTCTCGCTTGACCACCACCTTCAGGCTGAATAGCCACAACATGGGCCACTCCTCGGCCACCTTCCTCCCTCCTCTGGAAATTACCACGGCCGCGCCCACGACCTCTCTGCGGTGCAGCAACAACAGGAGCACGCACTTGGCCACCGGCCAACATAGGACAATCTCGCCTCAAATGGTCTGCGGATCCACAGTTCCAACACCCATTACCAGCTGCTGCAACAGGAGCTTGCACCTCCCTCACAGCACGAGGACAGTCACGCTTCATGTGACCACGTGAACCACAGATCCAGCAAGCACTCGGATCAGCTCTAGCATTGCCTCCTCCAGCAGGTGCACCACCACCTCTCTTAGCTGAGGACTGATACTTCTGATCGCGTCCTCTCTTGTTCCGTCCACCACCGGAACTAAACTCAGCAGCTCTCTTACCAGAACTTGCTCCAGCACTTCTAGCAGATAAACCCAAGTTCATCTCAATATCCTTGGCTCGACCCACCAACACATCAAAATCATCATACTCGGTGGCCAGCACATACATCTTCACGTCCGTCACTAAACCATAACGGAACCTCTCGCACCTCGCCCGCTCATCAGGTACCAGCTCAGGTGCATACTGACTGAGTCACACAAACTGCACTTCATACTCAGCCACACTCATGCTCCTTTGGGTAAGAGACATGAACTCACGCTTCTTTTCATCAAGATATCTCACACCAAGATATCTCCTCTTGAACACATTCTGGAAGAATGTCCAAGTGACGTCAGCCTCAGCCATCCCAGCTATAGTGGTTGTCCACCACGTATACGCATCGTCCTGCAGCAAGGACACAACACAACCCAGCTTTTGCACATCCGTGCAACTCATCTGTCCCAAAATCCGCTTGGTACTCTCTAACCAAGCCTCAGAACCTTCAGCTGACATACCCCTGAACTCAGTCCCACCAAGACTGCGTAAGCGCTCCAAAGGTAGTCTAACACCAGCATCTCCCTGATGCCCAGCTCCATGAGCTCCAGCTACTGCTGCTCGAAAAGCACCCGCAATAGCTTGTACCAACATCGTCATATCAGGCATAGCTTGCCCCTGACCAACCTCAGGTCCAGCAGCTCCAGCATCAGCTGCAGCTCCAGCTCTTTCTCTCTCAGCACCACCACCACTAGGTGGAGGAGGAGGTAACACCGCACTACCTGTGTTTTCCTCATTCTCGTTCTCATTAGGAGCCGTAGCTCGCACATTACCTCTCAACTCTCTACGTGGTGCCATACTTTAACCATGCAATCACAATGCAAATAAACAAATTAAGCCCAGCAAGGTAAGCAATCCAAGTATTCAAGCTCAATCTCATTTAAAATCAACATCATTACTTAGCTTTGATTTGGCAATGGGTACCAACATCATGCTACACCACAGCATACAACTCAATTGTATCAAAATCATAAGCCACTAAACATGCTTTCGATCAACAAGCAAACATACCATACATACTTCAATCATGCACACATTCAATCCCAATTACTCGAGAACTCAGCTCTGATACCACCAAATGTAACCCCCTTAACCCGGCCTACACGGTTGACCCGAATTAAGAAAGTCACACGGGGAAAACCAAAGTCAACCCGAAAGTCAACCTTGATTAACGACCCTTTTTTTTCTTTTTAATCTTGTCTAGATGCAAATTAACCTTAATTGTGATCATACAAACAACATACTCAAAGATCATATACATCAGAGATCAAACAGGGACCCAAAATGTAAATTCTGTAAATTATAAGGCCTTAACCCAAATTAAAGTTACCAACTTGAAATTAGTCAGGTTTCATGCTTCACTGTCAAATTTCAGCTCTAACGGACATTCCAAACTCATACAATTGCACAAACAAGATTCAGGACCAAAATGCAAACAATACAAATCATTTAACTACCAATGTCAGCCCCCAACGGTCACGTGTTCCGAAACGGGTAGAGCCTGTTTCGAAACGCGGGGCCGTTCTGCAACGCGTACCGAAACACAGGTTGACAGTGGCCTTTCCGTTTCGGAACGGTCTCTCCCGTTTCAGACGCCTGGGCTGGTTTAGGGCACCCGTTCCGAAACGATAGGCACTGTTCCGAAACACCCTGCACAGAATGCCACAAGATGCATACTTAAACATGCAATTAAACATCCAATCATGCTCCAAAAGCTACCAAACCTTACCAGCATGCAATTCAACATATAAAGGACATACTTGCATCAACAATTCAACATATTAACATCTCAAATGAAAAGCCCCAATTCTAATTGCATGCTTCCTACACAAGCAAACCACTCAAGCATAAAACTTCCAAAACAAGCATATAATGGCCAATTACAAAACCAGCAATCTCAACAACATTTAACATACTTAGGGAGTTCAGAACATCTCCCAAAACATACTCATAGGTCCCTCATTGCCAAATTACCAAAAGCTAAAATGTACTTAAAAAAACCTTCCATACATTGAGCTCAACTTCCACTTGATTGCTTGCGTTCCTTGCTGCCCTTAGGTACCTTAATGATCTGCATTATTGGTTTAAGAAAACGAAAGAGAGCGTAAGCAAAAGCTTAGTGAGGAATGCTCAATTAAACCATCCAATAATGCATTTATAAAACACTTTATAAATCATGCTTCAAAACATCATTTACTCATGCTCAGAGCAACTTAAACAAGCAATTCATGCTTCATATCATAACATGTCATATTGGCCACAAGTGATAAGTTTCAACATTTTAAACAACATGTTCAACATAAGACTCACACATGGACTTTTAAACACCATTGTGATCTTATAATTTCCAAGAGCCACACAAGGACTTTTAACCACCTTTGTGCTCTTCCCAAGGACTTTTAAACACCTTGGCCCCAAGGAATTTTAAACAACTTGGCCCATGGACTTTTAAACACCATGGCAAGGACCACACAAGGACTTTTAACCACCTTTGTGTCCATAACAAGAATCATCCACGGACTTTTAACCACCTTGATGTTCTTAAGTAACAAGGCTCACTCAAGGACTTTTAACCACCTTAGTGACCTTAACAAGAATCATCATGGACTTTTAACATCCATGAAGTTCTTAGAATCCACAAGGTTCACTCAAGGACTTTTAACCACCTTAGTGACCTTAACCTTTTCAAACCATCACTTGCCAATATACATCATTATCATCATTTAATCCACTGTTTTAAAGCATTTAAACCAAGCCATGTTCATCATGCATTTATAAGCATCAAACCACATTTTAACCATGCTCAAAAACAAGGAACTCTTACCTTGAGCTTCCTTCAACATATGGCTTACAAAATCAACATTAACCATGCTAAATCATGCTTTCAAAACAAAATTTAAAACATGCAATTAACCACATTGCACAAAAATCAAACCATGGCCACCACTAGAGAGTATTTCCGAAAACTTACACTTGAGCTTAGCAAAGTTGTTTAGACTTAAACTAAGCTCCCAAGACATTGGTTTCAAAGCCGAAAACCCAATTTCACTCACCGATTCCACTTCGCCTCTTGCCGAAGCTCCAATTCAAGCTTCCGGATCAACAACTCTTGGATCCAAAGATGCCTCCCCTGTTTTAACACATCAAAGCAGAGGATTAATGCATCATCATGCATTAATAGCTTCAATGAAAGCACCTAAACTCGCTGCTCTCATCCACACACCATTTTCGGCCACCAAACACAACCGAAAATGTCTCCAAACCACTTCTCAACAAAGCCCAGCCATAAACCATCAATACAAAACATCCTTTAGCATCATTTAACATCTAAAAAGAACCTACAAACATCCTTATACCTCCAGCAACATCAGATCCACAAGATCACACCAAAAACAACCTAGAATCATAAGCTAAACTTAAGAAATTCAACCTATCCGGGACTGCATTAACCAAAACTCAATTCCTCATCAAATTATCATTCATTAATCATCATTTTAACACCTTAAAACACTGCTTTAACAGATCCAACGAAAATTCATCAAAAATCACCAAATCTTGCATTTTAAGCCAAGATCCATTAAACAACTTAAAAGCCATTTGTAAAACATCAATTAAGGATTGAGAACTTAGGAATTTCAGTAAAGAACTGATAGTTTAGAGGAGAAGGACGTTCTTACCTCCAAACTTGAGGTCCTCCTCTTTAGAGCCAAAAAGCTTGAAAATCCAATTAGCAAATTGCAAGGTTTTGTTGTTGAAATGATTAGGAATCCAAAGAAAATTGAAAAGATAGATTTGAGTGACAAAATCAGAAAGAAATTTCTGGAGAGAAAGTGTTTGGGTTGAGAGAAAATGAGAGAAAAGGAAAATTGGAAGAAAATGGAAAGTTGGTTACAAAATAGTAAAATGATTTCCCTCCACTTTTCTTAAGCTTTAAAATCAGAATTATACATTAAAATATCTTAGAAAAATCTGGAGAAACTCTTTTTTGGAATAATAGCTCCTTAAAGATTCAAAGTTTCAACCCTTTCTAAAACAGTCACACAACTTTCAAAAATTACATTTTGGTCACTAGCCAAAATGTCAGCCTTCCAAAACTCATTTTGTAAAATTGATTTCACAGTTCACTTATATATATTAAAAGATGATTTTAGAACATTTTCCATATTTTTAATGCAACCCGAACTACGCTTTCCTAATTTTACCCTTTTAGATTCGACCAGCACTTTCACCAAGCCGGTCAACGCTCAAAGCTACCAAGCCCAAGACCGGGGCGTTACAGACCCGACCTTCCTTTTGCTTCAGGGCTCAGAAAAATATGGGAGTAGTCCACGACAGACCAGCTTAAAATCCTCTATCTATCGAGCTCCACTTTGCTTTTCCTCCTCATTGTTCCACTGTCATCATCGCTGCCACGACAAATGTCACGACAGGTGGTGTTCTACGTCCTTTTGCTCCAGCTCCGCAACTCACCTCTGCTCTTTTGCTGTTGTGGATACTGCCGCAGCAGATACCTGCAAAAAGTGACCGAAATCAGCAACATCTTTGCAGTTTTATCTACTTGTGATGTGTATGCAAAAATCTATCCTAAAATGAGACTAAACATGCTTGAGTGCAACAAAAATGTGAATATATGAGGGTTAAAATATAGAACTTTTATGCACTCAACATGCACAAGTGACGATGTTCTACAATGCGGTAAATACACCGACAAGGATGATGCTAGATGCATCGGCAAACGGCATACTCCTAGAAAAGCCACCATAAGAGGCAATGGAGATTTTGAACAAGCTTGCTAAAAATGACTATCAGTTCCCGACAGCTAGAAAAAGGAGAAAGGTGGAGTCAGATGCCATGCCACGATAAATCTCTCTTAAGTCATCATGTTCGACTCTTACACAATTGGCTACCTTAACCAATTTGGTTAAGAACATGCAAGAACCAAGCAACACACATGAGGTCAAGGTAGTAGGTTTCTTTTGTGATTTATGTAATGGTAACCGTGATACTTCTGAGTGTCCACAGAATCCAGAGTCCAGATTTTATGTTGGAAACTACAACCGGAACAACAACATGATGTCCAACACTTACAATCCGGCCTGGAAGAAACATCCAAATTTCTTATGGAGTAATCCCAACAATGCCCTCAATCAGAACAATCAGAATGCTCCAGTATTGAGACTCCAACAAATCATGCCTTGGCAATCGATGCCGCAGCAACCGATGCCGCAACAACAATCAATACCATCCAGTTTTTTTGGAAAATTCTCTAAATGCTTTCATGTCATAAACTAGTGCATATATGGCTAATACTGATAAATTCATTAAAAATATGATGCTTTTATTGACATGAATGAGATGAGAATGTAGAACCATAAAGCAACCTTGAAACCATTGGAAACTCAAGTTGGGAAATTCGCTCAAATCATGAATTTGAGACCGATGGGTGGTTTACCTAGCGATACTGAGGTCGCAAGGGGAGCAACTCATGAGTAATGCAAGGCAATCACCACACGAAGTGGTAAACAACTCAAGGAATCTCGAGCTCATGAAACAGATGAGATAGAATCAAATAAGCTGATTGCCTTGGCAATGCCCGGTAACATTACCTCAGCAATACTCGACAACGATACCGCAGAAAACAAGAAGGCTTCTGAAAGTCCTGATTCGATGCCTCAAATCAAATTCCCATGCAAGGAATGGATTGATGACATTTGACTTCCACCACTGTTCCCACAGAGGTTGAAACGGCAGAAACAAGAATACAAATTCAAGAAGTTCCTCGACATCTTGAAGCAAGTCCACATCAACTTGCCTTTGGTATAAGCAATCGAGCAAATGTCGAACTACGCCAAGTTCCTTAAAGATATTGTCTCTAAGAGAACAAGAATAGGTGAATTTGAAACAGCTACTGTAACGGAAGGATGTATGGCCATCCTGCATAATTGAATGCCATCTAAGCTTAAAGATCCCGACAGTTTTACCATACCATGTACAATAGGGAATCACTATGTCATGAAGGCATTATGCGATCTGGGAGCAAGCATAAACCTTATGCCGAAATCAGTCTTCCAACGATTAGGAATAAGGAAGGCGAGACCCACTACAGTGCTGATAGATCTTATGTTCATCAAGAGAAAAAATTGAGGATTGTGAAGCAGATGAGTTCGTACCTATTATCCTTGGGAGACCATTCCTAGCTACGACAAGTGTTAGAGTATGCCCAAACACCAATCATATGATGATTGTATTGACATACTACCTTTACCGATTTTATCAAATAAAGGCATTGCCGTTATTTTCTTCTATTATATTTTTGTGCATCAAATTAACAAAAAAAATAATGTCCATATAATAATATGATTATTATTAAAAGATCCTTAGTTGAGTATTATTATGGGCATGGATAGTAATAATACGATTAAAGCTAACATGTTGTTAATTGATGACAATGTGTTGTCATTTACACAGTGATGTCAAAATCAAAGAATGAATATGATGTTGGATAACAGCATATTGGATTGACCCGCTATGAGCATATGTCTTGGATTATTATGTAATTGTCACGATATCTCATAATGATAACTATATGTATGAGTTGAGATCATTACTATCTTAACATATATTATTGTGTGCTTTGATGCAGTTAAACGTGCATCGTAAATGGTTACAGTATAAAGACTGACATTGAGCATATCATGATATGTGTAATGGGGTATGAATGGTCGAGATAGGATATGTCCTTCCTACATAATAGGAAACATATCATAGGCCACTTGATTATGTAAGAATAGAAATGCATGGCCATGCTCGAATAAGTTGATATGAGATATCACATATTATTCGTCTGTTGTCTACTCTAGATATCAAGTAATAATAGATAGGCAAAACAAGTGTAACTATTCCAAGACTTGTGCATATTCTAGATACAAAGGACAAAGGGATATAATACATTAGAATAGTTGATCACAAAGATGTTACGTTGAATCTTTACTTCTAGTAATTTAGGTGACCATGATACATTGCCAAATGTCACTCATTGTTTGTGATATTGGAATAGTTCTGATAATTGCTACTAATGTTACTGGAACCTACAGGGTCACACCCCCTTGGTTGAAAAGAGCAATTAATAAATAAGTTACATATGTACAATTTAGTTGTACGTATATAACATGTATAATTAATATTAAGACATATATATTTGATATATATGCTAAAGTATTTTATTATACATAGAATTCCAAATTTAAAATAATTAAAGTAATTATAGTTCGGAATTAATTAAAAATCCTATGCAGTTAGGGTAACATACTATAAAAGGGGTTAATGGTCTAGCAGCCGTCTAACCCTTTGAAACGTATTTTCTCAAAAAACGTTTTGTGAAAAAGAAAATTGCTCTCAACTTTTCAACCGGGTGAACTTAGTAGAGGTTGAGATGATCTATTCGTGGAGGCTAAGATTCTTATCGTTCGTGAGATCGTTAGACGTTTCTGTTCGTGATGTTTATCAAGGAACTCAATGTAAGTAAACCTATCTCTTCCTCTTGAATTCGGATTAAACATACATGGATCACTGGTGAGATCGTCGTGTTTGTTTTTCTGCTGCACCATGGGGTGTGTTGATGATCTTACAATGGTATCAGAGCCACTTGTACGATCCATATTCGAGTTAAATACTTGGGTGATGAGATATGTTTATGATGTATGCTCTGTTTTATCATTTTCAGCATATATGTATGATATATTTGTTCGATTTGATAACTCGTATGATTAAGATGTTAATCTGTTTTAATGAATTTTGCAATCAATGGTTAATAATTAATCATGAATATGTTGCTATAAGGGTTTATATGTTAATTTTTATCATATAGATCGATGGGTATGCGATAGTAGATCGCATTCTGTGGTGGAACAATGGTTGTTCTGATATGAAAAACCTACGGAACTATAAATCCAAAAAACATGATTTTTTTTGATAAAAGTTATCAAATCGTGAGGTTTTTCGCAGAAAAATGTATATGTATGACATGCTTGTTTTGTATGGTGTTTGACATGCATGGTTATAGCCATTTTGTTTTACAATAGTTGTAATTTAAAATACGACCTACACGTCGTGCCTCTCTACTCTTCTGTTGTATTTTTCTTCTCATCTTAATCTCTCGTATGTAAAACGAGTTTCTAAAAATTCTCATCATATGAAGCTAACATGTTGTTGATTGGTGACAATGTGTTGTCATTGACATAATGATTTCAAAATCAAAGCATGAATATGATGTTGGATAACAACATATTGGATTGACCCGCTATGAGCGTATGTCTTGGATTATTATGTAATTGTCACGATATTGCTCATAATGATAACTATATGTGTGATCCTTTGACTTGAGATCATTAATATCTTAACTTATATTGTTGTGTGCATTGATGCAGTTAAACGTGCATCATAAATGGTTACACTATAAAGACTGACATTGACCATATCATGATATGCGTAGTGGGGTATGAATGGTCAAGATAGGATTTGTCCTTCCTACATAATAGGTAACATATCACATGCCACTTGATGAGTAAGACTAGAAATGCATGGCCATGCTCGAATAAGTTGATATGAGATATCACATATTATTCGTCCGTTTTCTACTCTAAATATCAAGAAATAATAGATAGGAAAAACAAGTGTGATTATTCCAAGACTTGTGCCTATTCTAGATACAAAGAACAAAGGGATATAATACATTAGAATAGTTGATCAAAAAGATGTTACGTTGAATCTTTACTTCTAGTAAATTTAGGTGACCATGATACGTTGATAGATGTCACTCATTGTTTGTGATATTGGAATAGTTCTGATAATTGTTACTAATGTTACTAAAACCTACATGTGTTGCGTGTAAAAGAGTATATCGCAATTTGGTGCAAGTATACACGTCACAAGTAATAAAGTGATACTAAGTATCAGATATCATCTCCATAGGGACTGGAAATACTTCTATCTTTAAAAGCTTGCACAAGGAAATATATGAATTTAATAAAGAGTTTTGAGTAATTTAGGAAGTAAACTGAAATAGATAAAGGAATCAGATTGAGAAAATAGGTTGGTATTGATTTGCTCAGTAGTGCCGGTATTGCACTGTTCAGAAGACTTTCTATTGCGTATGTCGTCGCGCCTGTCGCGGCAGCACCTGTCGTGGCTGAGGTATGTTGATGTCGCGACAGTGATCAACAACTATGTACATCAAGTTCAACAAGAATCCCTGTTGTGACTCGTCCTATCCCTAGGTCCAATTTCTGTCGATGAACACGTCTTGAATGATACCTCCCAGCGTGAAACAAAGGATGAACACCGATGTTTGTGAATTCTTCCTTAGCTGCTTAACATTGTACATATCCCTAGGCCAAGATGGTTTAACCATAAACTGGAAAACTCGTATTTACTCCTTTCGTATACTTAACTCTCCAGATATTAAGTAAATGGATAACATAACAATGCTCTCCCGAAACTCTTATGAGATGTTGAAACCAGAGTAAATAAACTTGAAGCTTTTATTAATTGAACAGAAAAATCCTAAGAAATAGTACAATCCTCACAACTACTTTACAAGATCAACCATTAACCCCAGGGGAAGTTTAGAGCATGATGAAGATGGGAAAATGACTAGGGTTTTGGGGGAAAACTCAAGTGGTTAAGCTTCCTATTCTAAGTTTACTAGCAGTAGTATAGACAACATATAAGCCACAAAGGTGTTTTTAAAGTTCAGAACTATAGTAAGGCTCTAAATAATTCCTAAAACACCCTAAAGACACTATCACGACAGAGAATGCTGCGGCGAGTAGGTGCAGTTCAAAGACTTAAGCCAAAAAAAATTGACACAAAAAGTAACTCGTAGTGAGACAAAAATTAAATTAAGTTCATTAATTAAAGGAGGATTGCCTACCCCCAAACTCGAGGGTTGCATTGTCCTCAATGTATGACTCAAACAGAGGAAATAAAAAACATCACAAATATCACATAAAAACACATACAATAGAAAGAGTAAACGAACTTAAGTTGAAGAGCTGTCGTCACTGCTGCTGTCGATGCAGAGCTATCTGCGGGCAGTTGCTTTGGTGGCAGGGGCTGGTTTTGGATTTGGAGAGGGTGAAGCTACCATCTTCTTGGCCTCTCGAGGTGGCTAGACTCTAGTAGGTGAGATTTTTGGGGCCTTGTCCAGGACCTCGAGTTTGCTGTCACTACTGTTGCTGTTGTCTACTCTGTCGCGGCAGGGTTCATCAACATCGATGTCAAGCCTTTTCTTCTTCATAGGAGGGAAGTCCTTGGCTATCTCTCGGACGATAGAGGGCTCAAAGTCGAAGTCATCCAGCCAGACTGAGGAGGAGGAGAAACCTTCGAAATATTTTGGGTCTATCTCTGGTAATGGTTCCTTTCGTTTGGTTCCTCAAGGAGTGACAGATCGTCTGTCACCGTCTCCGGTCGTGGAAGGGGGTGTAGTAGAGGCAGCTGTTAGTGTAAGCGTCTTAGGGCATGGCAGTGGTGAAGTCCCTCATGCACTCAATGAACCTTAGCTTTCGTGCCTCCATCTTCTTCAGCAGTTGAATTATTTGGTTGAAGAAGGTGGCTTCTGGTTGTACAGGTTCTGTCGGCTCGGGCTCTGCCGCGACATGTTCTATGGACTCTGGTTTTGTCGTCGATTCTACCGCAGTAGAGGGATCAACATAAGCCATTGAGGTGGCTGCCTTCCGTTCCATCAAGCTGTAGATGTTCTGCTGCGTCCACCCCTTGCCCTAGATCTTCACGTCTTCATCAATTTCGAGCACATTGTTGGCTCGGTAGAGGGATGTGATGAGGTAGGGGAAGAAGAGGGGACGCATTCCTCTTAGTGCACATTCATGGATGCCATCGAGGTTGTATTTACCAACATTGATCTACCGCTGGTTAATGATGGAGTGTACAAGGGCAAGCCTCTGTCGGTCCACTGTTGTGTTGTGCGATGTTGGCATGAGACGTTTCTTTACAAAGTGGTTCTAGAGCTTTGCAGCAGGTGTGAGTTGGGTTCTTCGCACAGTCAATCTATGTTTTGGATCATCATTCCAGTTGGTGCCCTCTCCAGTCAGGTCTACCATGATGCCGTCATAGTCTACCGGCGACAGATTGCTGATAAACCTGTTGTGTGCATCCTCTTTCCTGCCTACATTTATGCCATAGAGTGTATTGATGTAGGCTGGCTCGAGAGAGATTTCCTTACCCCTAACAGTGACTGTCATGGCATCCTTGGATGTGACAGCAGCATAAAATCCGCAGACAAGTTTAACGTTCATCTCTTCTGGTTGTGCCGCGAACATCTGCCACTTTAATGCAATAATCCGTTTGGCAATGAACCCTTCCAGCCCTAGATCTCATGTCTTCTTTGTGTAGGTGAAGCCTCTTTCCTCCCACATCTCCTGTTTTTGAAAAGAATCCACTACACCAGACTTGTTCTATGGCGGCGCTATTTGTGGCGTTTTTGATACAAACGCCGCCACCATTTTACTTATAACGGCGTTTTTAAAACAAACGCCACAAAACAACAACATTAGCGGCGTTTTTACGACAAACGCCGCCATAGGGTGACATATAGTGGCGTTTTCTTCAATAAACGTCGCAATATGTTCATATCAGTGGCGTTTTCTATTGTAAACGTCGCAATAGGTGTCGGGCTAGTGGCGTTTGATAAACCAAACGCCGCAAAATGTTCATGTTAGTGGCGTTTCCTTTCGTAAACGCCGCAATAGTCTAGATTTAGTGGCGTTTATTAATAGAAACACCGCCATATATTTCTTAAACCCTAACTACAACATTTATTCTCGGTCGCGTAACAAATATATTCATGGATAAACAATTAATGAAATTAAAGGTTCAATATAAGAATTTGTATTTTTAGTCGCGTATGTAATCACGGATAAACAATTATTTGTATTTTCGGTCGCATAACGGATGTAATCACGACCATTGTAAGTATTGCGATCGTGAATTTTGCAAAAAACAAAAGTATCATAATTTTACAGTGACACTATATAATGTTGGTAATGCTTAAGCTGAGAGAACCAAAGGCAAAAGCTTATATCCCACATGGGTTGAGAAAAAGACTTATGAAGGGTATTTATACCCAAGTTTCTCCCCTCCCTTGTTGAGTAGGAAAGAATAAGGGACATCCTCGCGCGCCGCCGCCGCCGTCCGGCCGGCTCGGGTTCGGGTTCGGGTTCGGGTATGTTACGAGATGCATTTAATATGCACGATTATCATCAGTCTGTTAGAGAAGATTGTGATATTGGTGTTACTGATTTCACCGAGATGAGAAGAAGTGGATGTGATGAAGAGCCAAATGGAGAAGCATCAAAGTTTTACAATTTGCTTAATGAAATGAATGAACCACTTTACGAGGGATCAAAGTATTCAAAGCTCTCCTTTTGCATTCGCCTTTTCCATTTAAAATGCTTGGGAGGGTGGACCGGCAACTCTTTTACACAATTATTAGAGTTGTTGACTAAAATTTTTCCTTTTGCAAAAATTCCTCAATCTGGCAAAGATATGAAAAAAATGATAAACGATTTGGGGCTTGGTTATGAGAAAATTCATAGTTGTTCGAATGATTGCATGTTGTATTGGGGTGATAGAAAAAACCAAGAGTCCTGCCATGTATGTGGTAAATCTCGGTGGACGAATGGGGACACAGAAAATGTGAGTGAAGGCGAAGTTGCAACACGAGCAAGAAAGAAGCCAATAAAGATTCTGCGATATTTTCCTCTAATACCCAGACTTCAAAGACTTTTTATGTCTTCAAAGACTACTGAGTCTATGAGGTGGCATCACGATGGACGAACAGATGATGGATTATTAAGGCATCCTGCAGATTCTTTAGCTTGGAAGACATTTGACCAAAAATTTCCAAGTTTTGCAGGAGATCCTCGCAATGTTAGGCTCGGTCTTGCATCTGATGGGTTTAATCCTTTTAAAATCATGAGTACTTCATACAGTACTTGGCCTGTTATACTTGTTCCTTACAATTTGCCTTCGTGGATTTGCATGAAACAATCATCATTTATTTTATCCATGATAATCCCAGGTGAGAAAGGTCCAGGGAATGATATTGACATCTACATGCAACCTCTTATTGAAGAGCTGAAACAATTATGGGTGGGTGTCGAAACATATGATGTGTTGAAGAAAGAGAACTTTAATTTGCGTGCAGCTTTATTGTGGACTATTAATGATTTTCCCGCTTAGGCAAATTTATCTGGGTGGAGTACCAAAGGCCGTTATGCTTGTCCTTGTTGCGCTGCACAGACATGCTCAAAGTGGTTGTATAATGGAAAGAAGTTCTCTTACATGGGACACCGTCGGTGGTTAGATGAAAATCATAGATTTAGATATGAAAAAAATTTGTTTGATGGTACTGAAGAGTTCAGAAAAGCTCCTGAGCAAACAATCGGGTCTGATATCTTGTCGATGTTGAAACACATCAAGTTCACTTATGGAAAAACGACCCAACCACCAAACCCACGATCAAAGAAGAAGACAAAAGAGGTGTATGACCGTGAGCTTGAGCAGCTTAGTGATGATGACTCTGATGAAGAGGATGATCCAAATGAGGCGGAGTTGTGGAAAAAGAGAAGTATTTTCTTCAAATTGCCTTACTGGAAGCATAACAATTTGAGACATAATCTTGATGTAATGCACATTGAGAAGATTGTTTGTGAGAACATTATTGGGACCATTCTCAATGTCGAAGGAAAATCTAAAGACAATCTAAAGAGTCGACTTGACTTAGTTGACATGGGAATTCGGCATGATCTTCATCCTCAAGAACTTCGTAATGGAAAATTTTCTTTACCGCCTTCTATCTTTACGATGTCGAAGAAAGAAAAAGAAGTATTTTGCACGGTGTTGAAAGATATAAAGGTCCCAGATGGGTATGCATCAAATATATCTCGATGTGTCAGTGTTAAAGATCGAAGACTTTATTCTCTAAAGTCACATGATTATCACATATTGATGCAAGATTTAATGCCAGTTGCATTACGCGGTTGTATGTCAACGGAGGTGACATCTTGTATTATTGAACTTTCTAATGTAATGAAAGCTATTTGTGGGAAAGTTTTGATGGTTGAAGAACTTGACAAATTACAAGATCGAGTCGCGTTGACTTTATGCAACATGGAGAAGATATTTCCACCTTCATTTTTTACAATTATGGTGCATTTGTTGATTCATCTCCCTCACGAAGCTAAAGTTGGTGGACCTGTTTTCTATCGGTGGATGTATCCTATTGAGAGGTACAAATTGTTTAACATATAATCATACCATTTAAGAATTCATTTAATTACAACTACTTATATAATGTTTTGTTTATTACGGTCTAGGTTCTTGAGCAAGTTGAAGTCTTACTGTCGTAATAAGCGTTATCCAAAAGGATCAATTGCTGAAGGGTATTTAGCAGATGAATGTTTGACTTTTTGCTCTAGATATTTGGAAGATGTTGAAACGAGATTCAATAGACCACATAGAAATGAAGTGTGCATCAATAGTAACTTAGCTGAGACTTATTTGTTTCAAAGTTTTGGTGAACCACTCGGCAAAGTTGAAATTGCACAGTTAGATGACAAGTCTTGGGTACAAGCACATCGATATGTTCTCTTCCATCATGACTCAACAGAGCCCTTACGGACGTAAGTTTATATAAATTCTAATGTATTTACTTCATCTTTTATATTACCCCCATTTTTTAACCACTTAGCTTACTTTGTAGTGAATTTAAAGAAGAGCTACAATCTCAAGTACGCTCCCGAAGATTACATCAAAGAGAAATTCATAAGTTGTTCATAGAAAATTTCCATGATTGGTTAGCGAAGATGGTAAGCAATTGAATCTTTGTACTACACGTACTTAATAACTTTTCTTCCTTTGCTACATCAATATAAATGATAACTTATTCACCTTTTATGTGTAATAGGTTTGGTGTGGGAGAGAAGTTAGTGAAGAGGTTAAGTGGCTTTCTCAAGGTCCAAATAGAAATGTTAAAAGATATAATGCTTTTCTCATTAACGGGTTTAGGTTCCACGCGAAATCTCGAGAAAGATTAAGGAGGACACAAAATTGTGGAGTAGTTGTAACTTCTTCAACTACAAGTTATGCTAGTGCTAGGGACAATCATCATGTGGTGGGAGATGTAGAATATTATGGAATTCTTACGGATATTATTGAGTTGAATTATTATGGCAAACAGAAAGTTGTGTTATTTCGTTGTGACTGGCCGATGTAAATACGGCTCGAGGCATTAGAAGAGATCAATTTGGTTTTACAATGGTGAACTTCTCTCGGTTAATTCACACAGGTCACCAATTGATTGACGAACCATATGTATTTCCTTCTCAAGTCAAACAAGTTTTCTATTGCCCTGATCCAACAAAAGAGGGTTGGTATGTTGTACTACGTAACACTCCTAGAGACTTGATAGACATCGGTGAAGGAAATAGTGCTGACATTGAAATAAGATCAGAAACTCTACCTTTTGCAGCGCAAAACCTAGATAGAACAATCCCTAGTTCTAGTTCACAATTCCAATGGGTTCGAGAGGACATGGATGAAGATTTTAATGAAAACTAACTGCATAACAATGTAGTAAGTTTTATATCTTAACTTATTAATTTATAATAGTATTGTTGTCTCTAGTTACTAAAATGTCTTTTGTTTATTGTAGATACTATGCCTAGGAGGAAATTAAGTGATCTGCGGATAGTTCAAGTACCGAGAGAGGGGGAAGAAACAAATGATAATGATTTGTCTGGTGTTGGATCCTCGCAAGTACCGGAGACAGTTCCAGAGACAGTTGAAAATATAGAGATTGATGGTAATGTTCAACACTTTATTTAAATGCTAGTTGTTTGTTATTATTGACTTTATTTTAAAAATTGAATATAAACAATTATTTCTTATATAGGTGGAAATGGTCGAACTCGTAAGAGTAGAGGGCGCACGACGTTGAATGAATTATACAATCTTCCCGCTGGTGAACGCGTGAAAGTTTCAAGAAACGATGTCGGCCAACCCATTGGGGCAGAAGCAGGTGTTCTGGGCAGTTACTTAGGCATTGTTGCACGCAATCATGCGATTTTGCCGATTAATTATGAGTCATGGCGTCAGATGCCGAATGGTAACAAAAATCAAGCTCTGGAACTTGTTAAGGTAATAATGTCATTGTAATAATAATCTATTACAATTCAAAATAATATTTATATTTGCTTTGATTGTATCATTTTTAGGATAAATTTTCTTTAGAAGTCTCAGATGATTATCTGAAGCATGCATTAGGGAAAAAATGGAGAGACAATAAGAGTTTCTTGAAGAAGACATATTTCAAGAAGGATCTCACTCTTCAAGAGAAGCTGCAAAATATCCCGCCGAGAATTATGCGACATCAATGGGAAGATGCAGTCAGGTTTTGGAGTTCAACAAAAGGAGAGGTATGATCGATGCACTTTAAAAAATTGTCATTATAATATTGACTTTATATATAATGCAAATTTTAAATTGTAGGATCGAGAGCGCGTTGGAGTTACTAGCAGACAAAAACAGAAGTTTACTCACACCGCTGGATCGAAGAGTTTTGCTCGTTTAGCTAATGAGGAGGTATTATTATTTTTAATTATTGATTAATTTTTAATGAATTACTTTATTGGTTTAGTATTAATTTTTATTATACGTTGTAGCAAATTACAACTGGCACTAGCATTGGACGGATAAAGCTCTTCGACATTACGCATGCAAAAAAGGATGGCTCTCCTATAACTCCCGAAGCTGCAGAAATTATGGTATGTTAATTAGACAGAAAATTTTGATTATATTATAATTAATATCAATTGTATAAAATTTTGATTTGATTGTCAGGAGAAATTGAGGGAAAAGAAGACCGAGTATGAAGCTACAGCTTCAACTAATGGTTCTGTTAATAAGGAAGAGATCGAGAATCAAGTTATTGTTGACGTCTTGGGTCCTGAAAGATATGGTCGGGTTCGCTGTCAAGGATCATTCGTTACCCCGACAAAATATTTTGGGGCTAACTCGTCTCAGTACATGCCATCACAGAGCCAATCTTCTCAAGCAGAAGTTCATCAGTTAAAACAACAGTTATCTCAATTTCAAGCCGAGGTAGCAGCGAGAGAAGCTGAAAGAGAAAGAAAAGAAGCTGAGAGAAAAGCTGAAAGAGAAAGAAAAGAAGCAGAGAGAGAAGCTGAAAGAGAAAGGAAAGAAGCAGAGAGAGATGCTGAGATAGCAAGAAAGGAAGACGAGAGAGAAGCAAGAGAAGCTGAGAGAGAAGCAGCACACCAAAAGCTTCAAGAAAAATTTGAAGAAATGATGGCGTTGTTGCAGAACCAACCAAAGAAATGATGGCGATGTGTGAATTTAAATGAAAATGTTAGACTACATTTTATGAACATCGTTTGAACTATATTTCACTTTAATGGTGTAGACTTTGAATTTGTTATTGTTGTGTTTACTTAATTGTTGGAGTTTTATGGATTTGATGCTGTAGACTTTGAATTTGATGTTATTATGGATTTATTTTATAGGTTATTTGGGTATTTACATTTTTAAAATTTATTTTTATAGAAGCAGTGAGTTTAGCGGCGTTTTCAAGGAATAAACGCCGCTAAAAATCCATAACGTATGGTGGCGTTTCTAAAAAAAAACGCCTCCATAGAGCAGCCAATGCCGCCGTTCATGAACACAAACGCCGCTACAAAAGCATTAGTCCCGACGTTTTATTTCACAAACGTCGCTATAGACCATTCACCTTTTGCGGCGTTTGTATATTGAAACGCCGCTATAGAATTGCATTACCGGCGTTTTGAAATACAAACGCCACTAAAGAACATTGACTTTTGCGGCGTTTGTATATACAAACGCCGCGATAGATCAAAACCTTTAGCGGCGTTTACGCGATATAAACGCCGCTACCTATTGCGACACTACTTCTTGCGGCGTTTTTGGCGGCGTTTTTCTTAACGCCGAGAGTGTTTTTAGCGGCGCTAAAAAACGCCGCTATAGGGTTATTAAAACGCCGTGAAAAGCTTGTTTTGCTGTAGTTCATAATATCTTTTCTTTGAATCTGCCGAGGCGAACCTTCTATGGATTCTGTTGTATCTAGGAGTGGAGACTGCCGCGGCAGATGTGGAGGCATCACTTCTTCTGGTTGATCTCGTCGTCATTGTAAGGAAACTATACCAATAAAAAATACTTGAAAAGCTAAAATGCTCAGAAACAAAGTAGAGAGAAAAAATGAGGTGAAAAATGAAATGGAGGTAAGGGTTTATATAGAACAAAATTTTCTCCCCATTGAAGCCGTAATAGGTGGCGTGAAAAACGGAGCCAGCTGTCATGTGGTTTCCTAACGCATCTATTACGGGTTTCCGTGTCTGCTACGCGTCTGTTACGCGTTTCCGTGTCAGTCACGACAACTTCGTGATAGGCTGTATTTTGCGTGTCTACCGCGACAACTGGTGACCAGCTGTCCCGACAGCCTTTTTGCCATTGGGCTTCTTGGGTTGTTGTGAATGTGGTGGACTGGTTCATTCTCTCTCCTTAGTTAGCTTCTTTTATTTACTTGAAAATTAAAATAAAAAATAAAAAATTCTTATTTCCTAAAGCAATAAAAATAAAATAAAATAAAACAAAGTTAAATTGGGGAGTGCCTTGAGGGGCATCTCCTAAAGTAACTACTTCCTGCTCTCTTGGAGCTTTAGTCCCCTGATAATGCTTTAACCTTTGTCCATTTACTTTGAATTGGTGCTCGTCCTTAGATTTTGATGGCACCATGAGGAAAATCATGGACTATTTGGAATGGTTCAGACCACCTAGACTTTAGCTTTCCTGGGAAAACCTTCAACCTAGAGTTGAATAACAACACCTTCTGCCGTGGGCTAAACTGTCGTGGTAGCATTTTTCTGTCGTGCCACTTTTTTGTTTTGTCTTTATAAATTCTGACGTTGTCATAGGCCATGGCTCGGATTTCATTTAAGTCCAGTAGACTTTTTTGCCATGCTTTGTCCCAGTCCATGTTAACTGTCTTGATAGCTCAATATGCTTTATGTTCTATCTCGACAAGTAGGTGGCAGGTTTTTTCGTAGATGAGGCGGTAGGGTGACATTACCAATTGTGTTTTAAATGCAGTTCTGTAGGTCCATAACGCATCATTCAGGTGAAGAGACCAGTCATTTCTAGATGGTTTAACCATTTTTCCAGGATGTTCTTCACTTCTCTGTTTGAGATTTCCGCCTGCCTATTGGTTTGAGGGTGATATGTTGTTGTGATCTTGTGCTTATTTCCATACTTCTTCAACGCACTAGCAATTACCCTGTTGTCAAAGTGCCTACCCTCAACACTAATGATCACCCTTGGGATGCCAAACCTTGTGAAGATATGTTTGTGGAGAAATCTTTGCACGGTCTTGGCATCATTTATTTGCGTGGCGATAGCCTCTACCCACTTGGACACGTAGTCCACTGCCAACAGTATGTACAAATTCCCACAAGAGGCTTTGAATGGTCCCATGAAGTCAATTCCCCAAACATCGAAAATTTTGACTTCGAGAATGTTCTGCAGGGGCATCTCATGCCTTCTAGAGATGTTTCCAGTCCTTTGGCATTTTTCACAATGCTTGTAAAAGGCTTGTGCATCCGTGAACAGTGTAGGCCAAAAGAAACAAGATTGCAGAACTTTGGCAGCAGTTTTGTTTCCTCCAAAGTGTCCTCCATAAAGAGTAGCATGGCAATGGTGGAGTACTTCTTCTTGTTCTTTCTGTGGTATAAATCTCCTGATGATCTGATCTGCACAGTGCTTAAATAGAAGAGGTTCGTCCCAATAATAATGTTTTGCATCATTTTGGAACCTCTTCCTTGCTTGCTAATTAAGTTCAGGAGGTAATAAACCACTCACAATGTAATTTACTATGTCAGCATACCAAGGTATTTCAGGAAGCTTACCTACCGCCATGGTTGTCGCGACAGTGCTGGTGGCAGTGAATAACTGCTCGTCTGGGAAGGTCTCATGTATATTAATCTTGTCTTTAGCTTGGTCCTTTCCCATCTCCAATCTTGACAAGTGATATGCTACTTGGTTTTTTGTTCCCTTCTTGTCCTTGATTTCTATATCAAATTCTTGCAATAGTAGAATCCAACGTATCAGCCGTGGTTTTGCATCCTTCTCGGTGAACAAATATTTTAGTTCTGAATGATCCATATGACCACCACTTCTGTTCCAAGTATGTCTGGTCGGAACTTGTCAAAAGCGACACCACCGCTAGCAACTCCTTCTCTGATATGGTGTAGTTTATCTGGGCATCATTTAAGGTTTTGCTGGCATAATATATAACGTGGAAGAGTTTCCCCTTCCGCTGCCCTAGTGCTGCCCCGACAGCATAGTCACTAGCGTCACACATAATCTCGAATGGTAAACTTCATTCTGGTGGCTGCACTATTGGGGCTGTTACCAGCTTCTCCTTCAGTGTCTTGAATACCACAATGCATTCAGTATTGAAGTCAAACGCTCTATTCTGTTCCAACAAAAGACACAGGGGTTTAGTGATTTTAGAAAAATTGGCAATAAATCTATGATAAAACCATGTGTGTCCCAAGAAACTTCTAATGCCCTTGACTGTGGTGGGTGGCGGCAGTTTTTTGATGACTTCGATTTTTGCTCTGTCCACTTCTATGCCACTGCAGGAGACCTTGTGTCCCAGCACTATGCCCTCATCCACCATAAAGTGGCATTTCTCCTAGTTCAATACAAGGTTAGCCTCCTCACATCTTTCAAGCACATTCTTTAAATTACCTAGGCAATTGTTGAAACTGTCTCCAAAGACGGAAAAGTCATCTATGAAGATCTCCAAGAAAGCTTCAATCATATCCAAGAATATTGCCATCATGCACCGCTAGAGAGTTGCTGGTGCATTGCATAGTCCAAATGGCATTCTTCGAAAGGCGTATGTTCCATATGGGCATGTGAAGGTTGTTTTCTCCTGATCCTCTGGTGCAATTGCAATTTGATTGTAACCTGAGTAACCATCAAGGAAATAATAGTAAGGCTTCCCCGCTAATCTATCTAACATTTGATAAATAAAGGGTAAGGGGAAGTGGTACTTCCGATTAGCTTTGTTAAGCTTTCGGTAGTCAATACAAACCCTCCGACTGGTCACAGTCCTGGTTGGGATTAACTCGTTGTCCTTGTTTGTTACTACCATTATGCTTCCCTTCTTGGGTACGCATTGCACCGGGCTCACCCATTTGCTATCTGAGATGGCGTAGATAATTTCAGCATCAAGCCACTTGATGATCTCTTTTCGTACCACCTCTCGCATAGCTTCGTTTAATCTTCTATGGGCATCAATTGTTGGCTTATGGTCATTTTCCAAGAGGATTTTATGCATACAAATTGCCGGACTGATGCCTTGGATGTCGGCAATGGTCCATCCAATTGCCTTCTTATGCTATTGTAGCATCCTGATCAGCTGTTGTTCCTGTTCCTGCATTAACTTAGAAGAGATGATTACAAGCAACGTATCATTAAGACCAAGAAAAACATATTTGAGCTGCCCTGGTAGGGGTTTAAGATCTAAGGCATGTGGCTGATCTATGGAAGGCTTTTGAATCACATGTTCATTAGAGGAATAATTCAATGGTTCAAAGAACTTACCTGGAAGCGTGCCTATCCAATTTACCTCCCCAGAACCTTCAGTTTTAGATGTATTATTGTCTGAGGAGTCATTGTCATCAATGCTATTGTGGCAGTCTTCTAGGTGACTATGGTGACAGTGACCAAGTTGTCTGTCGTGACAGCTTGTTCTGATGCAGGGTTGGTCTAAAATTACTTATGCTATTGGCTTACATTCTTCCTCTACATCAGCCTATTTTATGGCTTGGAGAACATTGAGCTTTATCAGCTAGTCATTGACTCTCATAGTCAGTTCTCCTTTCTCTACATCGATCAATGTTCTACCTGTGGCTAGGAAGGGTAACCCCAGAATATCCTCAATCTTTCTTTTCGGCTGTACGTAAGAGTGGTCTGCTAGTTGCAGCATGACTGTTGTGGGTCTTGCTTGTCTAATACCTAGCTTCTGAAAAATAGATTTGGGCATTAGATTAATACTAGCACCAAGATCACAAAGTGCCATACCCACAAACTTATCACTAATTATGCAGAGTATGATGAAACTCTCAGGATCCTTCCTCTTCGGGGTAGACGCTTATGAAGGATTTCCATGCATCCTTCCGTCATCATTACAGTTTCAAATTCCTCTAGTCTGGATTTCCTAGACATTGCTTCTTTCAGGAATTTTGCATAACCGGGCATCTGCTTAATGGCCTCCAACAACGGTATGTTGATGTGTACTTTCTTAAAAACATATTAGATCTTTTTAAGATGGTACTCATGTTTTTGTTTCTGTAACCGCTCTGGAAAAAAGGGGTGGAGGACGGCAGTCTTCAAGGTGTTTTTCACATGGGAATCGAATCTGAGGAGGCTTACAATCTTCAGCTTCTTACGTCACCTCCTCTACTTCTTCTGCTATCGTGGCAGGGGTGACGACAACATGTTTCTTCCCTTCTGTCGGGGTAGTGTTCTCGACAAGTGTCTATAGGGTCAATTCCTTACCAGATGTTTCTTTAATTATCGGTCCTTGTAGATGTTTCCCACATCTCGTTGTAATGGCTTTGTACTACTCATGGGTGGGTTTTCCAGTGACCTCATTATCACTGGGGAATCCTCCATTCTGCCTTGTGTTGATGAACTGTGAAACTTGACCCATCTGTGTCTCTAGAGATTTTAAGGTAGCTTCATGGTTTGTCATTCTCATTTTTTGTCTTATCCATGAAGGTTTCAGTTTTCTTGACAAAATGGTCCATGGTTGCCCTATATGCTCCAGTCTGGGACACGAAGGTTGCTAGGGTCTGTTTCAGTATGCTTGTGGTGGCTGACAGCTGTTGTTGTGGCTGCTGCTGTGGTTGTTGTCGTGACAGAATTATGGGACCTCCTTGGTTCTGGTTATTCTGGACTGGAGGATTCAATGCATTGTTTGGGTTACTCCAGGAAAATTTGGGGCCCTTCTTCCAATTCGGGTTGTAGTTGTTGGAGTCATAGCTTCTGTTTTTGTTGTAATTTGCAACATACATTCCATCTTCTAGCCGTAAGGGATAATAATTTGTACTGTGGTTTCCGCTGCAAGTTTCACACACCTCTTAGGCAGAAAATACAGCCTTAGATTCCTTTTGCTGCAGGTTTTCAACTACCTTGGTGAGGTATGCAATTTGAGTTTTTACCCAGTTGTCAGATTCGTATTCCTTGACAGATACTCCTCGTCTTCTTCCTCTTCGAGCTATGGGGAACTATTCATTGTTCTTTGCTAACTTTTTCAACACCAGCATTGCATCTTCTAGTTCCTTGTCTAGTAACAAGTCATTTGCTGTTGAGTCTATCCTCATCCGAGTGTGTGCATTGGCAGCATTATAGAATTTGACAACCTGATTCCATACAAGGAATCAATGCATCGGGCAGTTTCGTAAGAGAGTTGTAAAACGATCCCATGCCTCGTGCATTGGTTCATCATCTTCCTGTTGAAAAGTAGCAATTTCGTTACATAATCTTTTAGATAAGAGGGAAGGATTAAAACTAGAGACAAATTCATGAAAGAGATCCGCCCAAGTTATTATTGAACCATGCGTTAACTTGTTCCACCAGGTTTTTGCTCTATCCCTCAATGAATGAGGAAATAGCCAGAGTCTCAGTACTTTCAGGCTTATTCCTGGTTGTCTTAATGATCCACAGATCTCCTGGAAGGTTTTTAGATGTTCATGTGCATCCCTTGTAGCAGAGCCACCAAATTGTCCAGGCAGAGTTTATCATGCTGAACATCACAGGTTTTAGTTCGAAGTGTTCAGCATCCACATCTGACAGCGTAGTTTGCAGCTAAACGTGATCATTGTCCATATACTCCCTTCATGTTTGTCGTGTTGTTGGGACAACAGGCGGTTACCGATCATTTTGGGTATCAATAGGAGGATCATCATCAACCCTGGGGTTGTTGTTGTTATCTGCCACATTGCTTTGTCTTTCGTTCACCATTTCTTCCAGTCTTTCTTCGAGATAGTTGTTTCTTTCTATCAAGAGCTGGGCTTGGTTCCTAAGATGGTATGTCCGATCGATTTCTAGGTCTAATTCGTACTTAGGTTCTCTACCATGTCTCGATCTGCGCATAAGAAATAGGAGAACCTTTTGAAAAGCACGGGGAAAATAAAACAACTAAAAACTAAAAGAAATAAAAACAAAAGTAAAAAGGTGCAGTAATTAAAGGTAAAGGTAAGTTGCTAGTCTCCGGAAACGGCGCCAAAATATTGTTGCGTGTAAAAGAGTATATCGCAATTTGGTGCAAGTATACATGTCACAAGTAATAAAGTGATATTCAGTATCGGATATCGTCTCCACAGGGACTGAAAATACTTCTATCTTTAAAAGCCTGCACAAGGAAAGAGATGAATTTAATAGAGTTTTGAGTAATTTAGGAAGTAAACTAAAATAGATAAAGAAATCAGATTGAGAAAATAGGCTGGTATTGATTTGCTCAGTAGTGCCAGTGTTGCACTGTTTATAACACTTTCTATTGCATCTGTTGTCGCGCCTGTCACATCATCACCTGTCGCGGTAGAGGTATGTTGATGTCGTGGCAGCGATCAACAACTATGTACTTCAATTTCAGCAAGAATCTCTGTTGTGACTCGTTCTATCCCTAGGTCCAAGTTCTGTCGATGAACACGTCTTGGATGCTACCTCCCAGTGTGAATCAAAGGATGAACACCAAAGTTTGTGAATTCTTCCTTAGCTGCTTAACCTTGTACCTATCCCTAAACCAAGATGGTTTAATCATAAATTGGAAAACTCGTATTTACATCTTTTGTATACTTAACTCTCCCGATATTAAGTAAATGGATAACCTCACAATGCTCTCCCGAAACTCTTATGAGATGTTTAAACCAGAGTAAATAAACTTGAAGCTTTGATTAATTGAACAGAAAAATCCTTAGAAACCGTACAATCCTCAAAACTACTTTACAAGATCAACCCTTAGCCCTAGGGGAAGTTTAGAACATGATGAAGAGGGGAGAACGACTAGGGTTTTGGGGGAAGATGGCTAGGAGCTAGATATCATTTGCCTTGTCGAATTACAAGCATATATATAGGCCTTGGTCATGAGTTTTCTTAATGGCCAAGAAAATAAGTTTGAATTAAAGTACAACTCTATTAAAGACTAAATTTTTGAGTAGATGTCTTTTCATTCGCCCTATCTTCTTGCTTTGACTTTTTCCTAAAACTTAGGGCAAGGCCTTCCTTGTGCTTATGGGCTCCGATAGTTATGCAAGTGGTCCACGAAAATCAGGCTTTAAATGCTCTATCAGTCTAACTCCACTTTGCATTTTTCTTCACCATAGCCTTCTCTGTCGCCTCCTCTGCCACGACAGTCGTCACGATAGTGTTGTAACCGGAAAAATTCTTCAACCCTTCACTCCAGCTCTGCAACTATCCTATGTTTCTCTGCTGCCCTGGATGCTGCCACGACAGGTACCTAGAAGAATAAACCAAAAATCAGCAGCATCTGTGCAATATTATCTATTTGTGATGTTTATGTAAAATCTATCTTAAAATGCAACTAAACATGCTTGAGTACAACAATAATATGGGTAATTGAGGGTTAAAATATAGAACATTTATGCACTCAACAACAGTGTCGCACCCCATGGATGAAAAGAGCAATTAATAAATAAGTTACATATGTACAATTTAGTTGTACGTATATAACATGTATAATTAATATTAAGACATATATATTTGATATATATGCTAAAGTATTTTATTATACATAGAATGCAAAATTTAAAATAATTAAAGTAATTCTAGTTCAGAATAAATTAAAAATCCTATGCAGTTAGGGTAACATACTATAAAAAGGGGTTAATGGTCTAACAGTCGTCTAACCCTTTGAAACGTATTTTTCTCAAAAAACATTTTGTGAAAAAGAAAATTGCTCTCAACTTTTCAACCGGGTGAACTGAGTAGAGGCTGAGACAATCTATTCTTGGAGGCTAAGATTCGTATCGTTCGTGAGATCGTTAGACGTTTCTGTTCGTGATGTTTATTAAGGACCTCAATGTAAGTAAACCTATCTCTTCCTCTTGAATTCGGATTAAACGTACATGGATCGCTGGTATGATTAAGATGTTAATCTATTTTAATGAATTTTGCAATCAACAGTTAAGATTTAATCATGAATATGTTTCTATAAGGGTTTATATGTTAATTGTTATCATATAGATCAATGGGTATGCAGTAGTAGATCGCATTCGGCGGTGGAACAATGGTTGTTCTGATATGAAAAACCTACGGGATTGCAAATCCCAAAAACACAATTTTGTTGATAAAAGTTATCAAATCATGAGGTTTTTCCACAGAACAAAGTATATGTATGATATGCTTGTTTTGTATAATGTTTGACATGCATGGTTATAGCCCTTTTGTTTTGAAATAGTTGTAATTTAAAATACGGCATGCGCATCGTGCCTCTCTACTCTTTTGTTGTATTTCTCTTCTCATCTTACTCCCTCGTATGTAAAATGAGTTTCTAAAAATTGTAATCATATGAAGATTCGAAGGAGCAGACGAATGGTCCGGTTAAAGACGAGGAGATGCTTGAGAGTTATTTTTCTTCTAGGAATCTTGGTTCTCCCATTGGCTTGGGATGGGCCACCTTAATTTTTCCTTTGGGCTATAACCATTACATCTTATTTACTGCTTATGTCTATCATGTATGTGATGCCATGAATTGCGTGTCTGCAAATTTTATTATTAGACACTTTGATGAGATCAATAAGGGCCTAATATTAAAATGAATAATGATGAGATAATTATGAAAACCCTGACTACAATCTAAGTTAATTTAACGGTCCAATATTTACCTCGTTAAAGCTTCGATCGGTATCATGTGAGTTTTGCCAATGCAATATCACATGAGTCTATCTTGGTTAAATGCGAAGAATAAGTAAGTGATATTCTCAGGTTGAAATATTGGTGATAACTTGGCTAGGTTATTCTAATAGGATTAGAAACCTAGAGGTTAAATTTTGGATAAATCATGAGATGATTTGAACAAGAGTTGTTCACCGAATGGAGGAGTTACATTGGATGTAATTAGTAAGGTGTTACTTACCTAAATAACCTTTTTCCTAAAAGAAAAGCCAAAGCCGATTTAGGAAGAAGTTGAAATATGGATCCTCACTCACTAGAAAAACTGTCGATATGCTTTTACGAAATTAAAACTTGAGGGTTTCTAATTTTGAATAAAATGGTGGGAGTAATTTATTAATAAAGTCCTATTTATACATTTCAAACTCGGTAAATAAACTTACATTACATATTTCCATTGTTGTAGACTCAATGGCAAACATTACACTTTCACTGCGATCAATCCTTGAGAAGGATAAACTCAATGGCTTGAATTTCCTTTACTGGTTCCGAAATTTGACAATTGTTCTCAAGTAGGACAAGAAGGAATATGTCATTGAAGAACCTGTTCTTGATGAACCGGCTGCTAATGCTCCTAGAGCTGACAAAGACAAGTTTAAGAAACACATGGATGACATGTTAGATGTCGGATGTCTTATGCTTGCCACCATGACCCCTGAGCTTCAGAAGCAACATGAGGACATGGTAGCCTATGAGATGATTCAACACCTCAAGGAAATATATGAGGGGCAAGAGCGTCAAGAGAGGTATGAGACCTCTAAACCTCTATTTCAATGCAAAATGAGTTAGGGATCTCCTGTAGGAGCTCATTTCATTAAAATGATGGGCTATATCCAAACGTTGGAGAAGTTTGGATTTTCACTCAAAGATGAATTGGCCACTGATGTCATCCTACAATCGTTGTCGGAAAGTTTCAACCAATTTGTCCTTAGTTTCAACATGAATGAAATTAATAAGACTTTACCACGGTTACTTGGCATGTTACGAACTGCTGAAAACAACTTGAAAAAGGATGGACCTAAGCCCATTCTGATGGTCTGCAATAACAAAAGAAGGGAAATATTGTAGCAAAGCCTAAGGGTAATGGCAAGGCCAAGCCCAATGGAAAGGATGCATTGACACCCAAAGGGGGAGTTAGCAAGGAAGGAAAATGTTTCCATTGCGACAAGACCGGACATTGGAAGAGAAATTGCCCTGCTTATCTTGAAGAAGTCAAAAAGGCAAAAGCAAACGGAGCGTCTACTTCATGTATTTATGTCATAGATGTTAATTTGTCAACATATACTTTTTGGGTATTAGATACCGGATGTGGTTCCCATATTTGTACTTCTGTATAGGGAGTACAAAAGAGAAGGAATCTGGCTAAAGAAGACATGTACCTACGAGTAGGAAATGGAGCAAGAGTTGTTGCATTAGCTATAGGAACATATGTTTTGTCTTTGCCTAGTGGACTTGATTTAAATTTAGAAGATTGTTATTTTGTGCCTAGTTTAACTAAGAACGTTATTTCTATTTCTTGTTTGGGCTAGATAGGTTTTCAGATTATTATTAAGAATAATTGTTGTTTCTTTTATCTCGATAATGTTTTTTACGGTTCGGCACAATTAATTAACGGTCTTGACATTTTGGATTAAGATAATACTATTTATAACATAAATACGAAAAAATCAAAGAGTAATGACTCAAATTAAACCTACCTTTGGCACTGTCATTTAGGCCATATAAGTGAGAAACGTATATGAAAACTCCATAAAGATGGACTTTTAGTTTCATTTGTTTTCGAACAATATGATGTATGTGAATCTTGCTTATTGGGAAAAATGACTAAGGCTCCCTTTAACCGTAAAGGTGAAAGAGTAAGTGATTTATTGAGATTAATACATATTGATGTACGTGGGTCAATAAATACACAAGCTAGAGGAGGATTCCATTACTTCATTACATTCACTGATGATTTTAGTCAGTATGGGTATATCTACCTTATGCGCCATAAATCTGAAGCACTTGAAAGGTTCAAGGAATTCAAAAATGAAGTACAGAATCAAACATGCAAGAGTATTAAGGCACTTCGATCAGATCGAGGTGGAGAATACTTAAGCATAGAGTTTGATGAACTCCTAAAAGATTGTGGGATTGTCTCACAACTTACCACACCTGGTACACCACAGAGGAATGGAGTTTTCGAGAGAAGGAATCGAACATTGTTAGACATGGTTCGATCCATGATGAGTCATAGTGATCTTCCAACTTCTTTTTGGGGACATGCACTTGAAACAGCTGCTTTCACACTAAATCATGTTCCAACCAAATTAGTTCAAAAGACACCATATGTGATATGACTGGGAAGCGTCCTAGTATGTCTTTTATGAAGATTTGGGGTTGTGAGGCTTATGTTAAACATCAAATGTCTACAAAGTTTGAACCTAAATCTCATAAATGTATGTTTGATGGATATCCTAAGGAAACCAAGGGATATTATTTCTTTAACCCTAATGAGAACAAAGTGTTTGTTGCTCGAACGAGAGTTTTTCTCGAAAGAGAATTCCTCTCAAAGAAACGGAAGAGTAGAAATATTGAACTTGGAGAAGTTCAAGATCAACAGATTAATGAGCTAGAGGTTGAGCATGTTCCACAAGTTGTTGAGGAACAATCAACAGATTTAGAAACACGACTACTACGCAGATCCATAAGAAAACGCCATGTACCTGAAAGATATGGTATAGACTATGACGAAACCTTCTCCCTGTAGCTATATTTAAATACATCTAGATCTTTCTTGCAAAAGCTGTATTCCATGATTATGAAATCTGGCAAATGGACGTCAAAACCGCTTTCCTTAATGGAAAACTTTGAAGAGGATGTGTATATGACACAACTAGAAGGTTTTGTTGCTCCTGAAAATGCTAGAAATGTTTGTAAGCTACAAAGGTCAATTTATGGACTGAAGCAGGCTTCTCGTAGCTGGAATCTTCGTTTCAACGATGCAATCCAAGAGTTTGGATTTATAAGAAATGAATATGAGCCTTGTGTTTAAAAAAAGGGTAGTGGGAGCATTGGTTCTTTCCTACTCTTGTATGTAGATGACATATTCATCATAGGAAATGATATACCTACTCTACAATCTGTTAAGACTTGGTTAGGTAGTTATTTTTATATGAAAGATTTGGGGTGATGTAGTGTATATCTTAGGAGTTAAGGTCTATAGAGAGACCAAGATGACTCCTAGGTTTGAGTCATAGTACATACATAGACAAAGTGCTGAAAAGGTTCAGTATGGAAGAATCTAAGAAAGGGTTCTTGCCCATGAGACATGGTATTTCTCTTTCGAACGATATGTGCCCTTCAACTTCACAAGATAGAGAAAGGATGAATAAAATTCCATATGCTTCGGCTATTGGTTCTATCATGTATGCCATGATATGTACTCGACCAGACATATCGTATGCCTTAAGCATGATGATTCGATATCATGTAAACCCAGGTGAATGTCACTGGGTTGCAGTTAAAAAAATCCTCAAGTACTTAAGAAGAACTAAGGATACATTTATTGTCTATAGGGGTGGAGAAGAGCTTAGTGTAAAAGGTTACACTGACGCCAGCTTCCAAACAGACAAGGATGACTCGCGATCGTAATCTGGTTTTGTGTTTTGTCTTAATGGATGTGCTGTGAGCTGGAAAAGTTCAAAACAAGACACAGTAGCTGACTCTACAACGGAGGCTGTGTACATTGCAGCCAACGAAGCGGAAAAAGAGGTTGTTTGGATCAAGAAGTTTGTAACTAAACTAGGGTTGTTCCCAGCATATCAGATGCTATAGAACTCCATTGTGACAACAATGGAGCCATTGCACAAGCAAAGGAACCCAGATCTCATCAACGATCCAAACACATTCTGAGGCGTTTTCATCTCATTCGAGAGATCATAGATTTAGGAGATGTGGAAATATGTAAAGTACATACAAATGATAACATTGATGATCCCCTGATGAAGCATTTGGCACAACAAAAGTATGATCGTCACACTAAGTCACTTAGTATGAGATATGTGAGTGGTTGGTCTTAGTGCTAGTGGGAGATTGTTAGAGTATGCCCAAAGACCAATCATATGATGATTGTATTGACATACTATCTTTACCGATTTTATCAAATAAAGGCATTGTCGTTTTTTTCTTCTGTTATATTTCTGTGCATCAAATTAACAAAAGAAAATAATGTCCATATAATAATATGATTATTATTAAAAAAATCCTTAGTTGAGTATTATTATTGGCATGTATAGTAATAATACGTTTAAAGCTAACATGTTGTTGATTGATGATAATGTGTTGTCATTGACATAGTGATGTCAAAATCAAAGCATGAATATGATGTTAGATAACAACATGTTGGATTGACCCGCTATGAGCATATGTCTTGGATTATTATGTAATTGTCACAATATTGCTCATAATGATAACTATATGTATGATCCTTTGACTTGAGATCATTACTATCTTGACATATATAGTTGTGTGCTTTGATGCAGTTAAACGTGCATCGTAAATGGTTACACTATAAAGACTGACATTGAGCATGTCAAGAAATAATAGATAGGAAAAACAAGTGTGGCTATTCTAGATATAAAGGACAAAGGGATATAATACATTAGAATAGTTGATCACGAAGATGTTACGTTGAATCTATACTTCCAGTAATTTAGGTGACAATGATACATTGCTAGATGTCACTCATTGTTTGTGATATTGGAATAGTTCTGATAATTGCTATTAATGCTACTGGAACCTACAGGGTCACACCCCAGGGTTGTAAAGAGCAATTAATATATAAGTTACATATGTACAATTTAGTTGTACGTATATAACATGTATAATTAATATTAAGACATATATATTTGATATATATGTTAAATTATTTTATTATACATAGAATTCTTAATTTAAAATAATTAAAGTAATTATCGTTCAGAATTAATTATAAATCCTATGCAGTTAGGATAACATACTATAAAAGGGGTTAATGGTGTAGCAGCCGTCTAACCCTTTGAAACATATTTTTCTCAAAAAACATTTTGTGAAAAAGAAAATTGCTCTCAACTTTTCAACCGGGTGAACTGAGTAGAGGCTGAGACGATCTATTCGTCGAGGCTAATATTCGTATCGTTCGTGAGATCGTTAGATGTTTCTGTTTGTGTTGTTTATCAAGGAACTCAATGTAAGTAAACCTATCTCTTCCTCCTGAAGTCAGACTAAACGTACATGGATCGCTGGTGAGATCGTCTTGTTTGTTTTTCCGCTGCACCATGGGGTGCGCTAATGATCTTACAAACTTGATCGACGTTGAGAGAGGAGAACTCACTATGAGGGTAAATGATCAGCAAATCGAGTTGAATCTTTTCCACACCCTTAAGCAAGCCAATGACTTGGAAGAGTGCCAAGTTATCCATGACATAACCGAGTTCGATCTTGATGTGGAGAAAGAATGGCTTGACAAATACCTTGGCAATTGTTGTGACAGTTACCTCGGCAATTGCTTTGACAATTGCCTTAAACCTAAAGATCATGAAGGATCGGACAACAATAAGCAAGATGAAGCCAATTGGATAGCAAGTCGTCCAGGTAAATATTTCGAGCCACTAGATTACTCAAGGGAAGAAAGAAGAATCTAAAAACCCTCTATCGAGCAACCTCCTTTTCTTGAAGTGAAACCACTTCCAAAGCAATTGAAATATTTTTATTTGGGAACCAACAACACATTGCCCGTAATCATCTCTTCTAATTTGCAGCTTGAATAGGAGCAAAGATTGATCGCCACACTAAAGCTGCACAAAAAAGGCAATATGACGGACAATTGCTGATTTGAAGGGAAGTAGCCCAGTAGTTTGTCTGCACAAAATCCTTTTAGATGATGATCGTAAACCAACCATTGAGGCGCAAAGGAGGCTTACCGAGTTATGAAAGAGGTTGTAAGGAAAGAAATCATCAAATGGCTTGATGCCGGTATCATATATCATATATCTAATAGTACATGGGTAAGTCTGGTAGAATGTGTACCGAAAAAGAGAGGTATAAGTGTGGTAAGTAATGAAAACAATGAACTAATTCGAACTAGGACTGTGTCTGGTTTGAGGGTTTGAATGGATTACTATAAGTTGACTAAAGCTACTAGGAAAGATCACTTTCCTTTACACTATATTGATCAAATGCTTGCCCATCTTGCAGGTAAACTCTTTTATTGTTTTCTTGATGGTTATTCAGGTTATAACCAAATTGCCATAGCACCAGAAGACCAAGAAAATACCACCTTTTTATGCCCATACGACACTTATGCCTTTCAAAGGATGTGTAACCCCCTTAGCTCGGCCTAGACGCTTGACCCGAACTACGAAGATTACACGGGGAAAACCAAAGTCAACCCGAAAGTTAACCTTGATTAACGACCCTTTTTTTCTTTTTATCTTTTCTAAATGCACAATAAGCCTATGTGATTACTCAAGAATCATAGGAGAGAAAGGCACAGCGATCAGTATTCAATTAGGGATTCAATTGTAAGATTTACACCTTTAGGGACCAAAATGTAAATTTTGGAAAATATAAGAACTTTGCAGATTTTAAGCTTACCAAAATGTAATTAATCATATTACATGCATCCCAGTTGAATATTAGCTTAAAGGGACATTCCAAGCTCAAACAATTGCATCGACAACGTCAATGATTAAAATGTAAGACATGAGAAATTAAAACAATTCAAATTTGCAGTCCAACGGTCAGCTCGAAACGCTAACCTTCGTATCGAAACACCCATATCGAAACTGGGCTGGTCGTTTTTGTACTCGGGCCCATTCCGAAACTCGTATCATAACATGGCTCTCCAGTAGCTAAAATGTTCTGAAACACCTTCACCCGTTCCGAAACACCATGACCTTTTCAGGCACCTGTTTCGAAACAGTTAAGGGTGTTTCGATACACCCTGCCCTGCAACTGTATAATTTTCTGGTTTTTCACATCTTTACACAATCAAACATGTCCCAAAACATACCATAACATACCAGTAACATGATTAGACATTATAGAACATATTTAAGAAGCTAAGCTAAGCATGACATCAAACACATGAGCCGATTAATCTATAGGCATGCTTCCTAACCACAAAACCAAATATAGACTTCAAACCTCAAACCAAATAAGACCACTTACAAACTTCAAAAGCCATAACAACTTGTTACAAACACAGAGAGTTCGAAACACAACTCCCAAATACAACCTTGAAGTCCCATTGCCAAATATCAATACTAAAGTATGTAAAAACATCACCATACATGAGCTTTTCACTTCCTTGGATGTTCTTAACCTTCTCGCTGCCCAAAAACGTCTCAATTATCTGCATTGTTTGTAAAAGAGAGTGTAAGCATATTTGCTTAGTGAGGCAAGCTTTAAAGAAAACCAACACAACAATGCATTATTCAAAAACTCTTTCTCAAAAGCCTTTTTAAACAACATGCTCGTTCTATCTCATGCTTGAAAACCCTCTCAAAGCAAATCTCCATTTGAAAACACATGTACCCTTATTCTATCTCATGCATTTAAACCAATGCAAATCTCGTGGCAAGGCCATACACATGATAAATGAAAACAAAGCATTTCATATCATACTCTCATATGCATTTCTCATAGCATAAAAACATCTCTTCATTTGGTACATGTGAATCAAATACATTTTCATATTTTATATTGGCATTTCACATTTCATCTTTACTGGGATATGAGGATTAGCTTCACTCAAGGTCAAGTCCTACCCCGGTGGAATCTCTCATCACCAGACTCTCATGGCGGTATCTCTTATCGCGACAAAGCTTGGGTGTTTCACCAAGTCCTACCCCGATGGTATCTCTCATCATCGGATTCTCACTTTGGATCAGGATGGCACTACCCTCATTGCCCGACTCCAAAGAGCACATACGAATTTTTAGTTTATAGTGCACTCTCATCCTATTGATCGATCAATTATATCCGGTAAGTATCTCATCTTCTATGCCAATATATTATGACAAAACATCATCTCACCTACTGTTTTTATGTAATATTTCTCAAGACTTTCTCATTTCATTTCAAAATCATATATCATACTTTGCATTAAATCAAAATCTCAAAACTCTTCAATGCAATATGTTATCTCATGAAATCTCTACGAAGCATTATCTCATGCTACAAATCATGCATAAAATAGTAGGAATTTGTCTATCTTAAAACAAGAGCATGTAAAAGCATATTAGGGGCAACAACCACATATTTGAGAGCAAATCTAGCCATACTTACTTCCAGACTTAGGATGGTGTTTCAAACCAATCCTAAATCCTCAAGCCTTGTTTCTTTGTCCCTCAAGGACTTCTAAAACCATTCGCACTCACCGATTACGTTTCGCTTGCTCGCCGAAATGATATCTAAGCTCCCGGCACTTCCAGATCAACACCAAAAGCGTTCGAAGATGACTCCCCTGTTTATTACACATAAGAGTAGAGGATTAACGCATCATCATGCATTGAAATCACCAGCCAACTAAACAAACTCGCTGCTCTACTCAAAAGCACCATTTCAGCCACCAAAAACAACCGAAATCATCTCCAAACTCTTCAAAAACAAAGCCCAGCCAAGATCTATCACTTCTAAACCTCAATCAACACCATAAACTCGTCATTATATCTCCAGCAACAACAGAACACCAAAACCACCCCAAAAACCACCAATCTAACATGAAAAACTTTGGAATCCAAACCTATTCGGGATTTATTTGATAAAACCTCATTTATAACATCAATTACCATCCAAAATACATTAGAAATCAACCTCAAAACAGAGCCTAACCAATAGTTACGAAAATCATCAAGATCTCTCCAAGAATCTTGAGATTTAACACAATTTCATGTTTCTAACATTAAAGAAACTAAAAAATTATTAACAAAGGATTGATAACTTAGGAATTTCAGTAAAGAACTGATCATTAGAAGAGAAGGACGAAGTTTACCTCTAATGACTAATTTCTCCTTAATTTGGGAAAGTTTTCTTGAAAATCCAAAGTGAAAACAAGAGGATTTGGTGAGGAAAATATTAGGAATCCATAGGAGATTGAAATCTCATCAAAAGTGATGAAAATCAGAGGCTAATTGATGGAGGAAATGTGTTTGGCTGAGTGGAAGTTGAGAGAAAATGAAAAGAGGGAAAAAGATCGTAAAGTAGTTATGAAAGTCAAAATACGATTTTCTCTTTTAATTCCCTTTATTAACTCATTATTATAACACCCAAAATAAAGAGAAATCTGATTAAAAACATTTTGGTAAAATTAGCTCCTTAAATATTCAAAGTTGCATTCCTTTACAAAACAATCACTAGTCAACTTTTGCAAAAACTGTGATTTGCTCACTACACCGAAATGTAGTATTTCTAAACCATATTTTGTAAAATTGTTTTCACCATAATCATTCATATAATAAATGAGGATTTTTAGATATTTTCCCATATTTTTAAAGCGTCCCGAACTAGGCGTTTCCTAAATCTCCCTTAAAGATTCAAACTGTTCTCGACCGGCCCGATTCAAACTCTAAAACATCTAGGCCCAAAATCAGGGTGTTACAGGATGCCATTCGGATTATGCAATGCCCCGACAACCTTCCAACGATGAATGATGGCAATTTTCTCCGACATGATAGAAGATTTTATGGAAATCTTCATGGACAATTTCTTGGTATTTGGAGATGATTTCGACAATTTCCTAGGCAATTTGGAGAAAGTACTTAAACGATGAAAGGAATCCGACTTGGTCCTAAATTGGGAGAAGTGTCACTTTATGGTGGATGAAGGCATAGTTCTCAACAACAAAAAAATCTCATCTAAGGGAATTGAAGTCGACAAAGCAAAAGTGGATGTGATCGAGAACCTTCCTCCACCAACTTCTGTCAAGGGAATTCGAAGCTTCTTGGGACATGTAGGTTTTTATAGAAGATTTATAGAAAAAATTTCTAAGTTTACTAAACCTTTTTGTAACTTGCTTGAACAAGATAGAGCATTTGACTTCGATGATTCATGCATCAAGGCATTCGAGACCCTAAAACAGAAACTTGTAACCGCACCAATAGTAGTTCCACCATATTGGATATTTCTCTTTGAACTTATGTGCGATGCAAGTGAATTTGAGGTAGGAGCAGTCCTAGGTTAACGAGCAAGTAAGATCTTTCATGTGATCTACTACGCTAGTAAAACTCTTAATGAGGCGCAAGTAAACTACATCACCACCGAAAAAGAGTTACTAGTCGTAGTTTTCGCTTTTGATAAATTCTGTTCGTGCTTTATTGGAACCAAGGTAATTGTTCATACTGGCCATTTGGCAATTAAGTAACTCTTTGCCAAGAAAGATGACAAACCTCGTTTAATTCGTTGGATTTTACTTTTACAAGAGTTTGACATTAAAATTAAGGTTATGAAAGGTACAGAGAACCAAGTATCCGATCATTTGTCACGACTGGAACAAGGAGAAAAAAACACCACAAACGCAGAAAACCAAGAAGCATTCCCAGATGAGCAGTTAATCCTTACCCGGGCAACCTCGACTGATACTACCCCGACAATGGCAATAGGGATTGCCTCAGCAATGACCTCGACCAACAACTGTGGCACCAGCTTTAACAACACCATGGTATGTCGATCTTGTGAATTTCTTAATTAGTGGTACATTACCTTATAACCTTACTCACCAAGGGAAAATGTGGTTCCGGCATGATGCTAAGAATTATTATTGGGATGAGCCTCTTTTGTTCAAACAATGTGAAAACGAGTTTATAAGAAGGTGTGTCCCAGAAGAAGAACAACAAAATGTGCTCGAGCAATGCCATTCTTCACCTTATGGAGGCCATTTTGGAGGGACACAAACCGCGGCCAAAGTCTTGCAATCAAGATTGTATTGGCCCACGCTTTACAAAGATGCCCAAGAGTTCTACAAATAATGCAATCGTTGTCAACGAACATGCAATATTTCAAGGCGATATGAGATGCCCATACAAAACATCCTTGAAGTCAAACTATTCGATGTTTGGAGAATTGATTTCATGGGACCTTTTTCGTCTTCATGTGGGAATCTCTACATCCTCCTTGTCGTTGACTATGTATCAAGTGGGTCGAGGCAATAATAACACCAACCAATGATTCCAAAAGCGTGCAAAAATTCCTTCAGAAAAACATATTCACACGGTTTGGAATACCGAGAGCAATCATCAGCGATGAAGGCAAGCACTTCGATAACAAGCTAATTGCTAAGGTGTTGCAAAGATTTGGAGTGTCACACAAAATTGCCACGGTATATCACCCACAAACAAATGGGCAAGGTGAGATTTCTAACCGAGAGTTGAAAAATATCCTTAAGAAAGTAGTCAACCCATCTCGCAAGGACCCCTTCCAACTTTGGGCCTATTGAACAACATTCAAAACGCCATTAGGCATGACCCCTTCCGACTTATCTACGGCAAAAGTTTTCATCTAGCGGTAGAAATTGAATATAAGGCGTACTGGGCAGTAAAAACTGTGAATATGGATTGGGAGAGTGCTGGACAAAAAAGACTATTGGACCTTAATGAGATAGAGTAGTTTCGTGCCTTAGCTTACGACAATGCAAGAATATACAAGGACAAAACCAAGCGTTGGCAGGACAAGAAGCTATTGCCACAACAATTCTTGCCCAGGCAATTAGTCCTCCTTTTCAATTCTCGGTTAAAGCTTTTCTCGGGAAAATTGTGATCAAGATGGTCTGGACCTTTGGAAGTTGTCAAACCATTCTCCCATGATGTCGTAATAATCAAGTCCATAAAAGATGGGCATGAATTTAAAGTTAATGGACAAAGACTAAAACACTACTCCGACGCCCATATCATGTGCGAGGAAGAAGTGGCCACTTTAGGAGATGCATAATCATGCAATCCTTGAGTATTTTAATTTTTTTCCATGTTTTTATTTTATTTTTAGGATAAGGAGTAGTTTTTAATTTCAATTTTATTGCTAGTAAATATTTTTCTTTATTTTTTTAGGAAAGGAGTTTAAAGTGAAGAAGAATTGGAAAGAAGATTGAACTCATGACCCGAAAATGAGGGATACAAGGGGTGATTCTTAGGGATATATGGGCTGATTTTTAGGGATTCTAAACCTAAATTTTTACCCCAAAATTACCTCCTGACCCCTACCCTAGCCGGCCGACTCTTCACCTTCCCCATACATTACTTGTCGCCCACTCAAATCAATGACTTTAATGATTTCAAATTTGATTTTCAAATTAGTAATCATGACGAAACACACTATTTAATAACCCCTCATCATACACTCAACCATCACAATATTCAAAACCTTTTCTCTTTTGCTTAAACTCCGAAATTTTCTTCTTCTATTTTCTCTAAATAGTCGATTCTCACAACACCACAAAACCACCATGGCCATGAAAACTCAAAATAATGGAGCACCAAGAAACAAGCCAAGAGCCGCTCTACAAGAGATATGCCACGCCGGCAATAAAGACGGGGTTCTTGGCAAAGTTTGTCAACCAAAAGGTCTTGGAAGAGCAAGGGTTTTTCTACACCACATCACACCAAGATTTCGGTTTGGAACCATTCGTCTTCCGCATAGTGGAGCAAAAAAATGACAAATTCTTTGCCACAAACCAAAGTCGGGCAATGTTAGTTGGGTTCGGGAATTCTATACCCACTCTCCCAACCCGAACAACCCCTAAGTATTTGTCTGCGGCAAGGCCATCCCAGTTGACCCCGACTCCATCAACACTTTCTATGGGCTAAACATTCCGAAAGATGAACACAAGGAGTTCGTTGACAACCTCATCCCGAGCGATTATGATGACATCCTTAAAGAGCTCACCATTGCCGGCACAACATGGAACGAGGGGGCCTTCAAAGGCACGATAAACCACCTAAGGCTTAAGCCCGTGGCAAAACTTTGGAATACTTTTGTCAAAAGATGCTTAATGCCAACCTCACACAACACAACGATTGACAAGCCTAGACTATAATTAATTCATTTTATATTGCATAATTGTATTATAAATGTTGGATCTATCATATGCAATGAGATATCTCAATGTAGTTTAAAGGACAAAGGGAAACTCTATTTCCCAAGCCTCATAACTGGATTGTGCGAGAAAAACTATGTGTCAAGTGACCCGGCAGATGGGAAGACACCGACAAGAAAAGGATGGATGAGATCCCAATATTTGAAGATCATGGGAGTTTCCGAAGCTGTGCCACAACCCACTCCGATCAAAGGAATTTCTGCGGCAACATCTTCGGGCAATGCCGCGGCAACATCCCCGACAAATTCCAATACGGGTGAACTAGCGATGACAACACTCGAGGCAATGGTCCGGCCACTTGCACACCGGCTAGAGACAATGGAGAAGAGGCAGGTGGAGTTTATGAGGTATATAAAGGATTACAACAATGCCATAATTCAAGTGATCCTCGAGAAATACCCAGACAACTCAGTGAGGTTCCAAAATTTTCCAACCGACATCATTGCTGCGGCAATGCCTATAGTCCACGCTTCGGTAATACCCACCGAAATTGCTTCGACAATGCACGATGCTACTGCCTCTGCAATTCCAACCGAAGATGCTCCACCAACCCGGGATGACAAAGGCATGGTACCATTAACCGAGTCAAGCCACACTATGACACGGTCAGAATCCTCCGATTCGGACGAGTCATCCGCATTCCAACCAAAAGCAATTCCGGCATCCCTTGCCGCAGCAAAACGCAAGGACTCCACCACCGAGGAAATCGACATTAAAGAGGTCGATGATGACGAGGTGAGTAAACAACCAGCTCCTACACCCACTACACGCCATCAACTACCTCGAGCAAGCAAGAGTGTCAAGAAACTGCGAGAAGGAAAATCATAATTCAAGACGATGACCTCTCTGAGTCATTGTAATTTCTTTTCTTTCATTTTCACTTTTTGCTTCCTTATAGTTTTGTGTTTTCATGCATTGAGAGCAATGCTCTTCTCAAGTTTGAGGGGGGTAATTGTCTTTATTTGGTTTCATGTTAAGTTTAGTTCCATGTTTAGTTGCACTCATCTTTAGGAATCACATGTAGGATGCATCAGTTACTTGCCCTTGTTCTAATCGAATTAAATTTGCCTACACGTGATGACTTTTTAATAATGACACAACCATTGCACTTAATTTGCCATAACTTTCAACTCTAGGATGACCATGGAAAATACTTAGAAACCTACTATGATGCTAAAACTAAATGTACACTTTTGTGATTCGAAGGATTGAAGGAATTCTAGTGAACTTATGTAAATCACTTAACAATTTGGGTAAAATAATTCTTTCTAGAGGTGCCTAAAACCGGCTCTAGGAGTCACTGCTAGAGGTGCCCGAAATTGGCTCTAGTATTATGCTTGGAAGAATCACAAGAGGTGCCCAAAATTGATTCTAGTCGATTAGATTATTTAATTTAAAAGAAAATAATAATGTAGAGGTGCCCGAAATTGGCTCTAGTTGAAGTAATTAAGAACCCAAGGAATTAAATTGATTACCTGATGTTTATATAGAACCTGGAAAATCATCTTGTAAACAGAACATGCACACACTCACGAGCATAATAGTTTGATTCCAAGAAATTCCTAGGCCATCCGAAAGTTTGAAAGTAATTCATACAAGTGCATGGTTCTGAGAAAATACTTAAGTTCGAAGCAAAATTCGTGAAGTTTAGACTGTTGGCAGGTAATTGTTAGATTTCATTGCTTAAGGACAAGCAATAGTTCGAGTTTGGGGTGTGTTAAGTGTGTAAAATTACTAATTTTCTACCCCTTTTCACCTCAATTATTGTTAGACTTAGGCTCATTTAGGTTTCATTATTAGTCATTCATGCATATTTGCATTATTTTCTTCATCGCCATGCTTGATTATCATTACTAGCTTATTTTAGTGGAAAAGGTGCTGCTCTGGTATATGTTTCGATGTGTGCAGGTTAATTGCCCGAGCAAGTATTGTCGCGACAATGAAGGAAAGAAGAATGATGCCGATTTAAGACAAGAAGAAGTTTCCGATTTCAACATAAATGCCAATTTCAACAAGGATTCAATCCTTTTTACAAGTCAAAAGTCACAAAAATTCCTAGGAGAAGTCGAAGTCCCTTGAGTTGATTAAAGGAGATTAAATTCCAAGAAGATAAGAGGAGTTATAGGAGGAGTAAAATAACAAAATAAAAAGGAAATTATTTCTTTTATTTTATGGCATTTAATTCCAACTTAACTTCCTCCTCAATAAGGAGTATAACCTACCAATCTCCAATAAAAAAAGAGAAGGCGCAGCCAAGAATGGGAGTCGAATTGGGGAGAAAAAACGGCAAGGAAGTTGAAGATCAAGGCAACTGTTAGGTGTGCAATAGTATTCATTTTAGGACCCCTTATGACTCAATTAGTGTCAAACTTAAGCTTATTTTAGATGCATTACTAATCATACATAAACAATTTATTGTTCTTAATATTTCCATGCTTGATCATCTTTATTTGAATATATTTGGTGGAAAAGGTAATGCTTTGGTATGTGTTTTGTACATGTGCATATTTAGAAAAAGGTGCAGAATCAATCCTCGATGATCCTTATCAGGCCATCCTTTGATGTCAATCTTTACCAAGGAACGATGGACCATGAACGAGCCCTGACGAGCAGGAGAGACTGACAGACCATTGCCGAGGCAAGGACCAAGCCATTGTCGAGGTAATTCCCAGATAAGTACCGTCGAGGGAGAAAATATGCAAAGTGTTATGGGACTTGAAAAGAGCATAAAATGCCAAATTTTGGAGATACTTTGCATGAAGATTCCAGCAGAGGAAGGCCATGAAAAAGCCAAAGGAAGGTCAAAGATATAAAAATGATAACGATGAATAAAATAATGAATTAAAAGAGAATTCTCTCTTTTATGAAGTTATATTCAACTCTGACTTATCCTCCTACTCCAAGAAGGACTCAGCAAGGCCATGCCCTATAAAGCCAAGACCCATCCGCCACCATCAAGGCATCTAGAGATCGAGAGACTTAGGGGTTTAGTAGAGTGCTTGAATCGCCAACATGTTCTATATCTTTCTTAGGCTAGGATTATTTGTTTAGTAGTTGTGAGAAGACGATTGTAATTTGTTTAAGTTTTGGTTAATGCAATTTAAGTTCAAGGTTTGCTTATTCTTGGTATTTACTTTTTCTTGCAATTGAATCAGGAGAGGAAATTGCGATTGCATCTATTTGTCTAATATCAGGAGAGTTAGACTCACGAAACGAATAAGCATGTTATTTATCCCAATCAGTGTAGACTAATTCGAGTTAGGGATAAGTACAAATTACAACGGCTAAGAGAAGCGTAAAGACTGGCTGGTGTTCACCCTTGGTTCACACTGGGAGGTATTGCCTAGGCCTACGCATCAATAAATTTTCGACTTAGGGATTAGGAGGAACCATTGAAAAACGCTTTGCCGAACCTTGAAGGTTGTCGCTCAATTGCCCAGGAAATAACTGTGTTCCTTGCCGCGACAGTAGCTTTGCCCATTGCCGAGGCAATTCTCTTGCCCATTGTTGAGGCAATCAAGTTGTCGATTGCATTCAAAACCAAGACAGATTCATTCAACTTCCACACTACGATGCAACATAATCTGGCCTGCTCTATCATCATATCTACTCAATCTCTTAGTTTACTTGCTTTCTTTATTTCTTTTGTTAATCCAGACCATACCATTACTTGTGTTTTTTAATTTTCTATAGTGCGAGACGGTAAACTCTGGAAGTAGCACTGATAAGTGCCCAAAAGTTCTATATTTTGAGCCCTTATCATGGCAATTATCACTCAACCTACACCCACTTGAGCTGCATTATGGCCTTTCATGCATAAATTTCATCATTTATACCTTTGATCTTATTATTATCTGTACTCTATGAAAAAGGTATTATTTAATGCATGATTGGTATTCTTGCAGATTTGCACTGCTAGAGCAGGATGATACCGACACAACGTAGAATACAAGAGGGAAGATAAGGCAGAAGTAGCAGACATCCGACCTTGATCAAACCAAGCCACAAGAAAGCTTCTACTAAGGGAAGCTGACGAAACCTTGCTGAACAGAACAGACCGATGCCGAGGCAACAAATGCCAGGCCGCGATAGCATACTGCTAGAGGGAAAAATGAGAGAAGTGTTAGCCGACTTGTAGAGCTTTTAACGTTGGATTTTTCTACACACTTTGTGTGGCAACTGGAACTCGAGAAGAGGAGGAAAACATGGAAGAAAGTATAAAGTTGGACTTTTGGTCAAAAAGGGTATATTGTAATAGATTTAAGAGAATTACTTCTTTAATAAAGTTCAGTCCAAGTCCAACTAAACTTCCTCTCTCAGAAGGATTTGTGCCTACACCTTCCCCTATATAAAGGCATGCCGCGAGGAGGAGAAAAGATAGGGGAATCGAGAGAGAGAGAGAGAAGAGCTTAGAAGTAGTTTTATTATGTTCTAAATTTTCTTAGGGATAGGATTAGTTTGTTTAGTAGTTGTGTGAAAACTCTTGTACTTATTTTTTGTTCTTAATGCAATAAAAGTTAAGGTTTGCTTATTCTGGCTTTAATTATTTTCGCATTCTACTCGGGAGAGGGTTTGTGAGATCATACATTTGTTCAATATCGGGAGAGTTGAGCTCACGAAAGGAATAAGCACGATTTTCGCCCCACGTGGTGTTAACTAACTCGGCCTTGGGATAGGTTAGAGTTTCAGCGGCTAAAAGAAGTGTAAGAAAAGTTGGTGTTTGCTCTTTGATTCACACTGGTAGGTATCTTCAAAGTTTAGTCATCAACCAGTGTTTCGTGTTTAGGGATAAAGCGGAACCATCCAAGGACGCTTTACCAAGCCTTAACTGCTTCTGCCTATGAGCAAGAGATTGTCGCGGTAGAGATTCAGCCACTACGACCGCAACAGAGATTTAGGTCACTGCCACATCAATAGTGCGTTGCTGCATTTAAGACAGAAACGAAGTCAAGAGGATTCCATACCACGACACATTCTAATCTGGCCCATCTTCTTATCTTGATCATAATATACTTTATTTACTTGATTCTCTTAGTTTAGTTATTTTTATATTACGTCAATTCAACAAATTAATTTGTGTTTTTACTTTCTTTATTTTGCAGTGCAAGGGAATAAAACCAAAGGTTGAGTACCAATCCCTGTGGAGACGATACTCATATACTCATCCCTATGTTACTTGCATCGTTTATACTTGCACAAATTGCGGAGCACTATTTACACACAACAAGTTTTTGTCGTTGTTGCCAGGGATTGGCAACTTTTCTTTTTATTTTCTTGCACTCTTTCTTTTATTTAGTTTATTTATTTTTATTATTATTTATTTTATTACTAATAAAATTTGGTTTCGTTATAGTGCATGACCAGAGCTAATCCAGGAAGCCCATTTCAAAATCTAGATCCGAAAATCGAATGCAGAACCTCGAGGACCTACCTTGCGGTGGCAGCCGCAACCAAGTGCCGCCGCAAGACAATGTTAATGGGCAGCACCTTGTCGACGGACAACCACTTATTGAAGAACAACATCTCCCGACAAGAAATGGAGTAAATCTACGAGCTCCATTTGCACCAGTATGATACCCAACAGTCTGAGATTACCTTGAAGAGGACTTAAATGGGCTAAACCCTGGAGTTGTTAACCCAGAGATCGAGGCCGCCCACTTCGAGCTGAAGCACGTGATGTTTAATATGATCAACACGATGGGGTAATTTGGCGGCTCCACAACTGAAGATGCTAGACAGCACCTCAAGTCCTTCCTCCAGATTTGTAACTCATTAAAAACCCAAGGAGTACATGAGGATATTCTGAGATTAAATTTGTTCCCCTATTCAATGAGGGATAGGGCAAAAACCTAGCTCAACAGCATACCATCAGGATCAATTGGATCCTGGAGTGATCTTTGTCGTATTTTTTTAGCTCGCTTTAACCCTAAAAATTTAACTGACAGATTACGTAACGAGATCACTTTTTTCGACAGGTTGATGACGAGTCCATACATGAGGCTTGGGAGCGATATCGAGAGATATTACACAGATGCCCCTTTGCCGGATTCCCAATATGGACGCATGTGACTATGTTCTACAATGTGGTTAACATGGCAACTAGGATGTTGCTGGATGCCTCGGCAAATGGCATACTCTTAGACAAGGAACCAGAAGAAGCCATGGAGATCTTAAACAAGACGGCCAAGAATGATTATCAGTTTCCCACGATCAGAAGTTGAGGAGTCTGCCGCCAAACCTTAGTAAATAAATTAGAGTTCGATGGCTCAATTTCATCCCAGATCGCCACCTTGACGAAGCTAGTTATGAATTTGCAGTCGCAAAGCAATTAACAGAAAGTCAAGGTAATTGATTTACGGGAAAACTATATCGGTGGTCCCCTAACTATCACCGTTCTCCTGTTTTGATCCCCAAACTATGTTTTTCGGCAAACTCGTCCCTTTTGTTACATAGTTTTCCTATTTTGGTCCCCCGACGTTAAATAGCTAACGGTTTTGCCGACGTGTCATTTTTTTAATATTTTTAAATCATTTCTCTCTCCTCTTATATTATTTTTATTTAATTTTATTCACACAATCATGTAGTGACACGTGTCACTACCTTATTACTTGGAAAAAAACTCCCAAAATCCTTAAAAATGCATTTGGTGTCACTAGGATTCAAACCCAGGACCACCAGCGCATAAGGCATGCGCATGAACCAACTATGCTAGGTTGGTTACTTGATTCAAGTTTACTAACATTTATATTTAAGATGTACAAATTAACCCAAAAAATCTAAAAACACAATTGGTGCCATAGGGATTCAAACCCAGGTAACTAGCATGGAAGGCCATCGTGTAAACCAATTACACTAAGCCAACTATTTGGTTTAAATTTTCTAACATTTATATTTAACCTATACAAATTAGAAACAACACATTCGAACACAATACCTTATTGATAAAATTTTAAATATTTAACCACCAAGTTAAACTAATAAATTGTGTTATTTTTAAATTAAATATATTTAACTAAATTATGTTTAAAATTAAAAAAATCAAACTAATTTTCTTACTTTGATTGATAATAACAAAACTAATTAAATATTTATTTATTATTATAAAATTATTATAAATTAATATTTATTTATTATATTTAATATATTATTAATAAATATTATTAGTTTAATATTTTTTAATCATTTCTCTCTCCTTTTATATTATTAATAAATATTAATTTTACAATAAATAAATATTAATTTATAATAATAAATAAATATTTAATTAGTTTTGTTATTATCAACCAAAGTAAAAAAATTAGTTTGATTTTTTAATTTTAAACATAATTTAGTTAAATATATTTAATTTAAAAATAGCACAATTTATTAGTTTAACTTGGTGGTTAAATATTTAATTTTTTTCAATAAGGTATTGCGTTCGAATGTGTTTTTTCTAATTTGTATAGGTTAAATATAAATGTTAGAAAATTGAAACCAAATAGTTGGCTTAGTGTAATTGGTTTACACATTGGCCTTTCATGCTAGTTACCTTGGTTCGAATCCTGGTGGCACTAATTGTGTTTTTAGGTTTTTTTTGGGTTAATTTGTACAGCTTAAATATAAATGTTAGTAGATTTGAATCAGGTAACCAGCCTAGCATTGTTGGTTCACGTGCATGCCTTATGTGCTGGTGGTCCTGTGTTTGATTCCCAGCGACAGCAAATGCTTTTTTAAGGATTTTGGGGGTTTTTCCAAGTAATAGGGTAGTGACATGTGTCACGACATGATTGGGTGAATAAAATTAAATAAAAATAATATAAGAGGAGAGAGAAATTATTAGAATATTTAAAAATGCCACGTCATCAAAACCATTAGCTATTTAACGTTGGGGGAGCAAAACAGGAGAATTATGTAACAGAAGGGACGAGTTTGCCGAAAAACATAGTTTGGGGACCAAAACAGGAGAACGGTGATAGTTAGGGGACCACCGGTGTAGTTTTCCCTTGATTTATTTTGCGAGAACTGTGGGGATTACCATGCTTCCTCTGAATGCCCATAGAACCCAGAGTCAGCCTGCTATGTTGGAAACATCAATCGCAACAACAATCAGATGTCCAACAATTATAATCCAGCCTGGAAAAAGCACCCCAACTTCTCCTAGAGCAACACTAACAATACCCTCAATCCGCAAAATCAGAATGCTCCAGCAGCAAGCCCAACAGGAAATGCAATCTAGTTCTCTCGAAAACACTTTAAATGATTTTATGGCTCAAACTAGTTCATATATGGCTAACAATGACAGGTTCATTAAAAAGATAGAAACTTTTATGGACAGAACAAAGATGTGGCTGCATTATAATGAGGCCACACTAAAATCCCTGGAAACACAAGTGGGGTAGATTGCTCAGATCCTAAACACTAGGGCAGTTGGAGGATTTCCTAGTGATATTGAAGCTGCTAAAGGAACGTCGTATGAACAGTGCAAGGCTGTAACCACCAAGAGTGGTATTCAACTACAAGAGCCACATGCCAAAACAACCAGCAAATGAGAAACACCAGGAGCCCCAATGTCCCTACATAGTCTAAGGACAAGGATGTCGCGGCACCAGTCAAGACAAATCCTGTCGTCGCAGATCCTGTGACATCACCCATAAGGCCCAGAGACGGTCCACCAGCTCCACCATTCTCACAAAGGCTGAAACAACCCAAGCAAGAGTGCCAGTTTAAAAAATTTCTAGATATACTTAAACATGTACATATCAATATACCTCTGGTGGATGCTATCAAGGAGATCCCAAACTATGCCAAGTTCCTCAAGGACATAGTGTCAAAACGAAAAAGGATTAGGGAATTTGAAACGGTGGCTATAATAGAGGAATGTATGGATGCGTTACACAATCGAGCTCCACCCAAACTCAAGGACTCTTGAAGCTTTCTCATACCATGTGCGAACGGGAACACATATGAAGGGGAGAGCGCTATGTGATTTAGGCGCAAGCATAAATATCATGCCCAAGTCTGTCTTTCAAAAATTGGGGATTGGGACAGCACAACCAACCACAGTGATGCTAAAACTTGCCGATGGATCACATGTGCAGCCGGAAGGGAAAATCGAAGATATCCTGGTAAAAGTAAATAAGTTTATTTTCCCTACTGACTTCCTCATCTTAGATTGTGATATGGATGAAAGAGCTCTGTTGATACTCGGACGTCTGTTCCTCGCAACTAGGAGAACAATAATTGACGTGGAGAAAGGAGAACTGACAATGAGGATTAATGATGAGCATGTTACGATTCATGTCATGAACAGTGGAAAACATGCCAATAATACAACAAATTTCCAGGCGCTCCAGGAACAAGGTAGCAGCAAGGAACCAAAAGGCCCTGGGAATGAAACAGTAGAATGTCGTGGCAAACATATTGGACCATGCCTGGATACATGACGCGGCAAGCAAAGGGGAGAACATGGACAAAGGCTGCTACCACATACAGGAGCACATGTTATGAGGGATAAGGAAGTATACACTTAAGGGGATGCATCCAAGTGCACTCCTTTAGTGGACTAATCGTGTCTCTCTTTACTTAATTTTATTTTAAGGTTCAGTTTTTATTTTTCAGAATAAATTTTTATTTCAAGTTATCTATATTTCTTTTTCACCAATTTTTCAGAATATTTTTTTTCGTCTCAAGTTTTTTTAGGAGGGAGATCAAGAACGAAAGAAGGGAACCAACGGCTTGGAGAAGTGACTGTTAGCTGCCGCAACATTTGACGCCCAATGCGCTACGAGAGCAACAACGACTAGTTTCCCAACGGGCAGAACTGCAACGGATAGAAACGGCTAGAAACGCCCGCGGTCGCGAATTGCGCTTCAACAGCACAAAGTGCCGAGACTCTATAAAAATGGCCACTATTCTCCTTTGTTCTTCACTTCCTACTTTCTTTTGCTTTCTTGAATCACACAACTATCTACGCTCAATTCTGCTCTCAATTCTTTTTACTCTCTTCCAATCACGCTCGCTACTCTTATTCAGTTTAGATAGCAACAAAAGGGGCATCTTCCAGCGCTACCGCGACACCTATATATACTCGCTTCGCACCGACATTGGTGGAAGAACGGTTCAAAACACACTACATCTCAAGGCAAGTACGGGAAGAGCAAGGGTTCCAAGCCTCCAGTGAAGAAAATTACGGCATCGGGCCTTCCCTATTCAACAAAATCAAACATCAGAAGTGGCAAGTTTTCTACCTCCAGCCCGCCCAGGCCAACCTCATGGTAGTTCGAGAATTCTATGCTCATAGACCAAGTGTCGAGGCATTGTTCACGTGTGTGAGGAGCAAGGCCATAAGCATCGATGCTAAGACAATTAACCAGTTCTACGGCCTACACATCGAAGAGATGAGCATGTCGAGGTTTTGGAAGCCCTTGATGAAGACGACTTCATGCGCATAATGTAACGCCCCAGTTTTGGGCTTGGAAGTTTGGGCGTTGACCGGTTTGGTCAAAGTGCTGTTCGAATATAAAAAGGTGAAATTAGGAAAGCCTAGTTCGGGTTGCATTAAAAATATGAAAAAATGTTCTAAAATCCTCTTTTAATATATATAAGTGAACTGTGAAATCAATTTTATAAAATGAGGTTTGGAAGGGTGACATTTTGGCTAGTGACCAAAATGTATTTTTTGAAAACTGCGTGACTGTTTTAGAAAGGATTGAAACTTTGAATCTTTAAGGAGCTATTTACCCAAAGGGAGTTTCTCCAGATTTTTTCTAAGATATTTAATGTTTTAATTCTGATTTTTAAACAAAAGGAGAGTAGAGGGAAGTTATTTCTAACTAATTCTCCTAAAATCTCATTTTCTTTTCTCTCATTTTCTCTCAACCCAAACACCTTTTCTCCAGAGATTTTCTTCTGATTTTGTCACTTAAATCTCTCTTTTCAATTCTCTTTGGATTCCTAATCATCTCATCAACAAAACCTCACCAATTGCTAATTGGATTTTCAAGATTTTGGTTCTAAAAGAGGAGAAACTCAAGTTTGGAGGTAAGAACGTCCTTCTCCTCTAAACTATCAGTTCTTTACTGAAATTCCTAAGTTCTCAATCCTTAATTGATGTTTTATAAGTGGTTTTAAAGTTGTGAAATGGATCTTGGCTTAAAATGCAAGATTTGATGATTTGTGATGAATTTTCGTTTGATCTGTTAAAGCAGTGATTTGAGGTGTGTTTTTGATGTTAAATGAATGTTAATTTGATAAGGAATTGAGTTTTAATTAACGCAATCCCGGATAGGTTGAATTTCCTAAGTTTAGCTTGTGATTCTTGGTTGTTTTTGGAATGATCTTGTGGATCTGATGTTGCTGGAGGTATAAGGATGTTGTTAGGTCCTTTTTAGATGTTAAAGGATGTTAAATGATGTTTAGTTTTGATGGTTTATGGCTGGGCTTTTTTGAGGAGTTGTTTGGAAGCATTTTCGGTTGTGTTTGGTGGCCGAAAATGGAGTGTGGATGAGAGGAGCGGGTTTAGGTGCTTTCATTGAAACTATTAATGCATGATGATGCATTAATCCTCTGCTTTGATGTGTTTAAAACAGGGGAGTCATCTTTGGATCCAAGTGGTGGTGATCCGGAAGCTTGATTTGTGTTTCGGCAAGAGGCGAAACGGAACCGGTGAGTGAAATTGGGTTTTCGGCTTTGAAACCAATGTCTTGGGAGCTTAGTCTAAGTCTAAACAACTTTACTAAGCTCAAGTGTAAGTTTTCGGAAAATCTCTCTAGTGGTGGCCATGGTTTGGTTGTTATGCAATGTGGTTTATTGCATGTTTTATATTCTGTTTTGAAAGCATGATTTAGCATGGTTATTGCTGATTTTGTAAGCCATATGTTGAAGGAAGCTCAAGGTAAGAGTTCCTTGTTTTTGAACATTGTTTAAATGTGGTTTGATGCTTAAAAATGCATGATGTTTATGGCTTGGTTAAACGCTTTAAAACAGTGGATTATTTGATGATAATGATGTATATTGGCAAGTGATTTTTTGAAAAAGGTTAAGGTCACTAAGGTGGTTAAAAGTCCTTGAGTGAGCCTTGTGGATTCTAAGAACTTCATGGTGGTTAAAAGTCCATGAGTGATTCTTGTTAAGGTCACTAAGGTGGTTAAAAGTCCTTGAGTGAGCCTTGTTACTTAAGAACATCAAGGTGGTTAAAAGTCCTTGGATGGTTCTTGTTAAGGACACAAAGGTGGTTAAAAGTCCTTGTGTGGTCCTTGCCATGGTGTTTAAAAGTCCATGGGCCAAGGTGTTTAAAAGTCCTTGGGGCCAAGGTGTTTAAAAGTCCTTGGGGTGAAACTTGTAAAGGACACAAAGGTGGTTAAAAGTCCTTGTGTGGTCCTTGTGAATTATAAGATCACAATGGTGTTTAAAAGTCCATGTGTGAGTCTTATGTTGATCTTGTTTTAAAAAGATGGAATTTATCACTTGTGGCCAATATGACATGTATTGATATGGAAGCATGTATTGCTTGTTTAAGAATGCTTGTAAGCATGTATAAACGATGTTTTGAAGTATGGTTTATAAAGTGTTTTATAAATGCATTATTGAATGGTTTTAATGAGCATTCCTCACTAAGCTTTTGCTTACGCTCTATCTCTTTTCTTAAACCAATAATGCAGAGCATTAGAGTGCATTGAGGGCAGCAAGGAAGGAAAGCAATCAAGTGGGAATTAAGCTCAAGTATGGAAAGGTTTTCTTGTACACCTTTAGCTTTTGGCATTTGGCAATGGGGGACCAATATGGATGTATTGGGAGATGTTTTGAACTCCTTAAGTTTGCTTAATGTTGTTAATAATGCTGGATTTTGTAATTGGTCATTATGTGCTTGGTTTTGAAGGTTTAGTGCATGAATGGTTTGCTTGAGTAGGAAGCATGCTTTAGAATTGGGGCTTTTCATATATGATGATGTTATGATGAATGGTTGATGCAAATATGCCTCTTGTATGTTGAATTTCTTGCTGATAAAGTTTGGTAACAATCGGAGCATGATTGGTTGGTCAATTGTATGTTTAAGCAAGCAAATTTCTGCATTCTGTGCAGGCCGTTTCGGAACAGTGGCTACCGTTTCGGAACAGGTGCCTTGTAGTAACCCAGGCGTCCGAAACGGGAGACACCGTTTCGAAACGGGAAGCCCTCTGCCAGCCCTCGTTTCGGAACACGTTGCGGAACGGCCCCGCGTTTCGAAACAGGCTCTCCCTATTTCGGAACAGCCGACCGTTGGGGGCTGACATTAGCAGTTAAATGTTTTGGAATGTTTGCATTTTGGTCCTGAAACTTGTTTGTGCAATTGTATGAGTTTGGGATGTCCGTTTGAGTTTAAATTTGACAGAGAAGCATGAAATCTGAATAATTACAAGTTGGTAACTTTATTTTGAGTTAAGTCCCTGTAATTTGCAGAATTTACAATTTGGTCCCTAAAGTTGTAAATTGTTCAATTGGGTCCCTGTTTGATCTCTGATGTTTATGATCTTTGAGCATGTTGTTTGAGTGACCATAACTAGGCTTAATGTGCATCTAGACAGGTTTAAAAAGAAAAAAAAGGGTCGTTAATCAAGGTTGACTTTCGGGTTGACTTTGGTTTTCCCCGTGTGTCTTTCTTAATTCGGGTCAATCGTCTAGCCCGGGTTAAGGGGGTTACACATAAGGGAAGAACTTTGCTACGTCCACAGTCGTGGGAGGTCGGATCACACAGGGGTTCAGTGCAGCGGAAATAACTCAGGCCAGAAGCCAAATAGTGGAGCAAGTTCATCCGCCATCGCCTCCTGCCGACATCCCACAGCACAATCGTTGATCGACCTAGGCTTGCCCTTATCCACTCCATTATGCAAAATTTCCAAATTAACGTGGGTAATTTAATTGTGCAAAAAATCTACAGGTGTACAGTAAAAGAGAAGGGGCCGCTCTACTTCCCGTCACTCATCATCGGCATCTGCACGGAGAATGCAGTCACGTTCGACAGAACCGATGAATTCACCAAGGACAGACCAGGATGGGACAAGGTCAACTGCCATAAAATCATGGAAATACTGGACGTCGAGCCTCTGTAGGCCACACCGATGCAGAGCATTGACAGGCAGCAGCCACCACATCCATCCCAATGACGCCTCAGCCCCAAGCCCTTGCCGTAGTAGACCTCCAGTAGATTCTGAACAAGTTGGAAATAATGGACCTACGCCAGCAGCAGTTTATGGCGTATACCGGGGACTTCCAAAATGTAACAACACAGTGGATTCAAAGGAGGTTCCCAGACCCAACGGTCCAATTCCCCACCTTCCTTACCGCCGCCACAGCCCACCAAAGAGCCCAAGAGACCTCTGCCGCCGCTACTACCAGGCACCACCAGCCCTAGCCCGCTACAGCCTCCGATACACTTTCTGCCGCCGCAAGGAATGGCAAGCACAAGGCTGGCTTAAGCACACCGGCCGGATCCATACCCCACACCATCTCAGATAGTGACCACTTTGTTAGCCGGGTGTTCGACTTGATGAGACGCAAGGGATTAAACATGGACAATGTCGACATTGATTCCCTTAAAAAGGCGGATGCCCCAGCAGCAAAGCCCACCCCACCATCACGCATCCAACCACCCCGAGAATCCAAACGATTCAAGCGAGCAGATTCTAAACAAACAAAGAGGCTAATTTTGGAGTCCGACAGTGATGAGAAGGATGATTCTGCCACCTCTAAATCCATTTAATTTCCTCTTCAATTTTTTGCTACTTATCTGTTTATGCCCTCATATTTTGTGATTTAATTTTTTCTATCTTATGTATGAAATGTAAGCAATGAGGGCAATGCTTGATTTGAGTTGGGGTGTAGGTTGAGAGGCCGAGGAAGCACTATGTCGCGGCAGTATAAATATAATTGCCATGCAGTTTTTGATCTTCATTTGTCAAAAAAATATTTAATTGCAGTGCCTTAACTAAATTTTGCCTATGCCGGAGCAATACTTTCTATCAATTGCCTTAGTTTAGTTTTAGTTAAATATTCTTTCTTGGCAATAGAACTCTCTCTTCTTACCATTGTTTAGAATTGTTTAGAGCCTTTTTTTTAGGATGCTTAAAGGAAAACAACTCAGGTTCACACTATGAGATTAGAACATCAAACACCCTTGTGACTTGCATGATTTAAGGAATTCTAGTACACTTAGGACATAGACTAGATTAGAAAGAAAATTGGGTAAAAGTTAGATGTGCCCACCACTTACTTTAGCTTGAAGAAAGCTCTAGAGGTGCCCGAAATTGGCTCTAGGCTAATCACTAGAGGTGCCCGAAACTGGCTCTAGTAGGTTAGGCTGCTTTAAAAAAATTAATACCCAAGTTAAGTTAGTTAATGCTTAAGTGTTTACCTAGAATCCTTGTAATCCTCATGTTCACAATTTATGCACACACTCATAAATCTTATAGTTTGATTCCAAGGAATTCCTAAGGCATCCAATGATCTAAGGGCCAAAACATTCTTCCCCATGGTTTGGAGAGAGAGGGAAGAGTAAGACCAAGGAGACGGTTTATAAAAACTAAAGTTTGTTAATTAATGGTTTACATTGCTTGAAGACAAGCAATAGTTCGAGTTTGGGGTGTGATAAGTGCCCAAAAGTTCTATATTTTGACCCCTTATCATGGCAATTATCACTCAACCTACACACATTTGAGCTGCATTATGGCCATTCATGCATAGATTTCATCATTTATACCTTTGATCTTATTATTCTATTTGCTCTATAAAAAAGGTACTATTTAGTGCATGATTGGTATTCTTGCAGATTTGCACTGCTGGAGTAGGATGATGCTGATACAGTGAAAATAGCAGGGGGAAGATAAGGCAAAAGTAGCAGACAACTGACCCCGATCGAGCCAAGCCACAAGAAAGCTTCTACTGAGGGAAGCTGAGGAAACCTTACTGAATAGAACAAACCAATGACGAGGCACCAAAAGCAAGACCGCGACAGCATGCTGCCATAGGAAAAATGAGCAAAGTGGTAGCCGACTTATAGAGCTTTTAACGCTGGATTTTTTTGCACACTTTGCGTTTTAGCTGGAGCTCGAGAAAAGGAGGAAAACATGGAAGGAAGTATAAAGTTGGACTTTTGGTCAAAAGGGTATATTGTAATAAATTAAAGAGGATTAGTTCTTTAATAAAGTCTAGTCCAAGTCCAACTCAACTTCCTCTCCAAGAGATTTGTGCCTACACCTTCCCCTATATGCTGGCATGCCGCGAGGAGGAGGAGGAGGAGGAGAGAGAGAGAGAGGAGCTTAGTAGTAGTTTCATTATGTTTTAAATTTTCTTAGGGTTATGATTAGTTTGTTTAGTAGTTGTGTGAAAACTCTTGTACTTAGTTTTTGTTCTTAATGCAATAAAAGTTAAAGTTTGCTTATTTTAACTTTAATTATTTTCGCATTCTACTCGGGAGAGGGTTTGTGAGATCATCTATTTGTTCAATATCAGGAGAGTTGAGCTCACGAAAGGAATGAGCACGGTTTTCGCCCACGTGGTGTTAACTAACTTGGCCTTGGGATAGGTTAGAGTTTTAGCGGCTAAAAGAAGTGTAAGAACAGTCCCTTTGATTCACGTCGGGAGGTATCATCAGAGTTCAGTCATCAACCAATGTTCCGTGCTTAGGGATAAGGCATAACCATCCAAGGACGCTTTACCGAGCCTTAACTACTTCTGCCCACGAGCGAGGGATTGTCGCGGCAGGGATTTAGGTCACTGCCACAACAGTAGTGTGTTGCTGCATTCAAAAAAGAAACGAAGTCAAGAGGACTCCACACTATGACACATTCTAATCGGCCCCATCTTCTTATCTTGATCACTCTTTACTTTATTTACTGGATTCTCTTAGTTTAGTTATTTTTAGATTACCTCAATTCACCAAATTAATCTGTGTTTTGACTTTCTTTATTTTGTAGTGCAAGGGAATAGAACCGAAGGTTGAGTACCAATCCTTGTGGAGACGATACTCATATACTTATCCCCATATTACTTGCGTTGTGTATACGTGCACAAATTGCAGACCACTAATTACACGCAACAAGCACCAAACCCTGTGGAGACGATATCTTTTATACTATATATTGGCGACGTGTATACTTCCATTAAAATTGTGACATCGAATAAGTGCAATAGCAGCCCTAGTCTTTTTTTCATCTTTGTTTTTGGGTTGATGTTCTTGTTGGGAAATTATCTTATGTTGTTCCTATTCCCATCTATGAACTAAACTATCTTAGGCTAGGGTTATTCGTTTAGTAGTTGTGAGAAAACGTTTGGATCTTGTTTAGGTTTTTGTTATGCAATTTAAGTTCAAGGTTTGCTTATTCTTGGTGTTTATCTTTATCGGAAATTGAATCGGGAGAGCAAATTGTGGTTGCATCCATTTATCGAATATCGAGAGAGTTAGATTCAAGAAACGAATAAGCATGGTTTTAGCCCAAATCGGTGAAGACTAATTCGGCTTAGAAATAAATACGAATTTCAACGGCTAAGAGAAGCATAACATCGGTTAATGTTCACCCTTGGTTCATGCTGGGAGTGTAGCATCCCCAAATTTGGGCATAGATTTTTAGAGTCTGAACCGGATCGGTCTGGAAAACTGTTCGAATCTAAAAGGGGGGTTTTAGGGAACACTTGGTTCGGGATGCTTTAAAAATATAGAAAAATATCTGAAAATTCTCATTTAATATTTAAAAGAGGATGGTGAAATCAATTTTACAAAATAAGGTTTGGAAATACTACATTTCGGTGTAGTGACCAAATCGCAGTTTTTGCAAAGTTTAGTAGTGACTGTTTTGTAAAGGGTTCAAACTTTGAATCTTTAAGGAGCTAATGTTACCAAAAATGTTTTCATAAGATTTTTCCTTAATTTGGGTAATTTAATTAATGTATAGAAAATTTCCACTAATTTTCACTAATTTTCTCTCAAAATCCTATCAACCAAACAATTTTTCTATAGAAAATTTCCTTTGATTTCCATTTCATTTGATGAGATTTCAATCACTCATTGATTTCTAATCAATCCTTCAACAAATCCACTTGATTTCTACATTGTATTTTCAAGAAAAGTTGCCCAAATCAAGGAGAAATCATTCGTTAGAGGTATCTTCATCCTTCTCCTGTAATGATCAGTTATTTACTGAAATTCCCAAGTTATCAATCCTTTATTAATGATTTTTAAGTGATTTTAATGTTAGAAACAAAAATTGGCTTAAAACTAAAGATTTTGGAAGAGATCTTGAAGATTTTCATGGTGATTGATTGGGCTCTGTTTTGAGATGGTTTTCTAATGTATTTTGGATATTAAATGATGTTATAAATGAGGTTTTATCAATCCAATCCTGAATAGGTTATAATTCCTAAGTTTTTCCTTGTTAAAATGGTGGTTTTTGGGGTGATTTTGGTGTTCTGCTATAGATGGAGGTATAAGGACGTGGTTGTGTTAGTTTTTGATGTTAATTGATGTTTAGAAATGATTAGAAGTGATGGATCTTGGTTGGGTTTGATTTTGGAAGAGTTTGGAGGTGATTTTGGTAGTGTTTGGTAGTCGAAATGTGGTTTTTGTGTAGAGCAGCGAGTTTAGGTGTGTGGCTGATGATTTCAATGCATGATGATGCATTAATCCTCTACTCTTATGTATTTAAAACAGGGGAGACATCTTCGGACACCTTTGGAGTTGATCCGGAAGCTTAGATAGCGTTTCGGCAAGCAAGCGAAACGTAATCGGTGAGTGCGTATGGTTTTAGAAGTCCTTGAGGGATAAAGAATCAAGGTTTGGGGATTTAGGAAAGGTTTGAAACACCTTCCTAAGTCCGAAAGTAAGTATTGGCTAGATTGCTCTCTAGAATATGGTTATTGCCCTTATATGCTTTTACATGCTCATGGTTTTAGATTGATAAATTCCTACTGTTTTTATGCATGAATTATGGCATGAGATGATGCTTGAAATGATTTCATAAAGTAACATGTTGCATAATTGAGATTTGAGCTTTTATGTTGAAGCATAGCAAATGTTATTATTTTGAAATGATATGAGAATGTTGAGTTTTAATGCATGAAAAGCAGTAGGTGAGATGTTGATTTGACATAATATAATTGATCGATCAATAGGATGAAAGTACACTATAAACTAAAATTCGTACGTGCTCTTTGGTTAAGCCAAAGGGAGAGAACCGATGATGGGCATTCCATTGGGTAGGACTTGGTGAAATACCCAAGCTTTGTGGCGATGAGATATTCCGCCATGTGAGTACGGTGATGTGAGATTCCACCGGAAACTATGTTGCTAGACGAGTGAGTACGGTGATGAGAGATGCCACCGGAAGTGTCTAGTGAGATGTCCGCATATCCGAGTAATAAAGAGATGTTAAATGCCAATATAAAATATGTTATGGTTTTTGATTCACGTGTACCTTTGATGAAATGATTTATATTATGAGAAATGCATATGTGATATGTTTATGAAATGTTTTAGAGTACAAGCATTAGTATGGCTTTGCCATGAATTTTGCATTGGTTTAAATGCATAAGATAGAATGAAGGTACATGTGGTTTCAATGAGAAATTGCTTTGAAAGATTTCCAAGCATGAGATTTCAGTAGTTTGAGCGTTTCGAAACGGAAGGAGGGTGGTCCAAAACGGGTGACCGTTGGACACAGATTTGAATTGTTTTGATGATTGCATGTTTTACATTTTAGTCCTAAATGTTGAGATTTCAGTAGTTTGAGCTTGAGATGTCTTTTTAAGTTGAAATTTGGCAGAGAAGCATGTAACATGACTAATTTCATAATGGTAACCTTAAAACGATTGAAGTCTCTCAAATTTACAGAAATTACATTTTGGTCCCTAATTTTGTGTGAAGTGCAATTGAGTCCCTATATGATGTCCGAACGCTGTGCCTTTTACAATCATGATTCGTGAGCACTCACTTAGGGTTAACATGTATCTAGAAAAGATATAAAAAGAAAAAAATGGTCGTTAATCAAGGTTGACTTTCGGGTTGACTTTGGTTTCCCCGTGTAATCTTCGTAGTTCAGGTCAATCATCTAGGCTGGGCTAAGGGAGTTACATTTGTTGGTATCAGAGCTTGGTTATCGAATAATTGGGGTTTGGTATGAGGTTGTTGAAAATGTTTATGCATGATGTGTCTCCTTAGTGAAAGAATGATGTATGATTAGTGGTGTATGATTCAATTGAGATGTTTTTGTGATGCTATGCTATGTTTGGAGTGTGATTGTAACCCCCTTAACCCGGCCTAGACGGTTGACCCGAATTAAGAAGTTTACACGGGGAAAACCAAAGTCAACTCGAAAGTCAACCTTGATTAACGACCCTTTTTTTTCTTTTTAATCTTATCTAAATGCATATTAACCCTAGATATGTTCATACAATCAACATACTCAAAGATGACCGCAATCAGGAAACATTTAGGGACTCGATTGCACAAATCATGAATTTAGGGACCAAAACGTAAATTCTGAAAATTATAAGGACTTAACCAACTTTTGAGTTACCATTATGAAATTAGTCATGTTTCATGCTTCTCTGCTAAATTTCAGCTCAAACGGACTTCTCAAACTCATTCAATTGCAAATACAAAGTTCAGGACCAAAACGCAAGGTTTTCAAAACACATAACCGTCAATTTCAATGCCCAACGGTCGAGTGTTCCGAAACGGGAATGATCCGTTCCGAAACACGGGACCGTTCCGAAACGAGTTCCGGAAAAGGGCTTGGTAGTAGCAAAACCGTTCCGGTACGGTTCTACCCGTTTCGAAACGCCTAGGCCATTTAAGGCCTTCTGTTCTGAAACGGTAGCACCTGTTCCGAAACAGGCTGCCCAGATTGCAGAAATTTTGCTGGTTTATTACATAATTGATCCATCAAACATGCTCCAAAGGCAACCAAATTATACCAGCAAGTCATTCAACACTCAAAGAACATAATTGCATCATTCTTTCACAAACATGACATCAATTATGGAAAAACCCAATTCTATAGGCATGCATCCTATACTAAAAACCATACAAACACCAAAACATCCAAAACAACCTCAAAAAGGCCATTTACATGTTCCATCATTATTGAAAGCATAAAACCAACTTAGGGAGTCCAAAACATCTCCCAAAACAACCATTTAGGTTCCCATTGCCAAATGCCCAAAAGCTAATAGTGGTAAGAAAACATTCACCATACATGAGCTTAGTTCTTCACTTGGATTCTTGACCTCTTGCTGCCCCTTCAAGCACTTTAATGCTCTGCATTATTGGTTTAAGAAAAGAGAGAGGGCGTAAGCACATAGCTTAGTGAGGAATGCTCATTTAAAACATCACAATAATGCATTTATAAAACTCCTTTTCAAAACCTTTAGTTCAAACCACATTTGATCTTGTACATATGTATTTAAACCAAGCATTTCATGCTTCAAATCATTAACATGTCATATTGGCTTCAAGTGATAATCATAACCATCTTTCCATTCAAAACACAATGACAATCGGATACGCGGATTACAAGCGTTGTCCCCACGCTTCATACACACTACCAATCTCAAGGTGGAGCAATGGTACAATCACAACCCCTCCACATCACTCATTGGTAGTTGTATAACATCACTAACGAGATCACGGGACATACAACACAAGATCCATACATGGACTTTTAACCACCATTGTGATCTTACAATACACAAGGCCCACACATGGACTTTTAACCACCATTGTGACCTTAACAATACACAAGGTCCTCAAATGGAATTTTAACCACCATTATGACCTTAACACAAGACCCACCCATGGACTTTTAACCACCATGGTGTTCTTAACCATCTCGTTAGTGTACTTGGATGGAGTCTACGGTACAATCACAACCACTCCACATCCAAGGCGACTTTATTGACGGTGCACCCAATCCTATAGCCGGCTAACTATATCCGATTCAAGTACTATAAAACCAAGACATCACTTGCCAATATACATCATTTAGCAACAATAATCCACTGTTTTAAAGCATTTGACAAAGCCATTATCATCATGCACCATTATGCATCAAAACCACATTTATCAATGTACAAAAACAAGGATCTCTTACCTTGAGCATCCTTCAACACATGGCTTATAAAATCAGCCATAATTTAAACATGCAACAAATCACTTTGCATTCAACCAATTCATGGCTCATCAACAAGAGAGTTTTTCCGAAAACTTACTCTTGAGCTTAGCTAAGTTGTATAGACTTAAACTAAGCTCCCAAAACCTTCAAAACATTGGTTTCAAAGCTGAAAACCAAACTTCACTCACCAATTCCGTTTCGCCACTTGCCGAAACACCAATCAAGCTTCCGGATCAACACCACAAGGATCCGAAGATGTCTCCCCTGTTTTAAACACATCAAAGAAGAGGGTTAATGCATCATCATGCATTAATATCTTCAATCAAAGCACCTAAACTCGCTGCTCTCATCAACACTCACATTTCGGCTACCAAACACAACCGAAATCACATCCAAACATCACCACAACACTACCCAGCCAAGATCCATCAATTCCAAACATTCTTAAACCTCAATTAACATCCAAAAAGGATCTAAACACATCCTTATACCTCCAGCTATAGCAGATCACCAAGATCACTCCAAAAACCACCAAAAACTCAAGCAAAAATTTAGGAAAATCAACCTATTCGGGATTGCATTGATTTAACCTCAATTTCTCCTCAATTATACATCCATTTTACAACAAAAACACATCTCAAAACAATGCCCAATCATTTCATACGAATTTCATCAAAATTAAAGCAAATCTTGCATTTTAAAGCCAAGATCAAGAACACAATTGTAAAACCTTTAATAAAACACAAATCAAGGATTGAGAACTTGGGAATTTCAGTAAAGAACTGAGAATTTAGAGGAGAAGGACGTTCATACCTTTAAACTTGAGTTTCTCCCTTTTTGGAACCAAGATTCTTGAAAATCCAATAAGCAAATGCTAAGGTTTTGATGTAGAAATGATTAGAGATCAAATGAAGATTGAAATCTAATCTTTAGTTGTCAAAATCAGAGGGAATTTTTCTGGAGAAATGTGTTTGGGTTGAGAGAAAAGTTGAGAGAAAAGAAAATGGAAAATTTGAGAAAGATAGTTAAAATGACAAAATATCTTCTTCCCTCCCTTTTTACCTTAATTAAAACCATTAATAAATTGATTAATATTAAGAAAAATCTGGAGAAACTCTTTTTGGGTAAATAGCTCCTTAAAGATTCAAAGTTTCAATCCTTTTTAAAACAATCACCAAGTTTTCGAAAATTACATTTTAGTCACTAAACCAAAATGTCACACTTCCAAACCTTATTTTGTAAAATTGATTTCACCATTCTCTTATATATAATAAAAGAGGATTTTAAGACATTTTTCCATATTTTTAATGCAACCCGAACTAGGCTTTCCTAAAAATCACCTTTTATATTCGAACCGCACTCTGACCGGTCCGGTCCAAACCCAAAACTTCTAGGCCCAAAATTGGGGTGTTACAACTCTCCCCCCCTTAAGAAATTTCGTCCTCGAAATTTACCTGAAGGAAAGAGGTACGGAAACTGCTTCAACATGTCATCCTTCCGCTCCCACGTGGCTTCTTCAACACCACGATGCTTCCACAACACCTTTACCAACTCAATGGTCTTGCCCCGAAGAACCTGACTATCCGAATCCAGAATCTTCACCGGTTCCTCATCATATGTCAAATTCGGATTCAATTCCACTTCTTCCACAGGCATCACATGCGAAGGATCCGATCTATACTTCCGAAGCATAGAAACATGAAACACATCATGAATCTTCTCCAACTCTCGCGGTAGCCTCAACTTGTACGCAACAGGACCCACACGCTCAACCACCTCGTACGGTCCAATGTACCTAGGGCTCAACTTACCCTTTCGGCCAAACCTCATCACCTTTTTCCAAGGCGAAACCTTCAAAAACACACGGTCTCCCACCGTATACTCAATCTCCTTACGCTTCAGATCCGCGTAAGACTTTTGCCGATCAGAAGCTGCCTTCAAGCGCTCACAAATGAGCTTCACCTTCTCGGTGGTTCCTTTCAACAAAGCTGGCATCGAAACCAACTTCTGACCCGTTTCAGCCCAACACAGAGGAGTCCTACACTTCCTTCCGTACAAAGCTTTATAAGGTGCCATTTGAATACTTGCCTGATAACTATTATTATAGGCAAACTCCACCAAAGGCAAATGTTTCTCCCAAGAGCCCTGAAACTCAATCACACAGCACCTCAACATATCCTACAAAACCTGGATAACACGCTCGGACTGACCATCCGACTGCGGATGATAAGATGTACTGAAATTCAACCGTGTACCCAAAGCTTGATGCAAACACTGCCAGAAACGCGATGTAAACCTCGGATCCCTATCCGACACAATCAACTTAGGCACACCATGCAGCCGCACTATCTCATCAATGTACAGCTCCGCAAGCTTATCGAAAGAGTACGTAGTATGCATAGGCAAGAAATGCGCACACTTCGTCAAGCGATCCACAATCACCCACACCGAATTCTTCTTCGATGGCGACAAAGGCAAACCAGATACAAAATCCATGGTAATCCTTTCCCATTTCCATTCAGGAATCTTCAACGGTTGCAACAACCCTGAAGGAAACTGATGCTCAGCCTTAACTCGCTGTCACACAATGCACTTGCTCATAAACTCAGCAACATCTTTCTTTAAACCCACCCAATAGTACTCATCACGAAGATCACGATACATCTTAGTACTACCAGGGTGCATAGCAAAAGGACTACTATAACCTTCAGTCAGAATAGCACGCCTCAACTCAGCATCATTGGGCACTACTATCCGACTCCCAAAACACAACACTCCATCATCATTAAAACAGAAATCCGATGGCCTATCCTCCGCAATATCCTGAACATGCGGTACCAAGGAATCATCCAACAACTGCTTTTCCTTAACCAAACTGAACCAAAGATGGTTTCACTTGCAATTCAGCCACAAGACCACCATCACGCGAAATACTCAAACTGGCAAACATAGCCCTCAACTCAACAGCTACCTTCCTACTCAAGGCATCCGCTAAAACATTAGCTTTACCCGGGTGATACTCGATCGTCAAATCATAATCCTTGAGCAACTCCACCCAACGACGTTGCCTAAGATTCAACTCCTTCTGAGACATCAGATACTTCAAGCTCTTGTGATCCGTGTACACAGTACACTTCTCACCATACAGGTAATGTCTCCAGATCTTCAAAGCAAAAACCACCGCAGCCAACTCGATGTCATGCGTAGGATAATTGCACTCATGCACCTTCAACTGCCGTGGCGCATAAGCCACCACCTTACCCTCTTGCATCAACACACATCCCAAACAAACGTAGGACGCATCACTATACACCACAAACTCTTTCCCTGATTCAGGTTGAACCAATATAGGAGCTTGTGTCAAAGCTGCCTTAAGCTTCTCAAAAGCCTGTTGTCTCGCTTCCGTCCACTCATACTTAACATCCTTCTGCAACAACTTCGTCAAAGGTGCAGCAATCTTCGAAAACCCATCCACGAACCTCCGATAATATCCCGCCAAACCAAGGAAACTACGGACTTCATGAACAGACTTAGGAACCTTCCAATTCATCACCGCCTCAATCTTCTAAGGATCAACACGAATCCCTTCAGCAGAAACCACATGACCAAGAAACACCACTTCTCTAAGCCAGAACTCACACTTGCTCAGCTTGGCATAAAGCTGATTCTCCAACAAAGCTTGCAACACAATTCTCAGATGCCCTTCATGCTCCTCCTCAGTACGCGAGTACACGAGGATATCATCAATTAATACCACAACAAACTTATCCAGGTATTCATGAAATACCCGATTCATCATGTCCATGAAAGCTGCAGGAGCATTTGTCAAACCAGACGGCATCACAAGGAACTCATAATGCCCATATCTCGTCCTGAAAGCTGTCTTTGGCACATCCACATCCTTCACCTTCAACTGGTAATACCCTGACCTTAAGTCAATCTTAGAGAACACAGCTGCTCCCCGAAATTGATCAAAAAGATCATCAATTCTCGGCAATGGATACCGATTCTTGATAGTCAACTTGTTAAGCTGACGATAATCAATGCACATCCTCATAGTGCCATCCTTCTTCTTCACAAACAAGACCGGTGCACCCCAAGGTGACACACTCGGCTGAATGAAACCACGATCAAGCAACTCTTGCAATTGCGACTTCAGCTCTTTCAACTCCTTAGGTGCCATTCGATAAGGGGTAATGGACACTGGAGTTGTGTTTTCATACAACTTAATCCCAAACTCCACTTCGTGATTAGGAGGCAACCCAGGCAACTCCTCAGGAAACACACCAGGAAACTCTCGCACAGTCCTGATATCTTGCACACGCAACTCCTTAGAGCTAGGATTCATCACAAAAGCTAGGTAAGCTTCACAACCTTGCCTCAGCATCCGGCTCGCCTCCAATGTAGACACCACATTGGCAAGAAACTTCACATTCTCACCAACCACAACTACCTCATAATCATCCGCAAGTTTCAACGAAACTCGCTTATTCTCACAATCCACTACAGCTCGATGCTCAACAAGCCAATCCATACCAAGGATTACATCAAAACCATAGAAAGGCAATTTGTAACGCCCCGGTTTTGGGCTCAGAAGTTTTGGGCGTTGACCGGTTCGGTCAAAGTGCTGATCGAATATATAAGAGTGAATTTAGGAAAGCCTAGTTCGGGTTGCATTAAAAATATGGAAAAATGTTCTAAAATCATCTTTTAATATATAAAAGTGAACTGTGAAATCAATTTTGGAAAATGAGGTTTGGAAGGGTGACATTTTGGCTAGTGACCAAAATGTAATTTTTTAAAGTTTGGTGACTATTTTATAAAGGGTTGAAACTTTGAATATTTAAGGAGCTATTATTCCAAAAGTAGTTTCTCGAGATTTTTCTAAGACATTTTAAGGATTTATTCTGATTTTAAAACATATTAAAAGTGGAGGGAAAGCCATTTTGGCCATTTTGATAACTAACTTCCTATTTTCCTTTCTCTCATTTTCTCTCAACCCAAACACTTTCTTTCCAGAGAATTGTTTCTGATTTTCTCACCTAAATCCCTCCTTTCAACTCTCTTTTGATTCCTAATCAACATATCTATAAAACCTCATCATTTGCTACTTGATTCATCAAGGTTTTTGATTTCAAAAAGAGGAGAAACTCAAGTTTGGAGGTAAGAACGTCCTTCTCCTCTAAACTATCAGTTCTTTACTGAAATTCCTAAGTTCTCAATCCTTGATTTGTGATTTGTTAAAGGTCTTTCAATTGAAATCTTGATTTTGGCTTAAAATGCAAGATTTGCTTGATTTTGGTGAAATTTTCATGTGATCTGTTTGGGTAGTGTTTTGTAGTGTCACATTGATGTTAAATGAATGCTAAATTGATTAGAAGTTGAGGTTTAATTAATGCAATCCTGGACAGGTTGAATTTCCTAAGTTTTGCTTGAGTTTTTGGTTGTTTTTGGAGTGATCTTGGTGATCTGTTATACCTGGAGGTATAAGGACGTGTTGTGATCTTTTTGGATGTTAATTGATGTTTAAAAATGGTTAGAAGTGATGGATCTTGGCTGGGTTAAGTTTTGGAAGTGTTTGGAGGTGATTTCGGTTGTGTTTGGTAGTCGAAATGTTGGATTTGTGATGAGCAGCGAGTTTGGTTGTGTTGCTGGTGTTTTTAATGCATAATGATGCATTAATCCTCTGTTTTTGTGTGCTTGAAACAGGGGAGTTTGATCCGTGAGCTTTAGAGGCATTGCGGAAGGTTTCGGATGCTTGGAAGGCTTGTTGGCTAGCCTTGTTTTGTGTATCGGTGAGTGAAGTTGGGTTTTCAGCTTTTAAACCAAGGTTTGAAGGTTTTGGGAGCTTAGTTTAAGTCTAAACAACTTTGCTAAGCTCAAGAGTAAGTAAATGGTTTTTCGCTCTTGGTTGTGTTGTGAATTGGCTTTAAAAGCAATTGTGTTTGATGGTTGCAATGCATGTGATTTGCATGGTTTATATTCTGTTTTGAAAGCATATTTTAAGCATGGTTTAATGCTGGTTTTGAAAGTCATATGTGAAGGATGCTCAAGGTAAGAGATCCTTGATTTGTACATTGAAAATGTGGTTTTAATGCAGGGTGTTTAATGGCTTTGTGTAATGCTTTAAAACAGTGGATTGATGATGGTAAATGATGGTTTTTGCATTATGATTATGCATGTGAATCATTGGACTAATGTGGTAAGTTGGTTATATTGGCAAGTGATGTAAGTGGTTCTTGGTTCTTTGATCGAATATAGTTAGTCGGCTATAGGATTGGGTGCACCGTGAATAAAGTCGCCTTGGAGGTGGAGTGGTTAAGAGTGAACCGGTAAACTCCCTTCAAGTATCCTAACGAGATGGTTAAGGTCATAATGGAGGTTGAATGCCCATTCGAGGACCTTGGTTAAGCAAAGGTTATATGGTGGTTAAAAGTCCATATATGGGAACCTTGTGCTTGTTGAGATCACAATGGTGGTGTAAAGTCCATGTGTGGATCTTGTGTAGGGTGTCCCGGATCTCGTTAGTGATGTTATACAACTACCAATCGGTGAATGCAAAGGTTGTATGGTGGTTAAAAGTCCATACATGGGAACCTTGTGCATGTCAAGGTTGTATGGTGTTTAAAAGTCCATACATGGGAACCTTGGGAAAAGTTGAGGTTGTATGGTGTTTGAAAGTCCATACATGGGAACCTTGTAAAAAGCTAAGGTTGTATGGTGTTTAAGTGTCCATACATGGGAACCTTAGGATGGTAAGGTCAAATGGTGTTTAAAAGTCCATTTGGAGACCTTGGATTGGTAGTGTGTATGAAGCGTGGGGGACAACGCTTGTGATCCGCGTATCCGATTGGATGTTGAGTTGAAAAGTGGATGTGGTTGATCACTTGGAAGCCAATGTAATGTTCTTGATTATAAAGAAGCATGAGATGCTTGAAAAGATGCATGGTTGCATGAAAAGTGTTTAATGCTTGTGAATGCATGTTTACTTGTTAAGTTGAACAAGTGTTGATTATCATTTGGTAAATGGTGCATGTGTGCATGAAATCTCTTTAATGCATTGGAGTCTTGTTAAGACTTGTTTTAAAAGGGCATGTGATGATGATGTTGTGGTTCATAAGTTGCCTTTGTTTAATGCATGTGTTGGATTGATTGAGTAAATGGTTTTAAATGGTTTCTTGCTTGGAATGATTTTCAAGTATAAGAAAGGTATGTTGTGAAATGGAAGTGTTTTCCAAGGTTTTGAATTTAACTTTGCATATAGTGTTTATGCATGGAATGGTTAAATGGATGTTTTTGCAAATTATGCTTTGAAAAGGTTTTCTTAGCTTGCTAAGCTAAGGGTTGGTTTTCATGTTTGAGCAATGCATGGTTTAAGCATGTTGTTAAAAAGGGGTTTTCAAACTTTGCTTGGTAAACAAATCGAGTTGCTTTTCAAAGAGGTTTTATGACTCGCTGCATTGATGGTGTTTTGGTTTTGAGCATTCCTCACTAAGCATGATGTGCTTACGCTCCTTTTTGTCCATCAATGCAGATTCTTGAAGTTTGGACAGCAAGAAGCAAGGGATTCAAGGAGGACTCCATTTGAGATGTATGTCTCGGTGAATAGCTATAGTTAATAAAGGCAATGGGGTAGAATCTCTTGGGTTGATGTTTATGTGTTCGTATATGTTCGGACAAGGATGTTTAAATGTTGTTGTTAATGTTGTTGGATCATGTTTTGGCTTATATGAGATGGATTTGGAGATTTTGTGTTTAAATGGTTGCTTGTGTAGGAAGCATGCCTATAGAATTGGGGCTTTTCATATATGTTGTTATATTGATGAATTGTTGATGCAAGTATGTCTCCTATATGTTGAATTGCATGATGGTAAAGTTTGGTGGCTTTTGGAGTATGTTCGGATGGTCAATTGCGTGTTTAAGCATGTCTTTTTCTGCATTATGTGCAGGGCGTTTCGGAACAGGGACTACCGTTTCGGAACGGATGCCCTGAATCAGCCCAGGCGTCCGAAACGGTAGACACCGTTTCGAAACGGAAAGCATTCTGCCAGCCACCTGTTTCGGTACGCATTGCGGAACGGCCCCGCGTTTCGAAACGGGCTCTGCCTGTTTCGGAACACGTGACCGTTGGGGGCTGACAGTGGCAGTTAAATGTTTTGGAATGTTTGCATTTTGGTCCTGAAACTTGTTTGTGAAATTGTATGAGCTTGGGATGTCCGTTTGAGCTGAATTTTGGCAGAGAAGCAGGAAACCTGATTAATTTTAAGTTGGTAACCTAAAATCTGGTTAAGTCCTTAAAGTTTTCAGAATTTACAATTTGGTCCCTAGAGTTGTAAATTGTTCAATTGGGTCCCTGTTTGATCTCTGATGTTTATGATCTTTGAGTATGTTGTTGTGTGATCACATCTAAGGTTAATGTGCATCTAGACAAGATTAAAAGAAAAAAAAGGGTCGTTAATCAAGGTTGACTTTCGGGTTGACTTTGGTTTTCCCCGTGTGACTTTCTTAATTCGGGTCAATCGTCTGGGCCGGGTTAAGGGGGTTACATTTGGTGGTATCAGAGCTAAGTTGCGAATGCTTGGGGAAAACGGTAAATTGTTGTGATGTGTGTTGATGTTTACCTTGTTGTGCGGTTGAAATTTGGTTGAAACACTTGTTTCTGAGCAAGTTGTTGATGTTTTCAAGCATGCTTTATGGTTATGAATCTTGGTTGAGCTTATGTGGATTTGTGCTGATGTTGTGAGCTGGTGTCATGCATGATGAACGTGTAATGAGTATGTTATGTTGCTAATATGCTGTTGCAAGTGGATGCTGTTTGATGAAAGCATGATCGAAGTATGTTGTTTGATATGCTTGATGTTGTGATATCCATGTTTGTGTTGACTGTTATGTCATGTAAAAGGGGAGGATTCGGGATACCCATTGCCTTATTATTATAGCTATTGTGTTATTTTGGAGTTGGAGTTTGAATCCTTGCTTAAAGCTGGTCTAACTGGTTTGTTTGTTTTGTTGTGATGTTTGTTGTTGTTAGTAGTATGGCGAAGTCGGTGAAAGAATGGCAGTTTGGTGAGATGGTTGTTGCCTTAGGGCAGGTTGTTAAGGCATGGAATTCACCCTTTTGTAGAGGTGTTTTTTCTCAGTCTTCTGTGCCTGGAGTTGAGGTGGTAAGGCAGGAGAAAGAAGCTGGTTCTGTGATAAAGAGTTCATCACCAGTTGCTCAAGAGGTGTTGGGAACATCTCAGGCTGTAGCAAAGGTAAAGTCAGTGGATGTGCTGGCTGTGGGATGTGCGGGTTTGCCGAAGCAGCGTTTGTTGGATTTGGGTGCTGTGGAGTATCATGGATCGTCACCTGAGATGTTTGAGGCCTGGTTGGCCAGTGTGATTCTGATTTTGGATCAGGAAGGTTGTGATTATGCTTGTAAGCTGGGAAGTGTCGTTTCTCTGATGTTGGAGGATGTGTGTGTCTGGTGGACATCTGTGGCGGTGGCGTCACATATTCCCGATATTGACTGGGATTTCTTTGTATCTGCCTTTTGTGAAAGGTATCTTGGAGAGAAGTTTCCAAAGGTTAAGCAATGTGAAGGTAGTGCTGTTGTGGAGCAAGTGTTGCTTGAGCAAGGAGTGGAAGCTCAGCCACCGGTATGTGACCGTTGTGAAAGGCGTCATGTTGGAGGTTGTTGGGGCGCGGGTGCTTGCTGGAACTGTGGTTCTAAAGTGCATGTTAAGCGCGATTGTCCTCTTGGGGTGAAGTCAGCTTCAGTGGTAGCCAAAGGGTCTCTGAAAGGTCGTGGGCACAGCCGAAGCAAGGTTCAGAGGTGGCAGAAAGAGCAGAAGGTTGTGAAGAGTTTGGGAAATGAGAATTGCTGGAAATGTGGGTCTGCTGGGCATAGGAGGCGTGATTGTTTGATGTTGGCTCGGAATGGCCAGGGTTCTTTACCGCAGGGAGATGGTGATGACCTTAAAGTGTTAGCTGGTGCTGCAGCGGTGCGGCAGGAGGATGATGGTTCCGCGAGGAAGAGAGCTCGTCTGATGAAGCTTCAGGGTGGTGATGTGTTTCCAGGTAACCTTGTTAAGTAATCTTTGCTCTAGTTATCTTAGTTGGGTTTCTGTTGGTTTTCCTTGCGTGGTAAGTTTAGTCTTGTTGCCAGCATGTTGAGGTAATAGTTGTAGTTTTGGAAACATCTTTTGTGGAGAAGGATTTAGTGAGTATCTTGTGGTTAATGGTTGATGGTATGATGGAGTTAGATAAGTTAGAAGTGAGTTAGGAGGTTGTTCTTAGACGGATTCTGAGGATGTTATTGGAGGGTGTGAACTGGCATTCATGCACAGTTAAAATCATTGTTATATGCTATATTATATATGTGCTGGTCCATGCATACATGTGGCATGACATTAAAGGTTTTGCATACATGTACATCAGGCATTGATAGGGCATGTAGGTGATCATGCATACGACGTTCACACTCGCTAACAACTAATCAAATCTGTTAGTGTGGTGGTTGGGATAGGTTGGATGATGGGTTTTTAGAGGTTGTTTTGGTGCTGGGTGAGAGTTAGTAGCAATGGAGTATATTAAGCTAGTTGCTAGTAATAGTGAGAGTAGTATAGTCTGTTGGTAGAAGGAAAGTGTCTGATGCTTAAAGAGTTTAGTGATTTGGTGGTGAGGAGAACCGGTTGAAGTTAGAATCGATCAAGTGGTTGAATAGCTAAGTTGAAGTGGTAGTTCCTTGGTGCTAAGTGATGTTGCAGTTTAGTGGTTGTGTTTCCAAGTGCTGAAGTAGCTTAGCATCTAAGTTGTTGTGGAAGGGTTGTGGTTGTAAGTGTTGGTTCTTAGCAACCTTTGAGGAGTTGAGAAGTTGATATGTATGTTTAGGTTGGACGAAGTTCTGGTAAGGCAGGTGTTGTGGTCAAAGTTTGAAGTGGAAAAGCGATGAAAGGTCGAAGGCCAGTGTGGTTTGAAAGGATTCTTGTGAGAAGTGGTTGGCCGGTTGTGAGTATGTGAACTTCTTTTGTGGTCAGCTGGTGGTGTATGAAATAACTGGCAGAGTTGAATTGGGATTGTGATGTAAATTTTTGGATTGTGGGTGAGTAGTCCTGGTGAGTCGTTATGGTAATGTAGCGGCAGATGTGAAGGATTATCAGCATTCGTTGAGGAGTTTGGGTAAACAGTTGATGTTTAAGAATTTTTGCTTGTTGGGAAAATCCTTGGAAGAGGTTTGGGAGTTTGCAAGAGTTTTAGAAGCAGAGAAGTTTGCATAGTGGTTGAATTGGTTTGGTTGGTGTCACTGTGTAAATAAGTCTTGGTAGTTGTGTGTTACAGTGATGTGTGCTGTAAAGTTGAAGTTCATCAGGTTGATGTTGGGGCAGTGTCCAGTCCGGATATGTGAAAGGTCAAGTTGTGACTATCTTTGAGTGTTCTGGATTTTGTGAACAGTATGTGGTGGTGTTGAGTTGGTGGAGTTTTGTGTGAAATGTGTTCAGTGGTGGTTGAGGCTTTTGTGTTGCCTTGTGTGTTGCTTTGGGAAGGTGGTGTTTCCTTTTCGTCGGTTGAAATTTCAAGGACGAAATTTCCTAAGGGGGGAGAGTTGTAACGCCCCGGTTTTGGGCTCAGAAGTTTTGGGCGTTGACCGGTTCGGTCAAAGTGCTGATCGAATATATAAGAGTGAATTTATGAAAGCCTAGTTCGGGTTGCATTAAAAATATGGAAAAATGTTCTAAAATCATCTTTTAATATATAAAAGTGAACTGTGAAATCAATTTTGGAAAATTAGGTTTGGAAGGGTGACATTTTGGCTAGTGACCAAAATGTAATTTTTGAAAGTTTGGTGACTGTTTTATAAAGGGTTGAAACTTTGAATCTTTAAGGAGCTATTATTCCAAAAGTAGTTTCTCCAGATTTTTCTAAGACATTTTAAGGATTTATTCTGATTTTAAAACATATTAAAAGTCTGGCTAAGAATGAGGAGCAGTTTCCGACAGCAAGAGAGTGGGTAAACAGGTACTTGCTGTCAAGGATTATGAGGCCGACAGCACGATAAAATCAAAGGTAGCATTCCTTACTAAAGCAATGAAAAAGTTATTAAATGATGATGGACAACATGGATTTGCTGTTGAGGAGGTATGTGACATCTGTGAGGGAAATCATGGTCGGGATGAGTGCCCAATACAGTTAGAAGAGGGAAAATATGTTGGAAACTACAAGCCGAATTACAATTCCAACAATTATAATCCCAATTGGAGGAAGGATCCCAAGTTTTCTTGGAGTAATCCTAATAATGCCCTGAATCCTCAAGCACACAATCAGAATCAGGGAGGACCTAGATTGCTTACGCGACAGCAACTGCCGCCGCAGCAGCAACAACAGCAACCGGCTGCCACGAGCAGTATACTGGAACAGACTCTGGCCACCTTTATGTCTCAGACAAGTACTTATATTGAGAATATGAATCAGTTTGTCAAGAAGACAGAGAATTTCATGGATAAAACAGAGATGAGGATGACAAATCATGAAGCTACTTTGAAATCTCTGGAGACACAAATGGGTCAGGTTTCCCAACATATTAAGCCGAGGCAGACTGGAGGATTCCCTAGTAATACTGAAAATGCTAGGCAGCCCACCCATGAGCAGTGTAAGGCAATTACTACTAGGAGTGGGAAGAAACTACCAGGGCCGGAAAAGGAAGCTGAAACAGTAAGAAAACCTGCCTTAGATAAACCTGTCGAGGAAGCTGCTCCGATAGGTGATAAACAGACTGCTGCCGATGAGCCTGTCACGACAGCAGAAGCGACAGAGGAGAAAATTGATGAACCCAAACCTCCTCAGATTCGTATGCAGTGGGAAGGACGTATTGCTGAATACCGTCCCCCACCTCATTTTCCTCAACGAATACAGCAAGCTAAGCAAGAATCTCAACTTAAAAAGATTTATGATATTTTTAAGCATGTTCATATTAATATTGCTCTGTTAGATGCCATTAGGGAGATGCCCGATTATGCTAAATTTCTCAAGGATGTCATGTCAAAGAAATCTAAACTTGGGGAATTTGAAACGGTAAAGATGACAGAAGGTTGCATGAGTATTCTTCATCGGCAGCCACCCCAGAAAAGAAGGATCCGGGGAGCTTCATCATACCTTGTGTAATCGGAAATAAATTTGTGGGTAAGGCACTTTGTGATCTTGGTGCTAGTGTTAATTTAATACCAAAATCTGTTTTTCAGAAATTAGGTATTGGAAAGGCGCGGCCCACGACAGAAACTCTTCAGCTGGCAGACCGCTCTTATGTTCATCCAGAAGGAAAAATCGAAGATATTTTGGTAAGAGTTGATAAATTTATTTTTCCTGCTGACTTTCTTGTTTTATATTGTGACGCAGATGAAAACGCACCAGTCATCCTTGGGCGACCCTTCTTAGCCATGGGAAGATCACTGATTGATATGGAGAAAGGAGAACTCACCATGCGAGTGAACGATCAAGAGATCAAGTTGAATGTTCTCCAAGCGATGAAACATGTTGATGTAGACGAGGAATGCAAGGCTATCACTGACGTTACCCTCAATCAACCCTGCATCAGGTCGGGCTGTGACGATATTAAATTTGGTCACTGCTGCGGCAGCCACCTACAAGACTGTCACGACAGCACTGACGACAGCACCGACGACAACAACTCCTCTGAATCCGATTCATCTGATACTGAAGATCAGGAGGAGGTAAACTGGTTAGGCAATCGTCCAGGTAAGTTATTCGACCCTTTGAATTATACTTCGGATAACCATTTAATCCAAAAGCCATCTACTGTTGAACCACCTGCCTTAGAACTGAAGCCCCTGCCAGGGCAGCTTAAATATGCTTTTCTTGGTTCAAATGATACGTTGCCCGTAATCATCTCTTCTAAGCTGCCGCAGGAACATGAACGGTAGCTCATAGGCATGCTACGGCAGCACAAAAAGGCGATTGGATGGACGATTGCTGACATTCAAGGCATTAGTTTGACGTTATGCATGCCCAAAATCCTTCTAGAGGAAGATCATAAGCCGACTATAGATGCCCAAAGGCGGCTAAACCATGCTATGAAAGAGGTGGTTTGTAAAGAGGTAATCAAATGGTTAGATGCTGGTATTATTTACGCCATCTCCGACAGTAAATGGGTGAGCACGGTGCAATACGTTCCAAAGAAAGGAGGAATGACCGTGGTGACCAATGAAAACAATGAATTAATCCCAACCAGGACTGTGACCGGTTGTAGGGTTTGTATGGACTATCGGAAGCTTAATAAAGCTACCCGAAAGGACCACTTTCCTTTACCCTTTATTGATCAAATGCTTGATAGATTAGCGGGTAAACCTTACTATTGTTTTCTTGATGGTTACTCAGGTTATAATCAAATTGCTCTCGCACCGGAGGATCAAGAAAAAACGACTTTCACATGCCCATACGGAACGTATGCTTTTAGGAGAATGCCGTTTGGATTATGTAATGCACCCGCCACCTTCCAAAGGTGCATGATGGCCATATTCTCCGATATGGTGGAGGACTTCCTTGAAATTTTTATGGATGATTTTTCAGTCTTTGGAGACGATTTTGAGAGCTGCCTCGGCAATCTACAAAAGTTACTTGAAAGATGTGAAAAAGCAAACCTAGTTTTAAATTGGGAAAAATGCCACTTTATGGTGGATGAAGGGATAGTCCTTGGCCATAAGATTAGCTGCCGTGGGATAGAAGTCGACAGGGCTAAAATTGAGGTAATTGAGAAGCTACCGCCGCCGACCACAGTCAAGGGTATTAGAAGTTTCTTAGGGCATGCTGGTTTTTATCGGAGATTCATTGCAAAATTCTCAAAAATCACCAAGCCCCTATGCCATCTTTTAGAGCAGAACCGACCCTTTGACTTTAATGATAAATGTACTGAAGCATTCAAGGTTCTGAAGGAAAAACTGGTAACAACCCCAATAGTACAACCACCAGACTGGACACAGCCATTCGAAATTATGTGTGACGCTAGTGACTATGCTGTCGGGGCAGCACTTGGGCAGCGCAGAGATAAGCTATTTCATGTCATATATTATGCCAGCAAGACACTGAATGATGCCCAAGTGAATTACACCACCACATAAAAGGAATTATTGGCTGTGGTGTTCTCCATCGACAAGTTTCGTTCTTACATACATGGGACGAAGGTAATAGTGCACATAGACCATTCTGCCCTTAAGTATTTGTTCGCGAAAAAAGATGCAAAGCCTAGATTGATACGGTGGATCCTGCTATTACAAGAATTCGACCTTGAAATCAAGGACAAAAAAAGGACAGAAAATCAGGTGGCAGATCATTTGTCAAGGTTGGAGAAGGGACAGAGTCTGCCAATAGATGAGACAAACATACTGAATACCTTCCCAGATGAGCAGCTCTTTGCTGCCGCAATCGCTGCCGCAACAGCCATGGTGGCAGGTAAGTCTTCTGAACTCCCCTGGTATGCTGATTTCGTTAATTTTATAGTTAGCGGAATACTTCCTTCTGCTCTTAATTATCAAGCCAAGAAGAGGTTCCAAAATGATGTTAAGCATTATTATTGGGACGAACCTCTTCTTTTCAAAATGTGCGCAGATCAGGTTATAAGGAGGTGTGTACCACAAGAAGAGCAAGAAGACATTCTTCATCACTGCCATGCTTCACAATATGGAGGTCACTTAAGAGGCAACAAAACTGCTGCCAAGGTGCTGCAGTCAGGGTTCTACTGGCCGACACTGTATAAAGATGCACAAGACTTCTACAAGAACTGTGACAGGTGCCAGCGGACAGGTAACATCTCACGGAGAAATGAGATGCCACTGCAGAACATTCTTGAAGTCGAAATTTTCGATGTGTGGGGGATCGATTTTATGGGACCTTTTCCATCTTCATGTGGAAATCTATACATCCTCCTAGCAGTGGATTATGTCTCTAAGTGGGTTGAAGCTATCGCCACTCAAAAGAATGATGCCAAGACAGTCCAAAAATTTCTACACAAAAACATTTTTTCTAGATTTGGCATCCCTAAGGCGATTATCAGTGATGAAGGGAGACATTTTGACAATAGGGTTATTGCTACCGCCTTGAAGAAATATGGTGTCAAGCATCGGATCGCGACAGCATATCACCCAAAGACCAATGGACAAGCTGAGATATCTAATAAGGAAGTTAAGAACATTCTTGAGAAGATGGTTAAGCCAACTAGGAAAGATTGGTCTTTACTCCTCAATGATGCATTATGGGCATATAGGACAGCTTTTAAGACTCCATTGGGCATGTCTCCATACCGATTGATTTATGGAAAAACCTGTCATCTGCCTGTCGAGATAGAGCACAAAGCATATTGGGCGATTAAGGCATTGAATATGGACTTGGACAAATCAGGCCAGAAAAGGCTGTTAGATCTGAACGAGATTGAAGAAATACGGACAATGGCCTACGACAATGCAAGAATCTACAAGGAGAAAACTAAGAAGTGGCATGACAGGAAGTTGCTGCCACGACAGTTCTGCCCAGGGCAGCTTGTATTGTTGTTCAATTCTAGACTGAAACTTTTCCCAGGGAAACTGAAATCTAGATGGTCGGGCCCTTTCCAAGTCGTACAAGTTTTTCCCCATGGTGCCATCACAATCCGATCATTAAAAGACGGGCACCAATTCAAAGTCAACGGACAGCGCCTCAAGCATTATCAGGGGACTGAAGCCCCAGGAATACAGGAAGTGGTTACTTTAGGAGATGCCCCACAAGGCATCCCTAATTTAACCTAAATTTTATTTTTATTATTTTTATTATTTATTATTTATTAGGAAATTAGGTTTATTTTATTCGAATAATGTTTTTATGTTTACTGTTTTTAGGAAATAAAGGAGGCAAGAAGAATAGGAGAAGTGACCCAAGCCCACCATTCATCCATCAGCCCAGCAAAGCCCAATATTGAAGCCTGTCGTTCCAGTTGCCGCGGTAGACACGGAAAAGACAGGCTGTCACCAGACTGTCATGGCAGACGCAGAAACGTGTGACAAACGCGTAACAGACGCATAAATGCGTGTCAGACGCGTCAGACACGCTAAAGCTTAACAGTCGCCCCGTTATTCACGCCTGCCGTTACAGCTTCAACGGGCAGCAACTCCACCTCTATAAAACCCCGTTTCATTTTCATTTCACTCACTTCTGTTTTTCTTACTTACTCTCCCCTTTAGTTTTTCTTTGTTTTCTTTACTTTCAAACAACCCTTACAACTAACATGTCTTCCAGAAGAACCCGCCGCAGTGCTGCTTCAACCTCTTCACCGGCAGCACCCACCCCGCAGTCCTTCGCAACTAAGGATCTATGGGAAGAACGAGGCTTTATTTACACTCGAAAGGCCGTTAACATGGGCCTCAAGCCTTTCATCGCAAGGACGATTAAAGCCCTCTTGTGGGAACAATTTGCAGAACAACCAGCAGAAATGAATGAAACGCTGGTGAGGGAATTATATGCTGCCATCGGCAGCAGGACGACAACAACAGTGATTGTCTGAGAGATAGAAGTGCCATTCACAGCAGAGCACATCAACAATTTTTATGGCCTCTACTTCGTCCCCAACGACGATGCTCACCAGCAGTTCCTGGACACCCTAGACGATGCTGCCTTCGACGTTGTCATGGCAGAAGTGACAGAAGAAGGGACTGAATGGAACACGAGCCGGAAAAATCCCCATACCGTAAGAAGGGGGCAGCTGCTGCCAGAAGCTAAATTGTGGAACGCCTTCATTAAGAAGAGGTTAGCCCTAATCCACTCAATCATGAACAAACGGCCCATAAATGTGGGACGCTACATGCGGAAGAGTATTTTGGACTGCACCCATAGATCGACGGCCCTCCTCTGCCTTCCCTTCGTTATTACATCTCTCTGCCGCTGCTCTGCCGTACCGGAAGCCACCACCGATCGCCTAGTGAAGGGACGGGGCTGGACATACAAGAATATCATCAGCCTCATGGAGCTGACAGTAGCAACCCCCCTTTCTTCTGTCAACCCTAATGCCGCCCCAGCAGAATCATCAAAGCAGCCCAACCCTGAACCTGTCGCAGCAGCTACTCCGACAGACCCATCTACTCAAATCCTTGCTGCCATTCAGAGGATGGAGGACAGACAGATGGGTTTGATGACATTCATCAAGGATTTTGCCGCCTCCACGGTAAATTTCATTAACCAAACTTTAAATTTTCCTGATGTTGTCTTTCCCACCTTCCCTGCTCACTACTTCACCGTCCCCACCCCTGCCCACACACCTACACCTGCTGCCACACCACATACACAATCTGCTGCCTCCATTCCATCACCTGCCCCGACGGCACCCGACAGCCCTCAGGCCGACACATTCGCCCGAGGAACAAAGCGACCGCCCTCGGATGACATTGCTGCCTTTGTCGCTGGTTTTTTCTTCCTCCGTTTGGGCAGAAAGCGAAGCAGAACCCTCCATTCGGAGGAACTTGGAGAAAGAATTCACACCTGTCAAGAGGCAGAAAAGAATGGCCAACAAAAAGCTTATGCCAAAGGCCAGCACCAGCAGCAGCAGCAGCAGCAGCAGTTCGGACAGCGGCAGCAGCTCTGACATCCAGGTCGTAGAGCAACCAGCCCAGCCTGCCCCACAGCCCAGAATCCGCCGCCAAATCCGCCTCAGCAGCAGCAGTGAAGACAATGCTTAAAATAATTTAAGTTTCTTTTTTTCTTCCTGCCTGCTATATCTATATTTTGTGATATACTGCCTTCATTTTTATTCTGTCATTTGCATTGAGGGCAATGCAACCCTCGAGTTTGGGGGTGGCAACCCTCCATTTTAATGGAGTCTTAGTACATCTTAATTAATTATTGTGTCTTTTACTTATTTAAGTTCTCTAAAAAAATTAGAAAAGACTGAAAATTTTGGCTTAAAACTGTGAAGTGAACTTGCCTGTCGTGACAGCTCTGTCGTGGCAGCATTTTTAAGATAGTTTAAGGAGAAGTTTAGAGCCTTTCTATAGTTCGGAAAAAAAAACTAAACACCATTGTGATTGTTATACTGCTTAGATTTCTTTTAGCCAAACTAGAATAGGAAGCTTAGAACTTGAATAGCCCCTAGAGGTGCCTAACACTGGCTCTAGGAAAGAAGTTTAGCAAAAGAGACACAAAAACCTAGAGGTGCCCGAAACCGGCTCTAGGAAGCTAACTAGAGGTGCCTAAAACTGGCTCTAGTAAAACTTTAGAGAAATCGAGTCAAAAGAAAGAAATCAAAGAAGCATGAAAATGTGCCTTCAAAAATAAACTTTGGCATAAAAGTTCGAGTTAAGAAGTTGAATATTCTAGTGAAACTAAGAGAGTCTTAGCATATAACTGTTCACAAGCATGCACACACTCCACGAGGACTGTAGTGAGATTCCGGACAGATCCTAATCTAGCCGACAGGTTGCTGCCGTCACAGGGAACGAACGACGGGTAAGGTAAAGTTCACTGTTTGAAAGACAAAACAAAAATATTTCATTTTTCTTAGGTCTTAGTTGCTTGAGGGCAAGCAAGAACTTGAGTTTGGGGGTGTGTTGAGTGTGTAAAAGTTCTATTATTTACACCCTTTTAACCCATATTACTGCTGCATTCAAGCATCATTCCATTGCATTTAGGTTAGTTTACAGCAAAACATCACAAATATAGTAAAGGCACAGATTCTACTAAAAGATGGCTAATTTTGCAGGTTGCCGCCATAGTAGACGGAGAAGGCAGGCGCAGGGCAGAGAAGCAAAAGAGCTGAACTGGACAAGCAGACAAAGAGGACGATGCTGCCATGGTGCTGCCGTGACAGCAGAGGATGACAGCAAGTTAGTGGAGAAAAAACAAAGTGGACCTCGATAGATAGAGAAAATTCTGCTCGTCTGTCGTGTGAAAACCTTATATTTTTCCAAGCCCCGAATCAAAAGATATGTCAAGCCCAAAGCTCGAGGAGAGAAAATCCCAAGAAACAAGGAAGACGGCTGGAAAGTAGGTTCCTTGAAGATTAAATCTTTATTAGAATCATACTTTTAATTAAAGTTGTAATCCTTGTTAACCTAGATAACTTGAGCCCAAAGCTTATATAAGGGCATGTATTTTAACCTAGAATAACACCATAGCCGATTACCCCATAACCGACAACCAAAAACCCCTAGCCGTTTACCCGCCGTCGACATGTTCTAAATTCCCCCTAGGGCCACGGGTTGATTTGTAAAGTAGTTGCAAGGGTTGTTTTGTTTTAGGAATTTTCAGTTCAATAAAATAAACTTCAAGTTCTCTTATTTTGGTTATTAACATCTTGCAAGAGCATCGGGAGTGCATTGTGAGGTTATCTATTTACTTAGCATCGGGAGAGTTAAGTATACAAAAGAAATAAGATCAAGTTCTCTAGTTTATAGTTGAACTATCTCGTGCCTAGGGATAGGGCGAGGTTAAGTGGCTAAAGAAGAATTCATACACATTGGTGCTCATCCTTCGATTCACGCCTGGAGGTATCATCAAGACGTGATCATCGACAGACTTGGACCTAGGGATAGGCCAAAGAAGATCTGGGATTCTTGCCAAACTTGAAAGTACTGAGTTGAGAGTTTGCTGCCGCGACGATCAACAGACTGCCACCGTGACAGGTGCTGCCGCGACGGGCGCGACGACAGAACTGGATTTCCTAAGGATTACAATACCTGCACTACTGAACAATTCAATACTTGCCCATTCTCTCTATCTTGATATTTCTACTCTTTTATTTACGTTTACTTTATTTTTCTCGTGATAACTCTCAAATACTTCCTTTACTTTCGTGTAGTGAATTTAGGTGAAGCTATTAGCCCAATCCCTGTGGAGACGATATCCGATACTTCGTATCACTTTACTACTTGCGTCGTGTATACTTGCACTACCATTGCGATAGACTATTTTACACGCAACATTATTCGTCTGTTGTCTACTCTAGATATCAAGAAATAATAGATAGGCAAAACAAGTGTGACTATTCCAGGACTTGTGCCTATTCTAGATACAAAGGACAAATGGATATAATACATTAGAATAGTTGATCACAAAGATGTTACGTTGAATCTTTACTTCTAGTAATTTAGGTGACCATGATACATTGCCAAATGTCACTCATTGTTTGTGATATTGGAATAGTTCTGATAATTGCTACTAATGTTACTGGAACCTACAGGGTCACACCCCATGGTTGAAAAGAGCAATTAATAAACAAGTTACATATGTACAATTTAGTTGTACGTATATAACATGTATAATTAATATTAAGACATATATATTTGATATATATGCTAAAGTATTTTATTATACATAGAATTCCAAATTTAAAATAATTAAAATAATTATAGTTCGGAATTAATTAAAAATCCTATGCAGTTAGGGTAACATACTATAAAAGGGGTTAATGGTCTAGCAGCCGTCTAACCCTTTGAAACGTATTTTTCTCAAAAAACGTTTTGTGAAAAAGAAAATTGCTCTCAACTTTTAAACCGGGTGAACTTAGTAGAGGTTGAGATGATCTATTCGTGGAGGCTAAGATTCTTATCGTTCGTGAGATCGTTAGACGTTTCTGTTCGTGATGTTTATCAAGGAACTCAATGTAAGTAAACCTATTTCTTCCTCTTGAATTCTGATTAAACATACATGGATCACTGGTGAGATCGTCGTGTTGTTTTTCCGCTGTGCCATGGGGTGTGCTGATGATCTTATAGTGGTACCAGAGCCACTTGTACGATCCAGATTCGAGTTAAATACTTGGGTGATGAGATATGTTTATGATGTATGCTTTGTTTTATCATTTTCGGCATATATGTATGATATATTTGTTCGATTTGATAACTTGTATGATTAAGATGTTAATCTGTTTTAATGAATTTTGCAATCAATGGTTAAGAGTTAATCATGAATATGTTGCTATAAGGGTTTATATGTTAATTTTTATCATATAGATCGATGCGTATGCGATAGTAGATCGCATTCTGTGGTGGAACAATGGTTGTTCTGATATGAAAAACCTACAGAACTATAAATCCCAAAAACATGATTTTGTTGATAAAAGTTATCAAATCGTGAGGTTTTCCGCAGAAAAATGTATATGTATGATATGCTTGTTTTGCATGGTGTTTGACATGCATGGTTATAGCACTTTTGTTTTACAATAGTTGTAATTTAAAATACGGCCTGCACGTCGTGCCTCTCTACTCTTCTGTTGTATTTTTCTTCTCATCTTACTCTCTCATATGTAAAAAGAGTTTCTAAAAATTCTCATCATATGAAGCTAACATGTTGTTGATTGGTGACAATGTGTTGTCATTGACATAGTGATGTCAAAATCAAAGCATGAATATGATGTTGGATAACAACATATTGGATTGACCCGCTATGAGCATATGTCTTGGATTATTATGTAATTGTCACGATATTGCTCATAATGATAACTATATGTATGATCCTTTGACTTGAGATCATTAATATCTTAACTTATATTGTTGTGTGCATTGATGCAGTTAAACGTGCATCGTAAATGGTTGCACTATAAAGACTGACATTGACCATATCATGATATGTGTAGTGGGGTATGAATGGTCAAGATAGGATTTGTCCTTCCTACATAATAGGTAACATATCACATGCCACTTGATTGAGTAAGACTAGAAATGCATGGCCATGCTCGAATAAGTTGATATGAGATATCACATATTATTCGTTCGTTGTCTACTCTAGATAGGCAAAACAAGTGTGATTATTCCAAGACTTGTGCCTATTCTAGGTACAAAGAACAAAGGGATATAATACATTAGAATAGTTGATCACAAAGATGTTACGTTGAATCTTTACTTCTAGTAAATTTAGGTGACCATGATACGTTGATAGATGTCACTCATTGTTTGTGATATTGGAATAGTTCTGATAATTGTTACTAATGTTACTGAAACCTACATGTGTTGCGTGTAAAACAGTCTATCGTAATTTGGTGCAAGTATACACGTCACAAGTAATAAAGTGATACTAAGTATCAGATATCATCTCCAAAGGGACTGTAAATACTTCTATCTTTAAAAGCTTGACAAGGAAATATATGAATTTAATAAAGAGTTTTGAGTAATTTAGGAAGTAAACTGAAATAGATAAAGGAATCAGATTGAGAAAATAGGTTGGTATTGATTTGCTCAGTAGTGCCGGTATTGCACTGTTCAGAAGACTTTCTGTTGCGTCTGTCGTCGCGCCTGTCGCAGCAGCACCTGTCGTGGCAGAGGTATGTTGATGTCGCGGCAGTGATCAACAACTATGTACATCAAGTTCAACAAGAATCCCTGTTGTGACTCTTCCTATCCCTAGGTTCAAGTTATGTCGATGAACACGTCTTGAATGATACCTCCCGGAGTGAAACAAAGGATGAACACCGATGTTTGTGAATTCTTCCTTAGTTGCTTAACCTTGTACATATCCCTAGGCCAAGATGGTTTAACCATAAACTGGAAAACTCGTATTTACTCCTTTCGTATACTTAACTCTCCAGATATTAAGTAAATGGATAACCTAACAATGCTCTCCCGAAACTCTTATGAGATGTTGAAACAAGAGTAAATAAACTTGAAGCTTTTATTAATTGAACAGAAAAATCCTAAGAAATAGTACAATCCTCACAACTACTTTACAAGATCAACCATTAACCCTAGGGGAAGTTTAGAACATGATGAAGATGGGAAAAAGACTAGGGTTTTGGGGGAAGACGGCTAGGAGCTAGATATCCTTTGCCTTGTCGAATTACAAGCATATATATAGGCTTTTTTCTTAAGTATTCTTAATGGCCAAGAATACAAGTTTTAATCAAAGTACAAATCTATTAAAGACTAAATCTCTGAGTAGATGTCTTTTAATTCACCTTATCTTCTTGCTTTGACTTTTTCCTCAAATTTAGGGCAATGCCTTCCTTGTGCTTCTGGGCTCCGACGATTATGCAAGTGGTCCACGAAAATCAGGCTTTAAATGTTCTATTAGTTGAACTCCACTTTGCATTTTTCTTCACCATAGCCTTCACTGTCGCCTCTTCTGCCACGACAGTGTTGTAACCGGCAAAATTCTTCAACCCTTCACTCTAGCTCTGCAACTATCCTCTGTTCCTCTACTACCACAACATGTACTTGCAAGAATAAACCAAAAATCAGCAACATATGTGCAATATTATCTATTTGTGATGTTTATGTAAAATCTATCCTAAAATGCAACTAAACATGCTTGAGTACATCAATAATATGGGTAAATGAGGGTTAAAATATAGAACATTTATGCACTCAACACACCCCAAACTCAAGTTATTTCTTGTCCTCGAGCAAATGCAACCTAACTAAGAATGAATTTTTCTTGGCTTGGCTTAGCTCATTGAACAACTATTACCTACATCACCTTCACTATCAAGAGCCGTACCTTTTCGGGTGTTTATGGACTTATCCGGAGCAATGCTATAATTCTCGTGCAAGTGTGTGCAGGTTTTGTGAACATATATGTGCCTAGACTCTTTAGTAATTAGAACAGTTATGGTACTCACTTGAGTTGTATTTCAAACTAATTTTTAACTGGAGGCAATTCTTAGGCTCCTTTAGTTTTTTCTAACTTAGACCAAAGTTTTTTTTTATTTCTACTTGAGCCGGTTTTGGGCACCTCTAGCTATCTTCCTAGAGTCGGTGTTAGGCACCTCTAGGGGCAACTGAGTCTAAGTTTTTTTTTTCAAACTCAAGTGGTTAAGCTTCCTATTCTAAGTTTACTAGGAGTAGTCTAGACAACATATAAGTCACAAAGGTGTTTTTAAAGTTCAGAACTATAGTAAGGCTCTAAATAATTCCTAAAACACCCTAAAGACACTATCACGACAGAGAATGTTGCGGCAAGTAGGCGCAGTTCAAAGATTTAAGCCAAAAAAAATTTGACACAAAAAGTAACTAGTAATGAGACATAAATTAAATTAAGTTCATTAATTAAAGGAGGATTGCCTACCCACAAACTCGAGGGTTGCATTGTCCTTAATGTATGACACAAACAGAGGAAATAAAAAACATCACAAATATCACATAAAAACACATACAACAAAAAGAGTAAACGAACTTAAGTTGAAGAGGTGTCGTCACTGCTGTTGTCGATGCAGAGCTATCTGCGGGCAGTTGCTTTGGTGGTAGGGGCTGGTTTTGGATTTGGAGAGGGTGAAGCTACCTTCTTCTTGGTCTCTCGAGGTGGATAGACTCTAGTAGGTGAGATTTTTGGGGCCTTGTCCAGGACCTCGAGTTTGCTGTCACTGCTGTTGCTGCTGTCTACTCTGTCGCGGCAGGGTTCCTCATCATCGATGTCAAGCCTTTTCTTCTTCATCGGAGGGAAGTCCTTGGCTATCTCTCGGACGATAGAGGGCTCAAAGTCGGAGTCATCCTGCCAGACTGAGGAGGAGGAGAAACCTTCGAAATATTTTAGGTCTATCTCTGGTAATGGTTCCTTTCGTTTGGTTCCTCAGGGAGTGACAGATCGTCTGTCACCGTCTCCGGTCGTGGAAGAGGGTGTAGTAGAGGCAGCTTTTGGTGTGAGCGTCTTAGGGAATGGCAGTGGTGAAGTCCCTCATGCACTCCATGAATCCTAGCTGTCGTGCCTCTATCTTCTTCAGCAGTTGAATTATTTGGTTGGAGGAGGTGGCTTCTGGTTGTGCAGGTTATGTCGGCTCAGGCTCTGCCGCGGTATGTTCTATGGACTCTGGTTCTGTCGTCGATTCTGTCGTAGTAGAGGGATCAACATAAGCCATTGAGGTGGCTACCTTCTGTTCCATCAAGCTGTAGATGTTCTGTTGCGTCCACCCCTTGCCCTGGATCTTCACGTCTTCATCAATTTCGGGCACATTATTGGCTCGGTAGAGGGATGTGATGAGGTAGGGGAAGAAGAGGGGACCCATTCCTCTTAGTGCACATTCATGGATGCCATCGAGGTTGTATTTACCAACGTTGGTCTGCCGCTGGTTAATGATGGAGTGTACAAGGGCAAGCCTCTGTCGGTCCACTGTTGTGTTGTGCGATGTTGGCATGAGATGCTTCTTTACAAAGTGGTTCTAGAGCTTTGCAGCAGGTGTGAGTTGGGTTCTTCGCACTGTCAATCTATGTTTTGGATCATCATTCCAGTTGGTGCCCTCTCCAGTCAGGTCTACCATGATGCCGTCATAGTCTACCGGTGACAGATTGCTGATAAACATGTTGTGTGCATCCTCTTTCCTGCCTACATTTATGCCATAGAGTGTATTGATGTAGGCTGGCTCGAGAGTGATTTCCTTACCCGTAACAGTGACTGTCGTGGCATCCTTGGATGTGACGGCAGCATAAAATTCACAGAAAAGTTTAACGTTCATCTCTTCTGGTTGTGCCGCGAACATATGCCACTTTAATGCAATAATCCGTTTGGCAATGAACCCTTCGAGCCCTAGATCTCATGTCTTCTTTGTGTAGGTGAAGCCTCTTTCCTCCCACATCTCCTATTTTTGAAAAGAATCATAATATCTTTTCTTTGAATCTGCCGAGGCGAACCTTCTATGGATTCTGCTGTATCTAGAAATGGAGACTGCTGCGGCAGATGTGGAGGCATCACTTCTTCTGGTTGATCTCGTCGTCATTGTAAGGAAACTATACCAATAAAAAATACTTGAAAAGCTAAAATGCTCGGAAACAAAGTAGAGAGAAAAAAATGAGGTGAAAAATGAAATGGAGGTAAGGGTTTATATAGAACAGAATTTTCTGCCCGTTGAAGCCGTAACGGGTGGCGTGAAAAACGGAGCTAGCTGTCACATGGTTTCCTAACGCATCTAATACGGGTTTCCGTGTCTGCTACACGCCTGTTACGCATTTCGTGTCAGTCGCGACAACTTCGTGATAGGCTGTATTTTGCGTGTCTACCGCGACAGCTGGTGACCGGCTGTCACGACAACCTTGTTGCCATTGGGCTTCTTGGGCTGTTGTGAATGTGGTGGGCTGGTTCATTCTCTCTCCTTACTTAGCTTCTTTTATTTACTTGAAAATTAAAATAAAAATAAAAAATTCTTATTTCCTAAAGCAATAAAAATAAAATAAAATAAAATAAAATAAAACAAAGTTAAATTAGGGAGTGCCTTGAGGGGCATCTCCTAAAGTAACTACTTCCTGCTCTCTTGGGGCTTTAGTCCCCTGATAATGCTTTAACCTTTGTCCATTCACTTTGAATTGGTGGTCGTCCTTAGATTTTGATGGCACCATGAGGAAAAACCTGGACTATTTGGAATGGTTCAGACCACCTAGACTTTAGCTTTCCTGGGAAGACCTTCAACCTAGAGTTGAATAACAACACCTTCTGCCGTGGGCTAAACTGTCGTGGCAGCAATTTTCTATCGTGCCACTTTTTTGTTTTGTCTTTACAAATTCTGGCATTGTCATAGGCCATGGCTTGAATTTCATTTGAGTCCAGTAGACTTTTCTGCCATGCTTTGTCCCAGTCCATGTTAACTATCTTGATAGCCCAATATGATTTATGTTCTATCTCGACAAGTAGGTGGCATGTTTTTTCGTAGATGAGGCGGTAGGGTGACATTACCAATGGTGTTTTAAATGCAGTTCTGTAGGCCCATAACGCATCATTCAGGTGAAGAGACCGGTCATTTCTAGATGGTTTAACCATTTTTTCCAAGATGTTCTTCACTTCTCTGTTTGAGATTTCCGCCTGCCTATTGGTTTGAGGGTGATATGTTGTTGTGATCTTGTGCTTATTTCCATACTTCTTCAACGCACTAGCAATTACCCTGTTGTCAAAGTGCCTACCCTCAACCCTAATGATCGCCCTTGGGATGCCAAACCTTGTGAAGATATGTTTGTGGAGAAATCTTTGCACGGTCTTGGCATCATTTATTTACGTGGCGATAGCCTCTACCCACTTGGACACGTAGTCCACTGCCAACAGTATGTACAAATTCCCACAAGAGGCTTTGAATGGTCCCATGTAGTCGATTCCCCAAACATTGAAAATTTTGACTTCGAGAATGTTCTGCAGGGGCATCTCATGCCTTCTAGAGATGTTTCCAGTCCTTTGGCATTTTTCACAATGCTTGTAAAAGGCTTGTGCATCCGTGAACAATGTAGGCAAAAAAAAACTAGATTGCAGAACTTTGGCAGCAATTTTGTTTCCTCCAAAGTGTCCTCCATAAAGAGTAGCATGGCAGTGGTGGAGTACTTCTTCCTGTTCTTTATGTGTTATAAATCTTCTGATGGTTCGTCCCAATAATAATGTTTTGCATCATTTTGGAACCTCTTCCTTGCTTGCTAATTAAGTTCAGGAGGTAATAAACCACTCACAATGTAATTTACTATGTCAGCATACCAAGGGAATTTAGGAAGCTTACCTACCGCCATGGTTGTCGCGGCAGTGCTGGTGGCAGTGAATAACTGCTCGTCTGGGAAGGTCTCATGTATGTTAATCTTGTCTTTAGCTTGGTCCTTTCCCATCTCCAATCTTGACAAGTGATCTGCTACTTGGTTTTTTTGTTCCCTTCTTGTCCTTGATTTCTATATCAAATTCTTGCAATTGTAGAATCCAACGTATCAGCCGTGGTTTTGCATCCTTCTTGGTGAACAAATATTTTAGTTCTGAATGATCCGTATGACCACGCTTTTGTTCCAAGTATGTATGGTCGGAACTTGTCAAAAGCGACACCACCGCTAGCAACTCCTTCTCTGTTGTGGTGTAGTTTATCTGGGCATCATTTAAGGTTTTGCTGGCATAATATATAACGTGGAAGAGTTTCCGCTTCCCCTTCCGCTGCCCTAGTGCTACCCCGACAGCATACTCACCAGCGTCACACATAATCTCGAATGGTAAACTTCATTCTGGTGGCTGCACTATTGGAGCTGTTACCAGCTTCTCCTTCAGTGTCTTGAATGCCTCAGTACATTCAGTATTGAAGTCAAACGCTCTAATCTGTTCCAACAAAAGACACAGGGGTTTAGTGATTTTAGAAAAATTGGCAATAAATCTATGATAAAACCGTGCGTGTCCTAAGAAACTTCTAATGCCCTTGACTGTGGTGGGTGGCGACAGTTTTTTGATGACTTCGATTTTTGCTCTGTCCACTTCTATGCCGCTGCATGAGACCTTGTGTCCCAACACTATGCCCTCATCCACCATAAAGTGGCATTTCTCCCAGTTCAATACAAGGTTAGCCTCCTCTCATCTTTCAAGCACATTCATTAAATTACCTAGGAAATTGTTGAAACTCTCTTCAAAGACAGAAAAGTCATCTACGAAGATCTCCAAGAAATCTTCAATCATATCCAAGAATATTGCCATCATGCACCGCTGGAGAGTTGCTAGTGCATTGCATAGTCCAAATGGCATTCTTCGAAAGGCGTATGTTCCATATGGGCATGTGAAGGTTGTTTTCTCCTAACCCTCTGGTGCAATTGCAATTTGATTGTAACCTGAGTAACCATCAAGGAAATAATAGTAAGGCTTCCCCGCTAATCTATCTAACATTTGATAAATAAAGGGTAAGGGGAAGTGGTCCTTCCGATTAGCTTTGTTAAGCTTTCGGTAGTCCATACAAACCCTCCAACCGGTCACAGTCCTGCTTGGGATTAACTCGTTTTCCTTGTTTGTTACTACCGTTATGCTTCCCTTCTTGGGTACGCATTGCACCGGGCTCACCCATTTGCTATCCGAGATGGCGAATATAATTTCAACATCAAGCCACTTGATGATCTCTTTTCGTACCACCTCTCGCATAGCTTCATTTAATCTTCTCTGGGCATCAATTGTTGGCTTATGGTCATCTTCCAAGAGGATTTTATGCATACAAATTGCCAGACTGATGCCTTGGATGTCGGCAATGGTCCATCCAATTTCCTTCTTATGCTGTTGTAGCATCCTGATCAGTTGTTGTTCTTGTTCCTGCATCAACTTAGAAGAGATGATTACGAGCAACATATAATTAAGACCAAGAAAAACATATTTGAGCTGCCCTGGTAGGGGTTTAAGATCTAAGGCATGTGGCTGATCTATGGAAGGCTTTTGAATCACATGTTCATTAAAGGTATAGTTCAATGGTTCAAAGAACTTACTTGGACGCGTGCCTATCCAATTTACCTCCCCAGGACCTTCAGTTTCAGATGTATTATTGTCTGAGGAGTCGTTGTCATCAATGTTGTTGTGGCAGTCTTCTAGGTGACTGTGGTGACAGTGACCAAGTTGTCTGTCGTGACAGCTTCTTCTGATGCAGGGTTGGTCTAAAATTACTTATGCTATTGCCTTACATTCTTCCTCTGCATCAGCCTAATTTATGGCTTGGAGAACATTGAGCTTTATCTGCTGGTCATTGACTATCATAGTCATTTCTCCTTTCTCTACATCGATCAATGTTCTACCTGTGGCTAGGAAGGGTCACCCCAGAATATCCTCAATCTTTCCTTTCGGCTGTACGTAAGAGCGGTCTGCCAGTTGCAGCATGACTGTTGTGGGTCTTGCTTGTCCAATACCTAGCTTTTGAAAAATAGATTTGGGCATTAGATTAATACTATCACCAAGATCACAAAGTGCCATACCCACAAACTTAGAACCAATTATGTAGGGTATGATGAAACTCTCAAGATCCTTCCTCTTCGGGGGTAGACTCTTATGAAGGATTGCCATGCATCCTTCCGTCATCATTACAATTTCAAATTCCTCTAGTCTGGATTTCCTAGACATTGCATCTTTCAGGAATTATGCATAACCGGGCATCTGCTTAATGGCCTCCAACAACGGTATGTTGATGTGTACTTTCTTAAAAACATATTAGATCTTTTTAAGATGGTACTCATGTTTTTGTTTCTGTAACCACTGTGGAAAAAAGGGTGGAGGACGGCAGTCTTCGAGGTGTTTTTCACATGGGAATCGAATCTGAGGAGGCTTACAATCTTCAGCTTCTTACGTCGCCTCCTCTACTTCTTCTGCTATCGTGGTTGGTGTGACGACAACATGTTTCTTCCCTTCTGTCGGGGCAGTGTTGTCGACAAGTGTCTATAGGGTCAATTCCTTACCAGATGTTTCTTTAATTATCGGTCATTGTAGATGTTTCCCATATCTCGTTGTAATGGCTTTGCACTACTCATGGGTGGGTTTTCTAGTGGCCTCATTATCACTGGGGAATCCTCCATTCTGCCTTGTGTTGATGAACTGTGAAACCTGACCCATCTGTGTCTCTAGAGATTTTAAGGTAGCTTCATGGTTTGTCATTCTCATTTTTTGTCTTATCCATGAAGGTTTCAGTTTTCTTGACAAAATGGTCCATGGTTGCCTTATATGCTCCAGTCTGGGACATGAAGGTTGCTAGGGTCTGTTTCAGTATGCTTGTGGTGGCTGACAGCTGCTGTTGTGGCTGCTGCTGTGGTTGTTGTCGTGACAGAATTATGGAACCTCCTTGGTTCTGGTTATTCTGGACTGGAGGATTCAATGCATTGTTTGGGTTACTCCAGGAAAATTTGGGGCCCTTCCTCCAATTCGGGTTGTAGTTGTTGGAGTCATAGCTTCTGTTTTTGTTGTAATTTGCAACATACATTCCCTCTTCCAGCTGTAAGGGACACTAATCTGTACTGTGGTTTCCACTGCAAGTTTCACACACCTCCTCGGTAGAAAATACAGCCTTAGATTCCTTTCGCTACAGGTTTTCAACTACCTTAGTGAGGTATGCAATTTGAGGTTTTACCCAGTCGTCAAATTCGTATTCCTTGACAGATACTCCTCGTCTTCTTCCTCTTCGAGCTATGGGGAACAATTCATTGTTCTTTGCTAACTTTTTCAACACCAGCATTGCATCTTCTAGTTCCTTGTCTAGTAACAAGTCATTTGATGTTGAGTCTATCCTCATCTGAGTGTGTGCATTGGCAGCATTATAGAATTTGACAACCTGATTCCATATAGGGAATCCATGCATCGGGCAGTTTCGTAAAAGAGTTGTAAAACGATCCCTTGCCTCGTGCATTGGTTCATCATCTTCCTGTTGAAAAGTAGCAATTTCGTTACATAATCTTTTAGATAAGAGGGAAGGATTAAAACTAGAGAGAAATTCACGAAAGAGATCCGCCCAAGTTATTATTGAACCCTAAGTTAACTTGTTCCACCAGGTTTTTGCTTTATCCCTCAATGAATGAGGAAATAGCCAGAGTCTCAGTACTTTCGGGCTTATTCCTGGTTGTCTTAATGATCCACAGATCTCCTGGAAGGTTTTTAGATGTTCACGCGCATACCTTGTAGCAGAGCCAGCAAATTGTCCAGGCAGAGTTTATCATGCTGAACATCACAGGTTTTAGTTCGAAGTGTTCAGCTTCCACATCTGGCAGCGTAGTTTGTAGCTAAACGTGATCATTGTCCATATACTCCCTTCATGTTTGTCGTGCTGTTGGGACAGCAGGCGGTTGCCGATCGTTTTGGGCATCAATAGGAGGATCATCATCAACCCTGGGGTTGTTGTTGTTGTTGTTGTTGTTATCTGCCACATTTCTTTGTCTTTCGTTCACCATTTCTTCGAGTCTTTCTTCGAGATAGTTGTTTCTTTCTATCAAGAGCTGGGCTTGGTTCCTGAGATGGTATGTCCGATCGATTTCTAGGTCTAATTCGTACTCAGGTTCTTTACCACGTCTCGATCTGCGCATAAGCAATATGAGAACCTTTTAAAAAGCACGAGGAAAATAAAACAACTAAAAACTAAAAGAAATAAAAACAAAAATAAAAAGGTGCAGTAATTTAAGGTAAAGGTAAGTTGCTAGTCCCCGGAAGACGCCAAAAAATTGTTGCGTGTAAAAGAGTCTATCGCAATTTGGTGCAAGTATACATGTCACAAGTAATAAAGTGATATTAAGTATCGGATATCGTCTCCACATGGACTGAAAATACTTCTATCTTTAAAAGCCTGCACGAGGAAATAGATGAATGTAATAGAGTTTTGAGTAATTTAGGAAGTAAACTAAAATAGATAAAGGAATCAGATTGAGAAAATAGGCTGGTATTGATTTGCTCAGTAGTGCCAGTGTTGCACTGTTCATAAGACTTTCTATTGCGTCTGTTGTCGCGCCTGTCACGGCAGCACCTGTCGCGGTAGAGGTATGTTGATGTCGTGGCAGCGATCAACAACTATGTACTTCAATTTCAGCAAGAATCTCTGTTGTGACTCGTTCTATCCCTAGGTCCAAGTTCTGTCGATGAACACGTCTTGGATGATACCTCCCAGTGTGAATCAAAGGATGAACACCGATGTTTGTGAATTCTTCCTTAGTTGCTTAACCTTGTACCTATCCCTAGGCCAATATGGTTGAATCATAAATTGGAAAACTCGTATTTACTTCTTTCGTATACTTAACTTTCCCGATATTAAGTAAATGGATAACCTTACAACGCTCTCCCGAAACTCTTATGAGATGTGTAACGCCCCGGTTTTGGGCTTAGGAGTTTTGGGTGTTGACCGGTTGGTCAAAGTGCTGTTCGAATCTTAAGGGGTTAAATTAGGAAAGCCTAGTTCGGGTTGCATTAAAAATATGGAAAAATGTTCTAAAATCATCTTTTAATATAATTAAGTGAACTGTGAAATCAATTTTGGAAAATGAGTTTTGGAAGTGTGACATTTTGGCTAGTGACCAAAATGTAATTTTCGCAAGTTTGGTGGCTATTTTATAAAGGATTGGAACTTTGAATCTTTAAGGAGCTATTAATCCAAAGGTGATCTCTCCAGATTTTTCTAAGGTTTTATAAGCTATTTTCTGATTTTAAAGATAACAAAAAGGAGGGAAAACTCATTTTGGCAATTTTCTCAACTAACTTCCCATTTTCTTTCTCTCTTTTTCTCTCAACCCAAACACTCCATTTCCAGAGCTTTGTTTCTGATTTTCTCACCTAAATTCCTCCTTTCAACTCTCATTTGATTGCAAATCATTGTATCTTCAAAACCTCTTCAATTGCTACAAGTTTCAACAAGCATTTTGATTGCAAAAGTGGAGAAATACAAGTTTGGAGGTAAGAACGTCCTTCTCCTCTAAACTATCAGTTCTTTACTGAAATTCCTAAGTTTTCAATCCTAAATTGATGTTTAATTAAAGGCTTTTAAGTTGATTTATGGATCTTGGCTTATTATGCAAGATTTTGATGATTTTTGATGATTTTCGTTAGATCTGAGTAATCTGTGTTTTAAGAGATGCTTTTGATGTTAAATGATCTCTAAAATGATGTGGAATTGAGTTTTGATTGATGCAATCCCGGATAGGTTGAGTTTCCTAAGTTTAGCTTGTGTTTTAAGGTAGTTTTTGGGGTGATCTTGGTGATCTGTTGTTGCTGGAGGTATAAGGTTGTCGATAGGTTGTTTTTAGATGTTTTATGATGTTAATGGAAGTGAGGTTGTGCTGGTTTATGGCTGGGCTTTGTTTAGAAGTGGTTTGGATGCATTTTCGGTTGTGTTTGGTGGCCGAAAATGGAGGTTGGATGAGAGCAGCGAGTTTAGGTGCTTTCATTGAAGCAATTAATGCATGATGATGCATTAATCCTCTGCTTTGATGTGTTGAAACAGGGGAGGCATCGTTGGATCCAAGATTGGTTGATCCGGAAGCTTGATTTGGTGCTTTGGCTTGAAGCAAAGTGGAAATCGGTGAGTGCATTTGTGGAAAATGGATTTTCAGCTTTAAAACCAAGGTTTGAAGGTGTTGGGAGCTTAGTTTAAGTCTAAACAACTTTGCTAAGCTCAAGTGTAAGTTTTCGGATTTTCTCTCTAGTGGTGGCCATGACTTGATGTTTTGCAAAGTGATGATTTGCATGTTTTAATTACTGTTTTGAAAGCATGTTTTAGCATGGATTTTGCTGATGATATAAGCCATATGTTGAAGGTAACTCTATGTAGGAGTACCTTGCTTTTATACATTGTTTAAATGTGGATTGATGCTTTAAAATACATGATGAAAATGGCTTGGTTAAATGCTTTAAAACAATGGATTAAATGATGAATATGATGTATATTGGCAAGTGATGTTTTGAAAAGATTAAGGTCACTAAGGTGGTTAAAAGTCCTTGAGTGAGCCTTGTTACTTAAGATCATCAAGGTGGTTAAAAGTCCTTGGATGATTCTTGTTGCGGACACTAAGGTGGTTAAAAGTCCTTAGGTGATCCTTTCCATGGTGTTTAAAAGTCCATGGGGCCAAGGTGTTTAAAAGTCCTTGGGGCCAAGGTGTTTAAAAGTCCTTGGGGTGATTCAAGCATTGGACACAAAGGTGGTTAAAAGTCCTTGTGTGGTCCTTATTCATGGTGTTTAAAAGTCCATGGCCAAGGTGTTTAAAAGTCCTTGGGGCCAAGGTGTTTAAAAGTCCTTGGGAAAGTTGTTGAACTTATTTTATGAAATGAAATGTATCACTTGAGCCAATATGACATGTTAAGTAACTTGTGAACCATGAGATGCTTGTTTTAAGGTTTATGTTGAAGCATGAGATTGCTTGTTTTAAGTATGCTTTTGAGCATGTGCAAGGATTGATTTTAATCATGATTTATAAATGGTTTTAATTGCATTATTGAATTGTTTTAATGAGCATGCCTCACTAAGCTTTTGCTTAGGCTCTCTATGTTTTCTTAATTCAATAATGCAGAGCATTAGAGTACCTTAAGGGGCTGCAAGGAAGGGCAAGCAATCAAGTTCAAGTGAAGCTCAAAGTATGGAAGGTTTTGTTAAACATTTAGCTTTTGTGTGTTTTGGCAATGGGGGACCAATGTGTATGTTTTGGGAGGTGTTTGAGACTCCCTAAGTATGTTGAATGTTGTTGAGATTGCTGGTTTTTGAATTGGAACCTTATATGCTTGTTTTGGAAGTTTGGAGTTTTAATAGCTAGCTTGTGTAGGAAGCATGCCTATAGAATTGGGGCTTTTTGCATATGATGTTAATTTGATGATGTGATGGTTCCTACAAGTCTTAAATATGTTTAATTGCATGCTGGTAAAGTTTGGTGACATTTGGAGCATGTTTGAATGATCAATTGCATGATTTGGTATGCTTGTTTGCTGCAATCTGTGCAGGCGTTTCGGAACAGTATGCACCGTTTCGGAATGGGTGCCTTACACGAACCAGGCGTCCGAAACGGTGTGCACCTTTTCGAAACGGTTTGGTCTCTGCCAAGGCCGTGTTTCGGAACGGTGTTGATCGGTTTCGGAACGGCCCACGTTTCGGAACGGGGTTGATCCGTTTCGGAACGTCCGACCGTTAGGGGGCTGTCATTGGCAGTTTTATGTTTTGAATTGTTTACGTTTTGGTCCCGAATCTTGTATGTTCAATTGTGTGAGCTTGGGAAGTCCTTTTGAGCTGAAATTTCACAGAGAAGCATGAAACCTGATTAATTTCAAGATGGTAACTTTAATTTGAGTTAAGTCCTATTAATGATCAGAAATTACAATTTGGTCCCTAAAGTTGTAATTTGTTCAATTGGGTCCCTGTTTGATCTCTGATGTTTGTGATCTTTGAAGTATGATGTTTGTGTGATCACAATTAGGATTAATGTGCATCTAGACAAGATTAAAAAGAAAAAAAAGGGTCGTTAATCAAGGTTGACTTTCGGGTTGACTTTGGTTTTCCCCGTGTGACTTTCTTAGTTCGGGTCAACCGTCTAGGCTGGGTTAATGGGGTTACATTTGGTGGTATCAGAGCTGAGTTTGCGAGTAATTGGGAATGAATGTATGCATGAGTGAAGCATGTTTGCCTTGTATGCTTGTTGTGTGAAAGCATGTTCAGTGGTTTGAGATGTTGATGCAATTGAGATGTATGCTATGATGTTGCATGCTGAGGGTACCCATTGCCAAACAAAAGCTAATGAAATGAAATTGATGTTGAATGAAATTGAGCTTGAATACTTGGATTGCTTACCTTGCTGGGCCTGACTTGTTTTATTTTTGCATTGTGATTGCATGGTAAAAGTATGGCACCACGTAGAGAGTTACGAGGTAGTGTGCGAGCTACGGCTCCTAACGAGAATGAGAATGAAGAGAATACGGGTAGTGCTGTGTTACCCCCTCCTCCGCCTGGTGGTGGTGCTGGAGGTGAGCGAGCTGAAGCTGCAGCTGGTGCTGGAGCTGCTGGACCAGAGGTTGGTCAGGGGCAAGCTATGCCAGATATGTCTATGCTGGTACAAGCTATTGCGGGTGCTTTTCGAGCAGCAGTAGCTGGAGCTCAAGGAGCTGGGCATCAGGGAGATGCTGGAGTCAGATTACCTTTGGAGCGTCTACGCAGTCTTGGAGGGACTGAGTTCAGAGGCATGTCTGCTGAGAGTTCAGAAGCTTGGCTAGAGAGTACCAAGCGTATCTTGGGTCAGATGAGCTGCACGGATGTGCAAAAGTTGGGCTGTGTTGTGTCCTTGCTGCAGGACGATGCATATACGTGGTGGACGACCACCATAGCTGGGATGGCTGAAACTGATGTTACTTGGACATTCTTTCAGAATGCGTTCAAGAGGAGATATCTTGGAGTGAGATATCTGGATGAGAAGAAGCGTGAATTCATGTCTCTAACCCAAGGGAGCATGAGTGTAGCTGAGTACGAAGTGCAGTTTGTACGCCTCAGTCAGTATGCACCGGAGCTGATACCTGATGAGCGAGAGAGGTGCGAAAGGTTCCGTTATGGCTTAGTGACGGAGGTTAAGACCTACATGTTGGCTGCTGAGTACAATGATTTTGATGTGTTGGTTAGTCGATCCAAGGACATTGAGATGAACTTGGGTTTAGCTGCGAAAGGTGCTGGAGCAAGTTCTGGCAAGAGAGCTGCTGAGTATAGTTCCGGAGGTGGACGGAACAAGAGGGGACGTGATCAGAGGTATCAGTCCTCAGCCAAGAGAGGTGGTGGTGCGCCTGCTAGGGGTGGTTTTGCTAGAGCTGAACCAAGTGCTTGCTGGATATGTGGTTCGCGTGGTCACATGAAGCGTGACTGTCCTCGTGCTGTGAGGGAGGTGCAAGCTCCTGTTGCGGCTGCTAGTAATGAATGTTGGAACTGTGGTTCTGTTGATCATCTGAGGCGAGATTGTCCGAGGTTGGCTGGTGGCCAAGATCGTGCTCCTGTAGCTGCACAGCAGAGAGGTCGTGGGCGTGGCCGTGGTAATTTTCAGAGGAGAGAGGAAGGTGGTCGCGGAGTAGCTCATGTTGTGGCTATTCAGCCTGAGGGTGGAGGCCAAGCGAGGGTGTATGCTCAGCGCGAGGGAAGGAATGGTGTTGATGTGATTGCAGGTACCTTTACTTTGCAATCCTTGTCATTGCTTTCTTTGATTGATTCTGGATCTACGCATTCATACATTTTGCGTGAGCATGCTGAGTTGCTTGGTTTGCCTGTTGAGTCTTTGGATGTTGGTGTTCGTGTCACTAGTTCTTTTGGTGAAACTGTTGTGACTCGAAAGCTTTATAGAAGGTGTCCCTTGGTTGTTCAAGAACATGTCTTTCATGTTGATTTTATGGAGTTGCCTTTCTATGGTTTTGATGTGATCCTTGGTATGGATTGGCTTACTGAGCATCGTGCTGTTGTGGATTGTGAGAATAAGCGGGTTTCGCTTAAGCTTGCGGATGATTATGAAGTTGTTGTTGTTGGCGAGAATGTGAAGTTTCTTGCTAATGTGGTGTCTACCTTGGAGGCGAGTCGGATGCTGAGGCAAGGTTGCGAAGCTTATCTAGCTTTTGTGATGAATCCTAGCTCTAAGGAGTTGAGGGTGCAAGATATCAAGGTTGTGAAGGAGTTTCCTGGTGTTTTTCCTGAAGAGTTGCCTGGTTTACCTCCTAATCGCGAGGTGGAGTTTGGAATTGAGCTGTATGAGAATACAACTCCTGTGTCCATTACTCCCTATAGAATGGCACCTAAGGAGCTGAAGGAGCTGAAGACGCAGTTGCAAGAGCTGCTTGATCGTGGTTTCATCCGGCCGAGTGTGTCGCCTTGGGGTGCTCCTGTCTTGTTTGTGAAGAAGAAAGATGGCACTATGAGGATGTGCATTGATTACCGTCAGCTGAACAAGTTGACTATCAAGAATCGGTATCCTTTGCCGAGGATTGATGATCTCTTTGATCAATTTCGGGGAGCTGCTGTGTTCTCTAAGATTGACTTGAGGTCAGGGTATTATCAGTTGAAGGTGAAGGATGTGGATGTGCCTAAGACAGCTTTCAGGACAAGGTATGGGCATTATGAGTTCCTTGTGATGCCGTTTGGTTTGACAAATGCTCCTGCTGCTTTCATGGACATGATGAATCGTGTTTTTCATGAATACCTGGACAAGTTCGTTGTGGTGTTCATTGATGATATCCTCGTGTACTCGCGTACTGAGGAGGAGCACGAAGAGCATTTGAGGATTGTGTTGCAAGCTTTGTTGGAGAATCAGCTTTATGCTAAGTTGAGCAAGTGTGAGTTTTGGCTTAGGGAGGTGGTGTTTCTTGGGCATGTGGTCTCAGCTGAGGGGATTCGTGTTGATCCTCAGAAGATTGAAGCGGTGATGAACTGGAAAGTTCCTAAGTCTGTTCATGAAGTCCGTAGTTTTCTTGGTTTGGCGGGATACTACCGGAGGTTTGTGGATGGTTTTTCAAGATTGCTGCTCCTTTGACGAAGATGTTGCAAAAGGATGTTAAGTATGAGTGGATAGAAGCGAGACAGCAGGCTTTTGAGAAGCTGAAGGCGGCTTTGACTCAAGCTCCTATCTTGATTCAGCCTGAATCAGGGAAAGAGTTTGTGGTCTATAGTGATGCACCCTATGTTGGTCTAGGGTGTGTGCTGATGCAAGAGGGTAAGGTTGTGGCTTATGCGTCGCGGCAGTTGAAGGTGCGTGAGCGCAACTATCCTACGCATGATATTGAGTTGGCTGCAGTGGTGTTTGCTCTGAAGATCTGGAGACATTATCTGTATGGTGAGAAGTGTACTGTGTACACGGATCACAAGAGTTTGAGGTATCTGATGTCTCAGAAAGAGTTGAATCTCAGGCAGCGACGTTGGTTGGAGTTGCTCAAGGATTATGATCTGACGATTGAGTATCATCCTGGTAAAGCTAATGTTGTTGCTGATGCTTTGAGTAGGAAGGTAGCTGTTGAGCTGAGGGCGATGTTTGCTAGCTTGAGCATATCGCGAGATGGTGGTCTTGTTGCTGAGTTGCAAGTGAAACCATCGTTGGTTCAGTTGATCAAGGAAAAGCAGTTGCTGGATGATTCCTTGGTGTCTCATGTTCAGGATATCGCGGAGGGTAGACCTTCGGATTTCTGCTTTAATGAGGATGGTGTGTTGTGTTTTGGTAGTCGGATAGTAGTGCCCGCTGATGTTGAGTTGAGGCGTGCTATTCGGACTGAAGGTCATAGTAGTCCTTTTGCTATGCACCCTGGTAGTACTAAGATGTATCGTGATCTTCGTGATGAGTACTATTGGGTAGGTTTGAAGAAGGATGTTGCAGAGTTTGTGAGCAAGTGTTTGGTGTGTCAGCGAGTTAAGGCTGAACATCAGGTTCCTTCTGGTTTGTTGCAACCATTGAAAATCCCTGAATGGAAGTGGGAGAGGGTTACCATGGATTTTGTATCTGGTTTGCCTTTGTCTCCATCAAAGAAGAATTCTGTTTGGGTTATTGTGGATCGTTTGACGAAGTGTGCGCATTTCCTGCCTGTGCATACTACGTTTTCTTTGGATAAGCTGGCAGAGCTGTACATTGCTGAGATAGTGAGGTTGCATGGTGTGCCTAAGTCGATTGTGTCGGATAGGGATCCGAGGTTCACATCGCGATTCTGGCAGTGTTTGCATCAAGCTTTGGGTACAAGGTTGCATTTCAGTACATCCTATCATCCTCAGTCGGATGGTCAGTCTGAGCGAGTTATTCAGATTTTGGAGGATATGTTGAGATGCTACGTGATTGAGTTCCAAGGTTCTTGGGAGAAGCATCAGCCTTTGGTTGAGTTCGCTTATAACAATAGTTATCAGGCGAGTATACAGATGGCACCTTATGAGGCTCTGTATGGGAGGAAGTGTAGGACTCCTCTTTGTTGGGCTGAAACTGGTCAAAAATTGGTTTCGATGCCTGCTTTGTTGAAAGGGACCACCGAGAAGGTGAAGCTCATTTGTGAGAGGTTGAAGGCTGCCTCTGATCGGCAAAAGTCTTACGCGGATTTGAAGCGTAAGGAGATAGAGTATGCGGTGGGTGACCGTGTGTTCTTGAAGGTTTCGCCTTGGAAGAAGGTGATGAGGTTTGGCCGGAAGGGTAAGTTGAGCCCTCGGTACATTGGACCATATGAGGTGGTTGAGCGAGTGGGTCCTGTTGCGTATCGGTTGAGGTTACCTCAGGAGTTGGAGAAGATTCATGATGTGTTCCATGTTTCTATGCTCCGGAAGTATAGATTTGATCCTTCGCATGTGATGCCTGTAGAGGATGTGGTTTTGAATCCGGATTTGACCTTTGATGAGGAACCGGTGAAGGTTCTGGATTAGGATTGCAAGGTTCTTCGTGGCAAGACCATTGAGTTGGTGAAGGTGTTGTGGAAGCATCGAGGTGTTGAGGAAGCCACGTGGGAGCGGAAGGAAGTCATGCTGAAGCAGTTTCCTTATCTCTTTCCTTCAGGTAAATTTCGAGGACGAAATTTCTTAAGGGGGGAGAGTTGTAACGCCCCGGTTTTGGGCTTAGGAGTTTTGGGTGTTGACCGGTTGGTCAAAGTGCTGTTCGAATCTTAAGGGGTTAAATTAGGAAAGCCTAGTTCGGGTTGCATTAAAAATATGGAAAAATGTTCTAAAATCATCTTTTAATATAATTAAGTGAACTGTGAAATCAATTTTGGAAAATGAGTTTTGGAAGTGTGACATTTTGGCTAGTGACCAAAATGTAATTTTCGCAAGTTTGGTGGCTATTTTATAAAGGATTGGAACTTTGAATCTTTAAGGAGCTATTAATCCAAAGGTGATCTCTCCAGATTTTTCTAAGGTTTTATAAGCTATTTTCTGATTTTAAAGATAACAAAAAGGAGGGAAAACTCATTTTGGCAATTTTCTCAACTAACTTCCCATTTTCTTTCTCTCTTTTTCTCTCAACCCAAACACTCCATTTCCAGAGATTTGTTTCTGATTTTCTCACCTAAATTCCTCCTTTCAACTCTCATTTGATTGCAAATCATTGTATCTTCAAAACCTCTTCAATTGCTACAAGTTTCAACAAGCATTTTGATTGCAAAAGTGGAGAAATACAAGTTTGGAGGTAAGAACGTCCTTCTCCTCTAAACTATCAGTTCTTTACTGAAATTCCTAAGTTTTCAATCCTAAATTGATGTTTAATTAAAGGCTTTTAAGTTGATTTATGGATCTTGGCTTATTATGCAAGATTTTGATGATTTTTGATGATTTTCGTTAGATCTGAGTAATCTGTGTTTTAAGAGATGCTTTTGATGTTAAATGATCTCTAAAATGATGTGGAATTGAGTTTTGATTGATGCAATCCCGGATAGGTTGAGTTTCCTAAGTTTAGCTTGTGTTTTAAGGTAGTTTTTGGGGTGATCTTGGTGATCTGTTGTTGCTGGAGGTATAAGGTTGTCGATAGGTTGTTTTTAGATGTTTTATGATGTTAATGGAAGTGAGGTTGTGCTGGTTTATGGCTGGGCTTTGTTTAGAAGTGGTTTGGATGCATTTTCGGTTGTGTTTGGTGGCCGAAAATGGAGGTTGGATGAGAGCAGCGAGTTTAGGTGCTTTCATTGAAGCAATTAATGCATGATGATGCATTAATCCTCTGCTTTGATGTGTTGAAACAGGGGAGGCATCGTTGGATCCAAGATTGGTTGATCCGGAAGCTTGATTTGGTGCTTTGGCTAGAAGCAAAGTGGAAATCGGTGAGTGCATTTGTGGAAAATGGATTTTCAGCTTTAAAACCAAGGTTTGAAGGTGTTGGGAGCTTAGTTTAAGTCTAAACAACTTTGCTAAGCTCAAGTGTAAGTTTTCGGATTTTCTCTCTAGTGGTGGCCATGACTTGATGTTTTGCAAAGTGATGATTTGCATGTTTTAATTACTGTTTTGAAAGCATGTTTTAGCATGGATTTTGCTGATGATATAAGCCATATGTTGAAGGTAACTCTAGGTAGGAGTACCTTGCTTTTATACATTGTTTAAATGTGGATTGATGCTTTAAAATGCATGATGAAAATGGCTTGGTTAAATGCTTTAAAACAATGGATTAAATGATGAATATGATGTATATTGGCAAGTGATGTTTTGAAAAGATTAAGGTCACTAAGGTGGTTAAAAGTCCTTGAGTGAGCCTTGTTACTTAAGATCATCAAGGTGGTTAAAAGTCCTTGGATGATTCTTGTTGCGGACACTAAGGTGGTTAAAAGTCCTTAGGTGATCCTTTCCATGGTGTTTAAAAGTCCATGGGGCCAAGGTGTTTAAAAGTCCTTGGGGCCAAGGTGTTTAAAAGTCCTTGGGGTGATTCAAGCATTGGACACAAAGGTGGTTAAAAGTCCTTGTGTGGTCCTTATTCATGGTGTTTAAAAGTCCATGGCCAAGGTGTTTAAAAGTCCTTGGGGCCAAGGTGTTTAAAAGTCCTTGGGAAAGTTGTTGAACTTATTTTATGAAATGAAATGTATCACTTGAGCCAATATGACATGTTAAGTAACTTGTGAACCATGAGATGCTTGTTTTAAGGTTTATGTTGAAGCATGAGATTGCTTGTTTTAAGTATGCTTTTGAGCATGTGCAAGGATTGATTTTAATCATGATTTATAAATGGTTTTAATTGCATTATTGAATTGTTTTAATGAGCATGCCTCACTAAGCTTTTGCTTACGCTCTCTACGTTTTCTTAATTCAATAATGCAGAGCATTAGAGTACCTTAAGGGGCTGCAAGGAAGGGCAAGCAATCAAGTTCAAGTGAAGCTCAAAGTATGGAAGGTTTTGTTAAACATTTAGCTTTTGTGTGTTTTGGCAATGGGGGACCAATGTGTATGTTTTGGGAGGTGTTTGAGACTCCCTAAGTATGTTGAATGTTGTTGAGATTGCTGGTTTTTGAATTGGAACCTTATATGCTTGTTTTGGAAGTTTGGAGTTTGAATAGCTAGCTTGTGTAGGAAGCATGCCTATAGAATTGGGGCTTTTTGCATATGATGTTAATTTGATGATGTGATGGTTCCTACAAGTCTTAAATATGTTTAATTGCATGCTGGTAAAGTTTGGTGACATTTGGAGCATGTTTGAATGATCAATTGTATGATTTGGTATGCTTGTTTGCTGCAATCTGTGCAGGCGTTTCGGAACAGTATGCACCGTTTCGGAACGGGTGCCTTACACGAACCCAGGCGTCCGAAACGGTGTGCACCGTTTCGAAACGGTTTGGTCTCTGCCAAGGTCGTGTTTTGGAACGGTGTTGATCGGTTTCGGAACGGCCCGTGTTTCGGAACGGGGTTGATCCGTTTCGGAACGTCCGACCGTTAGGGGGCTGTCATTGGCAGTTTTATGTTTTGAATTGTTTACGTTTTGGTCCCGAATCTTGTATGTTCAATTGTGTGAGCTTGGGAAGTCCTTTTGAGCTGAAATTTCACAGAGAAGCATGAAACCTGATTAATTTCAAGATGGTAACTTTAATTTGGGTTAAGTCCTATTAATTATCAGAAATTACAATTTGGTCCCTAAAGTTGTAATTTGTTCAATTGGGTCCCTGTTTGATCTCTGATGTTTGTGATCTTTGAAGTATGATGTTTGTGTGATCACAATTAGGATTAATGTGCATCTAGACAAGATTAAAAAGAAAAAAAAGGGTCGTTAATCAAGGTTGACTTTCGGGTTGACTTTGGTTTTCCCCGTGTGACTTTCTTAATTCGGGTCAACCGTCTAGGCCGGGTTAAGGGGGTTACAAGATGTTTAAACCAGAGTAAATAAACTTGAAGCTTTGATTAATTGAACAGAAAAATCCTTAGAAACCGTACAATCCTCAAAACTACTTTACAAGATCAACCCTTAGACCTAGGGGAAGTTTAGAACATGATGAAGAGGGGAGAACGACTAGGGTTTTGGGGGAAGATGGCTAGGAGCTAGATATCCTTTGCCTTGTCGAATTACAAGCATATATAGAGGCCTTGGTCTTGAGTTTTCTTAATGGCCAAGAATACAAGTTTGAATTAAAGTACAACTCTATTAAAGACTAAATTTCTGAGTAGATGTCTTTTCATTCGCCCTATCTTCTTGCTTTGACTTTTTCCTCAAACTTAGGGCAAGGCCTTCCTTGTGCTTATGGGCTCCGATAGTTATGCAAGTGGTCCACGAAAATCAGGCTTTAAATGCTCTATCAGTCTAACTCCACTTTGCATTTTTCTTCACCATAGTCTTCTCTGTCGCCTCCTCTGCCGCGACAGTCGTCACGACAATGTTGTAACCGGCAAAATTCTTCAACCCTTCACTCCAGCTCTGCAACTATCCTATGTTTCTCTGCTGCCCTGGATGCTGCCACGACAGGTACCTAGAAGAATAAACCAAAAATCAGCAGCATATGTGCAATATTATCTATTTGTGATGTTTATGTAAAATCTATCCTAAAATGCAACTAAACATGCTTGAGCACATCAATAATATGGGTAAATGAGGGTTAAAATATAGAACAATTTTGCACTCAACAACAGTGTCACACCCCATGGTTGAAAAGAGCAATTAATAAATAAGTCACATATGTACAATTTTGTTGTACGTATATAACATGTATAATTAATATTAAGACATATATATTTGATATATATGCTAAAGTATTTTATTATACATAGAATTCCAAATTTAAAATAATTAAAGTAATTCTAGTTCAGAATAAATTAAAAATCCTATGCAGTTAGGGTAACATACTATAAAAAGGGGTTAATGGTCTAACAGTCGTCTAACCCTTTGAAAGGTATTTTTCTCAAAAAACATTTTGTTAAAAAGAAAATTGCTCTCAACTTTTCAACCGGGTGAACTGAGTAGAGGCTGAGACAATCTATTCATGGAGGCTCAGATTCATATCGTTCGTGAGATTGTTAGACGTTTCTGTTCGTGATGTTTATTAAGGACCTCAATGTAAGTAAACCTATCTCTTCCTCTTGAATTCGGATTAAACGTACATGGATCGCTGGTATGATTAAGATGTTAATCTATTTTAATGAATTTTGCAATCAACGGTTAAGAGTTAATCATGAATATGTTTATATAAGGGTTTATATGTTAATTGTTATCATATAGATCGATGGGTATGCAGTAGTAGATCGCATTCGGCGGTGGAACAATGGTTGTTCCGATATGAAAAACCTACGGGATTGCAAATCCCAAAAACACGATTTTGTTGATAAAAGTTATCAAATCATGAGGTTTTTCCACAGAACAAAGTATATGTATGATATGCTTGTTTTGTATTGTGTTTGACATGCATGGTTATAGCCCTTTTGTTTTGCAATAGTTTTAATTTAAAATAAGGCATGCGCATTGTGCCTCTCTACTCTTCTGTTGTATTTCTCTTCTCATCTTACTCCCTCGTATGTAAAACGAGTTTCTAAAAATTGTAATCATATGAATATTCGAAGGAGCGGACGAATGGTCTGGTTAAAGACGAGGAGATGCTTGAGAGTTCTTTTTCTTCTAGGAATCTTGGTTCTCCCATGCGCTTAGGATGGGCCACCTTAATTTTTCCTTTGGGCTATAACCATTGCATCTTATTTACTGCTTATGTCTATCATGTATGTGATGCCATGAATGGTGTGTCTGCAAATTTTATTATTAGACACTTTGATGAGATCAATAAGGGCCTAATATTAAAATGAATAATGATTAGATAATTATGAAAACCCTTACTACAATCTAAGTTAATTTAACGGTCCAATATTTACCTCATTAAGGCTTCGATCGGTATCATGTGAGTTTTGCCAATGCAATATCACATGAGTCTATCTTGGTTAAATGCGAAGAATAAGAAGTGATATTCGCAGGTTGAAATATTGGTGATAACTTGGCTAGGTTATTCTAATAGGATTAGAAACCTAGAGGTTAAATTTTGGATAAATCATGAGATGATTTGAACAAGAGTTGTTCACCGAATGGAGGAGTTACATTGGATGTAATTAGTAAGGTGTTACTTACCTAAATAACCTTTTTCCTAAAAGAAAAGCCAAAGCCGATTTAGAAAGAAGTTGAAATATGGATCCTCACTCACTAGAAAAACTGTCGATATGCTTTTACAAAATTAAAACTTGAGGGTTTCTAATTTTGAATAAATTGGTGGGAGTAATTTATTAATAAAGACCTATTTATACATTTCAAACTCGGTAAATAAACTTACATTACATATTTCCATTGTTGTAGACTCAATGGCAAACATTACACTTTCACTGCGATCAATCCTTGAGAAGGATAAACTCAATAGCTTGAATTTCCTTGACTGGTTCCGAAATTTGATAATTGTACTCAAGCAGGACAAGAAGGAATATGTCATTGAAGAACATGTTCTTGATGAACCGGCTGCTAATGCTCCTAGAGCTGACAAAGACAAGTTTAAGAAACACATGGATGACATGTTAGATGTCGGATGTCTTATGCTTGCCACCATGACCCCTGAGCTTCAGAAGCAACATGAGGACATGGTAGCCTATGAGATGATTCAACACCTTAAGGAAATATATGAGGGGCAAGAGCGTCAAGAGAGCTATGAGACCTCTAAAGCTCTATTTCAATGCAAAATGAGTTAGGGATCTCCTATAGGAGCTCATTTCATTAAAATGATGGGCTATATCCAAACGTTGGAGAAGTTGGGATTTTCACTCAAAGATGAATTGGCCACTGATGTCATCCTACAATCGTTGCCGGAAAGTTTCAACCAATTTGTCCTTAGTTTCAACATGAATGAAATTAATAAGACTTTACCACGGTTACTTGGCATGTTACGAACTACTGAAAACAACCTGAAAAAGGATGCACCTAAGCCCATTCTGATGGTCTGCAATGACAAAAGGAAGGGAAATACTATAGCAAAGCCTAAGGGTAATGGCAAGGCCAAGCCCAATGGAAAGGATTCATTGACACCCAAAGGGGGAGTTGGCAAGGAAGGAAAATGTTTCCATTGCGGCAAGACCGGACATTGGAAGAGAAATTGCCCTGCTTATCTTGAAGAAGTCAAAAAGGCAAAAGCAAACGGAGCGTCTACTTCATGTATTTATGTCATAGATGTTAATTTGTCAACATATACTTTTTGGGTATTAGATACCGGATGTGGTTCTCATATTTGTACTTCTGTACAGGGACTACAAAAGAGAAGGAATCTGGCTAAAGAAGACATGGACCTACGAGTAGGAAATGTAGCAAAAGTTGTTGCATTAGCTATAGTAACATATGTTTTGTCTTTGCCTAGTGGACTTGATTTAAATTTAGAAGATTGTTATTTTGTGCCTAGTTTAACTACGAACGTTATTTCTATTTCTTGTTTGGACTAGATAGGTTTTCAGATTATTATTAAGAATAATTGTTGTTCTTTTTATCTCGATAATGTTTTTTACGATTCGGCGCAATTAATTAACGGTCTTGACATTTTGGATTAAGATAATACTATTTATAACGTAAATACGAAAAAAATCAAAGAGTAATGACTCAAATTAAACCTACCTTTGGCACTGTAATTTAGGCCATATAAGTGAGAAATGTATATGAAAACTCCATAAAGATGGACTTTTAGTTTCATTTGTTTTCGAACAATATGATGTATGCGAATCATGCTTATTGGGAAAATGACTAAGGCTCCCTTTAACCGTAAAGGTGAAAGAGTAAGTGATTTATTGAGATTAATACATATTGATGTACGTGGGTCAATAAATACACAAGCTAGAGGAGGATTCCAGTACTTCATTACATTCACTAATGATTTTAGTCGGTATGGGTATATCTACCTTATGCGCCATAAATCTGAAGCACTTGAAAGGTTCAGGGAGTTCAAAAATGAAGTACATAATCAAACATGCAAGAGTATTAAGGCACTTCGATCATATCGAGGTGGAGAATACTTAAGCATAGAGTTTGATGAACTCCTAAAAGATTGTGGGATTGTCTCACAACTTACCACACCTGGTAAACCGCAGAGGAATGGAGTTTCGAGAGAAGGAATCGAACATTGTTAGACATGGTTCGATCCATGATGAGTCATAGTGATCTTCCAACTTCTTTTTGGGGACATGCACTTGAAACAACTGCTTTCACACTAAATCGTGTTCCAACCAAATTAGTTCAAAAGACACCATATGAGATATGGACTGGGAAGCATCCTAGTATGTCTGTTATGAAGATTTGGGGTTGTGAGGCTTATGTTAAACATCAAATATCTACAAAGCTTGAACCTAAATCTCATAAATGTCTGTTTGTTGGATATCCTAAGGAAACCAAGGGATATTATTTCTTTAACCCTAATGAGAACAAAGTGTTTGTTGCTCGAACGAGAGTTTTTCTCGAAAGAGAATTCCTCTCAAAGAAACAGAAGAGTAGAAATATTGAACTTGGAGAAGTTCAAGATCAACAGATTAATGAGCTAGATGTTGAGCATGTTCCACAAGTTGTTGAGGAACAATCAACAGATTTAGAAACACGACTACTACGCAGATCCTTAAGAAATCACCATGTACCTGAGAGATATGGATTTCTCGTTACTACACATGGAGACGTTCTTCTGTTGGATCAAGATGAGCCCAAGACTTATCAAGAGGCGGTGACGAACCCAGACTCTAAGAAATGTCTTGAAGCCATGAGATTTGAAATGGATTCCATGTCTGAAAACCAAGTATGGACTTTGGTTGAACCACCTGAAGGGGTCAAACCAATAGGGTGTAAATGGGTTTTCAAGAAGAAAACCGACATGAATGGTAATATACAAACATATAAGGGGCGATTAGTCGCTAAAGGTTTTCGACAAGTTCATGGTATAGACTATGACGAAACCTTCTCCCCTGTAGCTATATTTAAATACATCTGGATCATTCTTGCAAAAGATGTATTCCATGATTATGAAATCTGGCAAATGGACGTCAAAACTGCTTTCCTTAATGGAAAACTTTAAAGAGGATGTGTATATGACACAACTAGAAGGTTTTGTTGCTCTTGAAAATGCTAGAAATGTTTGTAAGCTACAAAGGTCAATTTATGGACAAAGGGTTCTTGCCCATGAGACATGGTATTTCTCTTTCGAAGGATATGTGCCCTTCAATTTCACAAGAAAGTGAAAGGATGAATAAAATTCCATATGCTTCGGCTATTGGTTCTATCATGTATGCCATGATATGTACTCGACTAGACGTATCGTATGCCTTAAGCATGATGATTCGATATCTGGTAAACCCAGGTGAATGTCACTGGGTTGTAGTTAAAAAAATCCTCAAGTACTTAAGAAGAACTAAGGATACATTTATTGTCTATGGGGGTGGAGAAGAGCTTAGTGTAAAAGGTTACACTGACGCCAGCTTCCAAATAGACAAGGATGACTCGCGATCGTAATCTGGTTTTGTGTTTTGTCTTAATGGATGTGTTGTGAGCTGGAAAAGTTCAAAACAAGACACAATAGCTGACTCTACAACGGAGGCTGAGTACATTGCAGCCAGCGAAGCGGAAAAAGAGGTTGTTTGGATCAAGAAGTTTGTAACTAAACTAGGGTTGTTCCCAGCATATCAGATGCTATAGAACTCCATTGTGACAACAATGGAGCCATTGCACAAGCAAAGGAACCCAGATCTCATCAACGATCCAAACACATTCTGAGGTGTTTTCATCTCATTCGAGAGATCATAGATTGAGGAGATGTGGAAATATGTAAAGTACATACAAATGATAACATTGCTGATCCACTGATGAAGCATTTGGCACAACAAAAGTATGATCATCACACTAAGTCACTTAGTATGAGATATGTGAGTGATTGGTCCTAGTGCTAGTGGGAGATTGTTAGAGTTTGCCCAAAGACCAATCATATGATGATTGTATTGACATACTATCTTTACCGATTTTATCAAATAAAGGCATTGCCGTTTTTTTCTTCTGTTATATTTCTGTGCATCAAATTAACAAAAGAAAATAATGTCCATATAATAATATGATTATTATTAAAAGAACCTTAGTTGAGTATTATTATTGACATGTATAGTAATAATACGTTTAAAGCTAACATGTTGTTGATTGATGACAATGTGTTGTCATTGACATAGTGATGTCAAAATCAAAGCATGAATATGATGTTGGATAACAACATGTTGGATTGACCCGCTATGAGCATATGTTTTGGATTATTATGTAATTGTCACAATATTGCTCATAATGATAACTATATGTATGATCCTTTGACTTGAGATCATTACTATCTTAACATATATTGTTGTGTGCTTTGATGTAGTTAAACGTGCATCGTAAATGGTTACACTATAAAGATTGACATTGAGCATGTCAAGAAATAATAGATAGGCAAAACGAGTGTGACTATTCCAAGACTTGTGGCTATTCTAGATATAAAGGACAAAGGGATATAATACATTAGAATAGTTGATCACGAAGATGTTACGTTGAATCTTTACTTCCAGTAATTTAGGTCACAATGATACATTGCTAGATGTCACTCATTGTTTGTGATATTGGAATAGTTCTGATAATTGCTATTAATGCTACTGGAACCTACAGGGTCACACCCCAGGGTTGAAAAGAGCAATTAATATATAAGTTACGTATGTACAATTTAGTTGTACGTATATAACATGTATAATTAATATTAAGACATATATATTTGATATATATGTTAAATTATTTTATTATACATAGAATTCTGAATTTAAAATAATTAAAGTAATTATCGTTCAGAATTAATTATAAATCCTATGCAGTTAGGATAACATACTATAAAAAGGGTTAATGGTGTAGCAACCGTCTAACCCTTTGAAACATATTTTTCTCAAAAAACGTTTTGTGAAAAAGAAAATTGCTCTCAACTTTTCAACCGGGTGAATTGAGTAGAGGCTGAGACGATCTATTCGTCGAGGCTAATATTCGTATCGTTCGTGAGATCGTTAGACAATTCTGTTTGTGTTGTTTATCAAGGAACTCAATGTAAGTAAACCTATCTCTTCCTCCTGAAGTCAGACTAAACGTACATGGATCGCTGGTGAGATAATCATGTTTGTTTTTCCGCTGCGCAATGGGGTGCGTCGATGATCTTACAAACTTGATCAACGTTGAGAGAGGAGAAATCACTATGAGGGTAAATGATCAGCAAATCGAGTTGAATATTTTCCACACCCTTAAGCAAGCCAATGACTTGGAAGAGTGCCAAGTTATCCATGCCATAACCGAGTTCGATCTTGATGTGGAGAAAGAATGGCTTGACAAATACCTTGGCAATTGTTGTGACAGTTACCTCGGCAATTGCTTTGACAATTGCCTTAACCCTAAAGAGCATGAAGGACTGGACAACAATGAGCAAGATGAAGCCAATTGGATAGCAAGTCGTCCAGGTAAATATTTCGAGCCACTATGTTACTCAAGGGAAGAAAGAAGAATCTAAAAACCCTCTATCGAGCAACCTCATGTTCTTGAATTGAAACCACTTCCAAAGCAATTGAAATATTTTTATTTGGGAACCAACAACACATTGCCCGTAGTCATCTCTTCTAAGTTGTAGCTTGAATAGGTGCAAAGATTGATCGACACACTAAAGCTGCACAAAAAAGGCAATATGATGGACAATTGTCGATTTGAAGGGAAATAGCCCAGTAGTTTGTCTGCACAAAATCCTTTTAGATGATGATCATAAACCAACCATTGAGGCGCAAAGGAGGCTTACCGAGTTATGAAAGAGGTTGTAAGGAAAGAAATCATCAAATGGCTTGATGCCGGTATCATATATCCTATATCTAATAGTACATGGGTAAGTCTGGTAGAATGTGTACCGAAAAAGAGAGGTATAAGTGTGGTAAGTAATGAAAGCAAAGAACTAATTTGAACTAGGACTGTGATTGGTTTGAGGGTTTGCATGGATTACTATAAGTTAACTAAAGCTACTAGGAAAGATCACTTTCCTTTACACTATATTGATCAAATGCTTGCCCATCTTGTAGGTAAACTCTTTTATTGTTTTCTTGATGGTTATTCAGGTTATAACCAAATTGCCATAGCACCAGAAGACCAAGAAAATACCACCTTTATATGCCCATACGACACTTATGCCTTTCAAAGGATGTGTAACCCCCTTAGCTCGGCCTAGACGCTTGACCCGAACTACGAAGATTACACGGGGAAAACCAAAGTCAACCCAAAAGTTAACCTTGATTAACGACCCTTTTTTTTCTTAGTATGAGATATGTGAGTGATTGGTCCTAGTGCTAGTGGGAGATTGTTAGAGTTTGCCCAAAGACCAATCATATGATGATTGTATTGACATACTATCTTTACCGATTTTATCAAATAAAGGCATTGTCGTAATTTTCTTCTGTTATATTTCTGTGCATCAAATTAACAAAAGAAAATAATGTCCATATAATAATATGATTATTATTAAAAGAACCTTAGTTGAGTATTATTATTGACATGTATAGTAATAATACGTTTAAAGCTAACATGTTGTTGATTGATGACAATGTGTTGTCATTGACATAGTGATGTCAAAATCAAAGCATGAATATGATGTTGGATAACAACATGTTGGATTGACCCACTATGAGCATATGTCTTGGATTATTATGTAATTGTCACAATATTGCTCATAATGATAACTATATGTATGATCCTTTGACTTGAGATCATTACTATCTTAACATATATTGTTGTGTGCTTTGATGTAGTTAAACGTGCATCGTAAATGGTTACACTATAAAGATTGACATTGAGCATGTTAAGAAATAATAGATAGGCAAAACAAGTGTGACTATTCCAAGACTTGTGGCTATTCTAGATATAAAGCACAAAGGGATATAATACATTAGAATAGTTGATCATGAAGATGTTACGTTGAATCTTTACTTCCAGTAATTTAGGTGACAATGATACATTGCTAGATGTCACTCATTGTTTGTGATATTGTAATAGTTCTGATAATTGCTATTAATGCTACTGGAACCTACAGGGTCACACCCCAGGGTTGAAAAGAGCAATTAATATATAAGTTACATATGTACAATTTAGTTGTACGTATATAACATGTATAATTAATATTAAGACATATATATTTGATATATATGTTAAATTATTTTATTATACATAGAATTCTTAATTTAAAATAATTAAAGTAATTATCGTTCAGAATTAATTATAAATCCTATGCAGTTAGGATAACATACTATAAAAAGGGTTAATGGTGTAGCAACCGTCTAACCCTTTGAAACATATTTTTCTCAAAAAACGTTTTGTGAAAAAGAAAATTGCTCTCAACTTTTCAACCGGGTGAACTGAGTAGAGGCTGAGACGATCTATTCGTCGAGGCTAATATTCGTATCGTTCGTGTGATCGTTAGACAATTCTGTTTGTGTTGTTTATCAAGGAACTCAATGTAAGTAAACCTATCACTTCCTCCTGAAGTCAGACTAAACGTACATGGATCGCTGGTGAGATCGTCGTGTTTGTTTTTCCGCTGCGCCATGGGGTGCGCCGATGATCTTACAAACTTGATCGACGTTGAGAGAGGAGAAGTCACTATGAGGGTAAATGATCAGCAAATCGAGTTGAATATTTTCTACACCCTTAAGCAAGTCAATGACTTGGAAGAGTGCCAAGTTATCCATGCCATAACCGAGTTCGATCTTGATGTGGAGAAAGAATGGCTTGACAAATACCTTGGCAATTGTTGTGACAGTTACCTCGGCAATTGCTTTGACAATTGCCTTAACCCTAAAGAGCATGAAGGACCGGACAACAATGAGCAAGATGAAGCCAATTGGATAGCAAGTCGTCCAGGTAAATATTTCGAGCCACTATGTTACTCAAGGGAAGAAAGAAGAATCTAAAAACCCTCTATCGAGCAACCTCATGTTCTTGAATTGAAACCACTTCCAAAGCAATTGAAATATTTTTATTTGGGAACCAACAACACATTGCCCATAATCATCTCTTCTAAGTTGTAGCTTGAATAGGAGCAAAGATTGATCGACACACTAAAGCTGCACAAAAAAGGCAATATGATGGACAATTGTCGATTTGAAGGGAAATAGCCCAGTAGTTTGTCTGGACAAAATCCTTTTAGATGATGATCATAAACCAACCATTGAGGCGCAAAGGAGGCTTACCGAGTTATGAAAGAGGTTGTAAGGAAAGAAATCATCAAATGGCTTGATGCCGGTATCATATATCCTATATCTAATAGTACATGGGTAAGTCTGGTAGAATGTGTACCGAAAAAGAGAGGTATAAGTGTGGTAAGTAATGAAAGCAAAGAACTAATTTGAACTAGGACTGTGATTGGTTTGAGGATTTGCATGGATTACTATAAGTTAACTAAAGCTACTAGGAAAGATCACTTTCCTTTACACTATATTGATCAAATACTTGCCCATCTTGTAGGTAAACTCTTTTATTGTTTTCTTGATGGTTATTCAGGTTATAACCAAATTGCCATAGCACCAGAAGACCAAGAAAATACCACCTTTATATGCCCATACGACACTTATGCCTTTCAAAGGATGTGTAACCCCCTTAGCTCGGCCTAGACGCTTGACCCGAACTACGAAGATTACACGGGGAAAACCAAAGTCAACCCAAAAGTTAACCTTGATTAACGACCCTTTTTTTTATTTTTATCTTTTCTAAATGCACATTAAGCCTATGTGATTACTCAAGAATCATAGGAGATAAAGGCACAATGATCAAAATTCAATTAGGAATTCAATTGTAAGATTTACACATTTAGGGACCAAAATGTAAATTTTTGAAAATATAAGGACTTTGCAGATTTTAAGCTTACCAAAATGTAATTAGTCATATTACATGCATCCCAGTTGAATATTAGCTTAAAGGGACATTCCAAGCTCAAACAATTGCATCCACAACGTCAATGATTAAAATGTAAGACATGAGAAATTAAAACAATTCAAATTTGCAGTCCAACGGTCAGCTCGAAACGCTAACCTTCGTATCGAAACACCCATATCGAAATTGGGCTGGTCGTTTTGGTACTCGGGCCCATTCCGAAACTTGTATCGAAACATGGCTCTCCAGTAGCTAAAATGTTCTGAAACACCTTCACCCGTTCCGAAACACCATAACCTTTTCAGGCACCTGTTTCGAAACAGTTAAGGGTGTTTCGATACACCCTGCCCTGCAACTGTATAATTTTCTGGTTTTTCACATCTTTACACAATCAAACATGTCCCAAAAAATACCATAACATACCAGCAACATGATTAGACATTATAGAACATATTTAAGAAGCTAAGCTAAGCATGACATCAAACACATGAACCAATTAATCTATAGTCATGCTTCCTAACCACAAAACCAAATATAGACTTCAAACCTCAAACCAAATAAGACCACTTACAAAATTCAAAAGCCATAACAACTTGTTTCAAACACAGGGAGTTCGAAACACAACTCCCAAATACAATCTTGAAGTCCCATTGCCAAATATCAATACTAAAGTATGTAAAAACATCACCATACATGAGCTTTTCACTTCCTTGGATGTTCTTAACCTTCTCGCTGCCCAAAAACGTCTCAATTATCTGCATTGTTGGTAAAAGAGAGCGTAAGCATATTTTCTTAGTGAGGCAAGCTTTAAAGAAAACCAACACAACAATGCATTATTCAAAAACTCTTTCTCAAAAGCCTTTTTAAACAACATGCTCGTTCTATCTCATTCTTGAAAACCCTCTCAAAGAAAATCTCCATTTGAAAACACATGTACCCTTATTCTATCTCATGCATTTAAACCAATGCAAATCTCATGGCAAGGCCATACACATGATAAATGAAAACAAAGAATGTCATATCATACTCTCATATGCATTTCTCATAGCATAAAAACATCTCTTCATTTGGTACATGTGAATCAAATACATTTTCATATTTTATATTGGCATTACACATTTCATCTTTACTCGGATATGAGGATTAGCTTGACTCAAGGTCAAGTCCTACCCCGGTGGAATCTCTCATCACCAGACTCTCATGGTGGTATCTCTTATCGCCACAAAGCTTGGGTGTTTCACCAATTCCTACCCCGATGGTATCTCTCATCATCAGATTCTCACTTTGGATCGGGATGGCACTACCCCCATTGCCTGACTCCAAAGAGCACGTACGAATTTTTAGTTTATAGTGCACTCCCATCCTATTGATCGATCAATTATATCCGGTAAGTATCTCATCTTCTATGCCAATATATTATGACAAAACATCATCTCACCTACTGTTTTTATGTAATATTTCTCAAGACTTTCTCATTTCATTTCAAAATCATATCTCATACTTTGCTTTAAATCAAAATCTCAAAACTCTTCAATGCAACATGTTATCTCATGAAATCTCTACGAAGCATTATATCATGCTACAAATCATGCATAAAATAGTAGGAATTTGACTATCTTAAAACAAGTGTTGAGTGTGTAAAAGTTCTACTATTTACACCCTTTTTTAACCCATATTTCTGCTGCATTCAAGCATCATTTCATTGCATTTAGGTTAGTTTACAACAAAACATCACAAATATATTAAAGGCACAGATTCTACTAAAGAATGGCTGATTTTGCAGGTTGCCGCCATAGTAGACGGAGAAGGCAGGCGCGGGGCAGAGAAGCAGAAGAGCTGAACTGGACAAGCAGACAAAGAGGACGGTGCTGCCATGGTGCTGCCGTGACAGCAGAGGACGACAGCAAGATAGTGGAGGAAAAAGCAAAGTGGACCTCGATAGATAGAGAAAATTCTACTCGTTTGTCGTGTGAAAACCTTATATTTTTCCAAGCCCCGGATCAAAAGATATATCAAGCCCAAAGTTCAAGGAGAGAAAATCCCAAGAAACAAGGAGGACGGCTGGAAAGTAGATTCCTTGGAGATTAAGTCTTTATTAGAATCATACTTTTAATTAAAGTTGTAATCCTTGTTAACTTAGATAACTTGAGCCCAAAGCTTATATAAGGGCATATATTTTAACCTAGAGATGATAGCCGATTACCCCATAACCTACAACCAAAAACCCCTAGCCGTTTACCCGCCGTCGACATGTTCTAAACCCCCCTAGGGTAACGGGTTGATTTGTAAAGTAGTTGCAAGGGTTGTTTTGTTTTAGGAATTTTCAGTTCAATAAAATAAACTTCAAGTTCTCTTATTTTGGTTATTAATATCTTGCAAGAGCATCGGGAGAGCATTGTGAGGTTATCTATTTACTTAGCATCGGGAGAGTTAAGTATACGAAAGAAATAAGAGCATGTTCTCTAGTTTATAGTTGAACTATCTCGTGCCTAGGGATAGGGCGAGGTTAAGTGGCTAAAGAAGAATTCATACACATCGGTGTTCATCCTTCGATTCACGCCAGGAGGTATCATCAAAGACGTGATCATCGACAGACTTGGACCTAGGGATAGGCCAAGGCAGATCTGGGATTCTTGCCAAACTTGAAAGTACTGAGTTGAGCGTTTGCTGCCGCGACAGGTGCTGCCGCGACGGGCGCGACGACAAAACTGGATTTCCTAAACTCTTCAATACATGCATTACTGAACAATTAAATACCAGCCCATTCTCTCTATCTTGATATCTTTACTCTTTTATTTACGTTTTCTTTATTATTTTCGTGACAACTCTCAAATATTTCCTTTACTTTTGTGCAGTGAATTAAGGTGAAGCTATTAGCCCAATCCCTGTGGAGACGATATCCGATACTTCGTATCACTTTACTACTTGCGTCGTGTATACTTGCACTACCATTGCGATAGACTAATTTACACGCAACAAGTTTTGGCGCCGTTGCCGGGGATTGGCAACATAACTCTACCTTTCTTTTATTGCACTTTTCGTTTTTATTTTTGTTTTTCTTTTTCTTTTTTTCGTTGGTGCATTCAACTCTTGCTTTTCACAAGGTTTTCTTGTTTATGCATAGATCGAATCGAGGTAAAGATCCTGAGTATCCATTAGATCCGGAAGTTGAACGTTCCTTCAGTCTCAAGAAACAACTTCGTCACCTTCTTGCCAGGAACGAGTACCTTGAAAAACAGCTAGAGAAGATGGCCCACGTTGGAGACGACCCGCATGCTGGCGATGTTATACCGCATGTCGGTAACCCTGCCGCCGCCGGACGACGGTCCTGTCGTGACTACATGCTGAATGATCATGTAGAGTTGGAGACCATGCTGCCGGATATTGATGTTGATAACTTCGAGCTTAAACCTGTCATGTTTAGTATGATCAACAATGTCGGGCAGTTTAGTGGTGCTGTGACAAAGGATGCTAGGGAGCATCTAAAGACGTTCCAGGAGATCTGTGGTTCGTTTAGACTGCCAGGAGTTAATCCGGAGATACTGAGGCTTCGGTTATTTCTCCATTCATTGAGGGACAGAGCTAAAACTTGGTGGAATAAACTTACGCTGGGTTCAATTAGAACTTGGGCAGATTTATCTCGTGAATTTTTATCTCGTTTTAATCCTTCGCATTTATCTGAGCGATTACGTAATGAAATTGCTACTTTTCAACAGGAAGATGACGAGCCGATGCACGAGGCCTAGGACAGATTTACTACTCTTCTACGGAACTGCCCAATGCATGGATTCCCTGTTTGGAATCAGGTAACAAAGTTTTATAATGCTGCCAACTTACAAACTCGTATTCGAATTGATTCAGCAGCAAACAGACTATTATTGGATAAAGATCCGGACGACGCCATGCAAGTTTTGAAAAATCTGGCTAAGAATGAGGAGCAGTTTCTGACAGCAAGAAGAGGGGGTAAATGGGTACTAGCTGTCAAGGATTATGAGGCCGACAACACGATGAAATCACAGGTAGCATTCCTTACTAAAGCAATGAAAAGGTTATTGAATGATGATGGACAACATGGATTTGCTGTTGAGGAGGTTTGTGAAATCTGTGAGGGAAATCATGGTTCGGATGAGTGCCCGATACAGTTAGAAGAGGGAAAATATGTTGGAAATTACAAGCCGAATTACAATTCCAACAACTATAATCCCAATTGGAGGAAGGGTCCCAAATTTTCTTGGAGTAATCCTAATAACGCCCTGAATCCGCAAGCACACAATCAGAATCAGGGAGGACCTAGATTGCTGACGCGACAGCAACTGCCGCCGCAGCAGCAACCGGCTGCCACGAGCAGTATACTAGAACAGACTCTGGCCACTTTTATGTCTCAGATAGGTACTTATATTGGGAATATGAATCAGTTTGTCAAGAAGACAGAGAATTTCATGGATAAAACAGAGATGAGGATGACAAATCATGAAGCTACTCTGAAATCTTTGGAGACACAAATGGGTCAGGTTTCCCAACATATTAAGCCGAGGCAGACTAGAGGATTCCCTAGTAATACTGAAAATGCTAGGCAACCCACACATGAGCAGTGCAAGGCAATTACTACTAGGAGTGGGAAGAAATTACCAGGGCTAGAAAAGGAAGCTGAAACAGTAAGAAAACCTACCTTGGATAAACCTGCCGAGGAAGCTGCCCCGACAGGTGATAAACAGACTGCTGCCGATGAGCCTGTCACAACAACAGAAGCGACAGAGGAGAAAATTGATGAACCTAAACCTCCTCAGATTCGTATGCAGTGGGAAGGACGTATTGTTGATTATCGTCCCCACCTCCTTTTCCTCAACGGATACAACAAGCTAAACAAGAATCTCAGCTCAAAAAGATTTATGATATTTTTAAGCAGGTTCATATTAATATTCCGCTGTTAGATGTCGTTAGAGAGATCCCCGGTTATGCCAAATTTCTCAAGGATGTCATGTCAAAGAAATCTAAACTTGGGGAGTTTGAAACGGTAAAGATGACAGAAGGTTGCATGAGTATTCTTCATCGGCAGCCACCCCAGAAAAAGAAGGATCCGGGGAGCTTCATCATACCTTGTGTAATCGGACATAAATTTGTGGGTAAGGCACTTTGTGATCTTGGTGCTAGTGTTAATTTAATGCCAAAATCTGTTTTTCAGAAATTAGGTATTGGAAAGGCGCGGCCCACGACAGTAACTCTGCAGCTGGCAGACCGCTCTTACGTTCATCCAGAAGGAAAAATTGATGATATTCTGGTAAGAGTGGATAAATTTATTTTTCCTGCTGACTTTCTTGTTTTAGATTGTGAGGCAGACGAAAACGCACGAGTCATCCTTGGGCGACCCTTCTTAGCCACGGGAAGATCACTGATTGATGTGGAGAAAGGAGAACTCACCATGCGAGTGAACGATCAAGAGATTAAGTTGAATGTTCTCCAAGCGATGAAACATGCTGATGTAGACGAGGAATGCAAGGCTATCACTGACGTTACCCTTGATCAACCCTGCATCAGGTCGGGCTGTCACGATATTAAATTTGGTCACTGTCGCGGCAGCCACCTACAGGACTGTCACGAGAGCATCGACGGCAGCACCGACGACAGCAACTCCTCTAAATCCGATACATCTGATACTGAAGATCAAGAGGAGGTAAACTAGATAGGCGATCGTCCAGGTAAGTTATTCGAACCTTTAAATTATACTTCGGATAACCATTTAATCCAAAAGCCATCTACTGTTGAACCACCTGCCTTAGAACTGAAGCCCCTGCCAGGGCAGCTAAAATATGCTTTTCTTGGTTCAAATGATACGTTGCCCGTAATCATCTCTTCTAAGCTGCCGCAGGAACATGAACGACAGCTAATCGGCATGCTAAGGCAGCACAAAAAAGTGATTGGATGGACGATAGCTAATATTCAAGGCATTAGTCCGGCGTTATGCATGCACAAAATCCTTTTAGAAGAAGATCATAATCCGACTATAGATGCCCAAAGGCGGCTAAACCATGCGATGAAAGAGGTGGTGCGTAAAGAGATAATCAAATGGTTAGATGCTGGTATTATTTACGCAATCTCCGACAGCAAATGGGTGAGCCCGGTGCAATGTGTTCCCAAGAAAGGAGGAATGACCGTGGTGACCAATGAAAACAATGAGTTAATCCCAACCAGGACTGTGACCGGTTGGAGGGTTTGTATGGACTATCGGAAGCTTAACAAAGCTACCCGAAAGAACCACTTTCCTTTACCCTTTATTGATCAAATGCTTGATAGATTAGCGGGTAAACCTTACTATTGTTTTCTTGATGGTTATTCAGGTTACAATCAAATTGCTATCGCACCGGAGGATCAAGAAAAGACGACTTTCACATGCCCCTACGGAACATATGCTTTTAGGAGGATGCCGCTTGGATTATGTAATGCACCCGCCACCTTCCAAAGGTGCATGATGGCCATATTCTCCGATATGGTGGAGGACTTCCTTGAGATTTTTATGGATGATTTTTCAGTCTTTGGAGACGATTTATAGAGCTGCCTTGGCAATCTACAAAAGGTACTTGAAAGATGTGAAAAAGCAAATCTCGTTTTGAATTGGGAAAAATGCCACTTTATGGTGGATGAAGGGATAGTCCTTGGCCATAAGATTAGCTGCCGTGGGATAGAAGTCGACAGGGCTAAGATAGAAGTAATCGAGAAGCTTCCGCCGCCAACCACAGTCAAGGGAATTAGAAGTTTTTTGGGACATGCTGGTTTTTATCGGAGATTTATTGCGAATTTCACAAAAATCACCAAGCCCCTATGCCATCTTTTGGAGCAGAACCGACCCTTTGACTTTAATGATGAATGTACTGAAGCATTCAAGGTTCTGAAGGAAAAACTAGTAACAGCCCTTATAGTACAGCCACCAGACTGGACACATCCGTTTGAGATTATGTGTGATGCTAGTGACTATGCTGTCGGGGCAGCACTTGGGCAGCGCAGAGATAAGCTATTTCATGTCATATATTATGCCAGCAAGACATTGAATGACGCTCAAGTAAACTACACCACCACAGAAAAGGAGTTATTAGTTGTGGTGTTTTCCATTGACAAGTTTCGTTCTTACACACTTGGGACGAAGGTCATAGTGCACACAGACCATTCTGCCCTGAAATATATGTTCGCGAAAAAGGACACAAAGCCTAGATTGATACGGTGGATCCTGCTATTGCAAGAATTCAACCTTGAAATTAAGGATAAAAGAGGGACAGAAAATCAAGTGGCAGATCACTTGTCAAGGTTGGAGAAGGGACAGAGTCTGCCAATAGATGAGACTAACATACTGGAGACCTTCCCAGATGAGCAGCTCTTTGCTGCCGCAATCGCTGCCGCGACAGCCATGGCGGCAGGTAAGACTTCTTAACTCCCCTGGTATACTGATTTCGTTAATTTTATAGATAGTGGAATACTTCCTTCTGATCTTAATTATCAAGCCAGGAAGAGGTTCCAAAATGATGTTAAGCATTATTATTGGGACGAACCTCTTCTTTTCAAACTATGTGCAGATCAAGTTATAAGGAGGTATGTATCACAAGAAGAGCAAGAAGACATTCTTCATCACTGCCATGCTTCACAGTATGGAGGTCACTTAGGAGGCAACAAAACTACTGCCAAGGTGCTGCAGTCAGGGTTTTATTGGCCGTCACTGTACAAAGATGCACAAATCTTCTACAAGAGTTGTGACAGGTGCCAAAGGACAGGTAACATCTCAAGGAGAAACGAGATGCCACTGTAGAACATTCTAGAGGTCGAAATCTTCGACGTTTGGGGGATTGATTTTATGGGACCTTTTCCATATTCATGTGGAAATTTATACATCCTCCTAGCAGTAGATTATGTCTCTAAGTGGGTTGAAGCTATCGCCACTCAAAAGAATGATGCCAAGACAGTCCAAAAGTTTCTACACAAAAACATTTTTTCTAGGTTTGGCATCCCTAAGGCGATTATCAGTGATGAAGGGAGACATTTTGACAATAGGGTTATTGTTGCCGCCTTGAAGAAATTTGGTGTCAAGCATCGGATCGCGACAGCATACCACCCACAGACCAATGGACAAGATGAAATATCTAATAGAGAAGTTAAGAACATTCTTGAAAAGATGGTTAAGCCAACTAGGAAAGATTGGTCTTTACTCCTCAATGATGCATTATGGGCATATATGACAGCTTTTAAGACTCCATTGGGCATGTCTCCATACCGATTGATTTATGGAAAAACCTGTCATCTGCCTGTCGAGATAGAGCACAAAGCATATTGGGCAATCAAGGCAGTGAATTTGGACTTGGACAAGGCAGGCTAGAAAAGGCTGTTAGATCTGAACGAGATTGAAGAAATACGGACAATGGCCTACGACAATGCAAGAATTTACAAGGAGAAAACTAAGAAGTGGCATGACAGGAAGTTGCTGCCACGACAGTTCTGCCCAGGGCAGCTTGTATTGCTGTTCAATTCTAGACTGAAACTCTTCCCAGGGAAGCTAAAATCTAGATGATCTGGCCCGTTCCAAGTTGTGCAAGTTTTTCCCCATGGTGCTATCACAATCTGATCATTAAAAGACGGGCACCAATTCAAAGTCAATGGACAGCGCCTCAAGCATTATCAAGGGACTGAAGCCCCAGGAATACAGGAAGTGGTTACCTTAGGAGATGCCCCACAAGGCATCCCTAATTTAACCTAAATTTTATTTGTATTTATTTTTATTATTATTTATTAGGAAATAAGTTTTATTTTATTCGAATAATGTTTTTTATGTTTACTGTTTTTAGGAAATAAAGAAGGCAAGAAGAATAGGAGAAGTGACCCAAGCCCACCATCCATCCATCAGCCCAACAAAGCCCAATATTGAAGCCTGTCGTTCCAGCTGCCGTGGCAGACACGGAAAAGACAGGCTGTCACCAGACTGTCACGGTAGACGCAGAAACGTGTGATAGACGCGTAACAAACACATAAATGCGTGTCAGACGCGTCAGACACGCTAAAGCTCAACAGTCGCCCCGTTATTCACGCCTGCCGTTACAGCTTCAACGGGCAGCAACTCCACCTCTATAAAACCCCGTTTCATTTTCATTTCACTCACTTTTGTTTTTCTTACTTGCTCTCCCCATTAGTTTTTCTTTGTTTTCTTTACTTTCAAACAACCCTTGCAACTAACATGTCTTCTAGAAGAACCCGCCGCAATGCTGCTTCAACCTCTTCACCGGCAGCACCTACCCCGCAGTCCTTCGCAACTAAGGATCTATGGGAAGAAAGAGGTTTTATTTACACTCGAAAGGCCGTTAATATAGGCCTCAAGCCTTTCATCGCAAGGACGATTAGAGCCCTCTTGTGGGAACAATTTGCAGAGCAACCAGCAGAAATGAATGAAACGCTGGTGAGGGAATTCTATGCTGCCATCGGCAGCAGGACGGCAACAGCAGTAACTGTCCAAGGGACTGAAGTACAATTCACAGCAGAGCGCATCAATTCTTTCTATGGCCTCTACTTCGGCCCCAACGACGATGCTCACCAGCAGTTCCTGGACACCCTAGACGATGCTGCCTTCGATGTTGTCATGGCAGAAGTAAAAGAAGACGGAACTGAATGGAACACGAGCCGCAAAAATCCCCACACCGTGAAGAGGGGGCACCTTCATTAAGAAGAGGATTATGCCGTCCTCCCATCACACCACAGTGGACCGGCAGAGGTTAGCCCTAATCCACTCAATTATGAACAAACGACCCATTAATGTGGGACGCTATATACCGGAGAGTATTCTAGATTGCACCCATAGATCGACGGCTCTCCTCTGCCTTCCTTTCCTTATTACATCTCTCTGCCGCTGCTCTGCCGTACCAGAAGCCACCACCGATCGCCTAGTGAAGGGACGAGGCTGGACAGACAATAATATCATCAGCCTCATGGAGCTGACAATAGCAACTCCCCTCTCTTCTGTCAACCCTAATGCCGCCCCAGCAGACTCATCAGAGCAGCTCAACCCTAAACCTGCCGCAGCAGCTGCTCTGACAGACCCATCCACTCAAATCCTTGCTGCCATTCAGATGATGGAGGACAGACAGCTGGGTCTGATGACATTTATCAAGGATTTTGCCACCTCCACGGTAAATTTCATTCACCATACTTTAAATTTTCCTGATGTTGTCTTTCCTACCTTCCATGCCCACTACTTCACCGTCCCTACCCCTGCCCACACACCTACACCTGCTGCCACACCACATACAGAGTCTGCTGCCTCCATTCAATCACCTGCCCCGACGGAAGCCGGCAGCCCTCAGGCCGACACATCCGCCCGAGGAACAAAGCGACCGCCCTCAGATGACATTGCTGCCTTTGTAGCTGGTTTTTCTTCTTCATCCGTCTGGGTAGAAAGCGAAGTTGAACCCTCCATTCGGAGAAACTTGGAGAAAGAATTTACACCTGTCAAGAGGCAGAAAAGAATGGCCAACAGGAAACTTATGCCAAAGGCCACCAGCAGCAGCAGCTGGGACAGCGGCAGCAGCTCCGACATCCAGGTTGTAGAGCAACCAGCCAAGCCTGCCCTACAGCCCAGAATCTGCTGCCAAATCCGCCTCAGCAGCAGCAGTGAAGACAGTGCTTAAAATAATTTAAGTTTTTTTTCTTCTTATTGCTGCCTGCTATATCTATATTTTGTGATGTACTGCCTTCATTTTTTATTCTGTCATTTGCATTGAGGGCAATGCAACCCTTGAGTTTGGGGGTGGCAACCCTCCATTTTAATGGAGTCTAAGTACATCTTAATTAATTGTTGTGTCTTATTTATTTTTCTCTTAAAAAAATCAGAAAAGATTGAAAATTTGGCTTAAAACTGTGAATTGAACTTGTCTGTCGTGACAGCTCTGTCGTGTCAGCATCTTTGGGATAGTTTAAGGAGAAGTTTAGAGCCTTTCTATAGTTCTGAAAACTTAAACACCATTGTGACTGTTATACTGCTTAGATTTCTTTTAGCCAAACTACAATAGGAAGCTTAGCACTTGAATAGCCCCTAGAGGTGCCTAACACTGGCTCTAGGAAAGAAGTTTAGCAAAAGAGACTCAAAAACCCTAGAGGTGCCCGAAATTGGCTCTAGGAAGCTAACTAGAGGTGCCTAAAACTGGCTCTAGTAAAACTTTAGAGAAATCAAGTCAAAAGAAAGAAATCAAAGAAGCATGAAAAAGTGCATTCAAAAATAAACTTTGGCATAAAAATTCGAGTTAAGAGTTGAATATTGTAGTGAAACTAAGAGAGTCTTAGCATATAACTGTTCACAAGCATGCACACACTGCATGAGGACTATAGTGAGATTCCGGACAGATCCTAAATTATCCGACAGGTTGCTGCCGTCACAGGAAACGAACGACGGGTAAGGGAAAGTTCACCGTTTGAAAGCCAAAACAAAAATATTTCTTTTTTCTTTTAGGTCTTAGTTGCTTGAGGGCAAGCAAAAACTTGAGTTTGGGGGTGTGTTGAGTGTGTAAAAGTTCTATTATTTACACCTTTTTTTAACCCATATTTCTGCTGCATTCAAGCATCATTTCATTGCATTTAGGTTAGTTTACAGTAAAACATCACGAATATATTAAAGGAACAGATTCTACTAAAGAATGGCTGATTTTGCAGGTTGCCGCCATAGTAGACGGAGAAGGCAGGCATGGGGCAGAGAAGCAGAAGAGCTGAACTGGACAAGCAGACAAAGAGGACGATGCTGCCATGGGGCTGCCGTGACAGCAGAGGACGACAGCAAGATAGTGGAGGAAAAAGCAAAGTGGACCTCGATAGATAGAGAAAATTCTGCTCGTCTGTCGTGTGAAAACCTTATATTTTTCCAAGCCCCGGATCAAAAGATATGTCAAGCCCAAAGTTCAAGGAGAGAAAATCCCAAGAAACAAGGAGGATGCTGGAAAGTAGATTCCTTGGAGATTAAGTCTTTATTAGAATCATATTTTTAATTAAAGTTGTAATCCTTGTTAACTTAGATAACTTGAGCCCAAAGTTTATATAAGGGCATATATTTTAACCTAGAGATGATAGCCGATTACCCTATAACCGACAACCAAAAACCCCTAGCCGTTTACCCGCCGTCGACATGTTCTAAATCCCCCCTAGGGCCACGGGTTGATTTGTAAAGTAGTTGCAAGGGTTGTTTTGTTTTAGGAATTTTCAGTTCAATAAAATAAACTTCAAGTTCTCTTATTTTGGTTATTAATATCTTGCAAGAGCATCGGGAGAGCATTGTGAGGTTATCTATTTACTTAGCATCGGGAGAGTTAAGTATACGAAAGAAATAAGAGCAAGTTCTCTAGTTTATAGTTGAACTATCTCGTGCCTAGGGATAGGGCGAGGTTAAGTGGCTAAAGAAGAATTCATACACATCGGTGTTCATCCTTCGATTCACGCCGGGAGGTATCATCAAAGACGTGATCATCGACAGACTTGGACCTAGGGATAGGCCAAGGCAGATCTGGGATTCTTGCCAAACTTGAAAGTACTGAGTTGAGCGTTTGTTGCCGCGACGATCAACGGACTGCTACCGCGATAGGTGCTGCCGCGACGGGCGCGACGACAGAACTGAATTTCCTAAACTCTGCAATACCTGCACTACTGAACAATTCAATACCAGCCCATTCTCTCTATCTTGATATCTTTACTCTTTTATTTACGTTTTCTTTATTATTTTCGTGACAACTCTCAAATATTTCCTTTACTTTTGTGCAGTGAATTAAGGTGAAGCTATTAGCCCAATCCCTGTGGAGACGATATCCGATACTTCGTATCACTTTACTACTTGCGTCGTGTATACTTGCACTACCATTGCGATAGACTAATTTACACGCAACAACAAGAGCATGTAAAAGCATATTAGGGGCAACAACCACATATTTGAGAGAAAATCTAGCCATACTTACTTCCAGACTTAGAATGGTGTTTCAAACCAATCCTAAATCCTCAAACCTTGTTTCTTTGTCCCTCAAGGACTTCTAAAACCATTCGCACTCACCGATTACGTTTCGCTTGCTCGCCGAAATGATATCTAAGCTCCCGACACTTCTAGATCAACACCAAAAGCGTTCGAAGATGACTCCCCTATTTATTACACATAAGAGCAGAGGATTAACGCATCATCATACATTGAAATCACCAGCCAACTAAACAAACTCGCTACTCTACTCAAAAGCACCATTTCGGCCACCAAAAACAACTGAAATCATCTCCAAACTCTTCAAAAACAAAGCCCAGCCAAGATCTATCACTTCTAAACATTTCTAAACCTCAATCAACACCATAAACTCGTCATTATATCTCCAGCAACAACAGAACACCAAAACCACCCCAAAACCACCAATCTAACATGAAAAACTTAGGAATCCAAACCTATTCGGGATTTATTTGATAAAACCTCATTTATAACATCAATTACCATCCAAAACACATTAGAAATCAACCTCAAAACAGAGATCTCCAGGAATCTTGAGATTTAACACAATTTCATGTTTCTAACATTAAAGAAACTAAAAAATTATTAACAAAGGATTGATAACTTAGGAATTTCAGTAAAGAACTGATCATTAGAGGAGAAGGACGAAGCTTACCTCTAATGACTGATTTCTCCTTAATTTGGGCAAGTTTTCTTGAAAATCCAAAGTGAAAACAAGAGGATTTGATGAGGAAAAGATTAGGAATCCATAGGAGATTGAAATCTCATCAAAAGGGATAAAAATCAGAGGCTAATTGATGGAGGAAATGTGTTTGGCTGAGTGGAAGTTGAGAGAAAATGAAAAGAGGGAAAAAGATCGTAAAGTAGTTATGAAAGTCAAAATACGATTTTCTCTTTTAATTCCCTTTATTAACTCATTATTAAAACACCCAAAATAAAGAGAAATTTGATTAAAAACATTTTGGTAAAATTAGCTCCTTAAATATTCAAAGTTTCATTCCTTAACAAAACATTCACTACTCAACTTTTGCAAAAACTGTGATTTGGTCACTACACCGAAATATAGTATTTCCAAACCATATTTTGTAAAATTGTTTTCACCATAATCATTCATATAATAAATTACGATTTTTAGATATTTTTACATATTTTTAAAGCGTCTCGAACTAGGCGTTCCCTAAATCTCCCTTAAAGATTCGAACCGTTCTCGACCGGCCCGATTCAAACTCTAAAACATCTAGGCCCAAAATCAGGGTGTTACAGGATGCCATTCGGAATATGCAATGCCCCGACAACCTTCCAACGATGAATGATGGCAATTTTCTCCGACATGATAGAAGATTTCATGGAAATCTTCATGGACAATTTCTCAGTATTTGGAGATGATTTCGACAATTTCCTAGGCAATTTGGAGGAAGTACTTAAATGATGCAAGGAATCTGACTTGGTCCTAAATTGGGAGAAGTGTCACTTTATGGCGGATGAAGGCATAGTTCTCAACCAAAAAATCTCATCTAAGGGAATTGAAGTCGACAAAGCAAAAGTGGATGTGATCGAGAAACTTCCTCCACCAACTTCAGTCAAGGGAATTCGAAGCTTCTTGGGACATGTAGGTTTTTATAGAAGATTTATAGAAAAATATTTCTAAGATTACTAAACCTTTGTGCAACTTGCTTGAACAAGATAGAGCATTTGACTTTGATGATTCATGCATCAAGGCATTCGAGACCCTAAAACATAAACTTGTAACCGCACCAATAGTAGTTCCACCATATTGGATATTTCCCTTTGAACTTATGTGCGATGCAAGTGAATTTGAGGTAGGAGCAGTCCTAGGTCAACGAGCAGGTAAGATCTTTCATGTGATCTACTACGCTAGTAAAACTCTTAATGAGGCGCAAGTAAACTACATCACCACCGAAAAAGAGTTACTAGTCGTAGTTTTCGCTTTTGATAAATTTCGTTCGTACTTTATTGGAACCAAGGTAATTGTTCATACTGGCCATTTGGCAATTAAGTAACTCTTTGCCAAGAAAGATGCCAAACCTCGTTTAATTCGTTGGATTTTACTTTTACAAGAGTTTGACATTAAAATTAAGGTTATGAAAGGTACAGAGAACCAAGTATCCGATCATTTGTCACGACTGGAACAAGGAGAAAAAAACACCACAAACGCAGAAAACCAAGAAGCATTCCCGGATGAGCAATTAATCCTTGCTCGGGCAACCTCGATTGATACTGCCCCGACAATGGCAATAGGGATTGCCTCAGCAATGACCTCGACCAACAACTGTGGCACCAGCCTTAACAACACCATGGTATGTCGATCTTGTGAATTTCTTAATTAGTGGTACATTACCTTATAACCTTACTTACCAAGGGAAAATGTGGTTCCGGCATGATGCTAAGAATTATTATTGGGACGAGCCTCTTTTGTTCAAACAATGTGCAAACGAGTTTATAAGAAGGTGCGTCCCAGAAGAAGAAGAACAAAATGTGCTCGGGCAATGCCATTCTTCACCTTATGGAGGCCATTTTGGAGGGACACAAACCGCGGCCAAAGTCTTGCAATCAGGATTGTATTGGCCCACGCTTTACAAAGATGCCCAAGAGTTCTACAAATAATGTGATCGTTGTCAACGAACATGCAATATTTCAAGGCGATATGAGATGCCCATACAAAAAATCCTTGAAGTCGAACTATTCGATGTTTGGAGAATTGATTTCATGGGACCTTTTTCGTCTTCATGTGGGAATCTCTACATCCTCCTTGGCATTGACTATGTATCAAGTGGTCGAGGTAATAATAACACCAAACAATGATTCCAAAAGCATGCAAAAATTCCTTCAGAAAAACATATTCACACGGTTTGGAATACCGAGAGCAATCATCAGCGATGAAGGCAAGCACTTCGATAACAAGCTAATTGCTAAGGTGTTGCAAAGATTTGGAGTGTCACACAAAATTGCCACGGTATATCACCCACAAAAAAATGGGCAAGGTGAGATTTCTAACCGAGAGTTGAAAAATATCCTTAAGAGAGTAGTCAACCCATCTCGCAAGGACCCCTTCCAACTTTAGGCCTAGTGAACAACATTCAAAACACCATTAGGCATGACCCCTTCCGACTTATCTACGGCAAAAGTTTTCATCTAGCGGTGGAAATTGAATATAAGGCGTAGTGGGCAATAAAAACTGTGAATATGGATTGGGAGAGTGCTGGACAAAAAAGACTATTGGACCTTAATGAGATAGAGTAGTTTCGTGCCTTAGCTTACGACAATGCAAGAATATACAAGGACAAAACCAAGCGTTGGCAGGACAAGAAGCTATTGCCACAACAATTCTTGCCCAGGCAATTAGTCCTCCTTTTCAATTCTCGGTTAAAGCTTTTCTCGGGAAAATTGTGATCAAGATGGTCCGGACCTTTGGAAGTTGTCAAACCATTCTCCCATGTTGTCGTAGTAATCAAGTCCATAAAAGATGGGCATGAATTTAAAGTCAATGAATTTAAAGTCAATGGACACCCATATCATGTGCGAGAAAGAAGTGGCCACTTTAGGAGATGCATAATCATGCAATACTTGAGTATTTTAATTTTTTCCACAATTTTATTTTACTTTTAGGATAAGGAGTAGTTTTTAATTTCAATTTTATAGCTAATAAATATTTTTCTTTATTTTTTTAGGAAAGGAGTTTAAAGTGAAGAAGAATTGGAAAGAAGATTGAACTCATGACCCGAAATTGAGGGATACAAGGGGTGATTCTTAGGGATATATGGGCTGATTTTTAGGGATTCTAAACCTAAATTTTTACCCCAAAATTACCTCCTGACCTCTACCCTAGCCGGCCGACTCTTCACCTTCCCCATACATTACTTCTCGCCCACTCAAATCAATGACTTTAATGATTTCAAATTTGATTTTCAAATTAGTAATCATGACGAAACACCCTATTTAATAACCCCTCCTCATACACTCAACCATCACAATATTCAAAACCTTTTCTCTTTTGCTTAAACTCCGAAATTTTTTTCTTCTATCTTCTCTAAATAGTCGATTCTCAAAACACCACAAAACCACCATGGCCATGAAAACTCAAAATAATGGAGCACCAAGAAACAAGCCAAGAGCCGCCCTACAAGAGATATGCCACGCCGGTAATAAAGACGAGGTTCTTGGCAAAGTTTGTCCACCAAAAGGTCTTGGAAGAGCAAGGGTTTTTCTACACCACATCACACCAAGATTTCGGTTCGGAACCATTCGTCTTCCGCATAGTGGAGCAAAAAAATGGCAAATTCTTTGCTACCAACCAAAGTCGGGCAATGTTAGTTGGGTTCGGGAATTTTATACCCACTCTCCCAACCCGAACAACCCCTACGTATTTGTCTGCGGCAAGGCCATCCCAGTTGACCCCGACTCCATCAACACTTTCTATGAGCTAAACATTTTGAAAGATGAACACAAGGAGTTCGTTGACAACCTCATCTCGAGAGATTATGATGACATCCTTAAAGAGCTCACCATTGCCGGCACAACATGGAACGAGGGGGCCTTCAAAGGCACGATAAACCGCCTAAGGCTTAAGCCCGTGGCAAAACTTTGGAATACTTTTGTCAAAAGATGCTTAATGCCAACCTCACACAACACCACGATTGACAAGCCTAGACTATAATTAATTCATTTTATATTGCATAATTGTATTATAAATGTTGGATCTATCATATGCAATGATGTAACCCCCTTAACCCGGCCCAGACGCTTGACTCGAATTAAGAAAGTCACACGGGGAAAACCAAAGTCAACCCGAAAGTCAACCTTGATTAACGACCCATTTTTTCTTTTTAATCTTGTCTAGATGCACGTTAACCTTAGATGTGATCACACAACAACATTCTCAAAGATCATAAACATCAGAGATCAAACAGGGACCCAATTGAACAATTTACAACTTTAGGGACCAAATTATAAATTCTGAAAACTTTAAGAACTTAATCAGATTTTAGGTTACCAACTTAAAATTAATCAGGTTTCATGCTTCTCTGCCAAAATTCAGCTCAAACGGACATCCCAAGCTCATACAATTTCACAAACTAGTTTCAGGACCAAAATGCAAACATTCCAAAACATTTAACTGCCACTTTCAGCCCCCAACGGTCACGTGTTCCGAAACAGGCAGAGCCTGTTTCGAAATGCGGGGCCGTTCCGCAACGCGTACCGAAACAGGTGGCTGGCAGAATGCTTTCCGTTTCGAAACGGTGTCTACCATTTCGGACGCCTGGGCTGATTCAGGGCATCCGTTCCGAAACGGTAGTCCCTGTTCCGAAACGCCCTGCACATAATGCAGAAAAAGACATGTTTAAACACGCAATTGACCATCCGAACATGCTCCAAAAGGCACCAAACTTTACCAACATGCAATTCAACATATAGGAGACATACTTGCATCAACAATTCATCAATATAACAACATATATGAAAAGCCCCAATTCTATAGGCATGCTTCCTACACAAGCAACCATTTAAACACAAAATCTCCAAATCCATCTCATATAAGCCAAAACATGATCCAACAACATTAACAACAACATATAAACATCCTTGTCCGAACATATACGAACACATAAACATCAACCCAAGAGATTCTATCCCATTGCCTTTATTAACTATAGCTATTCACCGAGACATACATCTCAAATGGAGTCCTCCTTGAATCCCTTGCTTCTTGCTGTCCAAACTTCAAGAATCTGCATTGATGGACAAAAAGGAGCGTAAGCACATCATGCTTAGTGAGGAATGCTCAAAACCAAAACACCATCAATGCAGCGAGTCATAAAACCTCTTTGAAAAGCAACTCGATTTGTTTACCAAGCAAAGTTTGAAAACCCCTTTTTAACAACATGCTTAAACCATGCATTGCTCAAACATGAAAACCAACCCTTAGCTTAGCAAGCTAAGAAAACCTTTTCAAAGCATAATTTGCAAAAACATCCATTTAACCATTCCATGCATAAACACTATATGCAAAGTTAAATTCAAAACCTTGGAAAACACTTCCATTTCACAACATACCTTTCTTATACTTGAAAATCATTCCAAGCAAGAAACCCTTTAAAACCATTTACTCAATCAATCCAACACATGCATTAAACAAAGGCAACTTATGAACCACAACATCATCATCACATGCCTTTTAAAACAAGTCTTAACAAGACTCTAATGCATTAAAGAGATTTCATGCACACATGCACCATTTACCAAATGATAATCCATACTTGTTCAACTTAACAAGTACACATGCATTCACAAGCATTAAACACTTTTCATGCAACCATGCATCTTTTCAAGCATCTCATGCTTCTTTATAATCAAGAACATTACATTGGCTTCCAAGTGATCAACCACATCCACTTTTCAAATCAACATCCAATCGGATACGCGGATCACAAGCGTTGTCCCCCACGCTTCATACACACTACCAATCCAAGGTCTCCAAATGGACTTTTAAACACCATTTGACCTCACCATCCTAAGGTTCCCATGTATGGACTTTTAAACACCATACAACCTTAGCTTTTTACAAGGTTCCCATGTATGGACTTTCAAACACCATACAACCTTAACTTTTCCCAAGGTTCCCATGTATGGACTTTTAAACACCATACAACCTTAACTTTTCCCAAGGTTCCCATGTATGGACTTTTAAACACCATACAACCTTGACATGCACAAGGTTCCCATGTATGGACTTTTAACCACCATACAACCTTTGCATTCACCGATTGGTAGTTGTATAACATCACTAACGAGATCCGGGACACCCTACACAAGATCCACACATGGACTTTACACCACCATTGTGATCTTAACAAGCACAAGGTTCCCTTATATGGACTTTTAACCACCATATAACCTTTGCTTAACCAAGGTCCTCGAATGGGCATTCAACCTCCATTATGACCTTAACCATCTCGTTAGGATACTTGAAGGGAGTTTACCGGTTCACTCTTAACCACTCCACCTCCAAGGCGACTTTATTCACGGTGCACCCAATCATATAGCCGGCTAACTATATCCGATCAAAGAACCAAGAACCACTTACATCACTTGCCAATATAACCATCTTACCACACTAGTCCAATGATTCACATGCATAACCAATATGCAAAAACCATCATATACCATCATCAATCCACTGTTTTAAAGCATTACACAAAGCCATTAAACATCATGCAACACCATGCATCAAACCACATTTTCAATGTACAAATCAAGGATCTCTTACCTTGAGCATCCTTCACATATGACTTTCAAAACTAGCATTAAACCATGCTTAAAATATGCTTTCAAAACAGAATATAAACCATGCAAATCACATGCATTGCAACCATCAAACACAATTGCTTTTAAAGCCAATTCACAACACAACCAAGAGCGAAAAACCATTTACTTACTCTTGAGCTTAGCAAAGTTGTTTAGACTTAAACTAAGCTCCCAAAACCTTCAAACCTTGGTTTAAAAGCTGAAAACCCAACTTCACTCACCGATACACAAAACAAGGCTAGCCAACAAGCCTTCCAAGCATCCGAAACCTTCCGCAATGCCTCTAAAGCTCACGCATCAAACTCCCCTGTTTCAAGCAAACAAAAACAGAGGATTAACGCATCATTATGCATTAAAAACACCAGCAACACAACCAAACTCGCTGCTCATCACAAATCCAACATTTCGGCTACCAAACACAACCGAAATCACCTCCAAACACTTCCAAAACTTAACCCAGCCAAGATCCATCACTTCTAACCATTTTTAAACATCAATTAACATCCAAAAAGATCACAACACGTCCTTATACCTCCAGGTATAACAGATCACCAAGATCACTACAAAAACAACCAAAAACTCAAGCAAAACTTAGGAAATTCAACCTATCCGGGATTGCATTAATTAAACCTCAACTTCTAATCAATTTAGCATTCATTTAACATCAATTTGACACTACAAAACACTGCCCAAACATATCACACGAAAATTTCACCAAAATCAAGCAAATCTTGCATTTTAAGCCAAAATCAAGATTTCAATTGAAAGACCTTTAACAAATCACAAATCAAGGATTGAGAACTTAGGAATTTCAGTAAAGAACTGATAGTTTAGAGGAGAAGGACGTTCTTACCTCCAAACTTGAGTTTCTCCACTTTATGAAATCAAAAACCTTGATGAATCAAGTAGCAAATGATGAGGTTTTGTAGATATGTTGATTAGGAATCAAAAGAGAGTTGAAAGGAGGGATTTAGGTGAGAAAATCAGAAACAATTCTCTGGAAAGAAAGTGTTTGGGTTGAGAGAAAATGAGAGAAAGGAAAATAGGAAGTTAGTTATCAAAATGGCCAAAATGGCTTTCCCTCCACTTTTAATATGTTTTAAAATCAGAATAAATCCTTAAAATATCTTAGAAAAATCTGGAGAAACTAATTTTGGAATAATAGCTCCTTAAAGATTCAAAGTTTCAACCCTTTATAAAACAGTCACCAAACTTTCAAAAATTACATTTTGGTCACTAGCCAAAATGTCACCCTTCCAAACCTCATTTTCCAAAATTGATTTCACAGTTCACTTTTATGTATTAAAAGATGATTTTAGAACATTTTTCCATATTTTTAATGCAACCCGAACTAGGCTTTCCTAAATTCACTCTTATATATTCGGTCAGCACTTTGACCGAACCGGTCAACGCCCAAAACTTCTGAGCCTAAAACCGGGGCGTTACAACTCTCCCCCCCTTAGGAAATTTCGTCCTCGAAATTTCAACCGACGAAAAGGGAACCACCACCTTCCCAAAGCAACACACAAGGCAACACAAAAGCCTCAACCACCACTGAACACATTTCACACAAAACTCCACCAACTCAACACCACCACATACTGTTCACAAAATCCAGAACACTCAAAGATAGTCACAACTTGACCTTTCACATATCCGGACTGGACACTGCCCCAACATCAACCTGATGAACTTCAACTTTACAACACACATCACTGTAACACACAACTACCAAGACTTATTTACACAGTGACACCAACCAAACCAATTCAACCACTATGCAAACTTCTCTGCTTCTAAAACTCTTGCAAACTCCCAAACCTCTTCCAAGGATTTTCCCAACAAGAAAAAATTCTTAAACATCAACTGTTTACCCAAACTCCTCAACGAATGCTGATAATCCTTCACATCTGCCGCTACATTACCATAACGACTCACCAGGACTACTCACCCACAATCCAAAAATTTACATCACAACCCCAATTCAACTCTGCCAGTTATTTCATACACCACCAGCTGACCACAAAAGAAGTTCACATACTCACAACCGGCCAACCACTTCTCACAAGAATCCTTTCAAACCACACTGGCCTTCGACCTTTCATTGCTTTTCCACTTCAAACTTTGACCACAACACCTGCCTTACCAGAACTTCGTCCAACCTAAACATACATATCAACTTCTCAACTCCTCAAAGGTTACTAAGAACCAACACTTACAACCACAACCCTTCCACAACAACTTAAATGCTAAGCTACTTCAGCACTTGGAAACACAACCACTAAACTGCAACATCACTTAGCACCAAGGAACTACCACTTCCACTTAGCTATTCAACCACTTGATCGATTCTAACTTCAACTGGTTCTCCTCACCACCAAATCACTAAACTCTTTAAGCATCAGACACTTTCCTTCTACCAACAGACTATACTACTCTCACTATTACTAGCAACTAGCTTAATATACTCCATTGCTACTAACTCTCACCCAGCACCAAAACAACCTCTAAAAACCCATCATCCAACCTATCCCAACCACCACACTAACAGATTCGATTAGTTATTAGCGAGTGTGAACGTCGTATGCATGATCACCTACATGCCCTATCAATGCCTGATGTACATGTATGCAAACTCTCTAATGTCATGCCACATGTATGCATGGTCCAGTACATATATAATATAGCATATAACAATGATTTTAACTGTGCATGAATGCCAGTTCACACCCTCTAATAACATCCTCAGAATCCGTTTAAAAACAACCTCCTAACCCACTTCTAACTTGTCTAACTCCATCATACCATCAACCATTAACCACAAAATACTCACTAAAGCCTTCTCCACAAAAGATGTTTCCAAAACTACAACTATTACCTCAACATGCTGGCAACAAGACTAAACTTACCACGCAAGGAAAACCAACAGAAACCCAACTAAGATAACTAGAGTAAAGATTACTTAACAAAATTACCTGAAAACACATCACCACCCTGAAGCTTCATCAGACGAGCTCTCTTCCTCGCGGAACCATCATCCTCCTGCCGCACCGCTGCAGCACCAGCTAACACTTTAAGGTCATCACCATCTCCCTGCGGTAAAGAACCCTGGCCATTCCGAGCCAACATCAAACAATCACGCCTCCTATGCCCAGCAGACCCACATTTCCAGCAATTCTCATTTCCCAAACTCTTCACAACCTTCTGCTCTTTCTGCCACCTCTGAACCTTGCTTCGGCCGTGCCCACGACCTTTCAGAGACCCTTTGGCTACCACTGAAGCTGACTTCACCCCAAGAGGACAATCGCGCTTAACATGCACTTTAGAACCACAGTTCCAGCAAGCACCCGCGCCCCAACAACCTCCAACATGACGCCTTTCACAACGGTCACATACCGGTGGCTGAGCTTCCACTCCTTGCTCAAGCAACACTTGCTCCACAACAGCACTACCTTCACATTGCTTAACCTTTGGAAACTTCTCTCCAAGATACCTTTCACAAAAGGCAGATACAAAGAAATCCCAGTCAATATCAGAGATATGTGACGCCACCGCCACCGATGTCCACCAGGCACACACATCCTCCAACATCAGAGAAACGACACTTCTCAGCTTACAAGCATAATCACAGCCTTCCTGATCCAAAATCAGAATCACACTGGCCAACCAGACCTCAAACATCTCAGGTGACGATCCATGATACTCCACAGCACCCAAATCCAACAAACGTTGCTTCGGCAAACCCGCACATCCCACAGCCAGCACATCCACTGACTTTACCTTTGCTACAGCCTGAGATGTTCCCAACACCTCTTGAGCAACTGGTGATGAACTCTTCATCAGAGAACCAGCTTCTTTCTCCTGCCTTACCACCTCAACTCCAGGCACAGAAGACTGAGACAAAACACCTCTACAAAAGGGTGAATTCCATGCCTTAACAACCTTCCCTAAGGCAGCAACCATCTCACCAAACTGCCATTCTTTCACCGACATCGCCATACTACTAACAACAACAAACATCACAACAAAACAAACAAACCAGTTAGACCAGCTTTAAGCAAGGATTCAAACTCCAACTCCAAAATAACACAATAGCTATAATAATAAGGCAATGGGTATCCCGAATCCTCCCCTTTTACATGACATAACAGTCAACACAAACATGGATATTACAACATCAAGCATATCAAACAACATACTTCGATCATGCATTCATCAAACAACATCCACTTGCAACAGCATATTAGCAACATAACATACTCATTACACGTTCATCATGCATGACACCAGCTCACAACATCAGCACAAATCCACATAAGCTCAACCAAGATTCATAACCATAAAGCATGCTTGAAAACATCAACAACTTGCTCAGAAACACGTGTTTCAACCAAATTTCAACCGCACAACAAGGTAAACATCAACACACATCACAACAATTTACCGTTTTCCCCAAGCATTCGCAACTTAGCTCTGATACCACCAAATGTAACCCCCTTAACCCGGCCCAGACGATTGACCCGAATTAAGAAAGTCACACGGGGAAAACCAAAGTCAACCCGAAAGTCTACCTTGATTAACGACCCTTTTTTTTCTTTTTAATCTTGTCTAGATGCACGTTAACCTTAGATGTGATCACACAACAACATACTCAAAGATCATAAACATCAGAGATCAAACAGGGACCCAATTGAACAATTTACAACTTTAGGGACCAAATTGTAAATTCTGAAAACTTTAAGGACTTAACCAGATTTTAGGTTACCAACTTAAAATTAATCAGGTTTCATGCTTCTCTGCCAAATTTCAGCTCAAACGGACATCCCAAGCTCATACAATTTCACAAACTAGTTTCAGGACCAAAATGCAAACATTCCAAAACATTTAACTGCCACTGTCAGCCCCCAACGGTCACGTGTTCCGAAACAGGCAGAGCCCGTTTCGAAACGTGGGGCCGTTCCGCAATGCGTACCGAAACAGGTGGCTGGCAGAATGCTTTCCGTTTCGAAACGGTGTCTACCGTTTCGGACGCCTGGGCTGATTCAGGGCATCCGTTCCGAAACGGTAGTCCCTGTTCCGAAACGCCCTGCACATAATGCAGAAAAAGACATGTTTAAACACGCAATTGACCATCCGAACATGCTCCAAAAGGCACCAAACTTTACCAACATGCAATTCAACATATAGGAGACATACTTGCATCAACAATTCATCAATATAACAACATATATGAAAAGCCCCAATTCTATAGGCATGCTTCCTACACAAGCAACCATTTAAACACAAAATCTCCAAATCCATCTCATATAAGCCAAAACATGATCCAACAACATTAACAACAACATATAAACATCCTTGTCCGAACATATACGAACACATAAACATCAACCCAAGAGATTCTACCCCATTGCCTTTATTAACTATAGCTATTCACCGAGACATACATCTCAAACGGAGTCCTCCTTGAATCCCTTGCTTCTTGCTGTCCAAACTTCAAGAATCTGCATTGATGGACAAAAAGGAGCGTAAGCACATCATGCTTAGTGAGGAATGCTCAAAACCAAAACACCATCAATGCAGCGAGTCATAAAACCTCTTTGAAAAGCAACTCGATTTGTTTACCAAGCAAAGTTTGAAAAACCCTTTTTAACAACATGCTTAAACCATGCATTGCTCAAACATGAAAACCAACCCTTAGCTTAGCAAGCTAAGAAAACCTTTTCAAATCATAATTTGCAAAAACATCCATTTAACCATTCCATGCATAAACACTATATGCAAAGTTAAATTCAAAACCTTGGAAAACACTTCCATTTCACAACATACCTTTCTTATACTTGAAAATCATTCCAAGCAAGAAACCCTTTAAAACCATTTACTCAATCAATCCAACACATGCATTAAACAAAGGCAACTTATGAACCACAACATCATCATCACATGCCCTTTTAAAACAAGTCTTAACAAGACTCTAATGCATTAAAGAGATTTCATGCACACATGCACCATTTACCAAATGATAATCCATACTTGTTCAACTTAACAAGTACACATGCATTCACAAGCATTAAACACTTTTCATGCAACCATGCATCTTTTCAAGCATCTCATGCTTCTTTATAATCAAGAACATTACATTGGCTTCCAAGTGATCAACCACATCCACTTTTCAAATCAACATCCAATCGGATACACGGATCACAAGCGTTGTCCCCCACGCTTCATACACACTACCAATCCAAGGTCTCCAAATGGACTTTTAAACACCATTTGACCTCACCATCCTAAGGTTCCCATGTATGGACTTTTAAACACCATACAACCTTAGCTTTTTACAAGGTTCCCATGTATGGACTTTCAAACACCATACAACCTTAACTTTTCCCAAGGTTCCCATGTATGGACTTTTAAACACCATACAACCTTAACTTTTCCCAAGGTTCCCATGTATGGACTTTTAAACACCATACAACCTTGACATGCACAAGGTTCCCATGTATGGACTTTTAACCACCATACAACCTTTGCATTCACCGATTGGTAGTTGTATAACATCACTAACGAGATCTGGGACACCCTACACAAGATCCACACATGGACTTTACACCACCATTGTGATCTTAACAAGCACAAGGTTCCCTTATATGGACTTTTAACCACCATATAACCTTTCCTTAACCAAGGTCCTCGAATGGGCATTCAACCTCCATTATGACCTTAACCATCTCGTTAGGATACTTGAAGGGAGTTTACCGGTTCACTCTTAACCACTCCACCTCCAAGGCGACTTTATTCACGGTGCACCCAATCATATAGCCGGCTAACTATATCCGATCAAAGAACCAAGAACCACTTACATCACTTGCCAATATAACCATCTTACCACACTAGTCCAATGATTCACATGCATAACCAATATGCAAAAACCATCATATACCATCATCAATCCACTGTTTTAAAGCATTACACAAAGCCATTAAACATCATGCAACACCATGCATCAAACCACATTTTCAATGTACAAATCAAGGATCTCTTACCTTGAGCATCCTTCACATATTACTTTCAAAACCAGCATTAAACCATGCTTAAAATATGCTTTCAAAACAGAATATAAACCATGCAAATCACATGCATTGCAACCATCAAACACAATTGCTTTTAAAGCCAATTCACAACACAACCAAGAGCGAAAAACCATTTACTTACTCTTGAGCTTAGAAAAGTTGTTTAGACTTAAACTAAGCTCCCAAAACCTTCAAACCTTGGTTTAAAAGCTGAAAACCCAACTTCACTCACCGATACACAAAACAAGGCTAGCCAACAAGCCTTCCAAGCATCCGAAACCTTCCGCAATGCCTCTAAAGCTCACGCATCAAACTCCCCTGTTTCAAGCACACAAAAATAGAGGATTAATGCATCATTATGCATTAAAAACACCAGCAACACAACCAAACTCGCTGCTCATCACAAATCCAACATTTCGGCTACCAAACACAACCGAAATCACCTCCAAACACTTCCAAAACTTAACCCAGCCAAGATCCATCACTTCTAACCATTTTTAAACATCAATTAACATCCAAAAAGATCACAACACGTCCTTATACCTCCAGGTATAACAGATCACCAAGATCACTCCAAAAACAACCAAAAACTCAAGCAAAACTTAGGAAATTCAACCTATCCGGGATTGCATTAATTAAACCTCAACTTCTAATCAATTTAGCATTCATTTAACATCAATTTGACACTACAAAACACTGCCCAAACAGATCACACAAAAATTTCACCAAAATCAAGCAAATCTTGCATTTTAAGCCAAAATCAAGATTTCAATTGAAAGACCTTTAACAAATCACAAATCAAGGATTGAGAACTTAGGAATTTCAGTAAAGAACTAATAGTTTAGAGGAGAAGGACGTTCTTACCTCCAAACTTGAGTTTCTCCTCTTTTTGAAATCAAAAACCTTGATGAATCAAGTAGCAAATGATGATGTTTTGTAGATATGTTGATTAGGAATCAAAAGAGAGTTGAAAGGAGGGATTTAGGTGAGAAAATCAGAAACAATTCTCTGGAAAGAAAGTGTTTGGGTTGAGAGAAAATGAGAGAAAGGAAAATAGGAAGTTAGTTATCAAAATGGCCAAAATGGCTTTCCCTCCACTTTTAATATGTTTTAAAATCAGAATAAATCCTTAAAATATCTTAGAAAAATCTGGAGAAACTACTTTTGGAATAATAGCTCCTTAAAGATTCAAAGTTTCAACCCTTTATAAAACAGTCACCAAACTTTCAAAAATTACATTTTGGTCACTAGCCAAAATGTCACCCTTCCAAACCTCATTTTCCAAAATTGATTTCACAGTTCACTTTTATATATTAAAAGATGATTTTAGAAAATTTTTCCATATTTTTAATGCAACCCGAACTAGGCTTTCCTAAATTCACTCTTATATATTCGATTAGCACTTTGACCGAACCGGTCAACACCCAAAACTTCTGAGCCCAAAACCGGGGCGTTACAAATGAGATATCTCAATGTAATTTAAAGGACAAAGGGAAACTCTATTTCCCAAGCCTCATAACCGGATTGTGCGAGCAAAACTATGTGTCAAGTGACCCGGCAGATGGGAAGACACCGACAAGAAAAGGATGGATGAGATCCCAATATTTGAAGATCATGGGAGTTTCCGAAGCTGAGCCACAACCCACTCCGATCAAAGGAATTTCCCTGGCAACATCTTCGGGCAATGCCGCGGCAACATCCCCGACAAATTCCAATACGGGTGAACTAGCGATGACAATACTCGAGGAAATGGTCCGACCACTTGCACACCGACTAGAGACCATGAAGAAGAGGCATGTGGAGTTTATGAGGTATATGAAGGATTACAACAATTCCATAATTCAAGTGATCCTCGAGAAATACCCAGACAACTCAGTGAGGTTCCCAATTTTTCCAACCGACATCATTGTTGCGCCAATGCCTACAGTCCACGCTTCGGTAATACCCACCGAAATTGCCTCAACAATGCACGATGCTACTGCCTCTGCAATTCCAACCGAAGATGCTCCACCAACCCGGGATGACAAAGGCATGGTACCATTAACCGAGTCAAGCCACACTATGACACGGTCAGAATCCTCCGATTCGGACGAGTCATCCGCATTCCAACCAAAAGCAATTTCGGCATCCCTTGCCGCAGCAAAACACAAGGCCTCCACCACCGAGGAAATCAAAATTAAAGAGGACGATGATGACGAGGTGAGTAAACAACCAGCTCCTACACCCACTACACGCCATCAACTACCTCGAGCAAGCAAGAGTGTCAAGAAACCGCGAGAAGGAAAATCATAATTCAAGACGATGACCTCTCTGAGCATTGTAATTTCTTTTCTTTCGTTTTCACTTTTTGCTTCCTTATACTTTTGTGTTTTCATGCATTGAGGGCAATGCTCTTCTCAAGTTTGAGGGGTGATAATTGTCTTTATTTGGTTTCAGGTTTAGTTTAGTTCCATGTTTAGTTGAACTCATCTTTAGGAATCACATGTAGGATGCATCAGTTACTTGCCCTAGTTCTAATCGAATTAAATTTGTCTACACATGATGACTTTTTAATAATGACACAACCATTGCACTTAATTTGCCATAACTTTCAACTCTAGGATGACCATGGAAAATACTTAGAAACCTACTATGATGCTAAAACTAAATGTACACTTTTGTGATTCGAAGGATTGAAGGAATTCTAGTGAACTTATGTAAATCACTTAACAATTTAGGTAAAATAATTCTTTCTAGAGGTGCCTAAAACCGGCTCTGGGAGTCACTGCTAGAGGTACCCGAAATTGGCTCTAGTATTATGCTTGGAAGAATCACAAGAGGTGCCCAAAATTGACTCTAGTCGATTAGATTATTTAATTTAAAAGAAAATAATAAAGTAGAGGTGCCCGAAATTTGCTCTAGTTGAAGTAATTAAGAACCCAAGAAATTAAATTGATTACCTGATGTTTATATAGAATCTGGAAAATCATCTTGTAAACAAAACATGCACACACTCACGAGCATAATAGTTTGATTCCAAGAAATTCCTAGGCCATCCGAAAGTTTGAAAGTAATTCATACAAGTGCATGGTTCTGAGAAAATACTTAAGTTCGAAGCAAAATTCGGGAAGTTTAGACTGTTGGCAAGTAATTGTTAGATTTCATTGCTTGAGGACAAGCAATAGTTCGAGTTTGGGGTGTGTTAAGTGTGTAAAATTACTAATTTTCTACCCCTTTTCACCTCAATTATTGTTAGACTTAGGCTCATTTAGGTTGCATTATTAGTCATTCATGCATATTTGCATTATTTTCTTCATCGCCACGCTTGATTATCATTACTAGCTTATTTTAGTGGAAAAGGTGCTGCTATGGTATATATTTCGATGTGTGCAGGTTAATTTCCCGAGCAAGTATTGTCGCGATAATGAAGGAAAGAAGAATGATGTTGATTTAAGACAAGAAGAAGTTTCCGATTTCAACATAAAAGCCAATTTCAACAAGGATTCAATCATTTTTACAAGTCAAAAGTCACAAAAATTCCTAGGAGAAGTCGAAGTCCTTTGAGTTGATTAAAGGAGATTAAATTCCAAGAAGATAAGAGGAGTTATAGGAGGAATAAAATAATAAAATAAAAAGGAAATTATTTATTTTATTTTATGGCATTTAATTCCAACTTAACTTCCTCCTCAATAAGGAGTATAACCTACCAATCTCCAATAAAAAAAAGAGAAGGCGCAGCCTAGAATGGGAGTCAAATTGGGGAGAAAAAACAGCAAGGAAGTTGAAGATCAAGGCAACTGTTAGGTGTGCAATAGTATTCATTTTAGGACCCCTTATGACTCAATTAGTGTCAAACTTAAGCTTATTTTAGACGCATTACTAATCATACATAAACAATTTATTGTTCTTAATATTGCCATGCTTGATCATCTTTATTTGAATATATTTGGTGGAAAAGGTAATGCTTTGGTATGTGTTTTGTACATGTGCATATTTAGAAAAAGGTACAGAATCAATCATCGACGATCCTTATCAGGCCATCCTTTGATGTCAATCCTTACCAAGGAACGATGGATCATGAACGAGCCCTGACGAGCAGGAGATACTGACAGACCATTGCCGAGGCAAGGACCAAGCCATTGCCAAGGTAATTCCCAGATAAGTACCGTCGAGGGAGAAAATATGCAAAGTGGTATGGGACTTGAAAAGAGCATAAAATGCCAAATTTTGGAGATACTTTGCATGAAGATTGCAGCAGAGAAAGGCCACGAAAAAGCCAAAGGAAGGTCAAAGATATAAAAATGATAAGGATGAATAAAATAATGAATTAAAAAGAGATTTCTCTCTTTTATGAAGTTATATTCAACTCCGACTTATCCTCCTACTCCAAGAAGAACTCAGCAAGGCCATGCCCTATAAAGCCAAGACCCATCCGCCACCATCAAGGCATCTAGAGATCGAGAGACTTAGGGGTTTAGTAGAGTGCTTGAATCGCCAGCATGTTCTATATCTTTCTTAGGCTAGGATTATTTGTTTAGTAGTTGTGAGAAGACGATTGTAATTTGTTTAAGTTTTGGTTAATGCAATTTAAGTTCAAGGTTTGCTTATTCTTGGTATTTACTTTTTCTTGCAATTGAATCAGGAGAGGAAATTGCGATTGCATCTATTTGTCTAATATCAGGAGAGTTAGACTCACGAAATGAATAAGCATGTTATTTATCCCAATCAGTGTAGACTAATTCGAGTTAGGGATAAGTACAAATTACAACGGCTAAGAGAAGCGTAAAGACTGGCTGGTGTTCACCCTTGGTTCACGCTGGGAGGTATTTCCTAGGCCTACGCATCAATAGAGTTTTGACTTAGGGATAAGGAGGAACCATTGAAAAACGCTTTGCCGAACCTTGAAGGTTGTCGCTCAATTGCCCAAGAAATAACTGTGTTCCTTGCCGCGACAGTAGCTTTGCCCATTGCCGAGGCAATTCTCTTGCCCATTGCTGAGGCAGTCAAGTTGTAGATTGCATTCAAAACCAAGACAGATTCATTCAACTTCCACACTACGATGCAACATAATCTGGCCTGCTCTATCATCATATCTACTCAATCTCTTAGTTTACTTGCTTTCTTTATTTCTTTTGTTATCTAGACCATACCATTACTTGTGTTTTTTAATTTTCTATAGTGCGAGACGATAAACTCTGGAAGTAGCACTGATAAGTGCCCAAAAGTTTTATATTTTGAGCCCTTATCATGGAAATTATCACTCAACCTACACCCATTTGAGATGCATTATGGTCTTTCATGCATAAATTTCATCATTTATACCTTTGATCTTATTATTATCTGTACTCTATGAAAAAGGTATTATTTAATGCATGATTGGTATTCTTGCAGATTTGCACTGCTAGAGCAGGATGATACCGACACAACGCAGAATACAAGAGGGAAGCTGAGGAAACCTTATTGAACAGAACAGACCGATGCCGAGGCAACAAATGCCAGGCGGCGATAGCATACTGCTAGAGGGAAAAATGAGAGAAGTGTTAGCCGACTTGTAGAGCTTTTAACGCTGGATTTTTCTACACACTTTGTGTGGAAACTGGAACTCGAGAAGAGGAGGAAAACATGGAAGAAAGTATAAAGTTGGACTTTTGGTCAAAAAGGGTATATTGTAATAGATTTAAGAGATTTACTTCTTTAATAAAGTTCAGTCCAAGTCCACCTAAACTTCCTCTCTAAGAAGGATTTGTGCCTACACCTTCCCCTATATAAAGGCATGACGCGAGGAGGAGAAAAGAGAGGGGAATCGAGAGAGAGAGAGAGAGAGAGAGAGAGAGAGAAGAGCTTGGAAGTAGTTTCATTATGTTATAAATTTTCTTAGGGTTAGGATTAGTTTGTTTAGTAGTTGTGTGAAAACTCTTGTACTTATTTTTTGTTCTTAATGCAATAAAAGTTAAGGTTTGCTTATTCTGGCTTTAATTATTTTCGCATTCTACTCGGGAGAGGGTTTGTGAGATCATACATTTGTTCAATATCGGGAGAGTTGAGCTCACGAAAGGAATAAGCACGGTTTTCACCCCGCGTGGTGTTAACTAACTCGGCCTTGGGATAGGTTAGAGTGTCAGCGGCTAAAAGAAGTGTAAGAAAAGTTTGTGTTTGCTCTTTGATTCACGCCGGTAGGTATCTTCAAAGTTTAGTCATCAACCAGTGTTCTGTGCTTAGGGATAAAGCGGAACCATCCAAGGACGCTTTGCCAAGCCTTAAATGCTTCTGCCTATGAGCAAGGGATTGTCGCGGTAGAGATTCAGCCACTGTGACCGCAGCAGAGATTTAGGTCACTGTCACATCAATAGTGCGTTGCTGCATTTAAGACAGAAACGAAGTCAAGAGGATTCCATACTAAGACACATTCTAATCTGGCCCATCTTCTTATCTTGATCATAATATACTTTATTTACTAGATTCTCTTAGTTTAGTTATTTTTAGATTACGTCAATTCAACAAATTAATTTGTGTTTTTACTTTCTTTATTTTGCAGTGCAAGGGAATAAAACCAAAGGTTGAGTACCAATCCCTGTGGAGACGATACTCATATACTTATCCCTATATTACTTGCATCGTTTATACTTGCACAAATTGCGGAGCACTATTTACACACAACAAGTTTTTGTCGTTGTTGCCAGGTATTGGCAACTTTTCTTTTTATTTTCTTGCACTCTTTCTTTTATTTAGTTTATTTATTTTTATTATTATTTATTTTATTACTAATAAAATTTAGTTTCGTTACAGTGCATGACCAGAGCTAATCCAGGAAGCCCATTTCAAAATCCAGATCCGAAAATCGAACGCACTTACAGAAGACTTAGACGAGAGAGCTGCAATGCAGAACCTCGAGGACCTACCTCGCGGTGGCAGCCGCAACCAAGTGCCGCCGCAAGACAATGTTAATGGGCAGCACCCTGTCGACGGACAACCACTTATTGAAGAACATCATCTCCCGGCAAGAAATGGAGTAAATATACGAGCTCCATTTGCACCAGTATGATACCCAACAGTCCGAGATTACCTTGAAGAGGACTTAAATGGGCTAAACCCTGGAGTTGTTACCCCAGAGATCGAGGCCGCCCACTTCCAGTTAAAGCACGTGATGTTTAATATGATCAACACGATGGGGTAATTTGGCGGCTCCACAGCTGAAGATGCTAGACAGCACCTCAAGTCCTTCCTCCAGATTTGTAACTCATTAAAAACCCAAGGAGTACATGAGGATATTCTGAGATTAAAGTTGTTCCCCTATTCACTTAAGGATAGGGCAAAAACCTAGCTCAACAGCATACCATCAGGATCAATTGGATCATGGAGTGATCTTTGTCGTAATTTTTTAGCTCGCTTTAACCCTAAAAATTTAACTGACAGATTACGTAACGAGATCACTTTTTTTCGACAGGTTGATGACGAGTCCATACATGAGGCTTGGGAGCGATATCGAGAGCTATTACACAGATGCCCCTTGTACGGATTCCCAATATAGACGCATGTGACTATGTTCTACAATGTGGTTAACATGGCAACTAGGATGATGCTGGATGCCTCGGCAAATGGCATACTCTTAGACAAGGAACCAGAAGAAGCCATGGAGATCTTAAACAAGAAGGCCAAGAATGATTATCAGTTTCCCATAGTCAGAAGTGGAGGAGTACGCCGCCAAACCTTAGTAAATAAATTAGAGTTCGATGGCTCAATTTCATCCCAGATCGCCACCTTGACGAAGCTAGTTATGAATTTGCAGTCACAAAGCAATTAACAGAAAGTCAAGGTAATTGGTTTACGGGAAAACTACATCGGTGGTCCCCTAACTATCATCGTTCTCCTGTTTTGATCCCCAAACTATGTTTTTCGGCAAACTCGTCTCTTCTGTTACATAGTTCTCCTGTTTTGGTCCCCCGACGTTAAATAGCTAACGGTTTTGCTGACGTGGCATTTTTTAATATTTTCTAATCATTTCTCTCTCCTCTTATATTATTTTTATTTAATTTTATTCACCCAATCATGTCATGACACGTGTCACTACCCTATTACTTGGAAAAAAACTCCCAAAATCCTTAAAAATACAATTCGTGTCGCTAGGATTCGAACCCACAACCACTAGCGCATAAGGCATACAAATGAACCAACTATGCTAGGCTGGTTACTTGATTCAAGTCTACTAACATTTATATTTAAGATGTACAAATTAACAAAAAAAACCTAAAAACACAACTGGTGCCATAGGGATTCAAACCCAGGTAACTAGCATGGAAGGCCAGCGTGTAAACCAATTACACTAAGCCAACTATTTGGTTTAAATTTTCTAACATTTATATTTAACCTATACAAATTATAAACAACACATTCGAACACAATACCTTATTGGTAAAATTTTAAATATTTAACAAACAAGTTAAACTAATAAATGGTGTTATTTTTAAATTAAATATATTTAACTAAATTTTGTTTAAACTTAAAAAATCAAACTAATTTTCTTACTTTGATTGATAATAACAAAACTAATTAAATATTTATTTATTTATTATAAAATTATTATAAATTAATATTTATTTATTATATTTAATATATTATTAAGAAATATTATTAGTTTAATATTTTTTAATCATTTCTCTCTCCTTTTATATTATTAATAAATATTAATTTTACAATAAATAAATATTAATTTATAATAATTTTATAATAATAAATAAATATTTAATTAGTTTTGTTATTATCAATCAAAGTAAAAAAATTAATTTGATTTTTTAATTTTAAACATAATTTAGTTAAATATATTTAATTTAAAAATAGCACAATTTATTAGTTTAACTTGGTGGTTAAATATTTAAATTTTTTTCAATAAGGTATTGCGTTCGAATGTGTTTTTTCTAATTTGTATAGGTTAAATATAAATGTTAGAAAATTTAAAACAAATAGTTGGCTTAGTGTAATTGGTTTACATGTTGGCCTTTTATGCTAGTTACTTCGGTTCGAATCCTGATGGCACCAATTGTGTTTTTAGGTTTTTTTGGGGTTAATTTGTACAGCTTAAATATAAATGTTAGTAGATTTGAATCAAATAACCAGCCTAGCATTGTTGGTTCACGTGCATGCCTTATGTGCTGGTGGTCCTATGTTTGAATCCTAGCGACACCAAATGCATTTTTAAGGATTTTGGGGTTTTTTTCCAAGTAATAGGGTAGTGACACGTGTCACGGCATGATTGGGTGAATAAAATTAAATAAAAATAATATAAGAGGAGAGAGAAATTATTAAAATATTTAAAAATGCCACGTCATCAAAATCGTTAGCTATTTAACGTCAGGGGACCAAAACAGGAGAATTATATAACAGAAGGGACGAGTTTGCCAAAAAACATAGTTTGGGGACCAAAACAGGAGAACGGTGATAGTTAGGGGACCACCGGTGTAGTTTTCCCTTGATTTATTTTGCGAGAACTGTGGGGATAACCATGCTTCCTCTGAATGCCCATAGAACCCAGAGTCAGCCTGCTATGTTGGAAACTTCAATCGCAACAACAATCAGATGTCCAACAACTATAATCCAGCCTGGAAAAAGCACCCCAACTTCTCCTAGAGCAACACTAACAATGCCCTCAATCCGCAAAATCAGAATGCTCCAGCAGCAAGATTCTAGTAGCAGCTGCAGCAACAAGCCCAACAGGCAATGCAATCTAGTTCTCTCGAAAACACTTTAAATGATTTTATGGCTCAAACTAGTTCATATATGGCTAACAATGACAGGTTCATTAAAAAGACAGAAACTTTTATGGACAGAACAAAGATGCGGCTAGATTATAATGAGGCCACACTAAAATCCCTGAAAACACAAGTGGGGTAGATTGCTCAGATCCTGAACACTAGGGCAGTTGGAGGATTTCCTAGTGATATTGAAGCCACTAAAGGAACGTCGTACGAACAGTGCAAGGCTGTAACCACCAGGAGTGGTATTCAACTACAAGAGCCACATGCCAAAACAACCAGCAAATGAGAAACACAGGAGCCCCAATGTCCCTACATAGTCTAAGGACAAGGATGCCGCGGCACCAATCAAGACAAATCATGTCGCCGCAGATCCTGTGACATCACCCATAAGGCCCAGAGACGGTCCACCAGCTCCACCATTCTCACAAAGGCTGAAACAACCCAAGCAAGAGTATCAGTTTAAAAAATTTCTAGATATACTTAAACATGTACATATCAATATACCTCTGGTGGATGCTATCAAGGAGATCCCAAACTATGCCAAGTTCCTCAAGGACATAGTGTCAAAACGAAAAAGGATTAGGGAATTTGAAACAGTGGCTATAATAGAGGAATGCATGGATGCGTTACACAATCGAGCTCCACCCAAACTCAAGGACTCTGGAAGCTTTCTCATACCATGTGCGATCGGGAACACATATGAAGGGGAGAGCGCTATGTGATTTAGGCGCAAGCATAAATATCATGCCCAAGTTTGTCTTTCAAAAATTGGGGATTGGGACAACACAACCAACCACAGTGATGCTAAAACTTGTCTATGGATCACATGTGCAGCCGGAAGGGAAAATCGAAGATATCTTGGTGAAAGTAAATAAGTTTATTTTCCCTACTGACTTCCTCATCTTAGATTGTGATATGGATGAAAGAGCTCCGTTGATACTCGGATGTTCGTTCCTCGCAACTAGGAGAACAATAATTGATGTGGAGAAAGGAGAACTGACAATGAGGATTAATGATGAGCATGTTACGATTCATGTCATGAACAGTGGAAAACATGCCAATAATACAACAACTTGTCAGGCGCTCCAGAAACAAGGTAGCAGCAAGGAACCAAAAGGCCCTGGGAATGAAACAGTAGAATGTTGTGGCAAACATGTTGGACCATGCTAGGATACATGACGCGGCAAGCAAAGGGAAGAACATGGACAAAGGCTGCTACCACATACAAGAGCACATGTTATGAGGGATAAGGAAGTATACACTTTAGGGGATGCATCCAAGTGCACTCCTTTAGTGGACTAATCGTTTCTCTCTTTACTTAATTTTTATTTTAATGTTTAGTTTTTATTTTTCAAAATAAATTTTTATTTCAAGTTATCTATATTTATTTTTCGCCAATTTTTCAGAATAATTTTTTTCGTCTCAAGTTTTTTTAGGAGGGGGATCAAGAAGGGAACCAACGGCTTGGACAAGTGACTGTTAGCTGTCGCAACATTTGACGCCCAATGCGCTACGAGAGCAACAACGACTAGTTTCCCAACGGGCAGAACTGCAACGGATAGAAACGGCTAGAAACGCCCGCAGTCGCGAATTGCGCTTCAACAGCACAAAGTGCCGAGACTCTATAAAAATGGCCACTATTCTCCTTTGTTTTTCACTTCCTACTTTCTTTTGCTTTCTTGAATCTCACAACTATCTACGCTCAATTCTGCTCTCAATTCTTTTTACTCTCTTCCAATCACGCTCGCTACTCTTATTCAATTTAGATGGCAACAAAAGGGGCATCTTCTAGCGCTATCGCGACACCTATATATACTCGCTTCGCACCGACATCGGTGGAAGAACGGTTCAAAACACACTACATCTCAAGGCAAGTATGGGAAGAGCAAGGGTTCCAAGCCTCCAGTGAAGAAAATTACGGCATCGGGCCTTCCCTATTCAACAAAATCAAACATCAGAAGTGGCAAGTTTTCTACCTCCAGCCCGCCCAGGCCAGCCTCATGGTAGTTCGAGAATTCTATGCTCATAGACCAAGTGTCGAGGCATTGTTCATGCATGTGAGGAGCAAGGCCATAAGAATCGATGCTAAGACAATTAACCAGTTCTACGGCCTACACATCGAAGGGATGAGCATGTCGAGGTTTTGGAAGCCCTTGATGAAGACGACTCCATGCGCATAAGGGAAGAACTTTGCTTCGTCGGCAGTCATGGGAGGTCGGATCACACAGGGGTTCAGTGCAGTGGAAATAACTCAGGCCAGAAGCCAAATAGTGGAGCAAGTTCATCCGTCATCGCCTCCTACCGACATCCCACAGCACAATTGTTGATCGACCTAGGCTTGCCCTTATCCACTCCATTATGCAAAATTGCCAAATTAACGTGGGTAATTTAATTGTGCAGAAAATCTACAAGTGTACATTAAAAGAGAAGGGGCCGCTCTACTTCCCGTCACTCATCATCGGCATCTACATGGAGAATGCAGTCACGTTCGACAGAACCGATGAATTCACCAAGGACGGACCAGGATGGGACAAGGTCACCTGCCATAAAATCATGGAAATACTGTACGTCGAGCCTCTGTAGGCCACACCGATGCAGAGCATTGACAGGAAACAGCCACCACATCCATCCCAATGACACCTCAGCTCCAAGCCCTTGCCGTAGTAGACCTCCAGTAGATTCTGAACAAGTTGGAAACAATGGACCTACGCCAGCAGCAGTTTATGGCGTATACCGGGGACTTCCAAAATGTAACAACACAGTGGATTCAAAGGAGGTTCCCAGACCCAACGGTCCAATTCCCCACCTTCCTTGCCGCCGCCACAGCCCACCAAAGAGCTCAAGAGACCTCTGCCGCCGCTACTACCAGGCACCACCAGCCCCAGCCCGCTATAGCCTCCGATACACTTTCTGCCGCCGCAATGAGTGGCAAGCGCAAGGCTGGCTTAGGCACACCGACCGGATCCATACCCCACACCATCTCAGATAGTGACCACTCTGTTAGCTGGGTGTTCGACTTGATAAGACGCGAGGGACTAAACATGGACAATGTCGACATTGATTCCCTTAAAAAGGCGGATGCCCCAGCAGCAAAGCCCACCCCACCATCACGCATCCAACCACCCCGAGAATCCAAACGATTCAAGTGAGCAGATTCTAAACAAACAAATAGGCTAACTTTGGAGTCCGACAGTGATGAGAAGGATGATTCTGCCACCTCTAAATCCATTTAATTTCCTCTTCAATTTTTTGCTACTTATCTATTTATGCCCTCATATTTTGTGATTTAATTTTTTCTATCTTATGTATGAAATGTAAGCAATGAGGGCAATGCTTGATTCGAGTTGGGGTGTAGGTTGAGAGGCCGAGGCAGCACTATGTCGCGGCAGTATAAATATAATTGCCATGCAGTTTTTGATCTTCATTTGTCAAAAAAACTTTAATTGGAGTGCCTTAACTAAATTTTGCCTATTCCGGAGCAATACTTTCTATCAATTGCCTTAGTTTAGTTTTAATTAAATATTCTTTCTTGGCAATAGAACTCTCTCTTCTTACCATTGTTTAGAATTGTTTAGAGCCTTTATTTTTAGGATGCTTAAAGGAAAACAACTCAGGTTCACACTATGAGATTAGAACATCAAACACCCTTGTGACTTGCATGATTTAAGGAATTCTAGTACACTTAGGACATAGACTAGATTAGAAAGAAAATTTGGTAAAGGTTAGATGTGCCCACCACTGACTTTAGCTTGAAGAAAGCTCTAGAGGTGCCCGAAATTGGCTCTATGCTAATCACTAGAGGTGCCCGAAATTGGCTCTAGTAGGTTAGGCTGCTTTAAAAAAATTAATACCCAAGTTAAGTTAGTTAATGCTTAAGTGTTTACCTAGAATCCTTGCAATCATCTTGTTCACAATGCATGCACACACTCATAAATCTTATAGTTTGATTCCAAGGAATTCCTAAGGCATCCAATGATCTAAGGGCCAAAACATTCTTCCCCATGGTTTGGAGGGAGAGGGAAAAGTAAGACCAAGGAGACGGTTTATAAAAACTAAAGTTTGTTAATTAATGGTTTGCATTGCTTGAAGACAAGCAATAGTTCGAGTTTGGGGTGTGATAAGTGCCCAAAAGTTCTATATTTTGACCCCTTATCATGGCAATTATCACTCAACCTACACACATTTGAGCTGCATTATGGCCATTCATGCATAGATTTCATCATTTATACCTTTGATCTTATTATTCTATTTGCTCTATGAAAAAGGTACTATTTAGTGCATGATTGGTATTCTTGCAGATTTGCACTGCTGGAGTAGGATGATGTCGATACAGTGAAAATAGCAGGGGGAAGATAAGGCAAAAGTAGCAGACAACCGACCCTGATCGAGCCAAGCCACAAGAAAGCTTCTACTGAGGGAAGCTGAGGAAACCTTGCTGAATAGAACAAACCAATGCCGAGGCAGCAAAAGCAAGGCCGCGGAAGCATGCTGCCAAAGGGAAAAATGAGCAAAGTGGTAGCCGACTTATAGAGCTTTTAACGCTGGATTTTTCTGCACACTTTGTGTTTTACCTGGAGCTCGAGAAAAGGAGGAAAACATGGAAGGAAGTATAAAGTTGGACTTTTGGTCAAAAGGGTATATTGTAATAAATTAAAGAGGTTTAGTTCTTTAATAAAGTCTAGTCCAAATCCAACTCAACTTCCTCTCCAAAAGATTTGTGCCTACACCTTCCCCTATATGCTGGCATGCCGCGAGGAGGAGGAGGAGGAGGAGAGAGAGAGAGAGGAGCTTAGGAGTAGTTTCATTATGTTCTAAATTTTCTTAGGGTTAGGATTAGATTGTTTAGTAGTTGTGTGAAAACTCTTGTACTTAGTTTTTGTTCTTAATGCAATAAAAGTTAAAGTTTGCTTATTTTAACTTTAATTATTTTCGCATTCTACTCGGGAGAGGGTTTGTGAGATCATCTATTTGTTCAATATCAGGAGAGTTGAGCTCACGAAAGGAATAAGCACGGTTTTCGCCCACGTGGTGTTAACTAACTCGGCCTTGGGATAGGTTAGAGTTTTTGCGGCTAAAAGAAGTGTATGAACAGTCCCTTTGATTCACGTCGGGAGGTATAATCAGAGTTCAGACATCAACCAGTGTTTTGTGCTTAGGGATAAGGCATAACCATCCAAGGACGCTTTACCGAGCCTTAACTGCTTCTGCCCACGAGCGAGGGATTGTCGTGGCAGGGATTTAGGTCACTGCCACAGCAGTAGTGTGTTGCTGCATTCAAGAAAGAAACGAAGTCAAAAGGGTTCCACACTATGACACATTATAATCCGCCCCATCTTCTTATCTTGATCACTCTATACTTTATTTATTGGATTCTCTTAGTTTAGTTATTTTTAGATTACCTCAATTCACCAAATTAATCTGTGTTTTTACTTTCTTTATTTTGTAGTGCAAGGGAATAGAACCGAAGGTTGAGTGCCAATCCTTGTGGAGACGATACTCATATACTTATCCCTATATTACTTGCGTTGTGTATACTTGCACAAATTGCGGACCACTATTTATACGCAACAAGCACCAAACCCTGTGGAGACGATATCTTTTATACTATATATTGGCGACATGTATACTTCCATTAAAATTGTGACATCGAATACGCGCAATAGCAGCCCTAGTCTTTTTTTCATCTTTGTTTTTGGTTGATGTTCTTGTTGGGAAATTATCTTGTGTTGTTCCTATTCCCATCTATGAACTAAACTATCTTAGGCTAGGGTTATTTGTTTAGTAGTTGTGAGAAAACGTTTGGATCTTGTTTAGGTTTTTGTTATGCAATTTAAGTTCAAGGTTTGCTTATTCTTGGTGTTTATCTTTACCAGCAATTGAATTGGGAGAGGAAATTGTGGTTGCATCCATTTATCGAATATCGAGAGAGTTAGATTCAAGAAACGAATAAGCATGGTTTTTGCCCAAATCGGTGAAGACTAATTTGGCTTCGAAATAAATACGAATTTCAACGGCTAAGAGAAGCATAACATCGGTTAATGTTCACCCTTGGTTCATTCTGGGAGTGTAACACCCCAAATTTGGGCCTAGATTTTTAGAGTCTGAACCGGATCGGTCTGGAAAACTGTTCGAATCTAAAAGGGGGGGTTTTAGGGAACACTTGGTTCGGGATGCTTTAAAAATATAGAAAAATATCTAAAAATTCTTATTTAATATTTAAAAGAGGATGGTGAAATCAATTTTACAAAATAAGGTTTGGAAATACTACATTTCGGTGTAGTGACCAAATCGCAGTTTTTGCAAAGTTTAGTAGTGACTGTTTTGTAAAGGGTTGAAACTTTGAATCTTTAAGGAGCTAATTTTACCAAAAATGTTTTCATAATATTTTTCCTTAATTTGGGTGATTTAATTAATGTTTTAATTAAAGAAAATAAAGGTGATTAAAATAGAAAACTACCTTTGACTTTTCATAACCACTTTTCACTAATTTTCTCTCATTTCATTTTCTCTCAAAATCCTATCAACCAAACAATTTTTCTCCAGCAAATTTCCTTTGATTTCCATTTCATTTGATGAGATTTCAAACACTCATTGATTTCTAATCAATCCTTCAACAAATCCACTTGATTTCTACATTGTATTTTCAAGAAAAGTTTCCCAAATCAAGGAGAAATCATCCATTAGAGGTATCTTCATCCTTCTCCTCTAATGATCAGTTATTTACTGAAATTCCCAAGTTATCAATCCTATATTAATGATTTTTAAGTGATTTTAATGTTAGAAACAAGAAATTGGCTTAAAACTCAAGAATTTGGAAGAGATCTTGAAGATTTTCATGGTGATTGATTGGGCTCTGTTTTGAGATGGTTTTCTAATGTATTTTTTATGCTAAATGATGTTATAAATGAGGTTTTATCAATCCAATCCCGAATAGGTTGTAATTCCTAAGTTTTTGCTTGTTAAAATGGTGGTTTTTAGGGTGATTTTGGTGTTCTGCTATAGCTGGAGGTATAAGGACGTGGTTGTGTTAGTTTTTGATGTTAATTGATGTTTAGAAATGATTAGAAGTGATGGAGCTTGGTTGGGTTTGATTTTGGAAGAGTTTGGAGGTGATTTCGGTAGTGTTTAGTAGTCGAAATGTGGTTTTAGTGTAGAGCAGCGACTTTAGGTGTGTGGTTGATGATTTCAATGCATGATGATGCATTAATCCTCTGCTCCTATGTGTTTAAAACAGGGGAGACATCTTCGGACACCTTTGGAGTTGATCCGGAAGCTTAGATAGCGTTTCGGCAAGCAAGCGAAACGTAATCGGTGAGTGCGTATGGTTTTAGAAGTCCTTGAGGGATAAAGTATCAAGGTTTGGGGATTTAGGAAATGTTTGAAACACCTTCCTAAGTCCGGAAGTAAGTATTGGCTAGATTGCTCTCTAGAATATGGTGATAGCCCTTAAATGCTTTTACATGCTCATGGTTTTAGATTGATAAATTCCTACTGTTTTTATGCATGAATTATGGCATGAGATGATGCTTGAAATGGTTTCATAAAGTAACATGTTGCATAATTGAGATTTGAGCTTTTATGTTGAAGCATAGCAAATGTTATTATTTTGAAATGATATGAGAATGTTGAGTTTTAATGCATGAAAAACAGTAGGTGAGATGTTGATTTGACATAATATATTGGCATAGATGTTGAGATACTTACCGGATATAATTGATCGATCAATAGGATAAGAGTACACTATAAACTAAAATTCGTACGTGCTCTTTGGTTAAGCCAAATGGAGAGAACCGATGATGGGCATTCCATCAGGTAGGACTTGGTGAAATACACAAGCTTTATGGCGATGAGATATTCCGCCATGTGAGTACGGTGATGTGAGATTCCACCGGAAACTATGTTGCTAGACGAATGAGTACGGTGATGAGAGATGCCACCGGAAATGTCTAGTGAGATGTCCGCATATCCGAGTAATAAAGAGATGTGAAATGCCAATATAAAATATGTTATGGTTTTTGATTCACGTGTACCTTTGATGAAATGATTTATGCTATGAGAAATGCATATGTGATATGTTTATGAAATGTTTTAGAGTACAAGCATGAGTATGGCTTTGCCATGAATTTTGCATTGGTTTAAATACATGAGATAGAATCAAGGTACATGTGGTTTCAATGAGAAATTGCTTTGAAGGATTTCCAAGCATGAGATAGAAATGAGCATGTGGTTTAAAAGCTTTTGATGAAAGTGTTTTCAAGATATGCATTATTGAGTTGGTTTTCTTTAGAGCATGCCTCACTAAGCATTTGTGTTTACGCTCTCTCTTTACCAATAATGCAGATAGTTGAGGTGTTTTCGGGCATCAAGGAAGCTAAGTGCATCCAAGGAAGTCCAAGCTCATGTATGGTGAAGCTTTCATACACTTTAGTTTTGATAGGTTGGCAATGGGAAACCAAGGATTGTATTTGGGAGATGTGTTAAACTCCCTAAGGTTGTGGCATGTTGGTTTTGGCTTGTTTGGATTGTAAATGGCCTTAATTGCTTTTTTTGAGGTTCGATTGCCTATTTGGGTTTTGAAACTAGGAAGCATGCCTCTAGACTAATGAGATTTTGTGTTTGATGCTATATTTGTGTTTGAGTGTTCCAAATATGTTCCTTATATGTATGTTGACTTGTTGGTATGATTAGAGAGTCCTTGGGATATGTTTGAATAGGTTAACGAGTGAAAAACCAGCATTTGTTGCTGTTTCTAGGCAAACCATATCGAAACACCCTCTAGTGTTTCGGAACGGGGGCATGTAATGGCCCTTGTGTTTCGAAACGATGGAGGCTGTTTCGGAACGATTTGGCTACTAGAATGCCATGTTTCGGAACTGGTCTTAGAACATACCCGCGTACCGAAATGGTCAACGTCGTTTTGATACAGCGTTTCGATACGGAAGGAGGTTGTTCCAAAACGGGTAACCGTTGGACACAATTTGAATTGTTTTGATGATTGCATGTTTTACATTTTAGTCCTAAATGTTGAGATTTCAATAGTTTGAGCTTGAGATGTCTTTTTAAGTTGAAATTTTGCAGAGAAGCATGTAACATGAATAATTTCATAATGGTAACCTTAAAACCAATGAAGTCCCTCAAATTTATAGAAATTATATTTTGGTCCCTAATTTTTTGTAAAGTGCAATTGAGTCCCTATATGATGTCCGAACGTTGTGCCTTTTACTATCATGATTCGTGAGCACTCACTTAGGGTTAACATGTATCTAGACAAGATATAAAAAGAAAAAAAAAGGTCGTTAATCAAGGTTGACTTTTGGGTTGACTTTGGTTTCCCCATGTAATCTTCGTAGTTCGGGTCAATCGTCTAGGCCGGGCTAAGGGAGTTACATTTGTTGGTATCAGAGCTTGGTTAACGAATAATTGGGGTTTGGTATGAGGTTGTTGTAAATGTATATGTATGATGTGTCTCATTAGTGAAAGAATGATGTATGATTAGTGGTGTATGATTCAATTGAGATGTTTTTGTGATGCTATGCTATGTTTGGAGTGTGATAGGGGATCCCATTGCCATATCAAAACTAATGAGAGGAATTGTTTTCGAAAATGAGCTTGAGTACTTGGATTACTTACCTTATGGTGCCTAATTGTGTTTACTGCATTTTTGTCAGTGCATTGTTCTCTATATAATGGGGCCATGTAGAGAGCTGAGAATCAATACTAGATCGATGATCGATAATGAGAATACTGAGAATGTTGAAGATTTACCTCCTCCACCCCTGGTGGTGGACCACCCGGTGGTGGTGGTGTTGGAGCTGGTAATGCTGGTGTTGGGGCTGCTGGACCCGAGGGTGCGCAGGGGCAAGCTGCTCCTTACATGACCATATTGATTCAGGCTATTGCTGGAGCTTTTCCGGCAGCAGTAGCGGGAGCTAAGGGAGCTGCGCATCAGGATGATGTCAATGTGAGGTTGCCTTTAGAACGTCTTCGCGGTCTAGGAGGGACTGAGTTCAGGGGCTTATCTCCGGAAGGATCTGAGTCTTGGTTGGAGAGCACCAAGCGGATTCTGGGTCAGATGAACTGCAATAATGTGCAGAAGCTGGGTTGTGTTGTATCACTGCTACATGGTGATGCTTATACGTGGTGGATGACCACTATCTATGGGATGGAGGATGATGAGGTGACTTGGACGTTCTTTCTGAATGCGTTCAAGCGGAAGTATCTGGGAGTGTGTTACCTAGATGAGAAGAAAAGAGAGTTTATGTCTCTTATGCAAGGCAACATGTCAGTAGCTGAGTATGAAATTCAATTTGTACGTCTCAGTCAGTATGTGCCTGAGTTAATCCCTAGTGAGCGGGAGAGGTGCGAACGATTCCGTTATGGGTTGGTAGCGGATGTTATGACTTATATGCTTGCGGCTGATTACACGGATTTTGATGTCTTGGTCACAAAAGCCAAGGACATTGAGTCGAATCTTAGTCTGGCTAGTCGAGCGGGTGGATCAAGCTCCAGGAAGCGAGCGGCTGAACGTGATTATGGTAGAGATCGTAACAAGAGTATAAGGATAGGAGGCTGCATTATGATGCTAGGCGTGGGGGTGGTAACCCTGGTATAGGTCAGCAAGGACCTAATGTTGTTCTGAGGACTCCTGAGTGTAACCGTTGCGGTAGACGACATGGTGGTGAGTGTTGGGGTAACCTTGGGACATGCTGGAATTGTGGGAACCGTGGACATTTGAAGAAAGATTGTCCTTAGCCGCTGAGAAAGGAACTGGCTCCGGTGAGAGAAGCTGAGCCACAGAGAGGTCGTGGGTGCGGCCGTGGTAATTTTCAGCGTAGGGATGATGGTGGCAGGAACGTAGCACATGTTGTGGTCGTTCAACCTGAGGGTGGCGGTTAGGCTCGAGTGTATGCCCATTGTGAGGGAAGGAATGATACGGATGTGATCGCAGGTACCTTTACTTTGCAATCCTTGTCATTACTTTCTTTGATTGATTCTGGATCTACACACTCGTACATTTTGCGTGAACATGCTCAAATGCTTGGTTTACTTGTTGAGCCTTTGGATGTTGGTATGCGTGTGCCTAGTTCCTTTGGTGAAATGGTTGTAACAAGGAAGTTGTATAGGAGATGTCCCTTGAAAGTGCAAAATCATGTTTTTCTTGTTGATCTCATGGAATTGTCATTCTATGGTTTTGATGTAATCCTTGGTATGGATTGGCTTGTTGAGCATAGAGCTGTAGTGGATTTCGAAAGTAAGCGAGTTTCATTGAAACTTGCTGATGATTATGAAGTGGTGGTTGTGGGCGAGAATGTGAAGTTTCTTGCCAATATGGTGTCTACATTGGAAGCGAGTCGAATGCTGAGGCAGGGTTGTAAGGCTGACTTAGCCTTTGTGATGAATCCTAGTTCAAAGGAGTTGCGCATTCAGGATATAAGAACTGTACGTGATTTTCCTGGAGTGTTTCCGGAGGAGTTACCTGGATTGACGCCTAGTCGAGAGGTGGAGTTTGGGATTGAGTTGTATGAAAACACAACTCCGGTGTCTATTGCTCCTTATCGCATGGCACCTAAGGAGCTGAAGGAATTGAAGACGCAACTTCAAGAGTTGCTTGACCGTGGTTTCATTCGGCCTAGTGTGTCACCTTGGGGTGCACCGGTCTTGTTTGTGAAGAAGAAGGATGGCACTATGAGAATGTGCATCGATTATCGCCAGCTGATCAAGTTGACTGTCAAGAACAGATATCCTTTGTCGAGGATTGATGATCTTTTTTATCAGTTTCGGGGAGCGGCTGTGTTTTCATAGATTGACTTGAGGTCAGGGTACTATCAGCTTAAGGTGAAAGATGTGGATGTGCCGAGAACAGTCTTTAGAACGAGGTATGGGCATTATGAGTTCCTTGTAATGTCATTTGGCTTGACGAATGCTCATGCTGCTTTCATGGACATGATGAACAGAGTGTTACATGAATACTTGGACAAGTTCGTTGTGATGTTCATCGACGATATCCTTGTGTACTCTCGTACTGAGGAGGAGCATGAAGGTCATTTGAGGGTTGTCTTGCAAGCGCTTCTGGAAAATCAGCTTTATGCTAATCTGAGCAAGTGTGAGTTTTGGCTAAAAGAAGTTGTGTTCCTTGGTCATGTGGTTTCGGCTGAGGGGATTTGTGTTGATCCTCAGAAGGTTGAGGTGGTGATGAATTGGAAGCCTCCCAAGTCTGTTCTTGAAGTCCGTAGTTTCCTTGGGTTGGCAGGATATTACCGAAGTTTTATGGATGGATTTTCAAAGATTGTTGCCCCTTTAACAAAGTTGTTGTAGAAAGATGTTAAGTATGAGTGGACGGAAGCAAGACAACAAGATTTTGAGAAGCTTAAGGAAGCTTTGACGCAAGCTCCTATTTTGGTTCAACCTGAATCAAGAAAAGAGTTTGTGGTGTACAGTGACGCATCCTACGGTTGTTTGGGGTGTGTGCTAATGCAAGAGGGTAAGGTGGTGGCTTATGCATCGCGACAGTTGAAGGTGCATGAGCGCAATTATCCTACGCATGATATTGAGTTAGCTGCGGTGGTTTTTGCTTTGAATATCTGGAGACATTATCTTTATAGTGAGAAGTGTACTGTGTACACAGATCACAAGAGTTTGAAGTATTTGATGTCTTAGAAGGAGTTGAATCTTAGGTAACGGCGGTGAGTGGAGTTGCTTAAGGATTATGATCTAACAATCGAGTACTATCCGGGAAAAGCTAATGTGGTAGCGGATGCCTTGAGCAGAAAAGTGGTGGTAGAGTTAAGGGCTATGTTTGCTAGCTTGAGCATTTTGTGAGATGGAGGTCTTGTTGCTGAGCTGCAAGTGAAACCATCTCTGGTTCAGTTGATAAAGGATAAGCAGTTGTTGGATGATTCTTTGGTGCCACATGTTCAGGATATTGCTGAGGGTAGACCATCGGATTTTTGCTTTAATGATGATGGGGTTCTATGTTTTGGAAATCGGATAGTTGTGCCGAGTGATGTGGAGTTAAGGTGTACTATTCTGACCGAAGCTCATAGTAGTCCTTTTACTATGCACCATGGTAGTACAAAGATATATCGTGATTTGATGGATGAGTACTACTGGGTGGGATTGAAGAAAGATGTTGCGGAATATGTAAGTAAGTGCATGGTTTGTCAGCGGGTTAATGTTGAGCATCAGATTTCTTCAGGGTTGTTGCAACCGTTGAGGATCCCTGAATGGAAGTGGGAAAGAATCACCATAGACTTTGTGTCTGGTTTGCCTTTGTCGCCAACAAAGAATAATTCGGTGTGGGTGATTGTGGATCGCCTTACGAAGTGTGCGCATTTCTTACATGTGCATACCACGTATACCTTGGATAAGCTTGCAGAGTTGTACATTGCTGAGATTGTGCGTCTGCATGGGGTACCAAAATCTATAGTGTCGGATAGAGATCCGAGGTTCACATAGCGATTTTGGGAATGTTTGCATCAAGCTTTGGGTACGCGGCTGAATTTCAGTACTTCTTATCATCCACAGTCGGATGGACAGTTTGAGCGTGTTATCCAAGTGCTTGAGGATATGTTGAGGTGCTGCGTGATTGAGTTTCAAGGTTCTTGGGAGAAGCATTTGCCTTTGGTGGAGTTTGCTTATAATAATAGCTACCAGGCAAGTATTCAAATGGCACCTTATGAAGCCTTGTATGGGAGGAAGTGCAGAACTCCTCTTTGCTGGGCTGAAACAGGTCAGAAATTGGTCTCGATGCCGGCTTTGTTGAAAGGAACCATCGAGAAGGTGAAGCTCATTTGTGAGCGGTTGAAGGCAACTTCTGATCGACAGAAGTCTTACGCGGATTTGAAGCGTAAGGAGATTGAGTTTGCGGTGGGTGACCGTGTGTTCTTAAAGGTTTCACCTTGGAAGAAGGTGATGAGATTTGGCCGGAAGGGTAAGTTAAGCCCTAGGTATATTGGACCGTACGAGGTGATAGAACGTGTGGGTCCTGTTGCCTATAAGCTGAGGCTACCACAAGAGTTAGAAAAGATACATGATGTGTTTCATGTTTTATGCTTCGGAGATATAGATCGGATCCTTTGCATGTTATGCCCGTGGAGGAAGTTGATTTGAATCTAGATTTGACCTATGATGAGGAGCCGGTTGAGATTCTGGATTCGGACAGTAATGTTCTTCGAGGTAAAACCATTGAGCTAGTTAAGGTGTTGTGGAGGCATCATGGTGTTGAGGAAGCCACATGGGAAAGAAAAGATGATATGAAGAAGCAGTTTCCTTACCTTTTTCCTCCAGGTAAATTTCGAGGACGAAATTTCTTAAGAGGGGGAGAGTTGTAACACCCCAAATTTGGGCCTAGATGTTTAGAGTCTGAACCGGATCGGTCTGGAAAACTGCTCGAATCTAAAAGGGGTTTTAGGGAACACTTGGTTCGGGATGCTTTAAAAATATAGAAAAATATCTAAAAAATTCTCATTTAATATTTGAAAGAGGATGGTGAAATCAATTTTACAAAATAAGGTTTGGAAATACTACATTTTGGTGTAGTGACCAAATCGCAGTTTTTGCAAAGTTTAGTAGTGACTGTTTTGTAAAGGGTTGAAACTTTGAATCTTTAAGGAGCTAATTTTACCAAAAATGTTTTCATCGGGTTTTTCCTTACTTTAGGTGATTTAATTAATGTTTTAATTAAAGAAAATAAATGTGATTAAAATGGAAAAACTACCTTTGACTTTTCATAACCACTTTTCATTAATTTTCTCTCATTTCATTTCTCTCAAAATCCTATCAACCAAACACTTTTTCTCTAGAAAATTTCCTTTCATTTCCATTTCATTTGATGAGATTTCAATCACTCATTGATTTCTAATCAATTCTTCAAAAAATCCACTTGATTTCTACATTGTATTTTCAAGAAAACTTGCCCAAATCAAGGAGAAATCATCTATTAGAGGTAAGCTTCGTCCTTCTCCTCTAATGATCAGTTCTTTACTGAAATTCACAGGTTATCACTCCTTTATTAATGATTTTTAAGTTATTTTAATGTTAGAAACAAGAAATTGGCTTAAAACTCAAGATTTTTGGAAGAGATCTTGAAGATTTTCGTGGTGATTGATTGTGCTCTGTTTTGAGATGGTTTTCTAATGTATTTTTGATGCTAAATGATGTTATAAATGAGGTTTTATCAATCCAATCACGAATAGGTTGTAATTCCTAAGTTTTTGCTTGTTAAAATGGTGGTTTTTGGGGTGATTTTGGTGTTCTGCTATAGCTGGAGGTATAAGGACGTGGTTGTGTTAGTTTTTTATGTTAATTGATGTTTAGAAATGATTAGAAGTGATGGATCTTGGCTGGGTTTGATTTTGGAAGAGTTTGGAGGTGATTTCGGTAGTGTTTGGTAGTCGAAATGTGGTTTTTGTGTAGAGCAGCAAGTTTAGGTGTGTGGCTGATGATTTCAATGCATGATGATGCATTAATCCTCTATTCTTATGTGTTTAAAATAGGGGAGACATCTTCGGACACCTTTGGAGTTGATCCGGAAGCTTAGATAGCGTTTCGGCAAGCAAGCGAAACGTAATCTGTGAGTGCGTATGGTTTTAGAAGTCCTTGAGGGACAAAGAATCAAGGTTTGGGGATTTAGGAAAGATTTGAAACACCTTCCTAAGTCTGGAAGTAAGTATTGGCTAGATTGCTCTCTAGAATATGGTGATTGCCCCTTAAATGCTTTTATATGCTCATGGTTTTAGATTGATAAATTCCTATTGGTTTTATGCATGAATTATGGCATGAGATGATGCTTGAAATGATTTCATAAAGTAACATGTTGCGTAATTGAGATTTGAGCTTTTATGTTGAAGCATAGCAAATGTTATTATTTTGAAATGAGATGAGAATGTTGAGTTTTAATGCATGAAAAACAGTAGGTCAGATGTTGATTTGACATAATATCTTGGCATAGATGTTGAGATACTTACCGGATATAATTGATCGATCAATAGGATGAGTGTGTACTACAAACTAAAATTCGTACGTGCTCTTTGGTTAAGCCAAAGGGAGAGAACTGATGATGGGCATTCCATCGGGTAGGACTTGGTGAAATACCAAAGCTTTGTGGCGATGAGAGATTCCGCCATTTGAGTACGGTGATGTGAGATTCCACCGGAAATTATGTTGCTAGACGAGTGAGTACGGTGATGAGAGATGCCACCGGAAGTGTCTAGTGAGATGTCCGCATATCCGAGTAAAAAAGAGATGTGAAATGCCAATATAAAATATGTTATGGTTTTTGATTCACCTGTACCTTTGATGAAATGATTTAGCTCTGAGAAATGCATATGTGATATGTTTATGAAATGCTTTAGAGTACAAGAATGAGTATAGCTTTGCCATGAATTTTGAATTGGTTTAAATGCATGAGATTGAATGAAGGTACATGTGGTTTCAATGAGAAATTGCTTTGAAAGATTTCCAAGCATGAGATAGAAATGAGCATGTGGTTTAAAAGCTTTTGATGAAAGTGTTTTCAAGATGTGCATTATTGAGTTGGTTTTCTTTAGAGCATGCCTCACTAAGCATTTGTGCTTACGCTCTCTCTTTACCAATAATGTAGATAATTGAGGTGTTTTCGGGCATCAAGGAAGCTAAGTGCATCCAAAGAAGTCCAAGCTCATGTATGGTGAAGTTTTCATACACTTTAGTTTTGATAGGTTGGCAATGGGAAACCAACGATTGTATTTGGGAGATGTGTTAAACTCCCTAAGGTTGTGGCATGTTGGTTTTTGCTTGTTTGGATTGTAAATGGCCTTAATTGCTTGTTTTGAGGTTGGATTGCCTATTTGGGTTTTGAAACTAGGAAGCATGCCTCTAGACTAATGAGATTTTGTGTTTGATGCTATGTTTGTGTTTGAGTGTTCCAAATATGTTCCTTATATGTATGTTGACTTGTTGGTATGATTAGAGAGTCCTTGGGATATGTTTGAATAGGTTAACGAGTGAGAAACCAGCATTTGCTGATGTTTCTAGACAAACCGTATCAAAACACCCTCTAGTGTTTCGGAACGGGGGCCTGTAATGGCCCTTGTGTTTCGAAACGATGGAGGTTGTTTCGGAATGATTTGGTTACTTGAATGCCATGTTTCGGAACTGGTCTCGGAACATACCCGCGTACCGAAATGGTCAACGCCGTTTCGATACAGCCTTTCGATACGGAAGGAGGGTGCTCCAAAACGGGTGATCGTTAGACACAGATTTGAATTGTTTTGATGATTGCATGCTTTACATTTTAGTCCTAAATGTTGAGATTTCAATAGTTTGAGCTTGAGATGTCTTTTTAAGTTGAAATTTGGCAGAAAAGCATGTAACATGACTAATTTCATAATGGTAACATTAAAACCAATAAAGTCCCTCAAATTTACAGAAATTACATTTTGGTCCCTAATTTTGTGTGAAGTGCAATTGAGTCCCTATATGTTATCCGGACGCTGTGCCTTTTACAATCATGATTCGTGAGCACTCACTTAGGGTTAACATGTATCTAGACAAGATATAAAAAGAAAAAAAGGGTCCTTAATCAAGGTTGACTTTCGAGTTGGCTTTGGTTTCCTCGTGTAATCTTCGTAGTTCGGGTCAATCGTCTAGGCTGGGCTAAGGGGGTTACAGGGAGCTATTATCAAGGTTTGCACATTGACAGAGTTTCGAATTAGAGATAAGAAGAAACCATTGAAGAACGCTTTGTCGAACCTTGAAGGTTGTCGCTCACTTGCCCGTGCAGTAGCTTAATTCTTTGCCCTAGCAACTGCCCTACCGATTGCCCAAGCAATTATTTTATGCATTGCCCAGGCAATCGTATTGCTCATTTCCAAGGCAACCATTATGCCCATTGTCGAGGCAATTAAGCTTCCTCTTGCATGCAAAACCAAGATTGTTCCATTCGAATTCCACACTATGATGCAATATAATCCGGCCTATTCTCTCATTCTGTCAACTCAATTCTTTTGTTTATTCGTTTATTTTATTTTAGTCGATTATTGACCCCAAAACTATTATTTTTGTTTTTTACTTTTTAGTGCGAGACGATAGATTCTTGAAGTGGCATTAATCCCTTTGGAGACGATATCTTTCTATAATATAACTTGCGACGTGTATACTTGCACAAATTGCGAAGTACTAGAATCACGCAACCGTAGGCACCTAAAATTATAACTTTTAAAACTTCGGGCACCTATTTTTACAAAATAATACTTTAGGCACCTAAAGTTCAAAAAAGGAAAACTTTGGGAACCTATTTAAGATGTGATACATACATCATTGTAAGATACATCGTTGTAACCATGAATAACTCTAGTTTCGTTTAGAACAAACGGAGATCGATTGTAATATGTATTTTAAAAGATATGATTTTTTTAAGTGATCAAAGTTTAGAAAAATAGAGCAACGGACTACTGCTAACACTAGTTCGATGGTGACTTTAAAATTTTGCTATAAATTGAACAAGTAAAATTAGAAGTATCATCTTATGCCATTAGAAAGTCATTTGAGACTAGTTTTTTTAAGCAAATAAAATGAAGTTAAGCGTTATATATTATGAGATAAGTGGATTTTTTTTAATGTAGCACAAACGAGTATAAGCTTGGTGGCGGAAAAAAATCCTATGTTCCATAAAATACTATCTATATCTATGGAAGCAAATCTTATGGTCACATAATGTGTTCATATAAGACCAAATATGTGTCTTCTAGAATCCTCCGTAGATCGGGCTAAGTTTAATCATTTCTTCAAGCAAAAAATTGACCAAAAAAACTGTTGAACAATTATGATGGGCGCTTGTGTCTCGAACTTGGAACTCTCAGTCCGTGACAATTGTATAATAACATCTTTTGTTGTGACATCAGTGGTCATGCCTTGGTCACCATCCTCAATCCTAAAGCATCAGACGAGAGGATCCGAAAATTTAACAACCCAATTAGACTGCCACGAATCCAGTTGGTTTCATTTTCAAATTCTTTTTCGTAATCTGAAATCTATCCCTACCGAGCCTCAAAACCAATGTATTGTTCGTGAATATAATTTTCTAATAGTCTTAAAGTAATTATAATGTAATATTTATTAATTTATCTTATTTAATTTAACAAATAATAGAAACAATTTATCCTTTAATACATACTATCAATTATAGATCACTCAATCGTCAAAGTTAGTCCAAATCAAAATAGGGCATACTAGAAATAGATTAAACGTCAAAATTATATATGGTCGACATTGTCGTCTAAATAATATATAGTCGGTTCTACCGTTTAACTGATATATGGTCGGTACTGTAACACCCTCCCCCCCCCCCCCCAAATAGTGTTGATGATAATAATAAATATAGGTAAAAAAATGAAATGAGAAAAGAATTGAGTTTGGTGGGTTTTGAACCAACAACCTCACCCCAGCTTTATGCCCCTTGTGTTTAACAACTAAGTCAAGTGCTCATTTCTATCAATGGTTGCTTCGTATAATATTAGAGCCAAAGTGGGAAGCTTATTAAATAAGGTTTACAACCCATCTGACCCTTCACCTACCAAAAAAATTTGGCTATTCGAATCTAAATCTCCAAAACCCAGTCTCTCTGATACCATTATGCCCAAACCCGTTCTGCCATCATCGCTTGGCCGTAGGTTTCACCGTCAGCGTCAAGGGCTCCCCTAAACCGTCCGATCTCACCTGTAGTAGCCAGGCGTTGTTTCGACGTGTTGTCACCGTAGAAATCTCGATCACAACCCCGTCGAAAGCCCAAGTCTATTTTCCGTCGATTCTGACCATGTACGTCACCGATTAGGAGCGTCGTCAGCTTAGTCGTGTCCGTCGAGGGGAGATGCGTAAAACCCCCTTAACCCTTCGTCTTATCGGCGCTAGAAAAGCTTCATCGGTGGTCCGTCACTTTCCGGTGATTCCGAGACTATAAGGTTAGTTCCGGTGAGTTTTCAGTCGATTTTTGGGTTGTTATTGGTTGGTTTTGAATGCCCGATTGATGGGTGTATATTTCCCAGCAGAATCGACGTTTTCGGCACATTTCCGGCGACATTCTGGTGACCATTCGACGACTGTTCTTTTAAGGGTAAGACCGATCTATGTGAATCGAACCGGCGGACCGGTCGGCCTATAGCTCAGACCGGACTCGTAACCGACCCGACCCACATCCGGCCTGACCCGACCCAAACCCGTTTTACCTGAACCGAGTCAACTCGTCAGAGTCAACCGAGTCAACTCGTCCGAGTCAACTCAGTTGACTTTGAACCATTGACTCTTACTGTTGACTTTGACCCGTGTGATTTGGCATTTAACGTCTATTTTTTTTTGCTTAGTGATTACCCTTTGGGTCCTCACTCATTTAAAGTTTTTTTATTTTAGTCTTAAAATTCACTTTTAAATTTTAGTTTAATTCAATTTAGTCACAATTATATATATATATATATATATATATATATATATATATGTATGTATGTATGTATTTTTTAAATTGTAACATATTTCGGCATCCTAAGGATATTTTGGTTCATATTAATCCCTAAAATTTTATTTTTATCCGAAATGTACCCACAATTACCATACCCAAATAGATTTGTACACTGTAAGACCCGACTTGAACTTCAATCGAAACTGATAATCCCCGACTTGAATTTTATCTGTCAACGACGTGACCCGACCTGAATTTTATCTGTCAACGACGTGACCCGACCTGAAGTCTATTCAAACCTGAATTAACTCGTTAATTAACTAATTCGGACCCGAACCGTTTTGGCCTGAACTGAAACTTACTCGACTTGAAATTAACCCGACCTGAACTCGAACTCAATCTGATTTGAAGTCAACCTGATAATGACCCGAATTTGAGTCGACCCGGACCCAACTTAATCCGAGTCGAGCTATTAAATTGACCTGACATAACTTGTATCTAATTTGACCTGAACTGACATGACCTAACTTGAAACCTGAACTATTACCTGATTTCACATCCCTAAAAGCATGTGACTTCAAACAACCAATTAGCTGACATCATGACTAAGGCACTGGGAGTCCAACTACATGATTTTCTTGTATCCAAGTTAGAAGTTAAGAACATTTTTCAACCACCAACTTGAGGGGTGTGTAGGAGTCAGTTTAATTAGGTGTAGCTTTGTTAATTTGTTTAGAAGTAAGTTACAGATTAATTAGAAATTATCTTGTACAAATACATACCTTTTGTAATCTAATTATTATCTTGAATGAAAATAAGAGAATCATATGGATTTAACATACTGTACTTGTTGGAGTTTATTTTATGTCTAGTTGATGAGATAACGTAACCAGCAGAGGCATACAGTTCCTTCGACCTTCAGCCTACGTGTGGGGAATTTGGCCTTTGCTAGGGCCATGCGTTGTTTGCCTTGAATTTTTCTCTAGATTGGAAGATATATCGGGTGATGCGGAGAAAGGGGAAAGCTGTAGTGCAACTTGTCTATGTTGCCTAGTTTTGGTTGTTTATCATTTTACTTTCTACCCTGTAATAATATAATGTTGTTGTAAACGAGATCGACATGGTACACTCCTTTTCATCTATTTAGGTTTTTTTAACGAGACCCGTGTTTTTGTCTTCTACGGTATAATTCGCACTAATAAAATCATATGTTAAATTTTTTAACAAAAAAAATAAATTAATTGAATTGTTTTGAATTAAGACTCGGTTGTTAAAATGGGTAAGTAGTGAGAATGAAAAGCATTATTGTATAAATTTTAATACTATTGCATTGGTAACTCTTTTAGTGAATTAATAACAAATGACTTGACTGACACTAAAATAAAAGTTTAATGGTTTAACTGAAACAAAAAAATTATCCAATGGTCATAATAGAATGGACCTCACAATTTAATGACTAAATAAGTAGTTTATCCATTATTTTAAGACTGCATCTGCCGTGAATATGGTAGCCTTCCTAGTCTATGTATCCCTTTTTACGCCTATAAATAACATATTTCATTGGCACGCTTGCTCTATAGCAAAAGAAATAGACATTGATAAAGATGGATAAGGCCAGTGGCAAGGAGGAGCATGTTCATGAGCTACTTGAAGCTCATGCTCACGTTTGGAACCACATGTTCAGCTTCATACGCTCCATGTCCCTTAAATGTGCGATTGATTTAGGCATTCCGGATATCATTCAAAATCATGGCAAGCCCATGACTGTTACCGAGCTGGTTGCTGTCCTGCCGACGCTCAACCCTACCAAAGCATGCGACATCTACCGGCTCATGAATATTTTAGTTCATTCCGGCTTCTTTGCACATCGGAAGCTAGACAATGATGCTCAAGAAGTAGGATATGTCCTTACCAACGCGTCTCGTCTCCTACTCAAGAATAATCCCTTCAGCGTGACACCATTTTTGAAACATTGTCTGGATCCTATTCTTATAAAGCCGTGGCTTGTTCTGGGCACCTGGTTCCAAAATGATGACTCTACTCCATTTGTTTCCGCATATGGGAAGACAGCATACAACTATTTTGGCCATGAGCCATCGGTAAACAATTTGTTTAATGAAGCTATGGCTAGCGATGCTCGATTGATTGCTAGCGTTCTGATCGACAAATGTAAGGGGGCATTTGAGGGAATGGGGTCGCTGGTGGATGTTGGAGGTGGCACGGGAACTGTGGCCAAGGCCCTTGCTGATGCATTTCCACACTTGGACTACACTGTACTTGATCTGCCTCATGTTGTCGATGGCCTTCAAGGCAGTAATAACTTGAAATATGTTGGAGGCAACATGTTTGAGGCAGTCCCAGCTGCAGATGCAGTTATACTAAAGGTTAAATTTTACTAAATCTAATATCCATGGCCTCTTTCAATTATACATTTGGTTGAGTGAATCTCTGTATGGCTTATGTCTTATGATCTGATCATTACTATTGATTAATTGAACAGTGGATATTTCACAACTGGAATGATGAAGAATGCGTGACGATTTTGAAGCGATGTAAAGAGGCCATATCAGACGCAGGAAAGGTGATGATAGTAGACATGGTTGTTACGGATACTGAGAAAGTGAACGTGGAAAACTCGAAGATGTTCGAAACGCAGCTGTTGATGGACATGCTTATGATGGCGATGACGACGGGTAGAGAGAGGCGGGAAGAAGAATGGGCTAAGCTGTTTTGTGCAGCTGGTTTCAGTGACTATAAGATATTTCCTATTTTAGGTTTAAGATCTCTCATCGAGGTTTACCCTTGATAACTTTGGTTTTATTTGTGTCGAATAAGTTGTTGCAACTCTTTCATGTTTCGTTTGTATTTGTGTTTAATGAGTTGTGAATCTCTTTCATGTTGGTTTTGTATTTGTCATCCTCCCCTGTCATTGAACTGAGTTAAAACCATCATTTTAGTCATTAAATATTTTAAACTTACAAAACGATCATTATATTTATTAAACTATTACAAAATCATCACTGAACTTTATCAAACTATTACATAATGATCATTAAAACTTATCGGACTGTTACAAAGTGGTCCTTAAGCATCGAAGTTTATCAATGTAGTGATGATTCTATAACAATTCAATAAATCTAATCATTAATTTACTTTATTTAATGACCATTTATGTATTTTATCTAATAAAATATTGCTTTACTTCTTTCATGCATTAATTTACTTCTTCTCTAATATGAATATTTAGGTATGAAGTCTAATTTGTTGCTAAAATATAACAAATATGTTGTGCAAGACTGTGGTAGATGTATGTGTATAGTTGGGTGGGTATGTGTCCGCACCTTAAACTTTTTAAAGTTCACTTATTTGGCTTCATTTTTTTTTTAATTTTTATGAATTAGACTTTAAACCTTTTTATTTTTTTATGACTCCTGCCTAATCTGAAATCTTGAAATTTAATGTGTGCTCACCCACAAAAATATTTTTGAATCCGCCACTAGACCGTAAGATATATAATCTAGTTTTATTCATTTTTATATTATTTATCTGGTTGTTGCTAAAAATGCGGTGTTTGTTTTATAAATACCATGCATGACCAACACATGTGTCGACAAATATAGTGAGTTGGATGAATTCAGATTTTCACATGTGATGGTTAGGTATCAATATTTCTTATAGATATTCAAACAGATCCACGTGTGTTGGAAAATCATGTTTAACTGAGTTGTGGATTTTTAAACAATCATAATTTAATTTCAATTAATTAATGTATGTCTAGATTTTTTCTATTCGAAATCAAGTATACGCAATACGTGGATATTTATTAGTTATATAAGTATATATTTTTGAATAATTTCTACTTAAGGGAAGGAGGAACGGTAATTTGTTCCTATTGAGTCTAAAACCTACAATTTAAAAAAATAGAGGTGTCAACTGAAAACTCTTTTAGTCATTTACTCTAAATGTTGTTGACATCAATTAAGTATTTCTGAATAGAAACAAGACGTAAATTTTTCGAGCTTAACAAACAACAAGTTAAATCTAACAGTTTTTTAACAAATATAATTGGAGCACTACTCAACTATCTCGATATGAATCGAGATGAATCACTAATCATGCGTGACCATAATATTGTGGACGATGAATTCCGATTTTCACGTGTCAAGATATTCAAACAGATCGACATGTGTTGGAAAATCATGTTTAACTTTTTGGCAAATAAGGTGTGTAGTATTTAGTTGTGGAACCTAAATAAAATTATCTATTTATAAGAATATACAAAATTCTAATTTGCAAAAACCCTAAAGGAACCTGTTATTTTTTCCATAAAAATTATAATGGACGTAAAGTCGGAGGAAATTTGTTTTGGTGGTTTGGGATTAGATTAATCACGTAATTAAAGTTTGAACATGATTAAAAAAATAGAACTCGCCGTGAGCTTAAGGCGAGTTTGAAAAAAAAAACATATTTTTAAAACTCGTCGTGTTGGTGCATCGAGTTTATTATAAAGGTGCTAGTCTAGAAAATTTAGGATTTCGTATCCTATTTTGGTCATAATAGGATCTACAAATTATTTTAGGACATGTTTTCTTGGGAAGATGTCTTCTCGACTTTTGTGCTTCTAAAGCCCCATTGCATATGCAAATATCCTTTCAATTATATTGATTAATTCTATTATTTCAATTATTTCAGCCACATGATATTCATGACTAAATTATTTTACATGTTTTCTTGGGAATCTTTGCAGTCATCAATGACTTCACAGATCTTGATATTAAAGGTAAATTAATCGAATTATTTTGAATTAGGTCTAATAACATTTTAAGTAGACCTAGTAAACTTGATTTGAGACTCGAATTGATTTATTTAACTCGAGTTCCGATATGGATCTGAACATGATGGTCTATGCTTGACCCAATCCTGAAGAAAATTAAACTAAATTTTAGTTGAATCGAAAATAACTGCAACCGAAAATAACCGAAACTGAAAGCAACCCAAACCAAAAATCAATCGGAATCGATAGCAATCCGAATTTAATTTACTCCAATATGTATGTTTTATTCTCCTTTTGTATTATATTACTAATTAACAACCACATTTAGTAATAGTTTAATGGTTTAATATCATCTTTTCTCCTTTAAAAGACCATCTTCATATGTTGACTCAAATAAAAAACCGACCGATCTCATATTAATTTCACCCAAAAAAAGCAACCGATTTGATATTGACCAAAATTGAAAATCGATCGATCCGATATTGACCCGACCCAAAATTTCAATCGATCTGATACTGACCCGACCAGAAATAACATAGACTTGAACTAAATCTGAATCTAACCTAAACCGAAAACAACTAGAATAAAAAATCAACTCGACTCGAAATAATTTGACCAAATTGCCACCTCTAATTTTAAGTCCTATCATCGGTTTAAACATAAGTAAAATTAGGGTTTTGACTCCTCATATTTTTTTAGATTAAATACTTAATGAATCCAAATATTTGATTAGGTAAACTATAACGAAGGTCACTCAATTATGATTAAGGTTATGTTTGGGTCGCCCAATTAACATATTTTTTAAATATGAAAGGTTAAATTTATTGAATTATTTTGAGTTAAGACTAAACTAGTAGAATATAAACGCTTGGACCAAATGCAGCTTTTAATAGTTGGGTGACCCAAATGTAACTTTGACCATAATTGAGTGACTTATGTTGCAGTTTACCCTATTTGATTCTAATTCGGTTACTAATAAAATCACATGCAACCTCTTTTATGAGACTCGATGCCAGCAACGAGCATGCCTTCGAGATTGACTCGCCAAGTGAAGCACGGACCAGGCAATGTCGATCAGAACAAGGTATTAGCGTAGGTAGATAGATAGGCAGAACATTGATTTCAACCACAGTCGTGGCAAACCGGAGCTGAATTTTACTTGTATTGCGTTTAAATTAGAACTAATTAATACTATAAAATTATAAATGTTTTCTTGGGAATCTTTACGGCGATCAATGACGTCAGAGATCTTAATTTTCACCCTCAACAACTCATGGATAAGTTACTAGAGTCTTAGCCATTGAGCCAAGGCCATTTCTGGTTGGAACATGCACTCACCTATTAATAAGTGGTTCTTGTAAAGCTAAAATAAATTAATAAACAAATAAAATATCTCAACCACCCATGCCATTCGAATTAAATGCTTATCTGGAGATTATCAGAACCAGTCTGAACGACTGTTCGACTTCCTTCACCTCCGCTAAACTCGAATCTCGACTGTCGCACTGATCTTCCTCACCGTCGAGCCGTGTCGTGCACCGCCAACCTTACTAGAACTGCCGCAATGACCCGACCGAAACCCCTCAACCCCGTCGAACAACCATCGTCCTAATCGCCGACAATTGGAGGATTTAGGTTCGTCGAACCTAGGGTAGTGTCGTTCATTTTTTTCGTCGATTTCAGTCGTCGTGGGTGGTCGTTTGTCGCACCGCCACCACCTGTCATGCGCATCGTCTCACTCCGAAACCCTAGTGTTGAGTTGTATGGAGCTCGATTCGATCAACCAATATTGCTCACCAAGTGGTGGAGAGGTGGATTTTTGGGTGGAAGGGTTGTGGAAGCTAGAATAAAAATAGACACAATGATTTATAGTGGTTCGGCCTTCTAACAAGCACCTACATCCACTACCTTAGCTTCCCACTAAGGATTTCTCAATCAATCCACTAATTGATTCGTCCCCTTTTCTAGGATTAGGAGGAAACCCTTACAACCGATCAAGCTTCTACCCAAAGCCTTGATCAAAACCCTCTTCTACAAAGAGAAACAAGAAAGCAAACTTAAACCCTCTAATAGGTGTTTGTTTGCACAATGAAGCACTCACCCAAAACCTAAAACACTTGAGCAAATTTGACAATTTTGGCTCACTAGTGTTTGTCTATACAAGAAATGACAAATTAAGCACTAAGACAATTTCTTGATCATTTGATGTTTTACAATATACGCATTAGCCTTCTCTTGATACTTGGAGGTCCCTTTTATACTCCCAATTGAGTTTATAGCCGTTTAGGACCGTTGGGATCAAATTGGAGCCGTTGAGGACTTTAATTCCCACCATAAATGCAGTCTGCAGCTCCCCGTTTCGAAACGCTCGAAGCCGTTTCGAAACACTCTCAATGTAGAAAGAGCCGTTGCAATCTGTCAGGGTACCCGTTTCGGAACACCCCCTTGCCATTTCGGAACGTGTATCGGAATGCTATAAGCCCGTATCGAAACGCCTGCATTTTGAAAGTTAGTTGGGAAAGAGCCATTGGGGTTTATGACCGTTGGGGTCATTGCCACGTGGGCGTATCGAAACGGCCTAGCCCGTTTCGAAACGCTAGGCAAAAATCATGTCCAATGAAGGCTCGTTTCGAAACGATTTTGCTACTGGAGCTGTAACCCCCTTAACCCGGCCTAGACGGTTGACCCGAATTAAGAAAGTCACACGGGGAAAACCAAAGTCAACCCGAAAGTCAACTTTGATTAACGACCTTTTTTTCTTTTTAAACTTGTCTAGATGCTCATTAACCCTAATTGTGATCAAACAAACAACATACTCAAAGATCATAACCATCAGAGATCAAACAGGGACCCAATTGAACAATTTACAACTTTAGGGACCAAATTGTAAATTCTGTAAATTATAAGGCCTTAACCCAAATTAAAGTTACCAACTTGTAATTAGTCAGGTTTCATGCTTCACTGCCAAATTTCAGCTGTAACGGACATTCCAAACTCATACAATTGCACAAACAAGATTCAGGACCAAAATGCAAACATTTCAAAACATATAACTACCACTGTCAGCCCCCAACGGTCACGTGTTCCGAAACAGGGAGAGCCCGTTTCAAAACGCGGGGCCGTTCCGCAACGCGTACCGAAACGCGGGCTGGCAGTGACCATTCCGTTTCGGAACGGTGTCACCCGTTTCGGACGCCTGGGCTGGTTCAGGGCACCGTTCCGAAACGAGGGCTACTGTTCCGAAACAGCCTGCACAAAAAGCTGCATTTTACATACTCAAACACACAATTGATCAGCCAAACATGCTCCAAATGCTACCAAACTCTACCAGCATGAAATTCAAGATATGAAAGACATTTAAGCATCATCCGAACATCAAGATAGCATCACATGTAAAAAGCCCCAATTCTAATGGCATGCTTCCTACACAAGCAACCATTCAAGCCTAAAAACCTTCAAACCAAAACATAATAGCCATTACAAGAATCCAGCAATATCAACATCATTAAACATACTTAGGGAGTACAACACATCACCCAAAACATCCACATGAGTTTCCCCCATTGCCAAATACCCAAAAGCTAAATGTGTTCAACAAAACCTTTCCATACTTGAGCTTAGTTTTCCCTTGGTTGCTTGCCTTCCTTGCTGCCCTCAAATCCTCTTAATGTTCTGCATTATTGATTTAAGAAAAACGAGAGAGAGCGTAAGCAAAAGCTTAGTGAGGAATGCTCATAAAAACCATTCAATAATGCATTTATAAAACACTTTATAAATCATGCTTCAAATCATCATTTGAACATGCTCAAAAGCAATTTAAACAAGCAACACATGCTTCCATATCAATTCATGTCATATTGGCCACAAGTGATAAGTTTCATCTTTTTGAAAACAAGTTCAACATAAGACTCACACATGGACTTTTAAACACCATTGTGATCTTATAACAAACAAGAACCACGCAAGGACTTTTAACCACCTTCGTGTTCTTCCCAAGGACTTTTAAACACCATGGCCCCAAGGACTTTTAAACACCTTGGCCCATGGACTTTTAAACACCATGGCAAGGACCACACAAGGACTTTTAACCACCTTTGCGTCCTTAACAAGAACCATCCAAGGACTTTTAACCACCTTGATGTTCTTAAGTAACAAGGCTCACTCAAGGACTTTTAACCACCTTAGTGACCTTAACAAGAATCATCATGGACTTTTAACCACCATGAAGTTCTTAGAATCCACAAGGCTCACTCAAGGACTTTTAACCACCTTAGTGACCTTAACCTTTTCAAAACATCACTTGCCAATATACATCATTTTCATCAATTAATCCACTGTTTTAAAGCATTAAACCAAGCCATATACATCATGCATTTCAAAGCATCAAACCACATTTAATCAATGTTCAAAAACAAGGAACTCTTACCTTGAGCTTCCTTCAACATATGGCTTACAAAATCAGCATTTACCATGCTAAAACATGCTTTCAAAACAGAATTTAAAACATGCAATAAACCACATTGCATCACAACAAAAACCATGGCCACCACTAGAGAGAGTTTTTCCGAAAACTTACACTTGAGCTTAGTAAAGTTGTTTAGACTTAAACTAAGCTCCCAAGACTTTGGTTTCAAAGCTGAAAACCCATTTTCACTCACCGATTTCACTTCGCCTCTTGCCGAAGCACCAATTCAAGCTTCCGGACCAACAACTCTTGGATCCAAAGATGCCTCCCCTGTTTTAACACATCAAAGAAGAGGATTAATGCATCATCATGCATTAATAGCTTCAATGAAAGCACCTAAACTCGCTGCTCTCATCCACACTCCATTTTCGGCCACCAAACACAACCGAAAATGCCTCCAAACAACTTCTAAACAAAGTCCAGCCATTAACCATCAAAACCTAACATCCTTTAACAACATTTAACATCTAAAAAGAGCTTAACAACATCCTTATACCTCCAGCAACAACAGATCCACAAGATCACACCAAAAACAACCTAGAATCATAAGCTAAACTTAGGAAATTCAACCTATCCGAGATTGCATTAATCAAAACTCAATTCCTCATCAAATTATCATTCATTAATCATCATTTTAACACCTTAAAACACTGCTTTAACAGATCCAACGAAAATTCATCAAAAATCACCAAATCTTGCATTTTAAGCCAAGATCCATTAAACAACTTATAAGCCATTTATAAAACATCAATTAAGGATTGAGAACTTAGGAATTTCAGTAAAGAACTGATAGTTTAGAGGAGAAGGACGTTCTTACCTCCAAACTTGAGTTTCTCCTCTTTAGAGCCTAAAAGCTTGAAAATCCAATTAGCAAATTGCAAGGTTTTGTTGTTGAAATGATTAGGAATCCCAAGAGAATTGAAAAGATAGATTTGAGTGACAAAATCAGAAAGAAATCTCTGGAGAGAAAGTGTTTGGGTTGAGAGAAAATGAGAGAAAAGGAAAATTGGAAGAAAATGGAAAGTTGGTTACAAAATAGTAAAATGATTTCCCTCCACTTTTCTTAAGCTTTAAAATCAGAATTATACATTAAAATATCTTAGAAAAATCTGGAGAAACTCTTTTTGGAATAATAGCTCCTTAAAGATTCAAAGTTTCAACCCTTTCTAAAACAGTCACTCAACTTTCAAAAATTACATTTTGGTCACTAGCTAAAATGTCACCCTTCCAAAACTCATTTTGTAAAATTGATTTCACAGTTCACTTATTTATATTAAAAGATGATTTTAGAACATTTTTCCATATTTTTAATGCAACCCGAACTAGGCTTTCCTAATTTCACCTCTTTAGATTCGACCAGCACTTTGACAAAACCGGTCAACGCTCAAAACTACCAAGCCCAAAACCGGGGCGTTACAACTCTCCCCCCTTAAGAAATTTCGTCCTCGAAATTTACCTGAAGGAAAGAGATAAGGAAACTGCTTCAGCATGTCTTCCTTCCGCTCCCACGTGGCTTCCTCAACACCACGATGCTTCCACAGCACTTTCACCAACTCAATGGTCTTACCACGAAGAACCTTGCTATCCGAATCCAGAACCTTCACCGGTTCCTCATCATAGGTCAAATCCGAATTCAATTCCACTTCCTCCACAGACATCACATGCGAAGGATCAGATCTATACTTCCGGAGCATAGAAACATGAAACACATCATGAATCTTCTCCAACTCTTGAGGTAGCCTCAACCGATACGCAACAGGACCCACACGCTCAACCACCTCGTATGGTCCAATGTACCTAGGGCTCAACTTACCCTTCCGGCCAAACCTCATCACCTTCTTCCAAGGCGAAACCTTCAAGAACACACGGTCACCCACCGCATACTCTATCTCCTTACGCTTCAAGTCCGCGTAAGACTTTTGCCGATCAGAGGCTGCCTTCAACCGCTCACAAATGAGCTTCACCTTCTCGGTGGTCCCTTTCAACAAAGCTGGCATCGAAACCAACTTTTGACCAGTTTCAGCCCAACAAAGAGGAGTCCTACACTTCCTCCCATACAAAGCCTCATAAGGTGCCATTTGAATACTCGCCTGATAACTGTTGTTATAAGCAAACTCCACCAAAGGAAAATGCTTCTCCCAAGAACCTTGGAACTCAATCACGCAACATCTCAACATATCCTCCAAAATCTGAATAACACGCTCAGACTGACCATCCGACTGAGGATGATAGGATGTACTGAAATTCAACCTTGTACCCAAAGCTTGATGCAAACACTGCCAGAAACGCAACGTGAACCTCGGATCCCTATCCGACACAATCGACTTAGGCACACCATGCAGCCGCACAATCTCAGCAATGTACAGCTCCGCAAGCTTATCCAAAGAAAACGTAGTATGCACATGCAAGAAATGCGCACACTTCGTCAGGCGATCCACAATCACCCAAACCGAATTCTTCTTCGATGGAGACAAAGGTAAACCAGATACAAAATCCATGGTAACCCTCTCCCACTTCCATTCAGGGATTCGCAACGGTTGCAACAACCCTGAAGGAACCTGATGCTCAGCCTTAACTCGCTGACACACCATACACTTGCTCACAAACTCTGCAACATCCTTCTTCAAACCCACCCAATAGTACTCATCACGAAGATCACGATACATCTTAGTACTACCAGGGTGCATAGCAAAAGGACTACTATGACCTTCAGTCAGAATAGCACGCCTCAATTCAGCATCATTTGGCACTACTATTCGACTCCCAAAACACAACACACCATCATCATTAAAGCAGAAATCCGAAGGTCTACCCTCCGCGATATCCTGAACATGAGACACCAAGGAATCATCCAGCAACTGCTTTTCCTTGATCAATTGAACCATAGATGGTTTCACTTGCAACTCAGCTACAAGACCACCCTCTCGCGATATAATCAAGCTAGCAAACATAGCCCTTAGCTCAACAGCTACCTTCCTACTCAAGGCATCCGCAACAACATTAGCTTTTCCAAGATGATACTCAATCGTCAGATCATAATCCTTGAGCAACTCCAACCAACGCCGCTGCCTAAGATTCAACTCCTTCTGAGACATTAGATACCTCAAACTCTTGTGATCCGTGTACACAGTACACTTCTCACCATACAGATAATGTCTCCAGATCTTCAGAGCAAAAACCACTGCAGCCAACTCAATATCATGCGTAGGATAATTGCGCTCATGCACTTTCAACTGTCGCGATGCATAAGCCACAACATTACCCTCTTGCATCAGCACACATCCCAAACCAACATAGGACGCATCACTGTAGACCACAAACTCTTTCCCTGATTCAGGCTGAACCAAGATAGGAGCTTGCGTCAAAGCCGCCTTCAGCTTCTCAAAAGCCTGCTGTCTCGCTTCCGTCCACTCATACTTAACATCCTTTTGCAACAACTTCGTCAAAGGTGCAGCAATCTTGGAAAAACCATCCACAAACCTCCGGTAGTATCCCGCCAAACCAAGGAAACTACGGACCTCATGAACAGACTTAGGAACCTTCCAGTTCATCACCGCCTCAATCTTCTGAGGATCAACACGAATCCCCTCCGCAGAAACTACATGCCCAAGAAACACCACCTCCTTAAGCCAGAACTCACACTTGCTCAGCTTAGCATAAAGCTGATTCTCCAACAAAGCTTGCAACACAATCCTCAAATGCTCTTCATGCTTCTCCTCAGTACGCGAGTACACGAGGATATCATCAATGAACACCACAACAAACTTGTCCAGGTATTCATGAAACACACGATTCATCATGTCCATGAAAACAGCAGGAGCATTTGTCAAACCAAACGGCATCACAAGGAACTCATAATGCCCATACCTTGTCCTGAAAGCTGTCTTAGGCACATCCACATCCTTCACCTTCAACTGATAATACCCTGACCTCAAGTCAATCTTAGAGAACACAGCAGCTCCCCGAAATTGATCAAAGAGATCATCAATCCTCGGCAAAGGATACCGATTCTTGATAGTCAACTTGTTCAGCTGACGGTAATCAATGCACATTCTCATAGTGCCATCCTTTTTCTTCACAAACAAGACCGGTGCTCCCCAAGGTGACACACTCGGCCGGATGAAACCACGATCAAGCAGCTCTTGCAACTGCGTCTTCAGCTCTTTCAGCTCCTTAGGTGCCATTCTATAAGGGGTAATGGACACAGGAGTTGTATTCTCATACAACTCAATTCCAAACTCCACCTCGCGATTAGGAGGTAAACCATGCAACTCCTCAGGAAAAACACCAGGAAACTCCTTCACAACCCTGATATCTTGCACCCTCAACTCCTTAGAGCTAGGATTCACCACAATTGCTAGGTAAGCTTCACAGCCTTGCCTCAGCATCCTACTCGCCTCCAAGGTAGACACCACATTGGCAAGAAACTTCACATTCTCACCAACCACAACAATTTCATAATCATCCGCAAGCTTAAGCGAAACACGCTTATTTTCACAATCCACAACAGCACGATGCTCAGCAAGCCAATCCATACCAAGGATTACATCAAAACCATAAAAGGGCAACTCCATAAGGTCAACATGAAAAACATGCTCTTGAACAACCAAAGGACACCTTCTATAAAGCTTTCGAGTCACAACAGTCTCACCAAAAGAACTAGTGACACGAACACCAACATCCAAAGACTCAACAGGCAAACCAAGCAATTCAGCATGCTCACGCAAAATGTATGAATGCGTAGATCCAGAATCAATCAAAGAAAGCAATGACAAGGACTGCAAAGTAAAGGTACCTGCAATCACATCCGCATCATTCCTTCCCTCCCGCTGAGCATACACCCTAGCTTGACCTCCACCTTCAGGCTGAATAGCCACAACATGGGCCACTCCTCGGCCACCTTCCTCCCTTCTCTGGAAATTACCACGGCCGCGCCCACGACCTCTCTGCGGTGCAGCAACAACAAGAGCACGCACTTGGCCACCGGCCAACATAGGACAATCTCGCCTCAAGTGGTCCGCAGATCCACAATTCCAGCACCCATTCCCAGCTGCCGCAACAGGAGCTTGCACCTCCCTCACAGCGCGAGGACAGTCACGCTTCATGTGACCACGTGATCCACAAATCCAACAAGCACTCGGATCAGCTCTAGCATTGCCTCCTCGAGCAGGTGCACCACCACCTCTCTTAGCTGAGAACTGATACTTCTGATCACGTCCCCTCTTGTTCCGTCCACCACCGGAACTAAACTCAGCAGCTCGCTTACCAGCACTTGCTCCAGCACCTCTAGCAGATAAACCCAAGTTCATCTCAATGTCCTTGGCTCGGCCCACCAATACATCAAAATCATCATATTCAGTGGCCAGCACATACATCTTCACGTCCGTCACTAAACCATAACGGAACCTCTCGCACCTCGCCCGCTCATCAGGTACCAGCTCAGGTGCATACTGACTGAGTCGCACAAACTGCACTTCATACTCAGCCACACTCATGCTCCCTTGGGTAAGAAACATGAACTTACGCTTCTTTTCATCAAGATATCTCACACCAAGATATCTCCTCTTGAACACATTCTGAAAGAATGTCCAAGATATGTCAGCCTCGGCCATCCCAGCTATAGTGGTCGTCCACCACGTATATGCATCATCCTGAAGCAAGGACACAACACAACCCAGCTTTTGCACATCCGTGCAACTCATCTGTCCCAAAATCCTCTTGGTACTCTCTAGCCAAGCTTCAGAACCTTCAGCAGACATACCCCTGAACTCAGTCCCACCAAGACTGCGTAAGCGCTCCAAAGGTAGTCTAACACCAGCATCTCCCTGATGCCCAGCTCCTTGAGCTCCAGCTACTGCTGCTCGAAAAGCACCCGCAATAGCTTGTACCAACATCGTCATATCAGGCATAGCTTGCCCCTGACCAACCTCAGGTCCAGCAGCTCCAGCACCAGATGCAGCTCCAGCTCTTTCTCTCTCAGCACCACCACCACCAGGTGGAGGAGGAGGTAACACCGCACTACCCGCATTCTCTTTGTTCTCATTCTCATTCGGAGTCGTAGCTCTCACATTACTTCTTAACTCTCTACGTGGTGCCATACTTTAACCATGCAATCACAAGGCAAATAAACAAAATTAGGCCCAGCAAGGTAAGCAATCTAAGTACTCAAGCTCAATTTCACTTAAAAATCAACATCATTTCATCAGCTTTGATTTGGCAATGGGTACCCACATCATGCTTCATCACAGCGTACAACTCAATTGTATCAAAATCATAAACCACTCAACATGCTTTCACTCAACAAGCATACAAGGCATACATACTTCAATCATGCACACAATCATTCCCAATTACTCGAGAACTCAGCTCTGATACCACCAAATGTAACCCCCTTAACCCGGCCTAGACGGTTGACCCGAATTAAGAAAGTCACACGAGGAAAACCAAAGTCAACCCGAAAGTCAACTTTGATTAACGACCCTTTTTTTCTCTTTTTAAACTTGTCTAGATGCTCATTAACCCTAATTGTGATCAAACAAACAACATACTCAAAGATCATAACCATCAGAGATCAAACAGGGACCCAATTGAACAATTTACAACTTGAGGGACCAAATTGTAAATTATGTAAATTATAAGGCCTTAACCCAAATTAAAGTTACCAACTTGTAATTAGTCAGGTTTCATGCTTCACTGCCAAATTTCAGCTCTAACGGACATTCCAAACTCATACAATTGCACAAACAAGATTCAAGACCAAAATGCAAACATTTCAAAACATATAACTACCACTGTCAGCCCCCAACGATCACGTGTTCCGAAACAGGGAGAGCCCGTTTCGAAACGCGGGGCCGTTTCGCAACGCGTACCAAAACGCGGGCTGGCAGTGACCATTCCGTTTCGGAACGGTGTCACCCGTTTCGGACGCCTGGGCTGGTTCAGGGCACCCGTTCCGAAACGAGGGCTACTGTTCCGAAACAGCCTGCACAAAAAGCTGCATTTTACATACTCAAACACACAATTGATCAGCCAAACATGCTCCAAATGCTACCAAACTCTACCAGCATGAAATTCAACATATGAAAGACATTTAAGCATCATCCGAACATCAAGATAGCATCACATGTAAAAAGCCCCAATTCTAATGGCATGCTTCCTACACAAGCAACCATTCAAGCCTAAAAACCTTCAAACCAAAACATAATAGCCATTACAAGAATCTAGCAATATCAACATCATTAAACATACTTAGGGAGTACAACACATCTCCCAAAACATCCACATGAGTTTCCCCCATTGCCAAATACCCAAAAGCTAAATGTGTTCAACAAAACCTTTCCATACTTGAGCTTAGTTTTCCCTTGGTTGCTTGCCTTCCTTGCTGCCCTCAAATCCTCTTAATGTTCTGCATTATTGATTTAAGAAAAACGAGAGAGAGCGTAAGCAAAAGCTTAGTGAGGAATGCTCATAAAAACCATTCAATAATGCATTTATAAAACACTTTATAAATCATGCTTCAAATCATCATTTGAACATGCTCAAAAGCAATTTAAACAAGCAACACATGCTTCCATATCAATTCATGTCATATTGGCCATAAGTGATAAGTTTCATCTTTTTGAAAACAAGTTCAACATAAGACTCACACATGGACTTTTAAACACCATTGTGATCTTATAACAAACAAGAACCACGCAAGGACTTTTAACCACCTTCGTGTTCTTCCCAAGGACTTTTAAACACCTTGGCCCCAAGGACTTTTAACCACCTTGGCCCATGGACTTTTAAACACCATGGCAAGGACCACACAAGGACTTTTAACCACCTTTGCGTCCTTAACAAGAACCATCCAAGGACTTTTAACCACCTTGATGTTCTTAAGTAACAAGGTTCACTCAAGGACTTTTAACCACCTTAGTGACCTTAACAAGAATCATCATGGACTTTTAACCACCATGAAGTTCTTAGAATCCACAAGGCTCACTCAAGGACTTTTAACCACCTTAGTGACCTTAACCTTTTCAAAACATCACTTGCCAATATACATCATTTTCATCAATTAATCCATTGTTTTAAAGCATTAAACCAAGCCATATACATCATGCATTTCAAAGCATCAAACCACATTTAATCAATGCTCAAAAACAAGGAACTCTTACCTTGAGCTTCCTTCAACATATGGCTTACAAAATCAGCATTTACCATGCTAAAACATGCTTTCAAAATAGAATTTAAAACATGCAATAAACCACATTGCATCACAACAAAAACCATGGCCACCACTAGAGAGAGTTTTTCCGAAAACTTACACTTGAGCTTAGTAAAGTTGTTTAGACTTAAACTAAGCTCCCAAGACTTTGGTTTCAAAGCTGAAAACCCATTTTCACTCACCGATTCCACTTCGCCTCTTGCCGAAGCACCAATTCAAGCTTCCGGACCAACAACTCTAGGATCCAAAGATGCCTCCCCTGTTTTAACACATCAAAGCAGAGGATTAATGCATCATCATGCATTAATAGCTTCAATGAAAGCACCTAAACTCGCTGCTCTCATCCACACTCCATTTTCGGCCACCAAACACAACCGAAAATGCCTCCAAACAACTTCTCAACAAAGCCCAGCCATTAACCATCAAAACCTAACATCCTTTAACAACATTTAACATCTAAAAAGAGCTTAACAACATCCTTATACCTCCAGCAACAACAGATCCACAAGATCACACCAAAAACAACCTAGAATCATAAGCTAAACTTAGGAAATTCAACCTATCCGAGATTGCATTAATCAAAACTCAATTCCTCATCAAATTATCATTCATTAATCATCATTTTAACACCTTAAAACACTGCTTTAACAGATCCAACGAAAATTCATCAAAAATCACCAAATCTTGCATTTTAAGCCAAGATCCATTAAACAACTTAAAAGCCATTTATAAAACATCAATTAAGGATTGAGAACTTAGGAATTTCAGTAAAGAACTGATAGTTTAGAGGAGAAGGACGTTCTTACCTCCAACTTGAGTTTCTCCTCTTTAGAGCCAAAAAGCTTGAAAATCCAATTAGCAAATTGCAAGGTTTTGTTGTTGAAATGATTAGGAATCCCAAGAGAATTGAAAAGATAGATTTGAGTGACAAAATCAGAAAGAAATCTCTGGAGAGAAAGTGTTTGGGTTGAGAGAAAATGAGAGAAAAAGAAAATTGGAAGAAAATGGAAAGTTGGTTACAAAATAGTAAAATGATTTCCCTCCACTTTTCTTAAGCTTTAAAATCAGAATTATACATTAAAATATCTTAGAAAAATCTAGAGAAACTCTTTTTGGAATAATAGCTCCTTAAAGATTCAAAGTTTCAACCCTTTCTAAAACAGTCACTCAACTTTCAAAAATTACATTTTGGTCACTAGCCAAAATGTCACCCTTCCAAAACTCATTTTGTAAAATTGATTTCACAGTTCACTTATATATATTAAAAGATGATTTTAGAACATTTTTCCATATTTTTAATGCAACCCGAACTAGGCTTTCCTAATTTCACCTCTTTAGATTCGACCAGCACTTTGACCAAACCGGTCAACGCTCAAAACTACCAAGCCCAAAACCGGGGCGTTACAGGAGCACCCTGTTTCGAAACGCCCTAAGGTGTTTCGAAACACCTGGACAGTTTTGTTTAGATTGGCTTTGAAAATCATGAAAAACCCTTTTTAAGAAATTCCCTAAACATAATTTCAAGTTGTTTGGACTTTAGAAATGTTTTAAATACTTTTTAAATCAGTCCAAAACATTTTTCAATTATTATATCAAAACATTAGTTCTACAATCTCCCCCTTTTTGATATAATAAAACCACTTGAAAAATTGTTTGGGATTCTCCCCCTTTAACTTTAAAAAAGTGAATAAGAGATTAAAAATCTTAATTCAATTAAAGCTCCCCCTTATTCATTTGAAAATTTAATTTTTCAAACCATTTCTCCCCCTTTTTGTTATATCAAAAAGAATTTAAAACATTAGGATCAAAAATAACAATAGAGGTAAAATTTTGACAAAACTAAGAATTTGGTTTTTTTAAAATGGCTTCCCCTTACTCAAAGCATCATTGAAGTGTTAGTCCAACATATATGATCATCTAGTTGAATTAAATAAAAATTAAAACAAATAAAGGCAAAAACAACTAGATTTTTACCAACACTTGAACCCAAAGGTAGGATGTGAAGCCTTCCTTCTTCAAGTGTTCTTCCTTGTGTGCATGGAGCTCCCCCTCAATGTTTGACTTGTTGAACATCTCCATCACACCTACAATAGACAATCAAGTAACTTTTGGTATCCAAATTGCTTTGGATCCATGAACATTAGTAGCATAAACTTTAGTCCCCTTAGGAATCCATTTTTCAATTTCATCCTTTTTAGTTGAAGTGGTTAGTCCTTTTGGGACCCAAACACTTCTAAAACATTTTCCATTCACAAATCTAAGGGCACTAGATTGTCTAACATAAAAATTTGATTTTCCAAAATTGTTTTTCTTTTCAAGTTCCTTGGAAATCAAATCTTTTTCTTCTTGAATATTTTGAAGTAATTTTTGTAAATCAAAACATTTTAATTCAAAGTTTTCAAGTTTTGCTTCAAGTTCAAGTTTGGTTTTAGAAAGCAAATCATTTTGAATTTTTAATTTTGAAATCAATTTATTGTTTTTCAAAATGTGGCTTTTAAAATCTAAAACCAAATCATCATAGGCATCTTGTAATTCATCAAAGGAATAAGAACATGAAGTAGATGAATTAGAAGTTACCCTTGAATCTTCTTCGATGGCCATAAGGCAAAGGTTGGCTTGTTCATCGTCGGTGGAGTCCTCATCACTCCAAGTAGACACATGTGCCTTTTTCTTATGGCTTGAAGTGCTTGCCCTCTCCTTTCTCTTGGGTTCTCGTTCAAGCTCTCTCAAAGCTTTCTTCATGAACGGGGCACACTTCTTGAAGAGATGAACTATCTCTTCATCTTCATCCTCCTCTTCACTTAAGTAGACATGATGACAAGTGGAGGATTTGAGAGCCATGGCACTTGCATTGATGCCAAGCCCTTTGATTTTCTTCTCTCCCATAGCTCTAATTTCTTCCCTCTTCTTCTCATCCTCTTTGTTCTTCTTCATGATTTGATGAGTAAGGAGTGACCCCATGAGTTCATCAAGCTTCAAAGTCTTCAAATTTTTGGCTTCAATGATGGCAGTCCTCTTTGAGTCCCAAGACTCGGGAAGTGAGTAGATGAGCTTTCGAACAAGCTTTTCTTCCGGGATGGCTTCTCCAAAACCTTTAAGACCGTTGGTGATGGTGGAGAACCTATCAAACATCTTCTCGATGTTCTCTTCCGGATCCATTTTGAAGTTCTCATATTCCAAGGTTAGGAGCCCAATCTTGGTCTCCTTGACTTCATTTGTCCCCTCGTATGTGACTTCAAGCTTGTCCCATACCTCCTTGGCACTCTCACAAGAAGACATCTTCTCATAGATGGATGGACCAAATGCACAAAATAGAATGTGCAATGCTTTGCAATTTAGCTCCATCTTCTTGCGATCGTCGGCACTCCACTCCGCTTTACTTCTTTGAGGCACAAACGGACCATCTTCAACTATATCCCATAGCTTGTAATCTTTTGACTTCAAGAAGAATTTCATCTTTTTCTTCCAATGGGCATAGTGGTCTCCGTCAAAGAAAGGCGGTTTGTCGATTGATTGTGCAATTTGAGCCGGTCGATGAACTAGTGATCGAGCTTGCCGGATCTTCTCAATAGGATGTTAATCCTCACCGATTGAGCCAAGCTCTGATACCAATTGTTGAGTTGTATGGAGCTCGATTCGATCAACCAATATTGCTCACCAAGTGGTGGAGAGGTGGATTTTTGGGTGGAAGGGTTGTGGAAGCTAGAATAAAAATAGACACAATGATTTATAGTGGTTCGTCCTTCTAACAAGCACCTACATCCACTACCTTAGCTTCCCACTAAGGATTTCTCAATCAATCCACTAATTGATTCGTCCCCTTTTCTAGGATTAGGAGGAAACCCTTACAACCGATCAAGCTTCTACCCAAAGCCTTGATCAAAACCCTATTTTACAAAGAGAAACAAGAAAGCAAACTTAAACCCTCTAATAGGTGTTTGTTTGCACAATGAAGAACTCACCCAAAACCTAAAACACTTGAGCAAATTTGACAATTTTGGCTCACTAGTGTTTGTCTATACAAGAAATGACAAATTAAGCACTAAGACAATTTCTTGATCATTTGATGTTTTACAATATATGCATTAGCCTTCTCTTGATGCTTGGAGGTCCCTTTTATACTCCCAATTGAGTTTATAGCCGTTTAGGACCGTTGGGATCAAATTGGAGCCGTTGAGGACTTTATTTCCCACCATAAATGCAGTCTGCAGCTCCCCGTTTCGAAACGATCGAAGCCGTTTCGAAACACTCTCAATGTAGAAAGAGTCGTTGCAGTCTGTCAGGGTACCCGTTTCGGAACACCCCCTTGCCGTTTCGGAACGCGTATCGGAACGCTATAAGCCCGTATCGAAACGCCTGCATTTTGAAAGTTAGTTGGGAAAGAGCCGTTGGGGTTTATGACCGTTGGGGCCATTGCCACGTGGGCGTATCGAAACGGCCTAGCCCGTTTCGAAACGCTGGGCAAAAATCATGTCCAATGAAGGCTCGTTTCGAAACACGTTTCGAAACGATTTTGCTACTGGAGCACCCTGTTTCGAAATGCCCTAAGGTGTTTCGAAACACCTGGACAGTTTTGTTTAGATTGGCTTTGAAAATCATGAAAAACCCTTTTTAAGAAATTCCCTAAACATAATTTCAAGTTGTTTGGACTTTGGAAATGTTTTAAATACTTTTTAAATCAGTCCAAAACATTTTTCAATTATTATATCAAAACATTAGTTCTACACCTAGCCGCCAGTCACGCGCGCAACCGCGCCACCGTTTGCCGTGAAATGTGGGTTGAAGGTTCGGCGAGAACACTCATTTCGCACCTTCTGTTTTCTGCGTTTTCCGGCCAACACGGCCGTCTATTCGTCGCGCCGCCACCGCCAACGAACTCCTCGTGTCGAGGCGAGGAGAACCCAGGTTTCCGATCATCGGTCCGTTAACGTTTAAAGTCTCGCCGGAGCTACGTTGTTTCGAACTCTGTTTCATCTTTTTGGTTAAATCCGATGAGACTTTCGGCTTAGATTGGTTTTCTTTTTCGGTTTAAATGAATTGAGTAACTCATGGGCTTGTTTTCCGGCCAACACGGCCGTCTATTCGTCGTGCCACCACCGCCAACGAAATCCTCGTGTCGAGGCGAGGAGAACCCAGGTTTCCGATCATCGGTCCGTTAACGTTTAAAGTCTCGCCGGAGCTACGTTGTTTCGAACTCTGTTTCATCTTTTTGGTTAAATCCGATGAGACTTTCGGCTTAGATTGGTGTTCTTTTTCGGTTTAAATGAATTGAGTAACTCATGGGCTTGTTTTCCAACAAAATCAATGTTAGATGTGCCGCCGACGGCCTTTCTCCGGAGATCGGCCGATGAAGCTTCATCGAAAGGTAAAATCTGATCTGAACCGGTCTAACCCGGTCTGAGCCTAACACGATTTGAACCCAAACCCGTCTACTCGACCCGACCCGTTAATCGAGTCAGTTACTTGAGTCAACACAGTGAGTCAACTTGTCTGAGTCAACCGAGTCAACTCGTTTGAGTCAATTCGTTTGACTTTTGACCGATGACCGCTGACGTCAGCATGACGTCAGTGTTGACTTTGACCATTGACCAAAAAGTCGAATTTTTTGAAAAGTTCTATTCTATGTATATCGACATCCCGAGTCCGATTTTTGAAGCCCGTTTTGTGAAATTCTAACCCAAAAGCCTCCGAATCGGACCTTGAACTCAAGTTTGCTTATGTATTTTTATTAATCAATTGTGAGCAATGTGAATACGGACTGAAATTTGAATTTGTGCGATTGAAGGTACTCACCGTTCCTTGAATACAAATGGTTGAAGACGTCGAATTCAGGTTCGAGAGTATCGAAATGTCGTTTCAAGGGTTGACCGATTTAGCAAGGATTCAAGGTAATACTTTACTACATACTGTATGCTTTATGGAACATGTTGGCAATTGATTAATGCATGAACAATATGAATGGTCATTTGATTACCGTCGATTATTATAAGTTGTACAGTTACGGTACAATGATAATTAAACTGGTTAAAACCGAATGACTTGAATAAGGAACAAATGACCGATAAGAAATTCAAGTTTAGTGAACACTCGATAAATCGACAACCTCAAAACTTTCATTTTAGATTATGTTCGTGATAAAAGATTTAATGCCCGAAACGTTGGAATGAGAAATTACAAAATTCCCTTGAGATATCTGAATGATTAAAATGACACTAACAATGAAAGCAATCTAGAAATCTATCTTAGATCTTGTTAAACAACCAGTTTATTTGAAAACCTCAAATTACTTGGAGAGTTACGGTAACAAGACTTAAACCCTCGAGATTATGAAGTACTTGGATTACCTTGAATTCCTATTAATCCTTGAAGATAAATTTACAATAAATTATTCGTATGTTCGGAAATTATCAAAATACTTTCAATTATCGAATTGATTGAAACATCTGAAATGACTAGAGGATTGAAGGTACTAATAAGACTGAATTGATCAGGATGAGTGTAATGACCGAAATCACTAAAGTATCTCGAGCATCGAAATTTTCCAATCAACCGAAATGACATTTATACCCTCAAGTTTTGAAATGAATGAATTGTCTGGAAGGGCTGAAAGGACCAGAACGATTAAATCTCTATCGAGTACATATATGATTGGAATTATATAAATAGTATAATTGTCGGAAATGATGGATTTATCCCGAGCTCCAAGATGGTCGAAATACCTTTCTTGACCGGAATGGGCAAATTTGCCTTCGATGAAATTCCAAAAACTAAATAAAGCTTAAATGACTAAAATGCCCCTAAATGTTATGAAGCATGACTCATATATGTCCATCACTCATCACTCATGATACTATGATAAGCTCTCAAATATGACACTTTTTAATTGCTATTTTTCTAGTTTTTAGGATTTCTTACTACCTAATCCATTTTGTTTTGCTATATTTTGCGCAAGGAACCTCATTCTGGCAATAGCAGCAAAAGAGGGAATTTTCTGCAGTCTTTTTATTATTCTGGTCATGACTGGCATCGTGGGCACGACACTGGGCACGACGCGTCTGACGTGGCAGATGCGTGGCGACTTCTAGAAGATTCTAGAACGTTCTGAAAGACCTTATCAACTTATCCGTGTAGATTTTTTGTATTTAAATTTCAAAAACATTTGAATTGTATATCTTTACTTTATTATTTTGAATTTTCTTATCATTTATCTTTGTAAATCCAAGCCTATAAATGCCACTTCTTGGTAAAGGCTTAGGCATCAATTAGTCTTCATCTTTTAGTTTGAAACACTTGCTATTTCTAATCAAAGTTCTCTTTTCTTCACTTTTGTCCTTTTATGTTCATTAATTGCTTTTATAAAATCAAGTTAAGTATGATAACTAATATCATGCTTAGCTAAATCTCTTGAGCCAAGAACTAGCCAAGTCAATTCAAATCGTGAGAATTGAACATTGCTTAATTTCCTTCGGGAATACATTTTTATCTTTCTGTTTAGATAGTTTGGCAATCGGCCTTACTAAAGTTTTTTAATCGTTTTTCAAATCAAAAAGAGCTCGTTGGTCTAGAATCATTTAAAAACATAGTTGGGACGAAGGATCGGCCTGTGGCAATTTCGACTTCCTGTGAGCACTCTTAGCGGCGGTCCGCTAAGGAAAGATAAAATCAGAAGCGATTCTTTTTAAGACAATTTCTGAGTCGGGCTTTTCCTGTTTTCAAAACTAAATATTTTAACGGCGGTAGACGTGGTTAATTTGTTTAAGAACCAACCTTCGAAGATAGACTTGGGAGGATTGGTTACTCGAGAGAGAAGTAAGTTGCGACGGGTTGGGCCTCGCAGACTGTAACCAACATGATCCCTGGAGTAAAAATCCATTTCAATGATCGGAAGAATTGACAAGGCTTGCTCGAGGCTATTTTGCATATTTGGTTTTTCTTATTATTTTCTTTAATTCTTGCATTTTATTTTATTACTTCACTCAATATCATATCACCCCCTTTTTATTTCCTTGTTTTTACAGATATTCCTGGGAATTCTAATTCGACAAAATTCAAGTCAAGAATTCCGACTAATCTCCTTGTAGATCAACCCTCTTTCCATATAACTACTTAATTTCCTTATTTTATTATTTTTTGAAAGATGCTAATTTATTTATTTAATTTGACGGGTAAAACGACGCTTGTCAAAATTGGCGTCGTTGCCGGGGAGATTTACTTTCGGCACTTTTTGACTGATTTTGTTTTTTTATGACTAGGAAAAACCCGAGTACTTTAGCTCCATACAACCCGGAAATTGAAGCAAGAGCTCGTAGAATTCACGGTGAAACGCTTCGGCAAAAGAAACAACAACGGGAACAAAGCACACAACAATCCGATCAGGAATCCACTTCTGAAACTACACCAGTCGAAGAACCTACACTAGAACCAGAACCGATGGCAGATCAAACGATTCGAGAGCTGAACGCAGCCCCTACTGTGCAACAACCACTCTGCATCGCTTTTCCTCAAGGCGATACTCTTTTCCAGTTCAAAACGAGATTAATCCACCTACTCCCTACTTTTAATGGCCTTCATACTGAAAGCCCACATAAGCACCTTGCCAAATTCCATATGGTGTGCAGCATCATGAAACCGCAAGGGGTCTCGGAAGACCAAATAAAACTAAGGGCTTTTCCTTTTTCCTTAGCCGTTCCGGCTAAGGAGTAGTTATTCTATTTACCTCCAAATTCGATTAATACGTGGTCTGATCTCTCTCGTGTTTTTCTTGACACATATTTCCCTGCGGCGAAAGCAACAGAACTTAGGCGAAACATTCTGGGAATTCAACAAATGCACGATGAGTCTCTAAATGAATATTGGGAAAGATTCAAAAAGCTGTGTGCAAGTTGTCCGCAACATGGCTTATCCGAGCAAACACTCCTTCAATACTTATACGAAGGAATGTTTCCAATGGACAAAAAGATGGGAGACGCAGGAATCGGTGGTGCGCTCGTTAACATGACCCCTACTGCATCGAGAATGTTAATCTCTACAATGGCTGCCAATTCACATCAATTCGGCTCCTTAAGTGAACCCAGCCGACGGGTTCACAGAGTAAGCACAATTTCATTAGAGAATAAAATAGACAATTTAACTAATATTGTGAATTCTCTTGTTTCAGGGGAGTTAGGAGCTGCTATGGTATGCAAAATATGCAATGTTCTAGATCACGCAACCGACTTATGCCCATTGTTGTGGGATACATCTGGTGCCCAAGTTAACGGCATACACAACTTTTCCGGACCTCTCCAAAGACCCTATAACCCTCAGAGTAATACATTTAACCTTGGTTGGGGGGATCATCCAAACTTGAGCTACGGTAATCAGAACCTGAATTACCAACCTAGGCAACAACCTCCCCACCAAAACCAAGTACCCCAAAAATCCTCGCTTGAGTCTATTGTTGAGAGATTGGCAGTTTCGCAGGAAAAATTCCAAACCCAAACACAATCTCATCTCCAGCAAATCGACAAACAAATAAGCCAACTAGCTCAAGCCATTAGCCGTCTAGAATCCCAGGGAAAGTTACCATCCCAAACCGAAACCAACCCAAGGGAAAACGTTAGTGTGATAACTTTGCCTAGTGGAACAGTGATAACGCCTAAACCGCCCAAGCATGATGAGCGAAAATCCAACGAACCGGGAAACTCTTCGGAAGACCATAACGACAAGTCTCCTCCCACCGCAGTTAATGCCAAATCTAAAATTTTTGTTTCTACTTACGAACTTGTTCCTCCTTTTCCAGGTAGATTGGCGAAATGAGATAAAAAGGAGGAAGAGAATGAAATTTTGGATATATTCAAGAAGGTGGAAATTAATATTCCACTTCTTGATGTTATTCGGAAAGTGCCCAAATACGCAAGGTTTCTAAAGGACTTATGCACAAACCGAAGGCGACTATCTGGAAATGAAAAAGTTCACCTTGGTGAAAATATTCCGGCCATCTTTCAAAAGCCGTTGCCGCCAAAGTACAAGGACCAAGGTATGTTTGCGATTCCCTGTAAAATTGGGAATGTTGGGATAAAAAGAGCGATGTGCGATTTAGGCGCATCTATCAACGTCATGCCGTTAAGCATCTACAACAAAATTTCGAATGAACCATTGAAAAAAACGCGAGTGACTGTTCAATTAGCTGATCGATCAGTCATCTATCCCGAGGGAGTACTAGAAAACGTGTTGGTACAAGTAAAAGATCTTATTTTCCCAGCTAATTTTTATATTATTGACATGGAAAATGATTGCAGCAATAACGGATCCGAAATCTTGCTTGGCTGACCTTTCCTATCAACCGCGCATACAAAGATTGATGTCCGCAACGACATCTTAACTATGAAATTTGATGGGGAAGTAGTTAAATTTGATATGTATAAAGCTATAAAGTATCCTGATTCGATCGCAAGTTTAAATTTTGTTGATATTATAGATCCGCTAGGTGATGATTTGATCGAAACTGATTTGTGTTATGACTTTTGTAGGGAATTTGTGGATCTCGACGATGAAAATATAGGCGAAATCATTTCAACTCTTTCTTCCCTTTCTGATTTTCGATTAATTCCAACACGATCTAAACATTTTCCCTCAATTTTGTAGGAACCAAAGCCGAAGTTAGAGCAATTTAATTATGTATTTTTAGGCGACAATCAAACTTTGTCAATCATCATTTTGAGTAAGTTGTCGCATCGGGAAGGAGGTAGAAGCTTAGTTGTTGTTTTGCACATAAATAAAAAGATGAAGGAAGGCGTTAAAACGACAATGGATGGACATCACCATTTATTTGAAGAACTTTCTTTTGAAGAACCAAAAATTTAGCAAAGGTCGTCGAGCTAAACGACGTTAAACAAAGCGCTAAATGGGAGGCAACCCATCATTTTCATTTTCGTTAATTTTAATTTTCATTTTTTTAATTTTCAGCTTTTATTTTTATTTTTATTCTTTTTTTGCTTTCTTCCAGGCTTCCAATAGAAATCAATCGGTGGCAGGCAAAATTCGAAAGTTTGGGTTAATGAGCAAAGTGCACTGTTTCACGACCAGCAACCATTCGGCTGGTGCCCAACGAAAATGACGAATTGCCTTTCGTTGCACCTTCTCCAGCACCGTTTGTCAGCCGCCATTCAAGGCTTTCCACCACCACTAGCCCATGCAACTCCCACCGTGCTCCTCCTCCTCGTTCACCGTCTCCCTCATTCCACTCTATGCCAACGGTGGACTCAATTTCATCACTCACGGGGAGTATCTTTTACCCTTATTTGTTCCTCATTTTCTTTATTTTTATTTTGAATTGGGGCAATTCATTTAAGTGAGGGGGAGGGTAGCAAAACCATTTGTCTTGCTTGTTTGTTATATGTTTGACTTTGATTTGACTTTGAGATGAACTTTTTCTTGCCATTACTTGATGTCCAGCATGTTATAATTGCAATAGTGCGTAGGAATATTTTGTTGACATTTTTGATAATCAAATGACATGAGCAAAATGATAGTTTGACACCTCTTTTCAATTTTCCTTGATTGTGATAATTGGATTTCTCACCTAGCTTAATCAACCTAGCCTAATTTTGTGAGAATTTGAGCCTTGAGCATGCATCTTATTCTTTATGCTCGTTTTCCTTGCTTGAGAGTGTCATCTTGAATTTAGGAATCTAGAACTTGTGGCTTGTATGCGATTTGAGACTACACTAGAATGAGGTGCTTTAAGATGATTTAGGCATTAGAATTTAGCCATTTTCTCTCTTTTACCTTTTTCTCATCGCTTAGTGAACCCTCTTGAAGCCTTATATCCTATTTTTTGGCTTAACCTTCAAACCTTGTTCTTCCTTGACCAAACTTTTTTGATTGATCAAATGCTAGAAACTATATTACTAGACAAATAAGGGGCTGCAATTCGAATAAGGGAAAAATTTTCCCAGAAAAAATGAAAAAAATAATAGAACAAAAGGAAGCAATTGCTTTGAAAAGAAAAAGAAAAGAAAAAAAAGAAAAACAATTTCGAAAAAAAGTAAAAAGGAAGAAAAATATGTGTTTGCTTGCCCATTTTTAGCTCCTCTTTCGTCTTCACTACTTATTGTTTGAAACTTCTTGCATTGATCATCTTTTACCTTTTTTTCTAAACCCACACTACACCTTGAACAAAAGACCTAATGATTTTTGCACATCGATTCTAATAAAATAGTGGAGAATTGAACTTGATACAAGCCTATGGAAATCTTTGTTCATGCATGACTTAGAGGAGTGTCTTTGCTTCACTTCTACCTATAAACACTTTGAGCGCTCTTGATTGTATCTTGGTGAAGATTAAGACTAGGTTAGGATTTGATTAATACTTGATAGGCATTTGAAAAAATGAAGGGTTGTTCTTTGCTTATATCCACTTGGTTTGATTTGTGTCTCTTTCATGATACTCCTTTTGCACTAGAACTCTTATAATTATGCTTGATACTTGTGATGGCTTGAGAAATGCATTCTTGGGTTAATATCTTTTTCGGACATACTTGAGGACAAGTATGAGACAAGTGAGGGGGAATTTGATAAGCTCTCAAATATGACACTTTTTAATTGCTATTTTTTTAGTTTTTAGGATTTCTTGCTACCTAATCCATTTTCTTTTGCTATATTTTGCGCAAGGAACCTCATTCTGGAAATAGCAGCAAAAGAGGGCATTTTCTGCAGTCTTTTTATTATTCTGGTCATGACTGGCACCGTGGGCACGACACTGGGCACGACGCGTCTGACGTGGCAGATGCGTGGCAACTTCTAGAAGATTCTGGAACGTTCTGAAAGACCTTATCAACTTATCCGTTTAGATTTTCTGTATTTAAAGTTTAAAAATATTTGAATTGTATATCTTTACTTTATTATTTTGAATTTTCTTATCATTTATCTTTGTAAATCCAAGCCTATAAATACCACATCTTGGTAAAGGTTTAGGCATCAATTAGTCTTCATCTTTTAGTTTGAAACACTTGTTATTTCTAATCAAAGTTCTTTTTTCTTCACTTTTGTCCTTTTACGTTCTTTAATTACTTTTATAAAATCAAGTTAAGTATGATAACTAATATCATGCTTAGCTAAATCTCTTGAGCCAAGAACTAGCCAAGTCAATTCAAATCGTGAGAATTGAACATTGCTTAATTTCCTTCGGGAATACATTTTTATCTTTCTGTTTAGATAGTTTGGCAATCGACCTTACTAAAGTTTTTTAATCATTTTTCAAATCAAAAAGAGCTCGTTGGTCTGGAATCGTTTAAAAACATAGTTGGGAGGAAGGATCGGCCTGTGGCAATTTCAACTTCCTGTGAACACTCTTAGCGGCAGTCCGCTAAGGAAAGATAAAATCAGAAGCGATTCTTTTTAAGACAATTTCTGAGTCGGGCTTATCCTGTTTTCAAAACTAAATATTTTAATGGCGATAGACGTGGTTAATTTGTTTAAGAATCAACCTTTGAAGATAGACTTGGGAGGATTGGTTACTCGAGAGAGAAGTAAGTTACGACGGGTTGGGCCTCGCAGACTGTAACCGACATGATCCCCGGAGTAAAAATCCATTTCATTGATCGGAAGAATTGACAAGGCTAGCTCGAGGCTATTTTATATATCTGGACTTTCTTATTATTTTCTTTACTTTTGCATTTAAATTCTTCTATTTCATTTACACTCAATATCCGATCACCCCCTTTTTTACTTTTCTTGTTTTCACAGATACTCCTCGAAGCATTAATCAAAGCAACCTTCAGTCAAGAATTTCGACTAATCTCCATGTGGATCGACCCTCTTTCCTTATAACTACTTAATTTCTTATTTTATTTTTTGTTGAATGAGGTTAATTTATTTATTTATTTTGACGGGTAAAATGACGCTTGTCATACTAATATAAGGTTGGAAGATTCTCTTGGAAAATAAGTTTGAATGCTCAGTGGTGAGCCTGTGGTGAAATATGATGACGACCGTTCCAACATTTTATATAGTTGTTTTTGGAAATAATACACGTGGAACGCATACGTCTGAAGGTTTGGTAAGTATTGCAGAGTTGAGATATGTTAGATCGAGTGAGTTTTTGGAGGTTTGATAAACCTTTGGAAATCTTGAATATTGAAAATCATAATTTTGTCATTTGGGCTAAATTACAAAATTACCCCTGATAGTAAAATGACCAAAATGCCCTCGTTAGCCAAAGTGATCGAAACAACCTTAATGTAGTTGATATCTTGAATGATCATAATAAAGCTTTTTTTCCCAAATTCCTGGTTGTCGATGTTGGCTACAAAGTCCCCTTTAATCGGAATCAGTTCAAACTGTCAGAAGCTCAGAGTTTTCATTCTTCGTATAATATCAAGTATCTCAGAGAAATAAATGGTTCCTTTTAGTGTGTTCCAAGTGCACATAAATATTCTACCATCTTGAACCCAAGACTGTCTTTTGATATGAAATATGGCTTTTTATCAAACCGAAATATAACTATGTATTTGAACTAAAAAAAGAGAAGAAAAGAAAAATATTTATATGCTCTCTAGTTATCGTTTATTTGAAAACTAAAGTTTACTTTATGTTCACTGTTATTACTGATTTACAATGATTGCTACCGAATATTGTTAATATCGATCATTACCGACTATTACACATTACTATTGTCACTATCTAGACCGTTACCGGGACATTTGGGATAGAATATGAAGTTACCGTAGGTTCAGTCCTGATCAGGCTGGTAATTCCTTACCGTTTCAGGTTCTTATGCTTCGACTAGGGTAATTCCTTACCGAACCTAAGGTATCCCCTTAGGCTGGCACCTACGCCCAATGGGCCTAGGTTAATGCCCGTTGTGGTTTCAGTTCTGGGGAACTGCATACCGGAGTTTGGTTGGAGGGTAGATAGAAAATCTAAAATGAACCTTATCGCTAACATTATAAAACCGTGAAATAACGTTCACCACACCATTACTTTGTATGTGTTAACTTTGCACTTTTGGAACACATATTAAGCCCCTGATTCAACTATCGTAATCCATATGTTATCTAACTATTTGGTCTATATGTTTCTAGTATGATACTCCGTGATTGAATAAAGAACAATTATATTATCTTCATGCGTACCGCTTCTTTGGAATATGTGATAGTGTTATGCCTACCATATACCTACACGTTAATTATAGCATCCATTGGTAGTTCTGTATTACTGAGTTTTCCGAAGCTCACATTGTTTTTACCGTCACAGGTTAAAAAGAAATCTAACATTGCTCGATGACCGACATCAGTGTTTGGAGTTCCCTCGTTGTTGCTTTTGGAGTACGATACCGACATAGTTAGTGGGCATTCAGGTCACTATTGTTTCATGACAGTGTCTGTAAAATATTTTTCTGAAATTTTTGTTATATGTTTAAATAAGTTCTTGAAAGAGTATTTTCAACAAAAGTTACCGTTACGATTTAATATGTGTTTTTCAGAGGAAATGTTTTATGTGGATTTTTTACGGTGGGTCGCTCTTGTGACCCTAATGTGACTTCCTAGGATCCGCGAAACGCATAGGCGGGTCTAGGGGTTACAGAGTTGAAGAAACAAAGTTGATGCGTAAATATGAAGGTAAATACAAATTATTAGCGGAGACCAAAGAAATGGACAATCTTGATTTGGATGACAATCAAATTTCCAAGTAAAACTCGTTGTACAGAAATGAGTGTTTCAGTCATTGCAACGAAACAAAAGACCAAAATTCTATAGGCAAAATGAAGAGGACCAGGAGAGCAATTGATAGATAAGTTTTGGAGAAAGTATTAAGTGGTTTTAATAGAATGGGGTAAATTAATAAAGTTATTTTTTATTTAGGACTCAATTTATATAATGTGGAAGTAATGAGGATCTAATGTATTATTATACAAATTTAAAACTACAATAGCAGTAATTCTGTTAGTGATTTGATTAACACTAAAATAAAAGTATAATAATCTAATTGATAAAATTCTTATTCAATGGTCTAAGGGAATTGTAGTAATGACATTTGGTAATATTCATTTGTAGGTCGATGAGAATGAGCGTAAAACATCAAACATAGGAATAAGATTCGGCAAAAGTTTTATCAATCATAGGAAAAGTTTATTACCTGGAAATGGCTTGATTGACACCGAAATGAAAGTTTAATTATTTATTTGATAAAAACTTTTTATTCAATGGTCCGGGTAGAATTAACCTCGTAGTTTAATAACTAAATGGTATATTTAGTTTAACCTTTATTTTATGACTGCAGCTCCTGGATGAGATTTTCTACCCTTTTCGGTGTTTCTATTTATGCTCCACGCTCAAAATTAAGTTTAGAGTTTAGGATTTAGGGTTCTAGGTTAGGGTTTATGGTTAGGGTTTAGAGAATTTAGAATATGGTGTATTTATAGGATATAGGGATTAGCGTTTAAAATTTAAGGTTAGAACTTGAAATTTAATTTTGTATGTTTTTTAGTATTTGACTATAAGTAGAGTACCCAAAAGTGGCATAGAATTTTTATCCGCAGCTCCTGTACCTTCCTTCCCCGTTCATGTGCCCCTTTTCAGCCTATAAATAACATATTTCATTGGTACGCTGGTTCCACAGCAAAACAGATAGACCTTGGTCAAGATGGATAAGGTCAATGCCAACGGTGAGACTGTCAATGAGCTGCTTGAAGCTCAAGCTCACGTTTGGAACCACATTTTCAGCTTCATAAATTCCATGTCCCTAAAATGTGCTGTGGAACTAGGCATTCCTGATATCATTCACAACCATGGCAAGCCCATGACTGTTACCGAGTTGGTCGCTGCACTTCCGACTCTCAACCCTACTAAGGCGCACAACATTTACCGGCTCATGCGTATTTTAGTTCACTCAGGCTTCTTTTCCCAACAAAAGATTAACCATGGCGACCAAGAAGATGGTTACGTTCTTACCAATGCTTCTCGTCTCTTGCTCAAGGATAATCCCTTCAGCTTAACACCTTTTCTGAAATTTCAGCTAGATCCTATTTTAACAAAGCCTTGGGATTTTCTAGGCATCTAGCTCCAAAACAATGATTGTACCCCATTTTATACAGCTCATGGGATGACATTTTGGGACTATGCTGATCATGACCCAAAGTTTGGTAATATTTTAACAAACTCTTTCATTCGTGTTGAACTTGATGACCATCTAGCGTTGGAAGTTTTGTCAAGGCAAGGGTTGGCTAAAGCCTGGTGGTAGCTGGTTCGAACAATAAGGTGTTGCGTTTTTGGTTGTCTACTATTTTTTGTACTGTCAATTATTTCTGGTATTCGTGATTTGTTGGTTCCGTCTTGGTACTCTTTGTGGCTAATTGTGTTGTACTCTTTCCTCCATTTAAGATTAGGGAGGTTTTTAACGAGGCTCACAACGTAAGTCTAAGGTTTGTACTGTAACCACCCGGACCCGCTTATGCGTTTAACCTAACTCCAGGCGGTCACAACCTATAATCAAACTCTCGTGAAACATCTCAGTCAACATATCAAAACTGACATAGTTCCCCCTTACGGGAGATTTACAAATCATACCATAAAACTTGTTAACGAAGATATAACAATACTATTCTCAGAATGATTATAAAATCCATCAGTATTGCTTTCAAATCCATCTCAAAATAGCAAGTAATAGTTTAGTAACATGTGGTTAAAAAATAGGTGATATGAAAGCATAAAGTGTTCAGTTATAGCTAAAGCCAACATCCGGCAAAATCAAAAGATAAGTCGTATCAAAATATAGGCATAAGTCACCCAAATACAGACAGTTTGGAAGATAAGAACATTACAACAGTCTAGAGCTAAATATGCCAATCCTTCAGTTGTCGGGTCCAAAAGGGGGTAGCCTATCACAAGTATCTGAAAGGGGAGAAGAGGAGGGCATGAGCTAGGGAGCTCAGTGTGTTCCAATAAGTGCAGATCAAACAAGCAATAAACACATATCAATCATATCATAAGAACACATAACAGATCAATACAAATACTCGAGTGCATGCATAGGTTTACTAGTGATTACCCTCCAACCTTACACCAAATGCAGTTCCCCAGAACTGCATCCATAGGGACTTACCCTAGGCTCGATGGACATAGGTGCCACCTAAGGGGATGCCTTAGGTCCATAAGGATTTACCCGTGTTAAAGCATCAGTACCTACTCAAGAGGAGACCTTGAGTCCATAAGGATTTACCAGCTGGATCAGGGCTGTACCAACAAAAACTTCATAACATAACCCAACAGTATACCCAAGATAGTAATCAGTGTTCAGATTCCAAACATGAGTAACAGAATACATGTGACATGCATATTTTATTCAGAGTATCAGAAACGGAAGATTCATGCTTTTAACAGATAAATGGGCATACCATTGAGCAGAACAGATATTCTAATCATTCATCACACAAACAGATTGTAACATTATAGGTCAACTTGACTCTATCACCGTCCTTGATGCCCATGACTGTATCCACCTTTTATTCATCTCTTGGTAGATCCATCCTTCCGGTGGAAAACTCTCTACCATTTGCCAAGTTGATGCATTTGGGCTCCGTTGTTTCCGAGAGGGTAATTGCCCTAATCTTTGCCAAATTATGTTTGCCGACTTGGTTTACCTTGTTCAAAATTGTCACACCGATCAAGTCAAGTACTTCTTATATGGCACGACATTGAGCTTCTTGTTCCATTCTTTGGAGATCGATTGTTCCCATGATGCCGCCGAGCCTCTAGGCAAGCCGATCGACGAACACTCTCTTACTCGTGCTCACTTTGAGTACATTGATCATGAGTGGGTTCATGTTGCTCACCCTCCTCCTCAAGAAGATCAATCTCCTCCGGTCGCTCCACAAGGCCCACAAGTCCAACAAGCTCAATCTTCCATGGATGGACTCATGGCATATCTAAATGAGCAATTCACATCCTTAGGGACTAATATTGCTTCTTTAGATACGAACATGAATTTCGGATTTGCGGCCATTGATTCTCGCTTTACATCATTGGAGGATCTAGTCAAGGCCCTTTTAAAACAAAAAACTTCTATGGATGTCTCTCTCACCGCCTTCCATGGTGCTTGGCTCAATCATACTCGAACATCTCAAGCCAACCATGATGATGAAGATGACGAGGACGAGGATGAAGACGATGGGGACGAGTAGTTTTTTGAGCATATCATCTCATTACATATCATATTAGGATTTCTTTTTATGCATATTTATGTTAGAAACCCTATGCTTTGATTTTGTTCTTAGGATTGAGTTTGGATTTAAGTTTGAAGTTATTTTAAACTATTATTGCTTTGAATTTTAATTTTAGTTTTAATGTCATTATGTTTCTTTAATTATGCTTTGCTTATATCTTGTGCTTCATTGTTATATCTTGTCTATATCCTTAAATGTTTGCATTGATTTTGATAACAAAAAGGGGGAGAAGTGTAAAACATAAATTTTTGAAAACTAATCTTAAATTAAGGGGGAGTCAACTTTTCAAAGTTTTCAAAATACTTAAAAATTTACTTTGGTTTTGTTATATCAAAAATAGGGAGATTGTAAAACCTAATTTGATTTTGATATAACAATGTGTCTAAGCACCTTTTTGTAAAAGTAAATAAATTTTTAAGTATTTCAAAGTCTCACAAATTGACAAGCAAATTTGAACCAAAACTATTTCTAAGTCAAATAAATTGTTCAAACAAATTTTTTTCTAGTATTACAACCCAAAACCAACTTGTACGCTAAGGCGTATCGATACAATATTTTATCTGGGCTTAACTTTATAGCGTACCGATACGGTAGTCCCAATATCGATACGATTTGATCTGATTCGATAAATCTTTGCCTTTAAAGTTTTTGACCGTTGCTTGCCAATTATGATTTCAACGAATTTCAAACGGTCGTTAGACCGTATCGATACTCCCATATAGCGTATCGATGCACTTTTTGCTCAAGGTTTCCTTAATATTCCAGTGAGCAAAATTCGTATCGATACAGTCTTATAGTATCGATACGCCCATTTTTTTACACTATATCCGTACTGATACGCCCTTATAGCGTACCGATACGCCCTCTTAAATGTGCACAATAGCTCTTTTTATTTTGAGACAGGTATCGATACCCCTATTCGAGTACCGATACGGTAGGTTGTAGAAGTGCATTTATTGCGGAAAAAATGAAGCCCAACGGCTCCATTGATGATCTCAATCACCAGAACGACTAGAAATCAATGCAAGGGTGTATAAACAAGCCTCCAAAACCTCAACAACAACTATTGTACAAATTTGCAACAATCCAAGAACATATCCAAACCCTAGAGCTCATAAAGTCAAATTCTTGTACCCCAATTGTGTAATCTTCCATTGTAATATCTTATTTCAAGTTTGGGGGGTGTTTAAGTGTGATTGGGAAATCTATCAACCTTGTGAGAGGCATTTTTCATATTGTTAATACTCTTTATATTTGAGAGTCTTTTTAGTCAATATTTGGATAGTAAGATTGACCGATTGTAAAGGTTGTCTCCTTAGCCTAGAAAAGGGGAAGAACATCTAGTGGAGATTGTTGAAAATCCTTAGTGAGAGCTAAGGTAGTGGATGTAGAGCTTGTTAGAAGCTTGAACCATTATAATTTGCCTTGTTCTTCATTTTTCAATTTGCTCTCTCCAAATTTAAAAGGCCAATTCACCCCCTCTTGACCAAATCACATTCATTTGATCCAATCAACACAAATATCTTGTCGAAGTCAGTATATGTTTAAGATAATGTTATTTCAAAAAGGTCTTTGGTACGTTCTACTCGTGTGCCTTGGGTATGATCAAAAGGATAGTTTTAGAGTGTTATCTCCGGATAGCTTGGTGAGCAAAGAAATGTAATGCTAATGCGTTATTGGCGCATATCCTAATAGATATAAGAAGGCCATATAACCCCAAGTCAATTAAGTTTTATCCTCAAGCCTAAACTAATTGTTGAACTTTTGGTTTTTTTGTTCAGCAAAAATATTTTATTCGTTAAAGTTAAACATATAACTTTAGATCTACGTTGGGTGCCTCATCAAAAAAAACCTCATTTTCAATCATGTAATCATTCAAACATATCATTCCTGAATTCACATCATATCATCCGAATGGTACTACTAGCAAACATGAACTTTATGAAACATGGAATCTTGTAATCATCTTAATATATCGTGCAATTCAAATACAATCTCATATCATTCTTTATGGGTCACTACCCATTTCACATTTTAATCATGTAACATATAACATATCATTTATAATCATATAACATATCATGTAAGTTTTATTTCAAGTACTTAGAATATTGCCTTGGTTGAGTAATGGACTAGGTAATCAAGTCAAACATGTAACATATAACATTGGATACCCAAGGTATCAAGGTGTCTCAACACCGCATATCATATATCAGAGGATGCATAAGCATCAATGGTGACTTACCACCATTCATATAATAAGGTGACTAACCACCTTGCAGGTTTATAGGTGACTAACCACCATCCTGAATCAGAAAATTTATGAGCTCAATGACTCTAAGGCATGCCCTTATACCTAAAAACCACTAATCAACCAAGGACTTGTAATGTCTTTTAAATTTTCAATCAATTCAAACAAGTGTTTTACAAATATCAAACAAGGCCATGTAAACATATCATGTAAGTACTTCATCAATAACTTTCAAAGTTACTTATCCTTTTATTTCTAGCAAACATATATCTTCTATACTATTCACTTAATGTTACATAAAAGTAGCATATCATTCATCTCACCAATGGTTTCACAAACATATTGCAAGATCATATAACCTATTCATGTCACCATAACACTAAACAAGTACCAATCATCATTCATATAACTTTCCAGCAAGCTTAACATATACTATTCAATCTCATAATCTCCAAAACAGTAGCTAATTTTTATGAATAAGCCTTCTCATGAAGCTCAAATAAACAATACATCAATAGCATATCACATGGATCATAACCACAATTGACTAGTACTAAACATGTAACAAGTTCATATCAACTTTATAAAAGAATCATTCAAAATCATGTTCATAAGAATTTCCAGCAAGCTTATTCAATTGTATCAGCCATATAATTATCCAAAAACAGTAGCTAAATATCACATTTTCACCTATCTCATATAGTTCAATCAGCCTACAATTCATGGCAATTCACATAGTCCATAAGTAACTTAACTAGCATGAAACATGTATCAATTGTTCATTTCCTTTAATCCTTCTTCCTTACATTTTAATTTTACCAAACCATTGTTAGATTCATTGCATACTTCAAATTAAATCATCAAAGAAACATAAACTCAATGGTTAGGATGCTAATTCTAACCCTAAGTTTACTACACTCACCTCGCTATTCCAAAGTTATGGAATACCTGAATCCACAACTACTCAAAGCTTTCAACAAAGTCTTTACTTCTACCTTCCTTCTCATGTCATATACCTCAATCAGAAATAACAAACCATTACTAACAGTTCAATTCATTCCATTCATTCAGTAACTTCATACACAATTTACATGGTAGCACAATAAACTATCATAGTAGCACACACATATTAATGACAAATTTCAAGACTATTATCTTAAGTCATTTATCAAGCAGATTTTTTTATTCTATTTCACATTTTCAGTATAAGTCTTTAGCACACTCAACTAATTTTAAAGCTTAATGAACTGCACTCATTTTACGATTTACTGCACAATTTACCAACATATAATATGCCTAATTTCATAGCATTAAACGGCCCTGCTACATGTAACATATAGTTGCATTTAACCAAGGGACTAAACTGATTGTTTTTCATGCAAAACTGCACACACATAAACTGCACTATTACCACTCAATTTAAGCTCATAAATTGATCCACATGTTCTTCTATGTCATCAACTAATCAATTTCACTTATACACAATTTGTTTCCATTCGAACAGTCCATATCTCCACAATGTTTCATACATTTTCATACATTAACATCCATTTAATTCATTCAGCTATTCCTTCATAATCTATCAAAAGATTCAAATGCAATTTGGCCCTAAACATTGATAATTATCATGCTTTTAAATCCAGGAATTTCATGGGTTCGACTCGTTTAACATACAAGCTTAAACATACATTAAGCTTAATATAGATCACTCGATATGCTTCATATTCTGTCCAGAACTTCTATGAAATTAAGCGACCTTCTAACTTTAGACATTCTTTAATTCATTCTAATAAATGCAGTGATATGACTAACAATATTTTCTCTTAAGAAGGAATAGAAAATGGCTTAAATGACCTCTTTATAAGCTTCGTCCCATCCCAAAATCAACCTTCAAACCAACCACTCAAGATTGTGACTTCCCTCAAGTTCTAATCTCTCTTTCGGCTATGAGAGAAAGGAAAAGAAAGAGATTGAAGATGATAATTCATTCTCATCTTTTCCCCTTGGAAGTGCCGAGCCATTTCTTTCAAGTATCTTGCAGCAACACTTTTCTCTCACTAGTTTGTGAGCATCGGTCATGGAGAGGAAAGGAGAAAAAAAAATGATAACTCTCAACCTTCATCCATTGTCTAAATGTCGTGGAAATTTCTCTCCCCCTCCACACTTGCCATTGTCTTGGCATGACAAGTGTATCAACCCTTCTAAAACTTTGCTATTTACCATGCAATCTAAGTAGTTTACAAACTATCTAATTTAACCCTTCCCTAATTAGACACTCAACTTCCTATTATTTTAATTTTAAATCCTTAATTGCTTAGTTTGTCTATTGACTGAAATACACAAATTCGACTGGTATTTATTTATAGAATACTATTAGACCAAAATTTTGGATATTACAATTGCATTGCATTTAATTTAACCCCCCTTTTTTAATACAGCCAACATATTTATCGTTCGATTTAATCCTTGAAAAGTAAGTTACCTCTCTCACTCCTCTTTTCAATTTGAACATAGACTCCTTATTAATCTGGGTTTATACATATATTTGTCCAATTGTTTTATCTTACAGGACCATTTTGATTACAAAAATCATTGAATATTGTTAACCCAGTTTTAGGGGTATTACAATTTAGGTAGACGCGACTTGCATTACCACGCTTAGCTAAACGCGTATTTCATCCGATGTGGCATCACAATACAGATAATCGAATATAATATTAATAAAATAGGATTCACGTTAATATGATACCCAACAGTGATATTTTCCATGAGAAAAAAGGTTGAGAATAAGAAAAAATGAATTTCAAGTATTTTTTAATACAAATACAACAGTACAATTAAACTACAATGATTATGTGTGAGGATCTGACCTATTAGGACATTTGTTCTTGGTGTGTCCTGAGTTCCTAGATTTACTGCAATTTTTAGTTCCTCCAGTCTTTTTTCAAGGAACCATACCCTCGTCACAAAAAATTTGGATAGAATTTGGATGACTTTTTTCTCACGTAAAAGTGTAGAACCTGACGATATTTTAGGCTTATCGACAAGTACATCACGATCACTTTCATTTTCGATCGGAGGGAACTCTATTCTTTAACCTTGAATACGTTTTCAAGTTTGTATACCGGATCAACAGTGTCATCCAATCAACTCGAACATATGAACAAGCAGCGATGGTGTGAGCACATGGGTATTTAAAAGTTTGAAAGATTTCACAATCACACGATCTTTGAGTTATATTAACCACATATGCGTTTTGCTCTATGCCTTCCAGGGGTCTTGAAAATTCTGTAACGCGAAATAAATGACGTCGATGAGAAAAGCATATCGCACCTATTGAGTTTGCATGCACCACATAAGCTGACAATTTTTCGAAGAAGTCTGGATTTACTTGATGGCCACCTGCCATCTAGTCGATAGCTTGTTTTCTTAGGGTTGCAAAAAAGGTAGTCAATCGATAATATATAGCTTTGACAACGGGCGTGATAGGCAAATGATGTGTTCTCTTTAGAGATGAATTAATTGCCTCAGCCAAGTTCGTTTTCATATGCCCATATCGATGACCCCCATCAAATGATCAAACCCCAAACACTCAACTTGAAACCTATAACCTCTAAATAAAGTATTTGAGAAATTATGAAATGATTATATTATAATGTGATAAACTAATTTTTCACCATTTAAATTATTAATTTTTTATTTAAAATATTTTTGTTAAATAAATTATTCATTATTAATATATTAAATTATATATAAGAATAAATATGTATATATATATATATATATATACATATATAATCAATTTAAAGTGTTGATAAATATAAACTATATTTGAGGTGGAGGGGTTCTAGGTTTTAAGTTGAATGTTTGGGGTTATGAGATTAGTTTTTGATTAGGGGATTAAGCTTGCACTTTAATTATTATTATTTGTAAGATTTAGGGGTTGAGGCTTGAGGTGTAGAGGTTATAGGTTTCAAGTTAAGTGTTTGGGGTTATGGGATTAGTTTAGGGATTAAGGGATTAGTCTTGCACTTTAGTTATATTGTTTGTAAGATTTAGGGGGTTGAGGTTTAGGGTTTAGGGATATATGTTTCAAGTTGAATGTTTGGGGTCATGTGATTAGTTTAGTGATTCGGAGTATAGGGGATTAGGCTTGCACTTTAATTATTAGTGATTGTAAGATTTAGGGGTTGTGGTTTGGGGTTTATAGGTATATGTTTCAAGTTGAATGTTTGGGGTTATGGGATTAGTTTAGGGAATTAGAGTTTGAGGGGTTACACTTGCACTTTAATTATTAATGATTGTAAAATTTAGGGGTTGGGATTTGAGGTTTAGGGGATTAAGCTTACGTTTTAATTATTAGTGATTGTAAGATCTAGGGGTTGATGTCTGGGGTTTAGGGGGTATGTTTTTGTTCATATTAGTCCCTAATTTTTAACCGAAATTGACCTATATTTTTTTAATCTAGTCCAATGTTTTTGATGATATTTTTGTTCAATCTAGTCCCTAAACTTTTATTTTTAGCCGAAATTGACCCATATATATATTTATTATAAGTAATTTAGTCGAATAATATTTTTGTTTATTCTAGTCCCTACATTTATTTTTTAGTCAAATTTACCCCATATTTATTTATATTTTGGCAACTTAGTCCAATAATATTTTTGGTCATTCTAGTACCTAAAATTTAAATTTTAGTCGAAATTGACCATTATTCATTTTTTTGTATTTCAGTCCAATATTTTTAATATGATGATAATTTTGTTCACTCTAGTCCCCAATATTTTATTTTTAGCCAAAATTAACCCTTATTTATTTTTAATTTTTGTAATTTAGTTCAATATTTTAAATATGATATATTATTGTTCATTCTAGTCCATAATATTTATTTTAAATATGATATATTATTCGGGTTTGGGTTGAATCGAGTTTTATTAAGGCTGATGTTGGGTCGGGTTTAGGGTGGAAAATATCTAACCCGATCTGGACTAATTGTATAATTTTTTCCTAAATTTTATATGGATATATATAATAATACCCCTCTTTATATTTTTTTATAAACAGGTCCTTAAAATTGATTTTTTTACAATTTATTCCTTAAAATATTTTTTTTACAATTAAGTCCCATAAAATTATTTTTTTACAATTAGGTCCTTAAAATTAATTTTTCACAACGCACACTCAAATATTTGAGATATAGCATGTTATTTTGGTACATGGACCTTCAAAACTCCTCTTTAAGGTATTGAAACCCTCGAAATACACTCGAGCCAGTGTCGATACTCAATAACTATTGTTATTCACCTCTCTACAAAGGTTATAGGGGTCTAGATCCCACTGGTCGAATTTATATTTCTAGACATGTTTTTTATGAGAAAATCTTTCCTTTTGCTGCTTCTTATTTACAACATAGCCTTCATAAGTCTTGTTGTTCTAAGCCTCTTGTTCATCGAGGTCAACCTCCTGCAACTATAAAGGTTCCTTCTGTGTCCTCCCAAAGACACTAGTCCCATAATCATATCCTGCAGTCTCAAGGAGGTTTAGCTATACCTGATATTTCATCCTCACCTTCTGCTCGTAACACTTCTCTAACTCTATCTTCTTTCCCAACTACTGAGAATATGTTTGCTTCACCATCTCCACATATCACTACTACTCCATCATTATCACCCTCACACTACACCAAGTATGTTCTATAGAGGCGCTTTTCGTGGCATTTTAGGAGCAAACGCCGCTACAATTACACTTTTCACGGCGTTTATCAGTCGAATGCCATAAAAAAGAAATATAGAACGCCGCTAATGAATAGCACATAGTGGCGTTTGATAGGGAAAACGCTGCAATAAGTCTATTTATGGTGGCGTTTGTGCCAAAACGCCGCTACAATTACACGTTTTGAGAATTATATCTCAGTTTTCAGACCATTTTCACCATCCCCAATCATGAAAAATCTCGAAGTCCCTTTTCACCATCCCCAAATCAATCATGCTCCTCATCGCCGTCGTGCTTCACTGTCGATTCTCCCTAATCTCCCTTTTTTCCCTCACCATTTCCATCTCAATTCTTCAAGATATGAGTACGACATCTCTTTCTCTATTCTCCCAAATATTGGTGATGATGGGCGCTTTAAGAAGAAAAGTTGCGAGCGAGGCTCATGGGCTTCGGTTAGAAATTCTTATTATGGGTTTTCCTTCAAAATTGTAGTTTATTTAGCTAAAGTCTAAAGCATTTGGATTTTATTTTTAGTTTTTCAGAAAATAAGGAAGTCCTTATAGGCGATTCGGCCAGGTGTTTCAGCATCTAGAGTTTATAAAATGCTGGAAAATATAATTAGGCTAGGTATGACCTCAAAGAAAGTGATGGTGATCCAATAACCATTGCTGTGCACCCAAGTGGAGATTGTTTTGTTTGCTCTACCACTAATGGAGGCTGCAAGTAAGTTCTATCTTCTCTCTCTCTCTCTTATATGTTTTAAATGATTTTAATATCTGTTTAATGCAATAGCTTGGAAACGTTTGAATAGTCCATTTAGTTTTATACTGCTTATTATTGTTATTGAATGCTTCTGATGGGCATTAGGGTGTCGTTGTTGTCAAGTTATAAGAAATTTGTTAGTCTGTTTATGGGATTGAAATGAAGTCTAAATTTGGCAAGTTATGTTCTTTGCAATATCACTATGTGAATTTTCTGATTAAATCTTTGTTTTGTTGTTTCGGGGAACTTCTGCTTTGCATTTTTTTTTTACTTTGATTTTAGTAGTTTAAGTAAGGCCATGGAGAGACATGAGGGAGTTTGGAATTTTCGATCTTGAGGATAGACATGATATGGCTTGTAAAAGGTTTCTTTTTTCTTTTTGGCTTTGGAGCGGTTGGATTGGAGAAGTGTGATATTTTCTCTGTTTTAACATGAGAATGTTGGTTAGAATAGGGTTGAATAATTGCTCTTCTTCTAGTGGTGGCTATCATCCCTTTATTTATGCAATTTTATATGATCTTATGCATTGTGGCCTGAGAAGCGAGGAGAAGTTTTTGAAAATTTCATATTGATGACCATTACAGCTAAGAATTGCTTAGCCTTAGCCACTATCCTATAATTCCTGAGTAAAATGTTCTTATAGAATGGAATTTTTTTATATATGCAGGCTGTTTGAGTTGCACGGTCAAGAAACACATTTAAAGCTGTCCACCAAAGAGTTACCTCCTCTCCTAGATGGTGGTCCTAAAAAATGCCTTGCTTTCAGGGTTGATGGTTCTAGATTTGCCGCTGGTGGGCTGGTTCTAGGACTGCAGCTGCTAATATGGAAAACATTGGAGAGGAAGAAAAGGATGCAGCTGATGCTTATTCTCACGGCAATTCTGCATATTTCTTTGAATAATTAAGCATTAGAGAGTGGTATAATTTTGTAATACTAGCTTTGTGTTTGTAGCCGGCCTTATACCTTAATCTCCTGAATCATAAGTGACATAGTTTCTGTAGAACCCCACATGAGGAAACACAACCTTAAGAAACAAACTGATTTTGCACTTAGTTTTCCTTTGTAGTTCCATTAATTCATTTAGGTGGTTTTTGATTGAAAAGGTTTTCAATGATGCAATTGAAGCTTTGAGGATCTCGTACAAGAAGGTGAATCCTTTTTGTGTACCATTTTCGACTACAAATATGGGTTCAACAATGCTTGCAATGGATTTGGTGAGCTTAAATTTTGAATTTGCAATGTTAAGAACTTAAGATAGATGTTGAACTTTGAACTTTGAACTTCAAAGTTTAAACTGATGATTTCTTCAGGGATGGATGGGGGCTAATTATTCAATCTCCACTACATGCGCAACAAGAAAGTTTTGCATATTAAATGCAGCAAACCACATCATTAGAGGCGAAGCTGTAAGTTGAGAAAAGAGAAATCCAATATATTCGTAGTTTGCTTTTATTACAATGTATTTAAGGTATTTGAAACAAAATTGTAGGATGTGATGCTTTGTGGTGGCTCTGATTTCGCAATTATACTGATTGGTATCTTTTTCTCTTTTTTGTAGTTGAGAATATCAGGCTCTCCTCCACTGCTCTGGCAAGAATCCTGACGTAATTTTTGCCTATTATTCTACGGTACTTGCATCTACTTACAATCTGCTTTTCATATTTATGCATTCTGATTAGTGATAAGATTTCCCCATTCTTTGCAGTTGAGGGTGAACTCTATGAAATCAATGATTGGTCACCTACTGGGAGCTGATGGTGCCATGGAAGCTGTTGTAGAAGTACAAGTATGCAGAACCTTCATTATGTTTTTATGTTGACTTTAGAAATCAGACTTATTTGTGCTGAATTTTTGTTATCTTTATACTACCGTCCACATTCCGTTCGGTGGCGCTGCAGCTAACACCGAATGGTTTAGAGCAGCATTGGCACTATTCTTCTCGGTCTAGATAGTGGGAAGCACATCCCTCCTAGTCATGTAAATAGATTAAAGTAAGGAACCATGATGTACTCCCTTCACATTTCAATTTCTTTTCTTTGGATGTAAATAAATTAACTTGGTGCAACATTTGTAAACAGATTAAAGTAAGCTACCATGGTTGATTGATTATTATATAATATTAGAATTATTTTTATTTGAATTTTTTGGAAACATGTTGCTATTCGCGGCGTTTGTAAAAGCAAACACCACAAAAGAACAGTTTTTTGCGGCATTTGTTTTTACAAACGCCACTAAAGAACAGTTTTTTGCGGCGTTTGTGTGTACAAACGCCGCTAATGGTCTTACCCTTTTTGCGGCATTTTTGCTAAGAAACGCTGCGAACTGTTGCGGCGCTGGTTCAAGCAACACTTCTCGCAGCGCTTTTCTAAGCGTCGAGAATATTTTTTGCGGCACTAAAAAATGCCGCTATAGGACTAAAAACGCCGCTAAAAACCTGTTTTGCTGTAGTGTCACCAGCAATGGATAATTCTCCACCACTATCTCATCATTTCACTGCTATCCAACCTTTGTCACCGCCATCTGTTATGAGTAATTCTCCATCACCATCTCCACATATCACTATTACTCCATCATTATCACCCCCACCAGCAGTGGAGAATCTTTCACCTCCATCTCATAATATCACTACTACTCCATCTTTTCTGTTACCATCTCATCATATCACTTCTATCCCACCTTTGTCACCTCCATCTATTATGAGTAATTCTTCGTTACAATCTCATCATATAACTTCTATCCCACCTTTGTAACCTCTATCTATTATGAGTAATTCTCTATCACCATCTCAACATATCATTTCTATACCAATTTCATCTTCCATTTCACCCTGATTTTGTTGTGAATTCACATCCAATGGTTACTAGATCCAAAGCTGAGATCTTTAAACCTAAAGTCTTGCTGACTACTAAGGCAACTAGTACTGAACCTGCATCTGTGCATGAAGCCTGCAACATCCAGACTGGGCAGCAGTTGTTCATGCAAAATACAATGCCTTACTTAGTAATAATACTTGGGAACTCCAACCCTTACCCCCACACGAAAACTAGTAGGCGGCAAATGGCTTTTAAAGTTAAAAAGAATCTTGATGGGACTGTTGAGAGATTCAAAGCAAGACTAGTAGCCAAAGGCTACTCCCAAACATTTGGATGTGACTTTTATAAAACCTTTAGTGTAACACCCCTAAAATTATATGCATATATTTAAAGTTAAGTGGTAAAAAATGCTAAAAGAGATTTACACCCATAGGGATTTGATCCCACGACCCAAGATTGTTGAAACAAAGCCTGAACCGGTAGGGCTAAATACCACTCTTAGTTAAATCCTACACTAATTTCCTTTTAGCCTTGTATTTGAATTTATACCAAGGAAATAAAAACTTTGACTACTCATTTACCAGAAAAAGGGAAGGCCGAGAGAAGAAAATATCTAAGAGGGGGGATACAATACGCTCTCACCAATTATTCACCCTCCCCCACCGGTCACCGTCCGATCTCCCTCACCGTGCCACCGTGGCCATCACCTCTTTACCAACAAAACCGCTGCACCGTCCCAACCTCACCCTCGACCGCCTCTCACTGTTGAGCCACCGGTTGCCGGGAAAATTCTTTTGAAGGTTCGACGAACCTAAGATTTGAAGCATTCTATTTTCTACAAATTCTGGCCACCATCTTCGTCCGTTCAAGACATGACCACCATATCCAATTTCCTGGTAATGTGACGAGCAAAACCCCTTAAACCGATTATTGTTCTAGCACTAGGAGAGGCTTCGTCGGAGTTATGCCAATATTCCAGCCATCCGTTTGCGTTATAGGTAAATGGGCGAGATTCTGACCTATTTCTGAGCTATTTTTAAGTATTGCTTAGTTAGGAAGAAAAATTCCGCTGAACAAATGCATTTTCATGCATTTTTAGGCCGTGTAAGGCCGCGTGTCGGCCTTACATGCCACCGCTGGTGAAATCCGGCAACTATGACCGGTCTGCCATTGAACCGGCCTGACTAGACCCTTCAATTCGAACCGGTCTGGGCCAAAATGGTAAACCAAGCCCATCGAAGCTAACCAAACCCGACCCGACCGGCCGAGTTAACCCAAAATGAGTTAACTCAACTGAGTCAACCTAAAACGAGTTAACTCAACCGAGCCAACCCAAAACAAGTTAAATCAATCGAGTCAACCCAAAACGAGTTAACTCAACTAAGTCAACCCTAACCGAGTTTACCAAGTTAACTCGTCTAAGTCAACTCAGTTGACTTTGACCGTTAACCGTCAACTCTGACCGTTGACTGTAGACGTTAGTGTTGACTTTGACTGTTGATGTCAACGTTGACTTTGACCGTTGACCAAAAAGTCAGCGTTTTTCAAAACTCTCGTTTTATGTTTTTTGACGTCCCGAGTTTGTTTTTGTAGCTTGTTTTGCAAAATTCTAACCCGATAAGCGGTTATTGAGCATTTGACTTTTTAGATAAATTTGACCATCGTGTTTAAGTTCCATTTCTGACGTAAATTGTTTTACCATGTATCTGAGATAATGTGGGACGCCAAATTCGAGCTCGAGAGCGACCGATTGGGGCTTCGAGGGTCGACCAGTGTTGCTCGAAGTTGAGGTATTACCCACTACTTCTTATGTACTATAATGAACATGTTAACTATTATTTAATGCTTGAAACATTAAATTGATAAGTTGGTTATCTCTAATTACCTATTAAAACCTCGGTTAATGAAATCATATATATATATATATAAGATACTTAAAAATGACCTTGTGCTTGATCTGAAGGTGTACTCCCTGGTTGCCGTTACACAATAAAAAGAAGAAGAAAAATGTTACATATATATATATATTAATATTTATATGAAATGTGTTGACTAAATTGGTGCATATGGCTAATGTTCCTTGAACGCTACATACATGCTTTAAATGTTATGAGTGAATTAAACACGTACACATGACTGGGACGTAACATGTTTCCCGATTCTAAGTATGAAAATTCCATATGTCTGAATTTTGCCTAAGTACCCGATTGAACAACATGATCTTTGATAACTGTTTTACCTGATTAATAATATGCTCTATGATTATTGTTGACCGAAAATAATTGGTTGCCTTATGCTTACCATAATTGCTTCTTCTTCTAATTACTGAAATTACGACATCAACAGTTACTGGTGCTTGTGATAGAGTATGAAGATACCGTAGGTTCCTCTGCTTCGGCGAGGGTAATTCCTTATGGATATCGTTACAGGTTCCTCTGCTTCGGTGAGGGTAATTCCTTACTGTTATCGTTACAGGTTCCTCTGCTTCGACGATGGTAATTCCTTACGATTATCATTACAGGTTCTTCTGCTTCAGTGAGGCTAATTTCTCACTCTTATCGTTACAGGTTCCTCTGCTTTTGTAACCCCCTAAACCCAACCCAAGGGTTATGGGCCGAATCTAGGAAGTCGGGTTGAAAACGTGCCCCTCAAGTAAAATGATTATTAGGTTTCAAAAATTAAGTAATTAAATTCTTATTGAAAATGGTATCGTTTCACATTAAATTCCATTTTTCAAAACGTGGTCGTTTAAATGAAAACATCACAAAATAGATTATTCAGAAAAATCCACATAAAAATTTCCATGCATGCTGAAACAATTAAAAACCCAAAATAAAAACATAAGTATTCGAAATTACATAAATCCCAAAATAATAATCTAAAATAAAATAAATAATCTGTAAATCTGAAATGTCCATACTAAAAACTAAAATAATATGATAAACTATGGTCCTCAAAGTACCGAACTCCTATGTCTGAGAATTTGAAGTAGAAGTTAAGAGGGAGTCATCTATTAAGCTTAGTGTGTCTCTAAAGTGCATAAACAGAACAACACAATAATCATACCATCATTTCAACAGTCAATCGGATACACAAATATGCATAGCTCAATGCACATAATTCTATGTCATGAACCCATCTACATCACCGTCTGAAGAGTAAGGTTCCCCTGAACCACTCTCTACATCGTCACCAAGTCCAAAGCAGAATTCAGCCTAAAGGGTGAAACCACTGATCTTTCTTCGTACATTTCCCAACCCGAATGATATGATATGGAAATCCGATTCTAGTCCGAATACAAACATTATTAATTCAAAAAATTGCATAGCATTTAATCTGACAGAAGTTATTCAGTTTCCGATGTATGATGCTTAACAGAATTACACAAAACATAGCACATAACTCAAATCACAACATATTTTCACAAGTCAGACATCATACAACAACAACACAAATAATATAGCACAAGTAGAGAACACACCTCAGACAGCTAATAGATCAACGTTTGGAGTGACGTCTCCCACACTCAGATCTAGTAACGGTCTTAATAGGATCAACACCTACAAGGGTATTACTATGTAAGATTTCTCTACTACTATGCCACAAGCTACTCTACAAAAACTAATTAATTCACGTATGCATGGAACTCGAAGGCTGAGATGGAGGAGGTCGTTCAGGCGGAGAAGAAGGAAGAATCTCGGTGACCGAATCTATGTCACCTGAACGCAAAAATATTTAATTCAGAACACACAACTTTTCAAACCAAGCATAATTCAATTCCAATGGTAAAAAACAATCGTTTGGGTTTGAATTTGGAAAAATGGGCTGCTAATCTGGAACTGGGGCATCAAAAAATGTGAAGTTTACTTTGACCAAAAATGTCAACAATCAAAGTCAACAGCGACGGTCAACGGTCAAAGTCAACAATGGCAGTCAATAGCTTACATCATCCGGTCAGGTCAACGCAGACGTCAGCAAGGTCAACTCTGACGTCAACAGCTTACATCATCATATGCATCAGCTAACGACGTCATCCTAATGTCACCCAGTTTTGTCGACAAGGTCCGGTTCGGCTCAGTCTGGCACGCTGGACCAGTCCGGTTTAACCACATGGACTAGTTCGACCTGGTTCACACCAAATCCCCCCCTTTTCAACCGAAATCGAATTAGGGCAAAAATCCCTAATTGGATTCCGTCTTCGGCGACCCCATACACGCTATTTCCGGCCGATTTCGCAATCACAACACACACACTTGGGATAACCCCGAAATTCACAAAACCCCTTACCCTAAACATCGAAACGACGAGGAAACAACACGATAGGCAGCGAGCGGAGTGGTTTTTCTCATGGATCTCGTGTAAATGGCGGTGGCGAGGAAAACTGAAGAGTGGGGTTGGTTTGGACGGTCCCGGTGAGCGCATTGATGGTCTCGAAACGGCGAAAGGATGACAAATGCTTCTTGGTCGGAGCTTAAACGGAAACACAGGTGAGGGGGGTTTACCGCAAAGAGAGAGAGAGAGCTAAGGGAGAGAGAGGGTTTATGCGGCTGATACACTCCAATGGCAGATGAAAAGCCATTAGGGCCTTTTTACCCTAATTTTTGGGTAAATTACCCATTAAGGACCTCAATGTTTACCCACTTAACCGAAAGGACACCCAATTCCCAATTCATTCCAATTTAGCTCCTAAATCAAAATTAGGTTTAAAACAAAAAATCCCAAATTAAATGTAGGTTTTAGCATATGGGATTTCTCCGAATTAGGGTTTCAAATTGGTAATTTAACAAAATGGGGTTCCTTTAATTTGGGGAAAAATTAGGGTGTTACAATTCTCCCATGCTTAAAAGAAATTTCGGCCTCGAAATTTTACATGGATCAAAGAGATGCGGATATTGGGCTCTGACAATGGCCTTGGGCTCCCATGTAGCCTCATCATGACTACGTGTACGCCACAAGACCTTGACCATCATAATGGTCTTCCTCATGAGAACCTTCTCGTCCTGAGCAAGAATTTCAACGGGCTCCTCCTCAAAATGCAAGTCAGGACGGATCTCAACTTCCTCCACTAGAAGAATGTGAGACGGATCAGCATGATAACGTCTCAACACAAAGACGTGGAAGACATCATAAATACGCTGAAGCTTAGGGGGTAACTCAAGCTGATAGGCAACTGGTCCAACCTGACGAATAATATGATAAGGTCCGATATAACGAGGACTCAGCTTGCCTTTCTGAACAAACCGAAGTACCTTCCTCCACCGAGATACTTTCAAGAAAACCTGATCATCCACCTCATACTCAATATCCCGGCGTCTCAAATCGACATAAGACTTTTTTCGATCAAAAGAAGCCTTACGCCGATCGCGAATCAATCTGACAGTCTACTCAGCCTCATGTATAATCTTAGGTCCCAACAATTGATGCGCATTCAACTTGGTCCAACCAATAGGTGAACGAGACTTACGCCCATACAGAACCTCATATGGTGCCATCTTGATATTCGCCTGATAATTGTTATTATAGGCGAACTCTACAAGCGGCAAGAAATCCTCCCAACTGCCTTTATAATCCACCACACAACCTCTCAACATATCCTCAAGAATCTGATTATTCGCTCGGACTGACCATCAGTTTGCGGATGATAAGAAGTGCTAAAACTGAACTGAGTACCCAAAGCAATATGCAGAGCTCTCCAAAATTTCAATGTAAACCTCAAATCTTGATCAGAAATAATAGATAATGGTATCCCATGAAGGCGAACAATCTCAGAGATATAGAGACGAGCTAACTTATTCAAGGAATAGTCAACTCGAACAGGAATGAAGTGCGTTGACTTAGTCAAACGATCCACAATAACCCAAATAGAGTCCTTCTTTGACGGAGTCAAAGGAAGACCACTGACATAATCCATAGTAACACGCTCTCATTTCCATTTAGGGGTCTCAATATGCTGTAGTAACCCAGATGGACACTGATGCTTTGCTTTGACGTTTTGAGAGGTCAAACACTAAGACACAAACCCCACAACATCACATTTGAGACCCTTCCACCAGTACCTCACATGGAGATTCTTATACATCTTGTCCCCACCAGGATACATAGAATAAGGACTGTCGTGAGCCTCACAAAGAATAATATGCTTCAACACGGATTTCCTCGAAATACAATACCGGACACGGAAACATAATACCCCATCCTAATCAATAGAGAAATCCCAAGATGTACCTTCTTGCACCTCTCTGATACGATGCATTAAAAACGAATCACTAGGCTGATCAGCTCGAATATCAGAAATCAATGTAGGAATAACCCGAAGTTCTGCCAACAAACTGTCATCCTCATACAAACTCATTCGAGCAAACATAGCTCTCAAATCTGAAATGGCATTACAGCTCAAGGCACCAGCAACAACGTTAGCCTTGCCCGAATGAGACTCAATCTCGCAGTCGTAGTCCTTAAGAAGCTCCAACCAACGACGATGTCTCATATTAAGCTCCTTCTGGGTGAGGAGGTATTTTAGACTCTTATGGCGTGTGAAAATATAACACATCTCCCCGTAGAGATAATGTCTCCAAATCTTGAGAGCAAAAATATGGCAGCAAGCTCAAGGTCATGGGTAGGATAGTTGCACTCATGTGGTTTTAACTGTCGGGACGCATAAGCCACTACTTTTCCATCCTGTATCAAAACACATCCCAATCTAGTGTCAAAAGCATCACTGTAAATGGTGTAAACCTTACCAGGCTCAGGCTGGGTTAAAACCGGTGCTTCAGTCAACACGGTCTTAAGCTTTTCAAAGCTAGAGTGTTGAGCCACATCCCAAATAAAGAAAATACCCTTCCTCAGAAGTTTAGTCAAAGGAGCCACAATGATAGAGAAACCCTCAACAAACCTTCGATAATAGCCGGCTAAACCCAAGAAACTTCGGACCTCAAAAACATTCTTAGGCTACTTCCAGCTCATAATGGCTTCAATCTTCCTCGGATCAACCTGAATACCTGCATCTGACACTACATATCCCAGAAATACAACCTCCAAAAGCCAAAACTCACATTTGCTGAACTTCACATACAATTGTTTTCCCGAAGAGTATGTAAAACAATCCGAAGATGCTCGTCATGATCAGCCTCAAATTTGGAACACCTGATTCATCAAGTCCATAAACACGACATGGGCGTTAGTCAATCCGAAAGGCATACAAGAAACTCATAATGCTCGTAGCGTGTCTGGAAAGCTATTTTGAACACATCAGAATCCTTAACCTTGAGTTGGTAATTACCAAATCTTAGGTCTATCTTAGAAAACACCGTAGCTACCCAGAACTGATCAAAGAGATCATCAATACGAGGAAGGGGATACTTATTCTTGATCGCTAGCTTATTCAGCTTCCGATAATCGATACAAAGCCGAATTGTCCCATCCTTCTTCTTCACAAACAGGACATGAGCTCCCCATGGTGAAACACTAGGCTGAATGAACCCTCTGTCCAACAACTCTTGCAACTGCACCTTTAACTCTTTAAACTCCTTCGGTACCATCCAGTAAGGGGCCATAAACACAGGAGCTGAACCCGGGTAAACCTCGATGTCAAACTCAACCTCATCACGCTTCGGCAGTACACAAGGCAATTCTTCCGGGAATACATATGAAAAGTCTCTCACTAACTGAATCTTATCCATCCTAGCATCAGACTGCCTCGAATCAAGAATGTAAGCAAAATAGGAAATGGACCCCTTCTTCATCATCTTCTCAGCCTTGAGAGCTGATATAACATTAGACAGAAAACCTCTACGCTCCCCAACAAGAACTACCTCATGATCAACAGGGGTCCTCAAACTTGCCCTCTTCTTTTCATAATCTAAAGTGACTTGATGAGCGGATAACCAGTCCATACCGAGAATGAGATCATATTCCCCAAATGGCAACTCCATCAAATCAGCCGAAAAGATTTCTCCTTGCAACTTGAGAGGACAATTCTTGTACACTTTGGTAACCTCAATGAGGTTACCCACCGGACTGTGTACGGTGACAACATTATCGGTACTCTCAACAAGAATTTCAAGACCCCCAGACATCGAACTCGCAATATAGGAATGAGTCGAACCATTATCAAGCAGAGCAAAATTTGAATAGAATGGATAGAAAAAGTACCAACAATAATGTCTGGCTCATCACGATCCTAAAGCCTCCTAGTAGAATAGACTAACCATGGTCGTGTCACCTTAGAACCAGCAGATCCTCTACTATAAGCAGGTCTACCCTACCAGCGGTACCCAAAGCAGCAGGTCTACCATATCCTTTGCCTCTAGCAGGAGTCTGTACATATGCCTAAGACTGACTCGGAGCATAAGATGCCATAGGCGAAACTGACAATCCCTGAAATGATGCTCAAAAGATCCACATCGAAAACAAGCCCCAGACTACCTCCTACACTTACCCAGATGCCACTTTTTACAGAAGGAACACTGTGGCACCCCATGGGTACTAGTCAAACCTCCGTCACTAACGGTCAGAATAGTGGAAGTCATCGATCTAGCTCTAGAATAACCCTGGTCTCTGGCTCTTTTCCTAGACAGGTTACCCTAACTGTGTTGAACTGATGCAGTCGACTGTCTCCTACCTCAATCAGTACCATAAGACTCAAGTAATTTCAACTCTCCCTCATTCCGCTAGCTGTCCTAGCCCGCCTAATGATCTCCTTATACTCATTATCCATATGTAGAGCCACACCAGCCTTAATCGAAGGGCGCAACTCTTTCAGAAACCAGTCATATTTCTCCTTTTTAGTAGTCACCAACCCTGGAACATACTAAATTAGTCTCATTAAATCAATCTCATAATCATTCACTGACATGTCGTTCTACTTCAGATTCATGAAATCATCCCGGCACTTTTCTAGATACTCAACACCAACATATCCATCACAGAAAGCCTGTCGGAAATAGTCCCAAGAAATTTGACCAGCTGGAATAACACGCTCCTCAGCCTTCCACCAATTTTGAGCCTCACCCTCTAATAGTGATACAACAGCCCTTAGATTCCGGTCGGTAGGATAGTCTATCTCAACAAACAACCTCTGAATCTTCTTCAACCAGTATTCAACATCAGCCGGATTTGTACCCGTCTTCCCATCGAACATAGTTATCTCGGCAGCCAAAAACTCGGTAGATATGGGTTTCCTTACACCCTCAGACTGATGAAGGTAACGGAGCAACTCCCTATGCACTGTAGCACTATCCAAGCCCGCAGTCTCACTGTCCCCAGAACCAGGTGGTCCATCACCTTGTGCTCGCGGAGTTGGCTGATCCTCACCACCAGCCCGTTGAGCCCCAGTCTGCCAGGCTATGATCTGTTGGGCTCTAGTATGCAGAACTCCAGGCTGCTGGTCCACGGCCTGCTCTTCCTCATTAACATCATGAACATTTTCCTGATTCGGTGGCCCTCCTATAGACTGCGAAGCACCACTCTCAACTGCTGCGGTACGACCTCAAACTCGACCATGCACTCTACCACGACCACGACCGACCGCTAATCTAGAGCTCCTATGAGGTGGCATAGTAGTCTATCTACAAAAGTTAAAGAGTCCTAAGATCAGTTTCAGTACTTGGAGTTCTATTCAAAATATATCAAAATTCTGAAAATATCTACTTTCTCAAAAATACCCATTTTCCCGAAAACATTAGTATGCATGCAAAAGTTCAAATTCAGTTTAAAACTTTGTTTGAGCCTCACAGTCCGAGGGTTGAACCTGGCTCTGATACCACTAAATGTAACCCCCTAAACCTGACCCAAGGGTTATGGGACGAATCTAAGAAGTCGGGTTGAAAATGTGTCCCTGAAGTAAAATGATTATTAGGTTTCAAAAATTAAATAATTAAATTCTTATTGAAAACGGTACCGTTTCACATTAAATTCCATTTTCCAAAACGCGGTTGTTTAAATGAAAACATCACAAAATATATTATTCATAAAAATCCACATAAAAATTCTCATGCATGCTAAAATAGTTAAAAACACAAAATAAAAACATATGTATCCGAAAGTACATAAATCCCAAAATAATAATCTAAAATAAAATAAATAATCTGTAAATTCGAAATGCCCATACTAAAAATTGAAATAATCTGATAAATTGTGGTCCTCCAAGTACCGATCTCCTATGTCTGAGAATCTAAAACAGAATCAAAGGGGGAGTTAACTATTAAGCTCATTGTGTTTCTAAAGTGCATAAACAGAACAAAACAATAATCATACCATCATTTCAATAGTCAATCAGATACACAAATATGCATAGCCCGATGCACCTAATTCTATGTCATGAACCCATCTACATCACCGTCCGAAGAGTAAGGTTCCCTTGAACCACTCTCTACATCGTCACCAAGCCCGAAGCAGAATTCAGCCCGAAGGGTGAAACCACTGATCTTCTTCCGTACATTTCCCAATTTGAATGATATGACATGGAAATCTGATTCTAGTCCGAATACAAACATTATTAATTTGAAAAATGCACGAGCATTTAATCCGACTGAAGTTATTCAATTTCTGATGTATGATGATAAACAGAATTATACAAAGCATAACACGTAGCTCAGATCACAACATATTTTCACAAGTCAGACATCATACAACAACAACACAGATAATATAGCACAAGTAGAGAACACACCTCAGACAGCTAATAGCTCAATGTCTAGAGTGACGTTTCCCACGCTCAGATCTAGTAACGGGCTGAACAAGATCGACACCAAAAAGGGTAACATTATGAAAGATTTCACTACTACTATGCCACAAGATACTCTACAAAAACTGATTAATTCATGTACGCGTTGAACTCGAAGGCTGAGATGCAGGAGGTCGTTCAGGCGGAGAAGGAGGAAGAATCTTGGTGTTCGAATCTATGTCACCTGAATGTAAAATATTTAATTTAGAATTCTGAATACACAACTTTTCAAACTAAGCATAAATCAATTCCAATGGTCAAAAATAGTCGTTCAGGTTCAAATTTATAAAAACGGGCGGTGAATCTAGAACCTGGGCATCAAAAAATGTAAAGTTAACTTTGACCGAAAAAGTCAACGATCAAAGTCAACGGCGACATTCAACGGTCAAAGTCGACGATGGCGGTCAACTGCTTACGTCATCTGGTCAGGTCAACGCTGACATGAGCAAGGTCAATGCTGATGTCAGCAGCTTACATCATCACATGCATCAACAAACGACGTCATCCTGACGTCACTCGGTTCTGTCGACAAGGTCCGGTTCGGCTCAGTCTGGCTCGCTAAACCGGTCCGATTTAATCACATAGACCGGTTCGGCCTGGTTTACAACAAATCTCAATTTTTCAACTGAAGTCGAATTAGGGCAAAAATCCCTAATTGGATTCCGTCTTCGGCGACCCTATACACACTATTTACAACCTATTTCGCAATCACAACACACACATGGGTTAACCCCAAATTCACGAAACCCCTTACCCTAAACACCAAAACGACGAGGAAACAACACGAACGGCAGTGAGCAAAGTAGTTTTTCTCATGGATCTCGCGTAAACGACGACGGCGAGGAAAACCGAAGGACGAGGTTGGTCAGGACGGCAAAAGCTCCTTGGCTGGAGCATAAACGAAAACACGAGTGAGAAGGGTTTACCGCAAAGAGAGAGAGAGCTAAGGGAGAGAGAGGGTTATGCGTCTGATACACACTAATGGTAGATGAAAAGCCATTAGAGCCTTTTTACCATAATTTTAGGGTAAATTACCCATTAAGGACCCATTTGTTTACCCATTTAACCGAAAGGACACCCAATTCCTAATTCATTCCAATTTAGCCCCGAGATCAAAATTAGGTTTTAAACAAAAATTCCCAAATTAAATTTAGGTTTTAGAATTAGGGATTTCTCTGAATTAGGGTTTCAAATTGAGAATTTAAAAAAATTAGGGTTTCTTTAATTTGGGGAAAAAATAGGGTGTTATAGCTTCGGCGAGGGTAATTCCTTACGGTTATCGTTACAAGTTCCTATACTTCGGTGAGGGTAATTCCTTACCGTTATCGTTCAGGTTCCTATGCTTCGTCTAGGGTAATTCCTTACCGTTATTGTAAAACCCCAAGTTTTTAAGGTTAAAAAAGAGAGAGAAGAAAGTGTTGTTAAGGGGTTTCAAACCTTTGACCCTCCACTTGGTGAACTTGAGCCTTAACCGTTTGGGTTGAAGACCATTCTTAGTTAAGCTATGCACCATCTTTGTTATAAAATATATTATAGTGTCCTGACTGATACTAATTGTAGACTGGACAACCCCATCTGGCTCATTTAATTCATTTCAAATATGGATAAAATATTGAAAAAAGAGAGGAGCCTTCCCCGACCCTTCAGCTAACCCCATCGGCCACTCCTCCGATCGCCTTCACCGCCCCGTCGTGGCATACATTGTCGTCACCTCCACGTTCGTTGTCGTGCCCTGAATCGAACCTCGATCACCACGCGCAGAATCGACGCTTCGTCTGCCATGGAGATTGGGCAATTTTGGGTGAAAACCCCTTTTTAAAATATTATTTTTAATAATGGCTCCCAAAAACATTTATTTGGCAAAATGACCCCCTTTCTTGCCAGGTCGGCAGACCTCGCGTTTTGTAGAACGCGAGGTACGATATCGCGTTGTACAGAACGCGATGTCTGTCGACGTGGCGTTCCAGTCCGTTTTAACGGTTTAACAGTACCTCGCGTTCTGCAGAACGCGAGGTCCCCGAGAAATTGAAAAGGCGGCTTGGAATATATCGGACTGACCTCGCGTTATGTAGGACGCGAGGTCTGTCCAATTCCAGCCTAAACCGCAAGCAAAAACATGCGTAAGTAGGCCTGTTCGAAACCAATTTCGAGCATGTAAATGGTATATTTTTAGCGATCATCGAGTTTGGGGTCGTAGTACTGAAAATTGTCTATCGTATGATACCAACATGGTTAATTTCCGTCCATTCTACAATGGTTTAAAATGGCTTCGAAAACCCTATGCTAGCATACTTTTTTCGATTGAAGTTGTATTTCAACTAATGTCGATTTTCTGTTTTTTAATCCTATTAAATTTATTAAAAACAAAAATTAAATAAACATTATAAAGTTTAATTATAATATGCAAACAAAATTATAATTCATAAATAAAATTAGAATACGACATTATAAAATTTTAAAGTGTTTTACATAAATATTAAAAACATAAATAGAAAACAACAAAAAAAACTAAAAATGCCTATGTCCACCGGTTCCGCAGTCGGGTAGATGACGCTCACGATCCGGATACCTCCTCTGTCCATCGTGTGGTGGTCCCTGGTCCCTATCATCCTGACCATCGTGCGCGATCTGCGGATCTGTGCTGGGCCTAGGCGGGGAGTAAAACAAACTACCTATCGGCGTATTCTCCACCATATGAAACTCATACTGAGGTGGATAATTGATAAGTAGAAGGTCAATCGTGGGCGTCTGGGGGCGATAGGCATCAGTGGAGCCGAACTGGGGTGGAGGCATCGTCTGCTGGAAAGTCGATGGACCGCTATGCAATGGTGGGGCAGAAGATGATGCCCCTGGAGTGTCATATCGTGGTCTCGGACCGCGCTGCGTCGACTGCCTCTGGGTCTGCCTCTGGGTCTGGGACTGGCTCTGGGTCTGGCTCGCTCGCCGAAGCTGTGGTGCCAAAGTACGGATCCGAAGCCAAACCCAAGCCTGCAGGAATAAACAGCATCCTCCCATCGATGCTTTGGAGGCGTCAACGTTTCTGCAGAGGTCTCTGATAAGAAACGCCAAGACAGCTGACCCCCAAGATTTTTGTCCAGACTCGGCTAAATTTGTGAGATGATGAAGCCACATAATGTGCACTTTGTTGCGAGTTTTGTCGGGCATTAATATCCCGCCAATAATGCGCAAGATGTGGGCTCGCGCATACCGCTGTGAAAATATAAATTAATAAAGGCATCCTAATTAAAAAAATTGTAAGTTCATCCTAAATAATAAAATTGTAAGTATCCTAAATATTTAATGTAGGCAACCTAAATATTTAATAAAGTATCCAAAATAATTACTGAATTCATCCTAAAAATTTATCATACATATTTATAATTAATCCTAAATATTTATTAAAAAGATCCTAAATATTGTCCCTATTCATCATAAAAAATTCCCTAAACGCTAATGTGCAAATAAATAATTTTAATTTAATAATAAATGTAATAAAAGCATATTAAATTTAATAAAAAAATACCTCAAGTGTAACATCATCCGCATCGGGGGGAGGGGTTCCAAAGTTTTCCTCCAAGTACGTTAGACAAATTTTCCCTCCGTCCCACGCTCTATCAGGGGGCATCACCCCAATTTGTTCAGCAAATAGGAGTGGCCAATGTCCCATCGCCACACCAGTAATAACGCTGCCATCTATAGGCAACCCGAGAATGTAGGCAACATCCTGCAACGTAATTGTTGCCTCGCCAAATGGAAGATGAAATGTGTGCGTCTCGGGTCTCCACCGTTCTATCAGCGCGCTGATCAACGACGGTCTAACCTTCACCCCCCCTATATAGCGACCTATGTGCCCAAAACCAGCCCGCTCAAGCAATAGCCTAACAGCAGGAATGGGTGCGACGGTGATACGGTTAACGTAACATTGTAAGTTACGTTCGTATCTCTGAAAAAAATAAAATAAAATAATTAGTAAAAATAAAATAATAAAATTTAATTAAATAAATTTTTTTAGAAATTAATAGGGAAAAAAATAATACCTCTGAATTGGTGCGCCAATATTCACTGCAGTGACTCGCTTGGTTGCGTAGCAAGGGCTCCATGTGATCAAACGATATATAAAAATTGCACTCAAATTTTTGTGAAACTTCTATAGAAATCGCGTTCCGTGGAGGTTTTTAGGAAAAAAACCTCCAATTTATAGAGGACCTCGCGGCGCTTGGGAAGCGAGGTTAATGAACCTCGCGTTCTATAGAACGCGATATTAATGTACCTCGCGTCCTATAGAACGCGAGGTTCACTGAAAAGGCGCGTCAGTGATCAGACGCGTGAACTGAACGGTCAGAAAGGAACCTCGCGTTCTATATAACGCGATCGTCCCGAAGGAGGATTTGGAGTCTTGGACGTTCTTCCTTACGAACCTACGAAAATATGTCCTTGATCCTGTAATACGAAGAAGAAGTGATGAAGGGGTGTGTGTTATTTCTGACAGAGGCACAGCGCTGCTGTGGGCGATACAAAATTTGGGTGATTATTGGAAGCCTCCATACATTCACCACCGTTTTTGCTTGCGGCACATAGCCGCAAACTACCTGCTGAAATACAAGAATCGTGATGAACGTCAAATGGTGCTCGATATGAGTACGTCATTTATGTCATTTTCATTTACTATATTACTTGTTACTCGCTTCAATTTACGACCTTTTTTCATATGTTTTTCGGCCATAACTATTCAACTGTCATCTCGTAGGCAACTCGCACTACAAACAAGAGGTGGCTGAAATGCTCGAGGAACTGAGAGCGAGAAACAAAGAGGGCGCTGAATACCTTGAAAAAATCCCAAAAGAAAAATGGCTTCGATCATATGACGAAGGTAAATGTTATGGTCACATGACAACGAACTTGGCTGAGGCAGTGAACTCATCACTGAAGGGAGTTCGGCAGTTGCCTATCACTTCCATTGTCAAGGCGACCTATTATCGTTTAGCTACCCTTTTTGCAACCTTGGGCAAGCAAGCAACTGAGTACATGGCAGGAGGACACAAAGTCCATCCAGATTTCCGCGACAGACTGCATATTCAAGTGGCCCAATCAAGACAGGTGCAAGCAACCCTCTTCTCGCGAGAAGGACACTTGTTTCGTGTTGCGGAATTTTCCAGGCGGTTAGAAGGCATTCAGCACAACGCTTACGTTGTAGATCTAAGGGAAAAAACCTGCGAGTGCGGAATATTCCAAACTTTCAAATACTCGTGCGCACACGCCATTGCTGCTTGCACTAACCAACGAATAGAATACATTCGTATGGTTGATCCGGTATACTTACTCAAAACGGTGCTTAAAGTTTACGAAAAAGAGTTTCCTCCAATCGGAAATGAGGTTGATCCAAATGCTGTGGACACTGAACCGATCATACTCCCAGATCCAGCACTACTACGAGCCAAAGGACGTCCACCTTCTACAAGAATATATTGTGCCGAGGATTTGGTCGAACATCGAGAGAAAACTGGACAAAAGAAGCATTGTTCTATATGTCGAAATACTGGGCACACAGCTCCTAAGTGTCCTAATCGCTCAGCCCCTCGTATTAATTAATTATTTTTAATTTGTATATGCGAGTTCGCACATGACAATCTAATCAATAAAGTCAGTTTACTTCTATTTATACGTATGAAATTCTGCTCGAACATGCCTATCGACATTAGTTGAAATACAACTTCAATCGAAAAAAGTATGCTAGCATAGGGTTTTCGAAGCCATTTTAAACCATTGTAGAATGGACGGAAATTAACGATGTTGGTATCATACGATAGACAATTTTCAGTACTACGACCCCAAACTCGATGATCGCTAAAAATATACCATTTACACGCTCGAAATTAGGTTCGAAAAGGCCTACTTACGCATGTTTTTGCTTGCGGTTTAGCCTGGAATTGCACAGACCTCGCGTCCTACAGAACGCGAGGTCCGTCCGATATATTCCCAGCCGCCTTTTCAATTTCTCGGGGACCTCGCGTTCTGCAGAACGCGAGTTACTGTTAAACCGTTAAAACGGACTGCAACGCCACGTCGACAGACCTTGCGTTCTGTACAACGCGATATCGTATCTCGCGTTCTACAAAACGCGAGGTCTGCCGACCTGGCAAGAAAGGGGGTCATTTTGCCAAATAAATGTTTTTGGGAGCCATTATTAAAAATAATATTTTAAAAGGGGTTTTTCACCCAAAATTGCCTGGAGATTGATTTGAAGATTCAACGGAAACCTCCATCTCGCCTATGATTTTTGAGTTTTTCGGCCGCCTCAACCGTCTTTTTGCCGTGCCGTTATTGCCATCGTCATCTTTGAGCCATGGCGTGCAAAACCCAACTGGGCAATCGACCGATAACCGACGATAAAAGCCAGTCAGAGTAACGCGAGTTCGACCGGCTTTGGTTTATTTTAGGTAAGTTCTGGTCATATTCTGGTCCGTTTGGTGAAGTTTTAGGTGTAATATGATTCGGGGTTTAACGATCGTTTGATTTTCGGCAGAACCAGCACGAAAATGGCATCTCTTGTGACTTTCTAGGGTAAGTGGACCGGTTTAATTACGGTCTGAGAATTTGAATCGGTCTGAACTGTTCTAAAACGATGTGAGCCCAAAGTTGAACCGAGCCTATAACTCGACCTGTTGACCTGGCCCGTCTGAGTTAGCCGAGTCAACTCGTCTGAGTTAGCCGAGTCAACTCGTCCGAGTCAGCAGAGTCAACTCGTCCGAGTCAGCCCGAGTCCACTCAGTTGACCCTTACCAGTTAACTGCTGACGTCAGCGTTGACCTACTGACGTCGACGTTGACTCTGACCCCGTTGACCATTGACCTGCTGATGTCAGCGTTGAATTTGACCGTTGACCAAAAGTCAACTTTTTCGAAAACTCCCGTTTTATGTTTTTTGACGTCTTGAGTCCATTTTTGAAGCCTGTTTCGCAAAATTCTAACCTGAAAGCTTCTGAATTTGACATTGAACTCGAACTTCTATATGTATTAATATTGCAATTATGAGTACTATAAGGACTGAAATGTGAATTTGTGTAATTGAAGGTACTCATAGCTCCTTGCAATACAAATTGTTGATGGACGTCAAATTTGAGTTCAAGTGCAATCGAATGAGGTTTCATGAACTGACCGTTATAGCTCGAAGTTAAGGTAATACATTACTACCTCTTGTATGCTTTATGAACATGTTGGTATTTGTTAATGCATGCATAAAATGATGATGATTACTGTTAATTCTGCTCAAGTCAAACCGAATATGGAAATAAGTACGATAATCTAGATAAGATTACAATGCTCAAATGAGAAGATTAATAAATAAGAAGGATTTAGAGTTCAACAAGTAATTAATGAGGCAACTAATCTCCAAATCCGATTATTAGTATCAATTGATAAAAATTGAGAAATATTTGGATATGAAATTATGAAAATGCCCTCAAGGTATGAGAATGACTAAAATACCCTTGGAATTGGAAGCGATCTAGAAATCTACGCTAGATATGGTAAAACAACCTGATTCATCTAGAAACTTCGAACTACTTGAAAATCTATGGTAACAAGATTTAAACCTTTGAGATTGTAAGATGTTAGGTCTCCTTGGATTTGGAATCAATCTCCGACTATAGATTAAGGGGAATCTATTCATACCCCCCCGAATTAAGCAAGTGACTCAAAATTCTGAATTGATTGAAATGACTAAAAGTGCTGGAAATACTGATATGGTTAAACTAATCGGAATGATCATATTGATCAAAAAGGGTTGAAGTATCCTCGGACACAGGGGTTTGCATATTAACCAGAACAATGGATAAACTTTTGAGTTCTTAAATGAATGAAGTGTTTGGAGGTGCCGAAATTTCTTGAATGACTGAAACACCCACGAGTACTTAAATGATTGAAATACTATAAATGGTTCAATTCACATGAATGATGGATATCTCGAGTTTCAAAATGACTGAAAATACCCCCTTGATTGGAAGTAAATTGCCTTTGATAAAATTTTGGAGATGCCAATAAAGCTAAAAATGACTAAAATGCCCCTAAGGGTTGAAGTGTGACTCATGTATGTCGATCACTCCTGATATTAATGTAAGGATGGAAGTTTTTCCGAAAAAATATAAGTTTGACTACTCCGTGACGAGTCATGTGGTGAAATATGAAAGTAACCGTTCATATATACGATACAACTAGATACATTAGTAGGGTTAGTTAGTACTGCAAAGTTGAGATACGTTAGTTTGAATGATTTTGGAGCCTTGATAAACTTCTGAAAATCATAAATAATGTAAATCGTCATTTTATCATTATTGAACTAAAATTTCAAAATTGCCTATGATAGTTAAATGACCAAAATGCCCTCGTTTGTCAAAGCAATCAAAATAGCCACGAATGTATTTTGATATAGTGAAAGATCTTGACATAGAAATCGCTGAATGCCAGGTTGGAAACCTGATGAGAAAATATAATTCTCGAGCCACTGTTTATGCCTTGTTGGTATAAATTACCAAAATACCCATATTTGATAAAATGACCATAATGCCCTTGCAGGCTTAAATGACTAAATAACTCATGATGGGTCTAAACTCTCAAAGATCTTGATGTATCACCTCCTGAATATCTGGGTTAAATCGTTAGTATGAACCCCTTTTTAATAGGGGCCTCGTTTCAGAAATCTGTTCAAATTGTCAAAAGTTTAATGTGTCCCCTTCCGTAAATGCCAAGTATCTCCAAGAAATGATATGTCGCACCTAGTGTGTTCCATGTTTGCTACACTTAGTTGAATGTGTTTTATGACTATTACATGTTAGTAAACAATCTAAGGACTTAATTATAAACGATGATATGCTTGATGAAATGATGAACTGGACATATGATAACATTTTCTACCTACTCATTGTAAGTCCGCTTGATCTGTATACTTAGTATATGACTGTGCTATGTGGTTACTTGATCTGCGATAATATTGTATGTCTTCCTGATGTAAGTAGTAATATAATCTGTTAGCTTGACCTATGATGGTACACTCTGTTTGCATGATGAATGATGATATCGTCTGCTCAAATGGTATGCCCATATATGTGTCTAAAGAGCATGAACTTCTGTTTCTGATACTCTGAATAGAATACGTCTGTCACATGTATTCTGTTACTCATGTCTGGAATCTGAACACCGATTACTATCTGGGGTATATTGTTGGGTTATGTTATGAAGTTTCTGCAGGTGCATCCCTGATCCAGCTTGTAAATCCTTATGGACTCAAGGTCTTCTCTTGGGTAGGTGTCGATGCTTTAGCACGGGTAAATCCTTATGGACCTAAGGCAGCCCTTTAGGTAGCACCTATGCCCATCGGGCCTAGGGTAAGTCCTTATGGATGCAGTTTTGGGGGACTGCATATTGGTGTAAGGTTGGAGGGTAGTTACTAGTAAACCCTTGTATGTACTTGAACATTTGCATTGAATTGTTATGTGTTCTCATGATATGATTGGTATGCTTTTATGCTTGTTTGATATGCACCTATTGGAACACACTAAACATTAAACTCGTTGTTTCCATCTTCGTAATCTATCAACTTGTATAATTCTCATTTGTTACTCGATGATTGAATAAACAAAAAGTACCGTTACTCTCAAGAATAACGTTACCCTAAAATAACGGAAAGGAAAAGAGGACTGTTACTGCTTGGAACATCATGAAAATGTTATGCCTACCATATATCTGCATGAGCTTATAGCATCTTTTGGTAGTTCTGTATTACTGAGCTTTTCCAAGCTCTCGTTGTTTTTACCGTCGCATGTAAAGGAATATATCATGGTATAATGTTTGACATAAGTGTTCAGAGTTCTCTCAACGTTGCCTTTGGAGTACGGTACAGTATAGTTAGTGGGCATGTATGTGATGTATTGTTTTATGATAGTGTCTATAAAACATTTTCTGAAATTTTGTTATGTGTTTAAACGACTTCCTAAAGTGGTATTTTAAACAGAAGTTGATTTTTACGGTATAATAAGTGTTCAAAAAATGTTTTTATGTGTATTTTCACTGTGGGTTGCTCTTGTGACCCTAATGTGACTTCCTAGGATCCGTTGTAACGTATAGGTGGGTCTAGGGGTTATAATTATCGTTCAGGTTCCTATGCTTCGCCTAGGGTAATTCCTTACTGTTATCGTTCAGGTACCTATGCTTCGGCTAGGGTAACTCCTTATCATTATCGTTTAGGTTCCTATGCTTCGACTAGGGTAATTCCTTACCGTTATCGTTCAAGATCCTATTCTCCGGCTAGGGCAATTTCTATCATACCTAAAGTATTTCCTTAGGATGGGACCTAAGTTCTAATAGGCTTGTGTTAATACATGTATAGAGGCAGTTTTGGGGAACTGCATACCCGAGTTTGGTTGGGGGTAGATAAGAATTAAAAATGAATAGTTCCGTTGCTTGAATTATGTGTCCGAGAAATAAAATGTTTACCACATTCATACAGTTTAGCCCTATTGGGACCACTAAACTCTCTAGCTTAATGTAATCACTCACTTATCTAATTCTTTGGACTATAGGCTTAATGTTTGATACTAATTGATTGAATAAGGAACAATTATGTTATCTTCAAATATAACGTTATACTGAAATATTAAATTGTAAGCGGAGTTCGTTATTTCCTGAAACGTCATGTCAATGTAATGTGTGTCATGTACTTGCATGTGCTTACCGCATCATTTGGTAGTTCCGTACTACTGAGTTTTCCCAAGCTCATGTTGTTTTACCATCACAGGTTAGATGAAATCCGTCATGGTAGAGTTATTGACAGAAGTGTCTTGGCGATCTCTCGGCGTCACTTTTGGGGTACCGTACCAGTCCAGCTAGTGGGCATGCACGTCATGTATTATTTATGACATTGTATTAAATGTTTTCTAAAATGATTGATATATGTTTAAATGATTTTCTAGAAGTGTATTTTAAAACAATAGTCAATCTTGTGGTTCGATTAAATGTTTAAAGGAAAAATGATTTGATGTGGATTTTCACCGTGGGTCGCTCTTGTTACCCCTATGTGACTCCCTAAGATCCGTGGTAACGCATAGACGAGTCTAGGGGGTTACATTTAGCCTTGTGGTCAAGTCAAATACTATTAGAACTGTATTAGCCACAACAGTTATGAAGAAGTGGACTATCAAACATATTGATAGTTTTCCTTAATGGTGGGCTGGCTGAGGAAATCTACATGACTCAACCTCCTGGATTTGAGAAAAAGGTCCACATAGAGGACCTCTTGTCTGTAGACTTAAGAAGGAATTGTGTGGATTTCGACAAGCACCTAGGGCTTGGTTTACAGCACTGAAAGAATTCTTAGTACACCAGCTCATGTTTACTCCTTCCAAAGCTGACTCATCCCTTTTTATTAGGAACTCAAGCACATCATAACTTTTACTTATTATTTATGTTGATGACATAATCATAACTGGAAGTAATCCAACATAGATTGATGTTATTATCCAAAGTATCAATATTGAGTTATCTCTGAAAGACTTAGGCCAACTTGGTTTCCTTCTTGGGATGAATGTGCTCTCATGTTCTCATGGCTTACTCTTAAATTAAAATAAGTACATTGTTGATCTTCTGAGTATAACTAATATGGTTGACTTCACACCTACTCCAACACCCATGGTGGTCACACCTAAACTTAGAGCTAATGATGGCCAGCAATTTCCAGATGTTCATTTGTATAGAGGCACAATGGGTGGTTTGCAGTATATATGTCTAACTAATCCAAATATTGCTTATGATGCGAATAAAGTAAGCCAATATATGAATCAACCTCATGAATCTCACTGGAAGGCAGTCAAACATATATTATGTTATCTTCGAGGGACAATTGATCATGGTATCTTATTTTCCTATAATAGTAATATCAACCTTGTCCATTATGTGGATGCTGACTGGGCAACATTTGTTGAAGACAGAAAGTCCACGTCTGGTTATTTCATTTTTCTTGGCAATAATCCTATGACTTGGTGCTCTAAGAAATAGAGTGTTGTCTCTCGATCTACCTCAAAAGTAGAATACATAATTCTATTTAATTCTATCTTTGAGCTGATATGGTTTGAGCAACTATTGACTGAAATTTGGGTGCATATTGTTGGAAAGCCAACAATTTGCTGTGACAACACCTCTACTATCTCCATGGAAGCTAATCTTAGACATCATGCTCGCATCAAGCATGTTGACATTGATATACATTTTTGTTCGAGAGAAAGTTCTAGCTGAACAATTATCGGTAAATTATGTACCATCAGTAGACCAGTATGCATACATTCTTACCAAACCAATTCCACTTGTTTTATTTGCTCAAATGCGGCCACATCTTGGTGTCGTCTCTTTAGAAGAAATTAAGGAAGAAGATAAAACCATGAGAATGTAAGGATAAAGATATGATATTGTGTGACAGCTAGGCCTTGCCAGCTGGGCAGTTAGTTTCCTTCTACTTGAGTTAGTTTGCGTTAGTTTTATCTAAACTAATTTATAATTATCTTGGGTCAATAATTTGTGTATTGGGCTTGATTTATAAAATCCCGTCTTGTATTGAAATCAGTCAAGACTATTTTTTTAATTCATTTTCAATTGAATATCAAAATATTCTTTTCTTTCTTATATCTTTATGTAGAATTAGGGATTCATTTCCTTTCGTTTTCATCTTCTTCAATCAGATTCACCCATTCTATAATTCTTTTCATTGATACCTAATTTGTAGTACCGATATATATTACTAATGTAGGTTCTAATACCCACACTTAAAACACCAATATTGGTCTTCATTATTTATAGGGTATCGATACCCAAGCCCAAAAACTAGAAAAAGCATAATATGACTCTTAATCATGTCAAACCATCACATATAAGTCCCACATCCATCCAAAACATCATGGTCTCAAAATAACCCATTCATACATGCATTTCATATCATAAAACACTTATTTATCAACCAATCAACATAAACATTGCTGCTTTTATTGTTCATGCACATTAGCAACTCAGATTCACTTGTTCTATAATTCTTTTCATTAATACCTAATTTGTAGTACCGATATATAGTACTCATGTAGGTACCAATACCCACACTTAAAACACCAATATTGGTCTTCATTTTTTATAGGGTATCGATACTAAAGCCCAAAAACTAGAAAACAAGCATAAAAATGACTCTTAATAACATGCCAAACCAAGGATCTCTTACCTTGAGCATTCTTCAATACATGACTTTCAAAACCAGCATTAATCATGCTAAAACATGCTTTCAAAACAGTAATTAAACATGCATTTCATAACCAATGCATCAAACCATAACCTAGCACATCCGAGGGAGTTTTTCCGAAAACTTACTCTTGAGTTTAGCTAAGTTGTTTAGACTTAAACTAAGCTCCCAAAACCTCCAAATAATCGTTTCAAGCTGGAAAACCAACTCCACTCACCAATTTCGTTTCGCTAGCTTGCCAAAACGCCAATTAAGCTTCCGGATCAAATCCAAAAGTGTCTGAAGATGTCTCCCCTGTTTTTGTAACACCCCAAATTTGGGCTTAGAAGTTTAGGGCCTGAACCAGACCGGTCTAAGAAACGGTTCGAATATAAAAGGAGGTTTTAGGGAAAACCTAATTCGGGATGCTTTAAAAATATGGAAAAATATCTAAAAATCCTCTTTTAATATATATAAAAGAGTGGTGAAATCAATTTTAGAAAATAAGGTCTGGAAGTGCAACATTTCGAAATAGTGACTAAAATGCGATTTTTGAAAAGTTTAGTGGTGACTGTTTTGTAAGGATTGAAACTTTGAATCTTTAAGGAGCTAATTTACCCAAGAAGGCTTTCTCCAGTTTTTTTCTTAAATTTAAGTGATTTAATTAATGTTCTAATTAATTAGATGAGGAGAGAAACTACCTTTTGATTAAATCATAACTAACTTTTCTTAAAACTTTCTCATCTCATTTTCTCTCAAAATTCCCTCATCCAAACACTTTTCTCCAGCATCTTTTCCATTGGTTTTCAATTCAATTGATGAGGATTCAATCAACAATTGATTTCTAATCCTTTCTACATCAAAACCTATTGATTTGCTTATTGAATTTTCAAGAAATTTGGCTCTAAACAAGGAGAAATCTACATTTAGAGGTAAGGTTGTTCTTCTCCTCTAAATACTCAGTTCTTTACTGAAATTCCCAAGTTCTCAATCCTTGAATTAAGTTTTATAAAAGGTTTTAATGATATGAACTTGATTTTGGCTTAAAACTCAAGATTTGGAAGAAATCTTAAAGAAATTCGTGGTGATTGTTTGGGCTCTGTTTTGAGATGGATTTTAAATGTATTTTGGATGTTTAATGATGTGTAATTGAGGTTTGATCAATGCAATCCCGAATAGGTTGAATTTCCTAAGTTTTTGCTTATGAAAATGGTGGTTTTTGGGGTGATCTTGGTGTTCTACTTTAACTGGAAGTATAAGGACGAGTTTAGGTTCATTTTGGATGTTAATTGATGTTTAGAAATGGTTAGAAGTGATGGATCTTGGTTGGGTTATGTTTTGGAAGAGTTTGGAGTTGATTTCAGTTGTGTTTGGTAGCCGAAATGTTAGATTTTTGTAGAGCAGCGAGTTTAGGTGTGTTGCTGGTGATTTTAATGCATGACGATGCATTAATCCTCTGTTGTTATGTGTTTAAAACAGGGGAGAGTGATCCGGAAGCAATAGAGGTGGCGTTGGAGGTTTCAGATTCTTGGAAGGCTTGTCGGCTGGCATAGTTTTGTGTATCGGTGAGTGGAAAAGAGTTTTTCAGCTTTGGAACATTTTAAACGATGTTTCGGGAGCTTAGTTTAAGTCAAAACAACTTAGCTAAGCTCAAGAGTAAGTGAATGGAATTTCTCTCTTGGATTGTGCTATGTTTTGGTTTTAAATTCACTTGGGAAGGTTGTGTTTTAATTACTGTTTTTAAGCATGTTTAGACATGGTTTAATGTTGATTTATTAATGTCATTATGATAAAGATGTACTAGGTAAGTGATCTTTGGCTTGCATGTGTTGAATGCATATGATTTTAAGCATGTGGTGCTTGTGGAAATGGCATTGTAGTTATGCTTGTTAAAACAGTGGATTAAAGTGGTAAAATGGTTATATTGGCAAGTGATGTATGTGGTTTTTGGGTACTTTAATCGGATATAGTTAGCCGGCTATAGGATTGGGTGCACCATGAATAAAGTCGCCTTGGATGTTGAGGGGTTGTGATTGTACCGTAAACTCCATCCAAGTATCCTAACGAGAGAGGTAAGATCACAACGGTGGTTAAAAGTCCGTGTGTGGATCTTGGTAAGCTCACAACGGTGGTTAAAAGTCCGTGTGAGGATTTTGGTAAGATCACAACGGTGGTTAAAAGTCCGTGTGTGGATCTTGGTAAGATCACAACGGTGGTTAAAAGTCCGTGTGTGGATCTTGTGTTATGTGTCCCGTACTCTCGCTAGTGAGTTACACAACTACCGATGACTAATGTTGAGGGGCTGTGATTGTACCGCTAAACTCCATCACGGGTGTTGAGGGGTTGTGATTGTACCGGTAAACTCCACCTTGTGTTGTTCGGTAGTGTGTATGAAGCGTGTGGGACAACGCTTGTAATCCGCGTATCCGATTGTGTCTTGTGTTGTGATGGTTTGTGATTTATCGCCTGAAAGCAAATATAACGTAATTGAATGAAATGAAGCGAGAGATGCTTGAAAATGATGCAAGGTTGCATGGGAATATGTAAATGGTGCAAGAATGCTTGTGATACTCGTTAAGCATGAACAAATGTATATCTTTTATTGTGAATGGTGCATATGTGCATAGAATCTCATAAGTGCATTGAAGTCTTGAGAAGGCTTGATTTTAAAAATGCATGTAATGTAAATATTGCCTTTGTACTTCATGCGTTTTGCATTTGTCGAATGCATGAGATAGTTAGAAGGAACAATTGGTTTTCAAAAGGGTATTTTGCTTTGAAATGATCATCAAGCATGAGAAAAGTATGTTGTGAAGTGGAAATGTTTTCCAAGGAAATTGAGTTGAACTTTGCATGAAGTGTTCATGTATGGAAAGGTTTAAATGTTAGTATTTGCAAGAATGCGGTTTGGGGTGAGTTGTTTAGCTTTTCAAAGTTAAAGGTTGGTTTTCATGTTGAGCAATGCATGATTTAAAGTAATGTTGTTTCAAAGGAGGTTATCAAACAAGGCTTTGGTTCATTGAATTGTAACTACATTTAAAGAAGGATTTTATGATTCGCTGCATTGATGGTGTTTTGGTTTTGAACATTCCTCACTAAGCATTATGTGCTTACGCTCTTTTTTGTCCATCAATGCAGATAATTGAAGTTGGGACAGCAAGAAGCAAGGGACTCAAGAAGAGCTCCACTTGAGAAGTATGTCTTGGTTTATAGCTATAGATAATAAAGGCAATGGGGGGAAGAGTCTTTTATGTTGTTGTGTAATGAAATTGTGTATGTTGACCATGTTCGGTTTATGGTTTGAACCTTGTTGTTGATCGCTTGCCATACTTGAATCTTCTTCTTCATATTGATATGCTAGGCTCTTTGATTAAGCAAGATCATGTGTTGGATATGATGAATGAGTAGGTATGCCTAATGTTTTATTTTTATCTAGTCTTTGATGAAATTTGATGGTTATAATGCTTATCTTGTTGATGATGTGTTATGGAATGCTTCCAAGTATGTTTGATGGTGTTTTGAAGTGAAAAAACAAAATTTTCTGCTGTTTGTGGGCAGGGTGTATCGAAACACCCTTAGCTGTTTTGAAACGGGTGCAAGAAATGGCCTGGGCGTTTCAGAACGGCTAAAAGTGTTTCGAAACACTTTGGCTACTGGAGGGGTCCGTTTCTGAACTGGTTTCGGAACATACCCGCGTATCGAAACGGTCAACACCGTTTCGAAACGAGCGTATGACACAGGTGTTTCTATACGGGTGTCAGTGTTTCGAAACGGGTGACCGTTGGACAGATTCTGCATGCTTTACATTTTAGTCCTGAAAGTTGTAATTGCAATTGCATGAGCTTGGGATGTCTTTTTAAGCTGAAATTTGGCAGGGAGGCTTGCAATATGATTAATTGAGGTTTGGTAAAACTAAAATCTTGAAAGTTATTTTATTTACCAAAATTTACATTTTGGTCCCTAATATTGTGATTTGTGCAATTGAGTCCCTTATCATGGTTTGATCGTTGTGCTATTCACGCATGTGTTTCTCAAGTGTACGCTTAGGGTTAATGTGCATCTAGATAAGATTAAAAAGAAAAAAGGGTCGTTAATTAAGGTTGACTTTCGGGTTGACTTTGGTTTTCCCTGTGTAATCTTCGTAGTTCGGGTCAACCGTCTAGGCCGGGCTAAGGGGGTTACATTTGGTGGTATCAGAGCCAATTTGCGAATATTTGGGGCGATGGTAAGTTGTGGTAAGTTGTTATAGTAAGTGTTGGATGTTTATTCTGTTGTGTGGTTGAAAGTTTGTTGAAAAATACGTTTCTTAGTGAATTGTTGATGTTTTTATCATGCTTTTTGGTTATGAATCTCCTGTGAGCTATTGTGAACATGTATTGGTGATATGCTGGTGTTGTGAGTTGATTTTCTGAATAATGAAAATGTGATGGGTGTGTTATGTTGATATTATGCTGTTGAGGGTGAATGTTGTTTGATGAAAGCATGATTGAAGTTTGCTGATTGATATGCTCGATGTTTGTGATATCAATGTTTTTATTGATTGTTATGTCGTATAAAAGGGGAGAATTTGGGATACACATTGCCTTATTATTATAGCTATTGTGTTATGTTGGAGTTGGAGTTGGAGTCTTGAATCCTTGCTTGAAGCTGGCCTGATCGTTTTGTTTGTTTTGTTATCATTGCTTTGTTAATAATAGCACGATGGAATCGATGAGAGAATGGCAGTTGGGTGAGATGGTTGCTGCTTTAGAGCATGTTGTTAAGGCGTGGAATTCACCTTTCGGTGGAGGTGTTTCGTCTCAGTCTTTAGTGCCTGGAGTTGAGGTAGTAAGGCAAGAAGAGGAAGCTGGTTCTATGATGAAGGGTTCATCACCTATGGTTCAGGAGGTGTCGAGAGCACCTCAGGTCGTGGTGAAAGTGAGGCCTTTAGACGTGCCGATTGAGGGACACGCGAGTTTGTCAAAACAACGTTTAAATGATTTGGGAGCTGTGGAGTATCATGGTTCGACACCTGAGGCGTTCGGGGCCTGGTTAGCCAGTATAATTCTGATTTTGGATCGAGAAGGCTGTGACTATGCATGTAAGCTGGGAAGTGTTGTCTCGTTGATGATGGAAGATGCTTGTGCCTGGTGGACATCTGTGGCGGTGGCAACGCATATCCACGATATAGACTAGGAGTTCTTTGTGTCTGCTTTTAATGGAAGATACCTTGGAGAGAAGTTCTCAAGGGTTAAGCAACGTGGGGGGTGTGGCGTCAGATTATGAAGGTGAGAAAAGTTTAAGCAAAAGAGTTGTGGGTACTGACCTCGAGAGCGGTCAGCGTAATAGGCTACGTGATGCAATGGTTTGCTTGAATCGAAGTCTGGGTAGTAGTGCAGATGTGGGTCAAGTGCTACATGATCAAGGAGTGGTAGCTCGGTTGCCGATGTGTAACCGTTGTGGAAGGTGTCATGTTGGAGGTTGTTGGGGCATGGGAGTTTGTTGGAACTGTGGTTCTAAGGAGCATGTGAAGCGAAATTGTCCTCAAGTGGTGAGATCAGCTTCAGTGGGTGCAAAAGGGTTTCAGAAGAGTCATGGGTACGGCCGAGACAGAGTTCGGAGGTGGCAAGAAAGGCAGAAGGGTGTGAGGAGCTTGGGGGATGGATCTTGTTGGAATTGTGGGTCTGTTGGACATTTGAAACGAAATTGTTTGGAGTTGGCTCGGGGTATTCAGGGTTCTTTAGAGCAAGGAGACGGTGATGACCTTAAAGTGTTGGTTGATGCTACGACGGTCCGGCTAGAGAATGATGGTTCTGCGAGGAAGAGAGCTTGTCTGTTGAAGCTTCAGAGCAGTGAGGTGATTACAGGTAACCTTGTTAAGTAATCTTTGCCCTAGTTATCTTTGTTTGGTTTCGGTTTGGATTCCCTTGCATAGTGGGTATGGTCTTATAGCTAGCAAGTTTGGGGTAGTAGCCGGTGTTGTTTTGAAAACAACTTTAGTGCGAAGAGGGCATTAGTGGGGTATTTTGTGATTAGCGGATTGTTAGAGTGGTAGAGTTGGACAAGTTAGAAGTGAGGTAAGAGGTTGTTCTTAGGCGGATTCTGAGGATGTTATTGGTGGGTGTGAACCACATACATGCACAGTTTAAACCATTTGTTATATATATATATATATATATATATATATATATATATATGTGTGTGTGTGTGTGTGTGTGTGTGTGTGTGTATATGTGTGTTGGTACATGCATACATGCGACATGACATTAGAGGTTTTGCATACATGTACACATGCATTGATAGGGCATATTGGTGACCATGCATACGAACGTTCACACTTGCTAATAGCTAGTTGGGTTCGTTAGTGTTGTGGTAGGATTAGGTTGGATGGTGGGTTTTAAGAGTTGTTTCGGTGTTAGGAGAATGTTAAAAGTAATGGAGGGTAGTAAGTGAGATGTCAATAATAGAGAGTGCGATCTAGCATGTTGGCAGTAGGAAAGTGTTTTGGTGCTTAAAGAGTTTAGCGGTGTGGTGGTGAGGAGATTATCGGTTGAAGTTAGAATCGGTCATAGTGGTTGTGAATAGCTAGTAGATGTGGTAGTTTCTTTGTGTTAAGTGATGTTGTAGGTTAGCAGATGTGTTTCCAGAGTGCTGAGGTGTCTTGGCGTTGATTTTTGCAATATGAGGGTTGTTTATGTAGGTGATGGTTCATAGCAATATTTGAAGAGTTGAGATGAGGTTGTCTTGAGGGTTGTAGGAAAGGTTTGGCCTGGATTGAGTAGAGGTTTCGTAATCTTATTATGGTTGTGTAGAATGGGCGGTATCCAGGTAAGGTTAGTGTTATGGTCAAAGCTTGACGTGGAAAGGCAATGTAAGTTCAAGGGCCATTGTTTGTTGGTCGGGTTCTTGTGAGAAGTGGTTTGCTTATCGTGTATAAGTAAATCTTTGCTAAAGTCAGCTAGGGGTACGTGGAACAACTAGTGGAGTTAAGGTTGGAGTTGTGACGTGGATTTCGAATGTTGTGTGAGTAGTTTTGGTGAGTCGTTATGGCAGTGATAGTGGCGGATGTGAAGTAATGTCGTAAATACATTGAGAAGTTTCAGTAAACAGTTGATGCTGAAGAAATTTTTGCTTGTTGTGGTAATCTTTGAAAGAAGTTGAGCAGTTTTGCAAGGGGGTTTTGGAAGCAATGAAGGTTGTGGGTCACATGGTGGCTGAAACTGGATGGGTTGGTGTCACCGTATGTGCGAGTTTGGGAGTTATGAGATAAGGTGGAGTATGTTGTAAAGATTTGAGGGTTCTTCGGGTTGTTTGGGCTAAGCGCAGTTTGGAAGTGTGAAAGGTTAAGCTGAGGTTAACATCTGAGTGTTCTGGAAGTTTTGAACAGTATGTAGTGGTGTTGGGTTTGGTTATATTGTAAGTTTGATTTGAGGATGAGTTGTTTTTGTGTGTTGTTTTGGGAAGGTTGTTATCGTGCTCTTTTCGCTGGTTGAATTTTCGAGGATGAAATTTCCTAAGAGGGGGAGAGTTGTAACACCCCAAATTTGAGCTTAGAAGTTTAGGGTCTGAACCTGACCGGTCTGAGAAACGGTTCGAATATAAAAGGAGGTTTTAGGGAAAACCTAGTTCGGGATGCTTTAAAAATATGGAAAAATATCTAAAAATCCTCTTTTAATATATATAAAAGAGTGGTGAAATTAATTTTAAAAAATAAGGTCTGGAAGTGCAACATTTCAAAATAGTGACTAAAATGCGATTTTTGAAAAGTTTAGTGGTGACTGTTTTGTAAGGATTGAAACTTTGAATCTTTAAGGAGCTAATTTACCCAAGAAAGATTTCTCCAGATTTTTCTTAAATTTAAGTGATTTAATTAATGTTTTAATTAATTAGATGAGGAGAGAAACTACCTTTTGATTAAATCATAACTAACTTTTCTTAAAACTTTCTCATTTCATTTTCTCTCAAAATTCCCTCATCCAAACACTTTTCTCCAGCATCTTTTCCATTAGTTTTCAATTCAATTGATGAGGATTCAATCAACAATTGATTTCTAATCCTTTCTACATCAAAACCTATTGATTTGCTTATTGAATTTTCAAGGAATTTGTCTCTAAACAAGGAGAAATCTACATTTAGAGGTAAGGTTCTTCTTCTTCTCTAAATACTCAGTTCTTTATTGAAATTCCCAAGTTCTCAATCCTTAAATTAAGTTTTATAAAAGGTTTTAATGATATGAACTTGATTTTGGCTTAAAACTCAAGATTTGGAAATAATCTTGAAGAAATTCGTGGTGATTGTTTGGGCTTTTTTTTGAGATGGCTTTTAAATGTATTTTGGATGTTTAATGATGTGTAATTGAGGTTTGATCAATGCAATCCTGAATAGGTTGAATTCCCTAAGTTTTTGCTTATGAAAATGGTGGTTTTTGGGGTGATCTTGGTGTTCTGTTATAGCTGGAGGTATAAGGACGAGTTTAGGTTCATTTTGGATGTTAATTGATGTTTAGAAATGGTTAGAAGTGATGGATCTTGGCTGGGTTATGTTTTGGAAGAGTTTGGAGGTGATTTCAATTGTGTTTGGTAGCCGAAATGTTAGATTTATGTAGAGCAACGAGTTTAGGTGTGTTGCTGGTGATTTTAATGCATGGCGATGCATTAATCCTCTGTTGTTATGTGATTAAAACAGGGGAGAGTGATCCAGAAGCAATAGAGGTGGCGTTGGAGGTTTCAGATGCTTAGAAGGCTTGTCGGCTAGCATAGTTTTGTGTATCGGTGAGTGGAAAAGAGTTTTCCAGCTTTGGAACATTTTGAAAGAGGTTTCGGGAGCTTAGTTTAAGTCTAAACAACTTAGCTAAGCTCAAGAGTAAGTGAATGGAATTTCTCTCTTGGATTGTGCTATGTTTTGGTTTTAAATGCACATGGGAAGGTTGTGTTTTAATTACTGTTTTTAAGCATGTTTAGACATGGTTTAATGTTGGTTTATTAATTTCATTATGATAAAGATGTACTAGGTAAGTGATCTTTGGCTTGCATGCGTTGAATGCATATGATTTTAAGCATGTGGTGCTTGTGGAAATGGCATTGTAGTTATGCTTGTTAAAACAGTGGATTAAAGTGGTAAAATGGTTATATTGGCATTTGATGTATGTGGTTTGTGGTTACTTTAATCGGATATAGTTAGCCGGCTATAGGATTGGGTGCACCTTGAATAAAGTTGCCTTGGATGTTGAGGGGTTGTGATTGTACCGTAAACTCCATCCAAGTATCCTAACGAGAGAGGTAAGATCACAAAGGTGGTTAAAAGTCCGTGTGTGGATCTTGGTAAGCTCACAACGGTGGTTAAAAGTCCGTGTGAGGATTTTGGTAAGATCACAACGGTGGTTAAAAGTCCGTGTGTGGATCTTGGTAAGATCACAACGGTGGTTAAAAGTCCGTGTGTGGATCTTGTGTTATGTGTCTCGTACTCTCGCTAGTGAGTTATACAACTACCGATGAGTGATGTTGAGGGGTTGTGATTATACCGCTAAACTCCATCACGGGTGTTGAGGGGTTGTGATTGTACCGGTAAACTTCACCTTGTCTTGTTCGGTAGTGTGTATGAAGCGTGTGGGACAACGCTTGTAATCCGCGTATCCGATTGTGTCTTGTGTTGTGATGGTTTGTGATTTATCGCCTAATAGCCAATATAACGTAATTGAATGAAATGAAGCGAGAGATGCTTGAAAATGATGCAAGGTTGCATGGGAATATGTAAATGGTGCAAGAATGCATGTGATACTCGTTAAGCATGAACAAATGTATATCTTTTATTGTGAATGGTGCATATGTGCATAGAATCTCATAAGTGCATTGAAGTCTTGAGAAGGCTTGATTTTAAAAATGCATGTAATGTAAATATTGCCTTTGTACTTCATGCGTTTTGCATTTGTCGAATGCATGAGATAGTTAGAAGGAACAATTGGTTTTCAAAAGGGTATTTTGCTTTGAAATGATCATCAAGCATGAGAAAAGTATGTTGTGAAGTGGAAATGTTTTCCAAGGAAATTGAGTTGAACTTTGCATGAAGTGTTCATGTATGGAAAGGTTTAAATGTTAGTATTTGCAAGAATGCGGTTTGGGGTGAGTTGTTTAGCTTTTCAAAGTTAAAGGTTGGTTTTCATGTTGAGCAATGCATGATTTAAAGTAATGTTGTTTCAAAGGAGGTTATCAAACAAGGCTTTGGTTCATTGAATTGTAACTACATTTAAAGAAGGATTTTATGATTCGCTGCATTGATGGTGTTTTGGTTTTGAGCATTCCTCACTAAGCATTATGTGCTTACGCTCTTTTGTGTCCATCAATGCAGATAATTGAAGTTGGGACAGCAAGAAGCAAGGGACTCAAGAAGAGCTCCACTTGAGAAGTATGTCTTGGTTTATAGCTATAGATAATAAAGGCAATGGGGGAAGAGTCTTTTATGTTGTTGTGTAATGAAATTGTGTATGTTGACCATGTTCGGTTTTATGGTTTGAACCTTGATGTTGATCGCTTGCCATACTTGAATCTTCTTCTTCATATTGATATGCTAGGCTCTTTGAATGAGTAGGTATGTCTAATGTTTGATTTGTATCTAGTCTTTGATGAAATTTGATGGTTATAATGCTTATCTTGTTTGATGGTGTTTTGAAGTGAAAATGAGAATTTTCTGCTGTTTCTGGGCAGGGTGTATCGAAACACCCTTAACTATTTCGAAACGGGTGCAAGAAATGGCCTGGGCGTTCCGGAACGGCTAGAAGTGTTTCGAAACACTTTGGCCACTGGAGGGGTCCGTTTCTGAATTGGTTTCGGAACATACCCGCGTATCGAAACGGTCAACACCATTTCTAAACAGGCGTACGACACGAGTGTTCTATACGGGTGTCAGTGTTTCAAAACGGGTGACCGTTGGACAGATTCTGCATGCTTTACATTTTAGTCCTGAAAGTTGTAATTGCAATTGCTTGATCTTGGGATGTCTTTTAAAGCTGAAATTTGGCAGGGAGGCTTGGAATATGATTAATTGAGGTTTGGTAAAACTAAAATCTTGAAAGTCCTTTTATTTACCAAAATTTACATTTTAGTCCCTAATATTGTGATTTGTGCAATTGAGTCCCTTATCAAAGTTTGATCGATGTGCTATTCACGCATGTGTTTCTCAAGTGTATGCTTAGGGTTAATGTGCATCTAGATAAGATTAAAAAGGAAAAAAATGGGCGTTAATCAAGGTTGACTTTCGGGTTGACTTTGGTTTTCCCTGTGTAATATTCGTAGTTCGGGTCAACCGTCTAGGCCGGGCTAAGGGGGTTCCAGTTTTAGACACATCAAAGTAGGGGATTAATGCAATATCATGCATTGAAATCTTCAGCCAACACTCCTAAACTCGCTGCTCTACCAAAAACCAACATTTCGACTACCAAACACCTCCAAACACTTCCAAAACTTAACCCAGCCAATATCCATCACTTCTAACCATTTCTAAACATCAATTAACATCCAAAATAAACCTAAATTCGTCCTTATACCTCCAGCTATAACAGAACACCTCAAAAACCACCATTTTTATAAGCAAAAACTTAGGAAATACAACATATTCGGGATTCGATTGATAAAACCTCATTTCTAACATCATTAGACATCCAAAATACATTAAAGAAATATCTCAAAACAAAACCCATTCAATTACAACGAAAATCTTCAAGATCTCTTCCAAATCTTGAGTTTTAAGCCAAAATCAAGTTTCTAACATTAAAACCATTTATAAAACTTTAATAAAGGATTGACAACTTGGGAATTTCAGTAAAGAACTGAGTATTTAGAGGAGAAGAACATTCTTACCTCTGAATGGTGATTTCTCCTTGATTTGGGCAAAATTCCATGAAAATTCAATGTGGAAATCAAAAGGATTTGATGCAAGATTGATTATGAACCAATAGATGATAGAAATCTCATCAATTGAAGTGAAGATCTATGTGAATTTTGCTGGAGAAAATGTGTTTGGATGATGTGATTTTCAGAGAAAAAGGAATGAGAGAAAATTAGGAAAATGTAGTTATGAAAATCCAAAAAGTAGTTTTCCTTTTCTTTTATTTAATTAAAACATTAATTAAATCACCCAAATTAAGGAAAAATCTGGAGAAAACATTTTGGGTAAATTAGCTCCTTAAAGATTCAAACTTTCAATCCTTTACAAAACAGTCACTACTAAACTTTGCAAAAATCGCATCTTGGTCACTACACCGAAATGTAGTATTTCCAAACCTAATTATGTAAAATTGATTTCACCACTCTCTTATATATATTAAATGGGGATTTTTAGATATTTTTCTATATTTTTAAAGCATCCCGAACTAGGCTTTCCCTAAAACCTCCTTTTATATCTGAACCGCCTCTCAGACCGGTCCAGTTCAGACCTTAAACTTCTAAGCCCAAAATTGGGGTGTTACAACTCTCCCCCTCTTATGAAATTTCGTCCTCGAAATTTACCTGGAGGAGAAAGATAAGCAAACTCCTCCTTCATGTCATCCTTCCTTTCCCACGTGGCTTCCTCAACACCACAATGTCTCTACAACACCTTAACCAACTCAATGGTCTTACCTCGAAGAACTTTACTGTCTGAATCCATAATATCAATCGGCTCCTCGTCATAGGTCAAATCTGGATTCAACTCCACTTCCTCCACATGCATAACATGCGAAGGATCTGATCTATACCTCCGAAGAATAGAGACATGAAACACATCATGTATCTTTTCCAACTCTTGTGGTAACCTCAGCTTGTACGCAACAGGACCCACACGTCCAATCACCTCGTATGTTCCAATATACCTAGGGCTCAACTTACCCTTCCGGCCAAACTTCATCACCTTCTTCCAAGGTGAAACCTTCAAGAACACGCGGTCACCCACTGCAAACTCAATCTCCTTACGCTTTAAATCCGCGTAAGACTTTTGTCGATTAGAAGCTGTCTTCAACCGCTCACAAATGAGCTTCACCTTCTCGGTGGTTCCCTTCAACAAAGCTGGCATTGAGACCAACTTTTAACCTGTTTCAGCCTAGCAAAGAGGAGTTATGCACTTCCTTCCATACAAGGCTTCATAAGGTGCCATTTGAATACATGCCTGGTAGCTATTATTATAAGCAAACTCCACCAAAGGCAAATGCTTCTCCCAAGAGCCTTGAAACTCAATCACACAGCACCTCAACATGTCCTCAAGCACTTGGATAACACGCTCAGACTGTCCATTCGACTGTGGATGATAAGAAGTACAGAAATTCAACCGTGTACCCAGAGCTTGATGCAAACACTCCCAAAAACGCGATGTGAACCTCGGATCTCTATCCGACACTATAGATTTTGGCACACCATGTAGTCGCACAATCTCAACAATGTACAGCTCTACAAGCTTATCCAAAGTATACGTAGTATGCACAAGTAAGAAATGTGCACACTTCATAAGGCGATCCACAATCACCCACACCGAATTCTTCTTCGATGGCGACAAAGGCAACCCAGACACAAAGTCCATGGTGATTCTTTCCCACTTCCATTCAGGGATCCTCAAGGGTTGCAACAACCCTGAAGGAAACTAGTGCTCAGCCTTAACCCGCTGACAAACCATACACTTACTCACATACTCTGCAACATCTTTCTTCAAACCCACCCAATAGTACTCATCCTTTAAATCACGATACATCTTTGTACTACTAGGGTGCATAGCAAAAGGACTACTATGAGCTTTAGACAGAATAGTACGCCTCAACTCCACATCATTTGACACTACTATCCGCCTTTCGAAACATAAAACTCCATCATCATTAAAACAGAAAACCGATGGTCTATCCTCAGCAATATCCTGAACATGTGGCACCAAAGAATCATCCAACAACTGCTTATCATTGATCAACAGAACCAAAGATGGTTTCACTTGCAATTCAGCCATAAGACCTCCATCTTGCGAAATGCTCAAGCTAGAAAACATAGCCCTTAGTTCTATCGCCACCTTCCTACTCAAGGCATCCGCTACAACATTAGCCTTTCCCGGATGGTACACGATCTTCAGATCGTAATCCTTAAGCAACTCCACCCAACGTCGTTGCCTAAGATTCAATTCCTTCTGAGACATCAGATACTTCAGACTTTTATGATCCGTGTACACAGTACATTTCTCACCATACAAAAATGTCTCCAAATCTTCAAAGCAAAAACCACAGCAGCTAACTCAATATCACACGTAGGATAATTGTGTTCATGCACCTTCAACTGACGCGATGCATAAGCCACCACCTTACCCTCTTGCATTAGCACACACCCCAAACCAACATATGATGCGTCACTATACACCACGAACTCTTTTCCCGATTCATGCTAAACCAAGATAGGAGCTCGTGTTAGAGCTGCCTTAAGCTTCTCAAAAGCTTGTTGTCTCGCTTTCGTCCACTCATATTTAACATCCTTTTGCAACAACTTTGTCAAAGGGGCAGCAATCTTTGAGAATCCATCCACAAACCTCTGGTAATATCCTGCCAACCCAAGGAAACTACGGACTTCATGAACAGACTTAGGGGGTTTCCAATTCATCACCGCCTCAACCTTCTGATGATCAACACGAATCCCCTCAGCAGAAACCACATGACCAAGGAAAACAACTTCCTTAAGCCAAAATTTGCATTTGCTCAGCTTAGCATAAAGCTGATTTTCCAACAGCGCCTGCAACACAATCCTCAAATGCTCCTCATGGTCTTCCTCAGTACGAGTACACAAGGATATCGTCAATGAACACAACAACAAACTTTTCCAAGTTTTCATGGAACACTCTATTCATCATGTCCATAAAAGCTGCAGGAGCATTCGTCAAGCCAAACTGCATTACAAGGAACTCATAATGCCCATACCTCGTTCTAAAGGCTGTTTTTGGCACATCCACATCTTTCACCTTAAGTTGGTAGTACCCTAACCTTAAGTCAATCTTGGAGAACACAGCCGCTCCCCGAAATTGATCAAAAAGATCATCAATCCTCGGAAAAGGATACCGATTCTTGATAGTCAACTTGTTCAGCTGATGATAATCAATACACATTCTCATAGTGCCATCCTTCTTCTTCAAGAACAAAACAGGTGCACCCCATGGTGACACACTAGGCCGAATAAAACCACGGTCAAGCAACTCCTGAAGCTGCATCTTCAACTCGTTCAACTCCTTAGGTGCCATGCGATAGGGAGCAATGGACACTGGAGTTGTGTTTTTATACAGCTCAATTCCAAACTCCACCTCTCGACTAGGCGGCAATCCAGGTAACTCCTCCGAAAACACTCCAGGAAACTCTCGTACGGTTCTGATATCCTGAACACGCAATTCCTTTGAACTAGGATTCATCACAAAGGCTAGGTAAGCCTCGCAACCTTGCCTCAGCATTCGGCTTGCTTCCAACGTCGACACCACATTGGCAAGAAACTTCACATTCTCACCAACCACCACCACTTCGTAATCATTCGCTAGTTTCAGCGAAACTCGCTTACTTTCAAAATCTACTACAGCTCGATGCTCAACAAGTCAATCCATACCAAGGATTACATCAAAACCATAGAATGGCAACTCCATGAGATCAACAAGAAAAACATGGTTTTGCACTTTCAAGGGACATCTTCTATATAACTTTCGTGTTACAACTATCTCACCAAAGGAACTAGTCACACGCATACCAACATCCAAAGACTCAACCAGTAAACCAAGCATTTGAGCATGTTCACGCAATATGTATGAGTGTGTAGATCCAGAATCAATCAAAGCTAACAAGGATAAAGACTGAAGAGCAAAAGTACCTGCGATCACATCGATGTCGTTGCGCTCCTCGCGCTGAGCATACACCCTTGTCGGTCCTCCTCCCTCAGGTCGAACAGCTACCACGTGAGCAATACCTCGTTGTCCCTCCTCCCTTCTCTGGAAATTCCCTCGACCACGCCCACGACCTATCTGATGTGCAACTACCCCAAGAGCACGTCCCTGACCACCATCGGCCAACAAAGAACACTCCCTCCTCATGTGGTCTGCCGAACCACAATTCCAACATGAGTTACCTGTCGCTGCAACAGGAGCTTGAACCTCTCTCGCTGCTCGAGGACAATCTCGCTTCAAATGGCCACGAGATCCACACGTCCAGTACGTGTTCTGATCAGCCCTCATCCTATCTCCCTGAACAGGCATACCATGTCCCCCATTACCACGCCTAACAGTAGACTGATACCTCATATCTCGTCCTCTCTTGTTCCGTCCACCACTAGAACTATGATCAGCGGCTCTTTTTCCCGAGCTAGAACTAACGCCTCTGGAAGACAAACCCAAATTCTGCTCGATGTCCTTCGCTCGACACACAAGCACATCAAAATCTGTAGAATCAGCCGCAAGCATAAAAGTCTTCACCTCCGCTACCAATCCATAACAGAAACGTTCACACCTCTCCCGCTCATCAGGGATTAGCTCAGGCGCATACTGACTAGGGCGGACAAACTGGATTTCATACTCAGCTACTATCATACTGCCTTGCACAAGAGACATAAATTCTCTTTTCTTCTCATCAAGGTATCGCACACCCAGATACTTCCGCTTGAACGCATTCAGGAAAAACGTCCAAGTTACATCATTGTTCTCCATTCCAGAGATAGTGGTCGTCCACCACGTATAAGCATCACCATGCAGCAGTGACACCACACAACCCAACTTCTGCACATTATTGCAGTTCATTTGCCCCAAAATCCTCTTGGTACTCTCCATCCAAGACTCAGATCCCTCCGGAGACAAACCGCTGAACTCAGTCCCTCCCAGACTACGAAGACGCTCCAAAGGCAATCTCACATTAGCATCATCCTGATGCGCAGCTACATGAGCTCTAGCTACTGCTGCCTGAAAGGCTCCAGCAATAGCCTGAATCAACACAGTCATGTCAGGAGCAACTTGCCTCTGCACACCTTCAGGTCCAGCGACCGCAGCATCAGCACCAGCATTACCAGCTCCAGCACCCTCACCACCGGGTGGTCCACCACCAGGAGGATGAGGTAAATCAACAACATTCTCAGCATTCTCTTTATTTTCATTCTGAGCCATAGCTCTTGTATTCATTCTCATCTCTCTACGTGGCCCCATTTACACGAAAACAATGCACTGACACAAATGCAATAAACATAATTAGGCTCAATAAGGTAAGTAATCCAAGTACTCAAGATCTTTTTCGAAAACAAGTTCCTTTCATTAGTTTTGACTTGGCAATGAGATCCCCTAATACACTCCAACATAGCATAACATCACAATTGAAACCATGCATCACGATGCACACAACATTCTTTTACTCAAAAGGCACATCATGCAATTACACATACAACATCCACATCACTAATCCCAATTACACGAGAACCAAGCTCTGACACCAACAAATGTAACCCCCTTAGCCCGGCCTAGACGGTTGACCTGAACTACAAAGATTACACGGGGAAAACCAAAGTCAACCCGAAAGTCAACCTTGATTCACAACCCTATTTTTTCTTTTTAATCTTGTCTAGATGCACATTAACCCTAAGTGAGTTCCCGTAAAACTTATTTGAGAAAGGCACAACGATCGGATAACAAACAGGGACTCAATTGCACATAATATAAGTTTAGGGACCAAAAAGTAATTTCTATAAATTAGAGGGTCTTTATTGATTTTAATGTTATCAATATGAAATTAGTCATATTACATGCTTCTCTGTCAAATTTCATCTTAAAAGAACATCTCCAACTCAAGCAATTTCAACTTCAACATTCGGGACTAAAATGTAAAGCTTGCAAACTTCAGCACCATTCAAATCACTGCCCAACGGTCACCTGTTTCGGAACTTCCACCTTTTGTATCGAAACGAGGATCGAAACGACATTGAACGTTCCGATACGCAGGTAGGTTCCGAGACTGGTTCCGAAATGAGGCCTTCCAATAGCCAAATCGTTTCGAAACATCCCTTAGCGTTTCGAAACGCGAAGGCCATTTCAGGCCCCCATTTAGAAACACTAGAGAGTATTTCGATACGGTTTGCCCAGATTCAGCAGCAAAATATGGTTTTTCATGCATAAACCCAATCAAACACAACTTAATGACTCTCTAATCATTCCAGCAAGTCATCATACATAAATGGTACACATTTAGATCACCTTAACACATTCATATCATCAAATAAGAAATCTCACAAGTCTAGAGGCATGCTTCCTATTATCAAAACCCAATAGACAAACAAATTTCAAAACAAGCATTTAAAGGCCATTTACAATTCTAACCAACAAAGGCAAACATGTCACAACCTTAGGGAGTTCAACACATCTCCCAAAACAAATCTTAGGTTCCCATTGCCAATTTTATCAAAACTAATAGTGTTTGAAAACTTCACCATACGTGAGCTTAGACTTCCTTGGATGAACTTAGCTTCCTTGATGCCCAAAGCACCTCAAATATCTGCATTATTGGTAAAAGAGAGCGTAAGCACAAATGCTTAGTGAGGCATGCTCTAAATAAAACTAATACCATAATGCATTTTTAGGAAACACTTTTAACAAAGCTTTTAAACCACATGCTCATCTCTTTCTCATGCTACCTTGCATCCTTTTCAAGCATCTCATGCTTTTTACATTCAAATATGTTATATTGGCTTTCAAGTGATAGTTCATAATCATTTCAACACAAGACACAATTGGATACGCAGATTACAAGCGTTGTCCCACACGCTTCATACACACTACCGGACTACACAAGGTTCAAACTCAAGAGCAATCCCTCCATTGATGTGACACCCGTGGTGGAGTATAACGATACAATCTCAACCCCTCAACACCACTCATCGATAGTTGTATAATTCCACTAACGAGAGTAAGGGACACATAATACAAGATCCACACACAGAATTTACAACCACCGTTGTGATCTATCCTCAATCGTTAGGGTACTTGGATGGAGTTTACGGTACAACCACAACCCCTCAACATCCAAGGCGACTTTACTTACGGTGCACCCAATCCTATAGCCGGCTAACTATATCTGATTCAAGTACTTTAAAACCATTTCATCACTTGCCAATATACATCAAATACCATCATCAATTCACAGTTTTAAAGCATTACTCAAAGCCACGTATCATCATGCATCTCCATGCATCTTAACCATATTAATAACATGTCAAACCAAAGATCTCTTACCTTGAGCATCCTTCAATACATGACTTTCAAAACCAGCATTAATCATGCTAAAACATGCTTTCAAAACAGTAATTAAATATGCATTTCATAACCAATGCATCAAACCATAACCTAGCACATCCGAGGGAGTTTTTCCGAAAACTTACTCTTGAGCTGAGCTAAGTTTTTTAGACTTAAACTAAGCTCCCAATACCTCCAAATAATCATCTCAAGCTGGAAAACCAACTCCACTCACCAATTTCGTTTCGCTAGCTTGCTGAAACGCCAATTAAGCTTCCGGATCAACTCCAAAAGTGTCCGAAGATGTCTCCCCTATTTTAGACACATCAAAGCAGAGGATTAATGCATCATCATGCATTGAAATCTTCAGCCAACACTCCTAAACTCGCTGCTCTACCCAAAACCAACATTTCGGCTACCAAACACAACCGAAAACACCTCCAAACTCTTCCAAAACTTAACTCAGACAAGATCCATCACTTCTAACTATTTCTAAACATCAATTAACATCAAAAATAAACCTAAACTCGTCCTTATACCTCTAGCTATAACAGAACACCAAGAACACCTAAAAAACCACCATTTTCATAAGCAAAAACTTAGAAAATACAACCTATTCGGGATTAGATTGATAAAACCTCATTTCTAACATCATTAGACATCCAAAATACATTAAAGAACTATCTCAAAATAGAGCCCAATAAATTACAACGAAAATCTTCAAGATCTCTTCCAAATCTTGAGTTTTAAGCCAAAATCAAGTTTCTAACATTAAAACCATTTATAACACTTTAATAAAGGATTGACAACTTGAGAATTTCAGTAAAGAACTGAGTATTTAGAGGAGAAGAACATTCTTACCTCTGAATGATGATTTCTCCTTGATTTGGGCCAAATTCCATGAAAATTCAATGTGGAAATCAAAAGGATTTGATGCAAGATTGATTAGGAACCAATAGATGATAAAAATCTCATCAATTGTAAGTGAAGATCAATGTGAATTTTGCTAGAGAAAATGTGTTTGGATGATGGGATTTTGAGAGAAAAATGAATGAGAGAAAACTAGGAAAAGGTAGTTATGAAAATCCAAAAAGTAGTTTTCCTTTTCTTTTATTTAATTAAAACATTAATTAAATCACCCAAATTAAGGAAAAATCTGGAGAAAACATTTTGGGTAAATTAGCTCCTTAAAGATTCAATGTTTCAATCCTTTACAAAACAGTCACTACTAAATTTTGCAAAAATCGCATTTTGGTCACTACACCGAAATGTAGTATTTCCAAACCTAATTTTGTAAAATTGATTTCACCACTCTCTTATATATATTAAATGAGGATTTTTAGATATTTTTCTATATTTTTAAAGCATCCCGAACTAGGCTTTCCCTTAAACCTCCTTTTATATTCGAACCGCCTCTCAAACCTGTCCGGTTCAAACCCTAAACTTCTAAGTCCAAAATTGGGGTGTTACAAAAACGACCAGTAAGGTCACTTACGTTTTCGATCTGTAAACTTTTGGTCACTAAAACGTTTATTGCCGTTAAACTTTAGCGGAAGGCTGATATGTCATAATAAAAAGAAGGATAAATTACCTAGATAATCCCTAAACTATTATTTCACTTCTATTTTGTTGTTCTAGATATAAATGGCATGAACTTATCCTGCTTTTGTTGTTTCATGAGACATCAAAAGCGGGAAGGTATCTAAAATTTATTTCTTCACATAGCTTTTTGAATGGTTCTTTCCTGTTGTTTAGCTTATTTTCCATTCCAGTGGTATGTAAATTTGTAATCTAGTATTGTTATCCAATAAACTAAACCTTTTTAATGAGGTAATGGATTAAATGTGTAATTATACAAATTGTTTTTATTTCGATGGTCAAAATAAAACTGAAGTAATAGTTTAGGGATTATCTACGTAATTTATCATTCTTTTTATTATGACATATCAACCTTCCGCTAAAGTTTAACAGGAACAACAAACGTCTTAGTGACCAAAAGTTTATAGATAAAAAACGTAAGTGACCTTACTGATCGTTTTTGAAAATCGGTGACCAACTCTGTACAACAGGGAAACATAAGTGACCATCCCAATAGTTAACCCTTTTTTTAATATGAGACACAAAAAAAGAAAAAATATTTCTATTCCAAGAACACCCAAAGCATGAATCTTACTAATTTGATGAAAAAAATACTCCTCAAGAGTGCACTAACCTCAATTACACAAGAAACAAACTTTCAGGCTACTCCTCTACAGTCTTAGCCTTGTCTTTACCTTTATAGGACTCTACTACCTCTTTAGCTACCAAAACTCATGAGAAATACAAGACAAATCATTAAAAATGAAGTGGAAAGAATACATGTACGAATTTAAAAAAATGAAGAACGGCTTATGAAACTTGTTCAAATCCTTCCTCAACTCAAATACTCTCTTGGGACCACTTGTGTAGCCAATTATTTCTCCAAATGGTTAAATTACATAATTGGTCGGCCAAACTCCTTAACTTATTCAAAATCCTTTTTTAAACTTGATCTAGTCCCAACTTCTTTAGAATCCCAATCTCAGTCCATTACTAAACAATAAATCACAAAAGATAAAGATAATTAATTTGAAACACAATGGCTTTGGTTGAATTATGTTTTATCTTATGAATAATCTCATATTTATCTCATGCATTTACCCTTAAGATAATTTCGAATTTTGACTTTAAGATAATGCAAATCTGCCTTCTAGAAGCAGATGTACCATCGAATTATGTTGCATCAGACTTGGACCGTGCCGTGCCCACGACTCATGCCATGACATCCAACGAACATTCAAATTCTTCCTTTTATTAATGGTTCTGGACTGATTAATCTAATGAAGTTCCTAGTCATAAACAAGCCAAAAAAGAAAAGAATGAGTAATATACAAGTGAAAATGAGAAATAAATAACAGTAAAAAAATTCAATATTTTACGCTTATCAAGAAATCAAAAAACAGTCTTGCGAACCAAACATCCTTATAAATTTGCTAATAACATTTCTTAGATATTTTATTAGGATTTGGAGCTCAAAGATCAGAAAAGGAATTTGGGGATTTTTGTTTATTAGTGTTTTGAGAAATCAGATAAAATGAAAAGTGGATTCAATGTACTTTGTTTACGTTCCTACTTTATAAACAATAATAAAGAGAAAGAAAAGAATAACATTGATAACAAATGGTTAAAACTAATTCCTAATTTTGAAACCTAATTTCTAATTTGTACAATTGTCTACTTCTAATAGTCCCTCAAGGTGGAGCCTACAAGTTTTGTATGCCCAGCTTGCTTATGAAACTAGAAAAAGTAGAAGGTAGAAGAGCTTTAGTAAAACAATCTGCCAGCTATTGTTGAGAAGAGACTGGTAGAAGCTTGATGATGCCCTTTTGAATTTTCTCCTTATAAGGTGACAATCAATCTCAATGTGCTTTGTACGTGCATGTTGCACTGTGTTTTTAGCAATTTTAATAGGAGAATGATTGTCACAGTATAAGTTGGCTGGAGTTACTTTTATTTTCAAATCAAATTGTTATCCGTCTGAGGATGAATGCAAACTTATTTGAAAGGAACAAAATGTATTTGAAAATAAAGTCAACTTTTCGACTTTGAAAAGCGTACTTTGCTCTTTAGGAAGGATGTCCCTCTATTTCAAAAAGTAAGCGAAAATTGTACTCCAACGATTCATGAGGCTATCTCGTAGACCCTCTAATAAAAGAATATTGTCTTAAGATTTTATTCAAAAAGTAAAACATGTGATGCAAGTGGAGTTAACAAGAAAATGCAAATGATGAGTAAAAATACAAATGTCATGCATGATGCAAATAACAAAGTTATGGCCCTTAAAAGGAGTTTTAAATTTTTTAATTAAAAGAAATTGGAAAATTTATTATCATCGAGAAAAAATTCTTTCATTTGAATGATTTTATGAAATTGCACTCCAATGATTCAGGAGAACATTATGTGAATCAATCTCATAAAAGAGTTGTCTTGAAAACAAATGGTTAAAGGTGAGATTTTAATCAAAGCAAAAGTTCCCAACAATCGAAATAAAAAGATAAATAACATGGCGAACCATACATCCATATAAATTTGCTAATCACCTTGCTTAGATAATATATGTCAATCGCAAATGACACCACAATCCCAGCCCACAAGTTGCAACCAACCGACAAAATCTAGAAAAAATCAAATGTCCCACAACTTCAAAATAGCTTCATGACATCAACTCAACAAGAAAGCCGTAAAATCAGTGGACAAAAGAAAAAAAAATCAAAGCAGTTGTGAACACCAACACCGAAAGTGGTCCAAAATTTCTAGGCATCCAAAAACGGAAATATTACTACTTCTTAATATTTCCTTATCGATGCATGCGGACCACATTCATTTTTTCTTCTTTTGCATAAATGACCACATTCATTTTAATTGTTTATTTGATAGGATGTGTTTAGAACGGACTAACACACATTGATACATACCAGTAATATTATATATAGTTAAATATCATTAATTTTTAGTGACTTAATACAAAATTAAGCATTCCAGCTATATCTTTTTTGAACTTTAGGTGTCTAAAGTATTTTTTTCGGTAAAAATAGGTGCCTAAAGTTTTAATCAATAAAATTTTAAGTGCCCGACCGTTTAAAAAAATGTTACCCAATAAGAACATGAGACGTTGCATGTTTTTTATTTATTCTTTTTCAATAAGAACATGACACGAGGTATTAGAGATTTGGGGTTTTTTGAGAATTTTAAGTACCCCACTTGATTTGTTGCGGTATGAGATTTTCAAAGAATTAAATGGGATTTTCGATGAGTTAATATAAATTTTTCATGGAAATATTAGAATTAACCCCACTTAATTTGTTTGGGTATCGGGTCAACAATATTTATATTATAGTGGTATAAAAATTCTCGTACCTCATACTCTATTCTGACCCTATTATATGAAAATCATGACTCTGGCACTGTCTTTAATATATATTTCTAATTATAGATCACTCAATCCCCATAGATTAGTCCAAATCAAGGCTGATTTGAAAGAATATTTCATTTTTGTGAATTAATTGAAAATGTACCTCCATAATAGATTAGGTAGAAAAATACCCTACATTCAGTCCACGTAAGGTGTCTCGCGTTTAGGTAGACGCGACTTACATTACCGTGCTTAGCTAAACGCGTATTTCATCCGATGTGGCATCACAATATGAATAATCAGATATAATATTAGTAGAATAGGATTCACGTTAATATGATACCCAACAGTGATATTTTTCATGAGAAAAAAGGTTGAGAATAAAAAAATGAATTTCAAGTATTTTTTAATACAAATACAACAGTACAATGAAACTACAATAATTATGTGTGAGGATCTGACATATTAGGACATTTGTTCTTGGTGTGTCCTGAGTTCCTACATTTACTGTAATTTTTAGTTCCTCCAGTTTTTTTCGAGGAATCATACCCTTGTCACAAAAAATTTGGATACAATTTGGATGACTTTTTTCTCACGTCAAAGTGTAGAATCTGGCGGTATTTTAGGCTTATCGACAAGTACATCACGATCACGTTCATTTTTGATCGGATGGAACTCTATTCTTTGACCTTGAATACGTTTTCAAGTTTGTATATCGGATCAACAATGTCATCCAGTCAACCCAAACATATGAACAAGCGGCGATGGTGTGAGCACATGGATATTTGAAAGTTTGAAAGATTTCACAATCACACGATCTTTAAGCTATATTAACCACGTATGCGTTTTTCTCTATCTCTTCCAGGGGTCTTGAAAATTCTATAACGCGAAATAAATGACGTCGATGAGAAAAGCATATCGCACCCACTGAGTTTGCATGCAGCACGTAAGCTGACAATTTTTCGAAGAAGTCTGGATTTACTTGATGGCCACCTGCCATCTTGTCGATAGCTTTTTTCTTAGGGTTGCAATAAAAGGTAGCCAATCGATAATATATAGCTTTGACAACGGGCGTGATAGACAAATGATGTGTTCTCTTTAGAGATGAATTAATTGTCTCAGCCAAGTTCGTTGTCATATGCACATATTGATGACCCTCATCAAATAATCAAACCCCAAACACTCAACTAGAAACCTATAACCTCTAAATAAAGTATTTGAGAAATTATGAAATTATAATATTATAATGTCATAAAGTAATTTTTTTCCATTTAAATTATTAATTTTTTATTTAAAATATTTTTGTTAAATAAATTATTCATTATTAATTTATTAAATTATATATAAGAATAAATATGTATATATATACATATATAATCAATTTAAAGTGTTGATAAATATAAACTATATTTGAGGTGGAGGGGTTTTAGGTTTCAAGTTGAATGTTTGGGGTTATGAGATTAGTTTTTGATTAGGGGATTAGGCTTGCACTTCAATTATTATTGTTTGTAAGATTTAGGGGTTGAGGCTTGAGGTGAGGGGTTCTAGGTTTCAAGTTGAATGTTTGGGGTTATGGGATTAGTTTAGGGATTAAGGGATTGGGCTTGCACTTCAATTATTATTGTTTGTAAGATTTAGGGGTTGAGGCTTGAGGTGTAGGGGTTATAGGTTTCAAGTTAAGTGTTTGGGGTTATGGGATTAGTTTAGGGATTAAGGGATTAGTCTTGCACTTTAGTTATAGTGTTTGTAAGATCTAAGGGTTGAGGTTTAGGGTTTAGGGATATATGTTTCAAGTTGAATGTTTTGGGTCATGTGATTAGTTTAGCGATTCGGAGTTTAGGGGATTAGGCTTGCACTTTAATTATTAGTGATTGTAAGATTTAGGGGTTTTGGTTTGGGGTTTAGGGGTATATGTTTCAAGTTGAATGTTTGGGGTTATAGGATTAGTTTAGGGAATTAGGGTTTGAGGGATTACACTTGCACTTTAATTATTAATGATTGTAAAATTTAGGGGTTGAGATTTGAGGTTTAGGGGATTAAGCTTGCATTTTAATTATTAGTGATTATAAGATCTAGGGGTTGATATTTGAGGTTTAGGGGTATGTTTTTGTTCATATTAGTCCATAATTTTTTTAACCGAATTTGACCCATATTTATTTTAAGTTTTCTTAATCTAGTCAATGTTTTTAATATGATGATATTATTGTTCATTCTAGTCCCTAAAATTTTATTTTAGCCGAAATTGACCTATATATATTTTGGGTAATTTAGTCGAATAATATTTTTGTTTATTCTAGTCCCTACAATTTAATTTTTAGTCAAATTTACCCCATATTTATTTATATTTTTGGCAATTTAGTCCAATAATATTTTTGGTCATTCTAGTACTTAAAATTTAAATTTTAGTCGAAATTGACCCTTATTCATTTTTTTTGTATATTAGGCCAATATTTTTAATATGATGATAATTTTGTTAACTCTAGTCCCTAATATTTTATTTTTAGCCAAAATTGACCCTTACTTATTTCTAATTTTTGTAATTTAGTCCAATATTTTAAATGTGATATATTTTTGTTCATTCTACTCCCTAATATTTTTTAATGTGATTTGTGTTCGTGAAAGATGTTAAATAATTTAGTCGAAATGACCCAACCCAAAGTCTATCGACTACTTGTACCAAACTCAAACTTAATACAAATTCGAAACCCCAATTAACCTAACTTGAAATTACCCAACCTGAAATGAACCCGACCTGAAGTCCAACCGAGCCCGAATTAACCTGTCAATTAACTGATTCGGACCCGAACCGTTTTGACCCAACATGAAATGAACCCAACCTAAAATGAACCGAACTGAAATTGACCTGCACCCGACCTAAGTCGAGTTGCAACATCAAATCAACCTGAAATGACATGTATCTGATTTGGCTCGACTTGACATGACCCGACCTAAAACCCATCCGATTACCTATTTTTACATCCATAGCAGTTGGGAACACCAACACCAGAAGTAGGGATGGACATTTTACCCAACCCGGGAGGGTTCTGGCACGACCCGATCTGATCGGGTCAGTTTTTTTAATAAAATTCGGGTTTGGGTTGAGTCGAGTTTTATTAAGGTTGAAGTTGGGTCGGGTTTAGGGTGGAAAATATCTGACCCGATATGGGACTAATTGTATAATTTTCCCTAAATTTTATACGGATATATATAATAATACCCCTCTTTATATTTTTTTTACAAATAGGTCCTTAAAATTGAATTTTTATTTACAATTTAGTCTTTAAAATATTTTTTTACAATTAACTCCCATAAAATTATTTTTTACAATTAGGTCCTTAAAATTAAATTTTCACAATGCACGCTCAAATATTTGAGATATAGCATGTTATTTTGGTACATGGAGCTTCAAAACTCTTCTTTAAGGTATTGAAACCCTCGAAATACACTCGAGCTAGTGTCGATATCCAATAACTATTGTTTTTCACTTCTCTACAAAGGTTATAGGGGTCTAGATCCCACGAGTCGAATTTATATTTCTAGACATGTTTGTTTTGATGAGAAAATCTTTCCTTTTGCTGCTTCTGATTTACAACATAGCCTTCATAAGTCTTGTTGTTCTAAGCCTCTTGTTCATCGAGGTCAACCTCCTGCAACTATAAAGGTTTCTTATGTGTCCTCCTAAAGAGAAAGAAAAGAATAACATTGATAACAAATGGTTAAAACTAATTCCTAATTTTGAAACCTAATTTCTAATTTGTACAATTGTCTACTTCTAATAGTCCCTCAAGGTGGAGCCTACAAGTTTTGTATGCCCAGCTTGCTTATGAAACTAGAAAAAGTAGAAGGTAGAAGAGCTTTAGTAAAACAATCTGCCAGCTATTGTTGAGAAGAGACTGGTAGAAGCTTGATGATGCCCTTTTGAATTTTCTACTTATAAGGTGACAATCAATCTCAATGTGCTTTGTACGTTCATGATGCACTGTGTTTTTAGCAATTTTAATAGGAGAATGATTGTCCCAGTATAAGTTGGCTGGAGTTACTTTTATTTTCAAATCAAATTGTGATCCGTCTGAGGATGAATGCAAACTTATTTGAAAGGAAAAAAATGTATTTGAAAATAAAGTCAACTTTTCGACTTTGAAAAGCGTAGTTTGCTCTTTAGGAAGGATGTCCCTCTATTTCAAAAAGTAAGCGAAAATTGTACTCCAACGATTCATGAGGCTATCTCGTAGACCCTCTAATAAAAGAATATTGTCTTAAGATTTTACTCAAAAAGTAAAACATATGATGCAAGTGGAGTTAACAAGAAAATGCAAATGATGAGTAAAAATAAAAATGTCATGCATGATGCAAATAACAAAGTTATGGCCCTTAAAAGGAGTTTTAAATTTTTTAATTAAAAGAAATTGGAAAATTTATTATCATCGAGAAAAAGATTCTTTCATTTGAATGATTTTATGAAATCGCACTCCAATGATTCAGGAGAACATTATGTGAATCAATTTCATAAAAGAGTTGTCTTGAAAACAAATGGTTAAAGGTGAGATTTTAATCAAAGCAAAAGTTCCCAACAATCGAAATAAAAAGATAAATAACATGGCGAACCATACATCCATATAAATTTGCTAATCACCTTGCTTAGATAATATATGTCAATCGCAAATGACACCACAATCCCAGCCCACAAGTTGCAACCAACCGACAAAATCTAGAAAAAATCAAATGTCCCACAACTTCAAAATAGCTTCATGACATCAACTCAACAAGAAAGCCGTAAAATCAGTGGACAAAAGAAAAAAAAATCAAAGCAGTTGTGAACACCAACACCGAAAGTGGTCCAAAATTTCTAGGCATCCAAAAACGGAAATATTACTACTTCTTAATATTTCCTTATCGATGCATGCGGACCACATTCATTTTTTCTTCTTTTGCATAAATGACCACATTCATTTTAATTGTTTATTTGATAGGATGTGTTTAGAACGGACTAACACACATTGATACATACCAGTAATATTATATATAGTTAAATATCATTAATTTTTAGTGACTTAATACAAAATTAAGCATTCCAGCTATATCTTTTTTGAACTTTAGGTGTCTAAAGTATTTTTTTCGGTAAAAATAGGTGCCTAAAGTTTTAATCAATAAAATTTTAAGTGCCCGACCGTTTAAAAAAATGTTACCCAATAAGAACATGAGACGTTGCATGTTTTTTATTTATTCTTTTTCAATAAGAACATGACACGAGGTATTAGAGATTTGGGGTTTTTTGAGAATTTTAAGTACCCCACTTGATTTGTTGCGGTATGAGATTTTCAAAGAATTAAATGGGATTTTCGATGAGTTAATATAAATTTTTCATGGAAATATTAGAATTAACCCCACTTAATTTGTTTGGGTATCGGGTCAACAATATTTATATTATAGTGGTATAAAAATTCTCGTACCTCATACTCTATTCTGACCCTATTATATGAAAATCATGACTCTGGCACTGTCTTTAATATATATTTCTAATTATAGATCACTCAATCCCCATAGATTAGTCCAAATCAAGGCTGATTTGAAAGAATATTTCATTTTTGTGAATTAATTGAAAATGTACCTCCATAATAGATTAGGTAGAAAAATACCCTACATTCAGTCCACGTAAGGTGTCTCGCGTTTAGGTAGACGCGACTTACATTACCGTGCTTAGCTAAACGCGTATTTCATCTGATGTGGCATCACAATACGAATAATCAGATATAATATTAGTAGAATAGGATTAACGTTAATATGATACCCAACAGTGATATTTTCCATGAGAAAAAAGGTTGAGAATAAAAATCACAAAGGTTGAGAATAAAAAGGTTGAGATTTTAATCAAAGCAAAAGTTCCCAACAATCGAAATAAAAAGAAAAATAGCATGGCGAACCATACATCCATATAAATTTGCTAATCACCTTGCTTAGATAATATATGTCAATCACAAATGACACCACAATCCCAGCCCACAAGTTGCAACCAACCGAAAAAATCTAGAAAAAATCAAATGTCCCACAACTTCAAAATAGCTTCATGACATCAACTCAACAAGAAAGCCGTAAAATCAGTGGACAAAAAAAAATCAAAGCAGTTGTGAACACCAACACCGGAAGTGGTCCAAAATTTCTAGGCATCCAAAAATGGAAATATTACTACTTCTTAATATTTCTAATTATAGATCACTAAATCCCCAGAGATTAGTTCAAATCAAGGCTGATTTGAAATAATATTTCTTTTTGTGAATTAATTGGAAAAGTACCTCCATAACAGATTATGTAGTAAAATACCCTACATTCAGTCCACGTAAGGTGTACTCACGTTTAGGTTAACAGAATTTAGTTTTTGTATAAGCTGACAATTAGTTGTTAATTAGTTAGTTTTCTTGTTTTAGTTCTTGATTAGTATATAATAGTTTCATTTGTTTAGTTTTAATTACTTTTGTAAAAACGACAATATTGGATGTCGTTTCTGTCTTGAATAAAAGTTCTTCTTTCATTCATTTTCTCCAAGAATCAGTTTCTCCTTTTTCCCCAAATCAGAAACAAGAAACCCTAGAAAATACGATTTCAACATGGTATCAGTTGGGTCTTCCGACTCGCGCTCGTCTGATTCTTTCGTCTCTCGATTCGAAAATCTAGACCCATCCGATGATTTCTTTATCCATCCAAATGAAAATCTGTCCCTTGTTCTTACCTCCGTTCTGCTTTCGAGATCTAATTACCATTCCTGGGCGAGGTCGATGCGTATGGCATTAATATCGAAGAACAAGTTTTAGTTTGTCAACGGGTCGATAAAGAAACCTGATGAAGGCGATGCAAGTTATTTTCCATGGGTCAAGTGTAATAACTTAGTTTTTTTCTTGGCTTCAACACGCTATCAGTCCTGAAATCGTTCAGAGTGTCCTCTGGTTCGACACCGCTTACGAGTTGTGGGTAGATTTGCGCAATCTGTTTAGTCAGGGTGAGCTAATTAGGGTTTCTGACCTTTAACAGGAGTTCTACTCCCTCACCCAAAGTATTAATTCTGTAACAACCTTTTACACCCAATTGAAAATTCTTTGGGATGAGTTGTCTGTGTTACATCCTATTACTAGTTGTTCTTGTTCAGCCGTTAAATACCGAAATCAGGATTTTGCTCTCCGTTTCATTCGTGGTCTGAATAATTCTTTTGCAGTACCAAAGTCCTAAATTTTAATGGTTAAACCTTTTTCCCGAAATTCATGAGATTTTTTCAATCCTTGTTCAACATGAGAGGCCTGTGTCTGCTTGTAGTTTTTGTGATAGCAATGTTCTTGTTGTAGATAGAGGTTCCTCTGCAAAATTTCAGAAAAGGTCTAATATGTCTTCTTTGAATAGTCGTAGACCTTTACGTTCTTTTTGGGGTCTTTATGGGCTTTTGGTGGATAAATGCTATAAAAAGCATGGGTTCCCTCCTGGTTATAAGTCAAAGTCCTATGTTGTGTCTAGCAAGGTTAATCTTGTTGGGGTTATGAATTCTGAGAAGTTTGATAAATCAGAAAGTTAGTATGAGAAGTCTTGTTTTGATTTTTTTGTGTGGAGAAATGTTCTTTTACTAAAGAATAATACGAGGGTTTGCTTTCTTTGTTACAACAAAAGGCTTCTTTAGCTCATGTTCATGAGTTTCAGTCCAATGTCAATGATTTGACATCAGACTTTCTTGATACCCCTTCTAAAGAATCAGGCATGGTTTTGGCTTGTTTCAATTATGTTAATTCTTTACATAAAAGTTATAGTTCTAAGTCTTCCTAGATCATTGACTCAGGAGCTACAGACCATATAACTAACAATTTGAGCTTATTTAGTTCTTATTCTAAAATAAATAATAAATATGTAAAATTACCCAATGGACATTTAGTTAAATTCACACATGTTGGTAAAGTTCAGCTTAATAAAGATTTGGTATTGCATAATGTTTTATATATTCCTCATTTTGGGTTTAATTTGATATATGTTAGCCAGCTATTGTTGAAATCTAATATTTCAGTCTTGTTCACTAACAAAGGTTGCCTTCTACAGGAAGCCCAATCCTTGAGGATGATTGGTTCAGCTTAGGTCATAAGAGGCATATATCATTTTTCAAATGCTACTGTAAGGTCTACTGTTTTATCTACTATATCTTATGCTTCTGATTGTAGTCCTGGTAGTAATAATAGTTCTAAAAACATTGCTGCATCTGATAGTAGTACTAATAATATTTCTGATAATAATGTTTCTGTTAATAATATTTCTGGTAATGATGTTTCTGATGATTCTGCTGAGCATGCGAAGCCTAAATATGAGTGTTCTTCATCTGACAAATCTACTGTTACTCATAAGTCTCTTGTTGCTTGGCATGCTAGGTTAGGTCATCCTTTTAATCATAGGATGATTGAATTTTCAAAGTTGTGTAGTGATATTCCTTCTGGTCGTATTCCTGATTGTGACATTTGTCACTTAGCTAAACATAAAAGACTACCTTTTCCAGTTAGTGTGTCATATTCTGAGTGTATTTTTGATCTAATTCACATTGATGTCTGGGGTCCTTTTCCTATGAAAAGTGTTTATGGTCATAGTTATTTTTTAACTATTGTTGATGATCATAGTCGTTTCACTTGGATTTTTCCTTTTTCTGTCAAATCTGAATTAAGGCAATTATTAATTGATTTTTATAATTTTGTTTTAACTCAGTTTTCAATAAAAATCAAAAGTATAAGGTCTGATAATGCACAAGAATTTCAAATGGGTATCTTTTTCAAAGAAAAAGGGATAGCGAATCAAACTTCTTGTGTTTATACTCCACAACAGAATAGTGTTGTGGAGAGAAAACACCAACATCTGCTTGCTGTTGCTAGAGCCCTTAGGATTCATGCAAATCTACCTCTATGTTTTTGGGTAGATTGTGTTCTTCATTCCTGTTTTTTAATTAACTTGACTCCTACTCTTATTCTTCAAAATAAAACTCCCTATGAAGTTCTTTATAACAAACCTTCTCAATTAAATCATCTTAAGGCTTTTGGCTGCATAGCATATGCATCTGAGTTGCCCAAGTCTGCTACTAAGATGCATGCTAGAGCTGTAAGATGCATTTTTCTTGGTTTTCCCAAAAATGTGAAAGGGTTTAGACTCTATAATTTAGAAACTAAATCTGTTTTCATCTCTAGGGATGTTGTTTTTAATGAATCTGTTTTTCCATTTCATAAAACCTCTCCTAATGTTATTTTACCTAATTGTGAAAGTTCAAGTCTTCTAGATGAGTTTCTTTTTCTTAAAAAAGATAACCCTTCACAGCATGATGATCCTCCTTCTATCAATGATTCTGTTTCTTCTGATTATGTTAACACTGATATTGTTGGACAAATTCAAAACCAAAATTCCTTTGATTCTATTATAAATATTCCTTCAATGACTAGACCTTCAAGATATGTTAAGCTTCTTCAAAAGTTTCAAGATTTTCAGGTAACTTTACCTAAGTCTCGAACATCTAAATATATCATTGCTAATGTTGTTTCCTATGATAATATATCTGCTCAACATGCTTCATTTGTTGCTAATGTTGATATTTTAACTGAACCTAAAACCTATAAGCAAGTTGTTGCCCATGAATGTTGGAGGAATGCAATGAAAGATGAGCTTCTTGCTTTAGAAGTTAGTAACACATGGGACCTTGTCCCTTTACCTCCTAATAAAAAAAACTGTAGGTTGCAAGTGGGTTTTTAGAACAAAGTTAAAATGTGATGGGTCCTTGGATAGGTATAAGGCAAGATTAGTAGCAAAAGGTTATACTCAATAGCTAGGAGTAGATTTTTTGAGTACTTTTAGCCCTGTTGCCAAGATGACCACTATTAGAACCTTAATTTCCATTGCAGCCTCTAAAAATTGGAAACTTCAACAGTTAGATGTCAACAATGCTTTCCTTCATGGCTCTTTACATGAGGAAGTCTACATGGAAATGCCCCATGGTCTTAGTAATGATAACAAAAGTGGTGTAGTTTGCAAGTTGAAAAAGAGTTTATATGGTTTAAAACAAGCTAGTAGGAAATGGAATGAAAGGTTGACTTTGGCCTTACTTGAGCAAGGTTTTAAGCAATCCTCTGCTGATACTAGCTTGTTCACTAAAGGCATGGATAATAATTTTATAGCTTTAGCAGTGTATGTTGATGATATTGTTCTAACTAGTCCTAGTTCAGAACAAATTCAATTCATTAAGGATTTTCTTCATAACAAATTTAAAATAAAGGATTTGGGTGATTTAAAGTATTTTTTAGGGCTTGAGATTGCTAGATCAGTGTTGCGTGTAAAATAGACTATCGCAATTGTAGTGCAAGTGTACACGACGCAAGTAGTAAAGTGATACGAAGTATCGGATATCGTCTCCACAGGGATTGGGCTAATGACTTCACCTTGATTTACTGCACGAAGTAAAGGAAATATTTTAGAGAGTTGTCACGAATAATAAAGTAAAACGTAAATAAAAGGATTGAGAAATCAAGATAGAGAGAATGGGCCGGTATTGAATTGCTCGGTAGTGTAGGTATTGAATTTCTTAGGATCTCCAGTTCTGTCGTCGCTCCCGTCGCCGACAGCACCTGTCGCGGCGTCTGTCCGTTAGTTGTTGCGGCAGCAGACACTAACTCAGTACTTCAAGCTTGGCAAGAATCCCAGATCTGCCTTTCCCTATCCCTAGGCACAAGTCTGTCGATGAACACGTCTTTGACGATACCTCCCAGCGTGAGTCGAAGGATGAACACCGATGTGTATGAATTCTTCCTTAGCCACTTAACCTCGCCTTATCCCTAAGCACGAGATGGTTCAACTATAAACTAGAGAACGCGCTCTTATCTCTTTCGTATACTTAACTCTCCCGATGCTAAGTAAATAGATAACCTTACAATGCTCTCCCGATGCTCTTGCAAGATATTAAAACCAAGATAAAAGAACTTGAAGTTTATTTTATTGAACTTGAAAAATCCTAAAACAAAGCAACCCTTGCAACTACTTTACAAAACAACCCGTGGCCCTAAGGGGAATTTAGAACATGTCGGTGACGGGTGGACGGCAGGGTTTCGGTTTCGGTTATGGGGTAGTCGGCTATGCCCTAGGTTTAATCTATGCCCTTTATATAAGCTTTGGACTCAAGTTATCTAAGGTAACAAGGATTACAACTTTAATTAAAAGTAAGATTCTAAAGATTAAATCTCTAAAGTATCCTACTTTCTAGCCGCCTCCTTGCTTTTAGGGATTTCCTCTCCTTTGAGCTTTGGCTTGACATATCTTTTGATCCGGGGCTTGGAAAATTATTTGGCTTCCACACGACAGACGAGCAGATTTTTCTCTATCTATCGATGTCCACTTCATTTTTCCTCTTCAATAATCTGCTGTCACCATGCTGTCGTGACGGGTCCATGACAGGTTCGTCTTCTTCAGCTGCTTGTTCAGTTCAGCTTTCCTGCTTATCTGCCCTTCGCCTGCCTTCATCGTCAACCTTGGCAGTTACCTGCAAAATACACCATCTTTTAGTAGAATCCGTGCCTTTTATATAATTGTGATATTTAATTGAAAACTATCCTAAATGCAATGCAATGATGCTTGAATGCAGCAGAAATATGGGTTAAAAAGGGTGTAAATAATAGAACTTTTACACACTCAACACACCCCCAAACTCAAGTCTTTGCTTGCCCTCAAGCAATCAAACCTAAAGAAAAATGAAAATTTTGGTGTTGGCCTTCAAACAGTGAACTGTCCCTTACCCGTCGCTCATTCTCTATGGCGGCAGCAACCTGTTGGAAAGGTTAGGATCTGTCCGGAATCTCCCTATAGCTCTCGTGCAGTGTGTGCATGCTTGTGAACAGTTATATGCTAACACTCTTTTAGTTTCACTAGAATATTCAACTCCTTAACTCGAATTTTTATGCCAAAGCTTATTTTTTTAAAAAGGCACATTTTCATGCTTCTTTTTCTTCTATTTTCAGGCTAAAATTTTTCTAGAGCCAGTTTTGGGCACCTCTAGTTAGCTTCCTAGAGCCGGTTTCGGGCACCTCTAGGTTTTTGATTTTCTTTTACTAAACTTCTTTCCTAGAGCCAGTGTTAGGCACCTCTAGGGGCTATCCAAGTTCTAAGCTTCCTATTCTAGTTTGGCTAAAAGAAATCTAAGCAATATAACAGTCACAAAAGTGTTTAAGTTTTCAGAACTATAGAAAGGCTCTAAACTTCTCCTTAACCTGTCCTAAAGATGCTGCCACGACAGAGCCGTCATGACAGGTAAGTTAACTTCACAGTTTTAAGCCAACAGTTTAATTTTCTGATTTTTTTTTAAAGATAAAGGCAAATAAAAAGACACAACAGTTAAACAAAAGATGTGCTAAAGATGCCATTAAATATGGAGGGTTGCCACCCCCAAACTCAAGGGTTGCATTGCCCTCAATGCAAAATGACATAAAAACAAATAAAGAAAAACAAGATAAAAAAGAAAAAGTACATCACAATTATATAAGGGCAGGCAGCAATAAGAGGAGACAAAAGAAATAAAAACTTAAATTTTATGCGCTGTCCTCGCTGCTGCTGCTGACGCGGATCTGATGGTAGCGTCTGCGTTGAGGAGGTGGCTGGGCAGGTTCCGGAGCAGGTTGATCGACAGATTCGTCAGCCTGTTGAGGGGCAGGGTCTTCCTCCGGTTGGGGGACAGGGTCTTCAGCAGGTTGAAGGGCAGATGGCTCCATTAGTCTGACATCGGAACTGCTGATGCTGCTGTCCTAGCTGGTGGACATGATGGCCTTGGACAGCTTTCTCTTGTCTGCCACATGCTTGATACGCTTCACCCGTGTGAAGGCGCTGTCCAAATTCTTCCGGACAAGGGGGCTGTCGTGACTGCCGGCTGCCGTCGGGGAAGGTATGGAGGAGGCAGATTCTCCATGGGAGAGACAGGTGGTGTGGGAGTAGGGGATAGGATGTTGAAATAATGGGCGGGGAAGGTGGGGAAAGAGACATCCGAAAAATTCAAAGTATTGGTAATGAAGTTTACCGTGGCATTGGAGAAGTCTCGGATGAATGTCATTAAGCCCATCTGGCGTTCCTCGATCCGCAGGACGGCAGCAAGGATGTGGGCGTTCTGATCTGCCGGAGTGGTGTTGGTGGCAGCTTCTGGGGCAGGTTCGGTGGCAGGCTCAGTAGCAGGCTCATCATCAGACTCAGCAGGAGGGGCGTTTGGATCGAAGGCGTTGAGAGGCGATACGACTACCAGCTCCATGAGGCTGGAGATGTTGTTGTCTGTCCAGCCGCTGCCCTTCTTGATGTTGTCTGAGTCTTCTTCCGGTACGGCAGCACAGCGGCAGAGGGCAGTTATGGTGCAGGGCAGGCAGAGTCGTGAGTCCGAGCGGAAGGCGCAATCAAGAATGCTGTCCCTCATGTACCTGCCCACATTGATGGGCCTGTTGTGCATGATAGAGTGGATGAGGGCCAGCCTTTGCCTGTTGACTGTCGTATGGTGGGACGAGGGCAGGATACGCTTTTTGATAAAAGCGTTCCATAGCTTTGCTTCAGGTAGGAGCTGCCCCCTGTTGACAGAATGGGGGTTCTTCTTACTCGTGCTCCACGTCGTTCCCGCTTCTGTCAACTCCCTCATGACAGCATCGTGGCCGGCAGCGTCGAGGGTGTCCCAGAACTGTTGATGAGCATCGTCATTGGGGCCGAAGAAGAGGCCGAAGACATGGTTGATGCTGCTGGCGGTAAAAGGGACTGTCACTCCTCGGACGGTGACAGATGTCGCCGTCTTGCTCTCGATCGCCGCATAAAACTCCCTGACTAGGGTGTCGTTAAGTTCTGCCGGCTGCTCGGCGAAGTCTTCCCACAGTTGAGCTGTTATGGCCTGCATGATGAACGGCCGGAGTCCAAACAGAGGGGCATCTCTGTTGTAGATGAAGCTTCGCTCCTCCAAAAGTTCCTTGTTAGCGAACGGAGATGCTGCTGCGGAAGAGGAAGCGGCAGCAGCGTTCTGTCGGGTTTGTCGTGAAGACATATTTGGTTGCAAGGGCTGAAAATGAAAGAAAAGAGATCAAACTATAAGAGAATAGCAAGAGAGAAAATCTGAAGTGATGAAAAATGAAAAGGATAAGGGGTTTATATAGCTGTCGGGAGCTGCCCATTTAATGCCGCAACGGCAGGCGGGAATAACGGAGCGGCAGATTGAATGCAGAGTGTCTGACACGTCTGACGGGCATTAATGCTGCGTCTGCCGCACGATTCTTCGTCTGCTGTGCGTCTGTTGACAGCCTGTCAACTCCGTTTGCGCCGGCAGCCGAAACGACAGGTTATCATAAATGGACTTTATTTGGGCTGATGGATGGGCGGTGGGCTTGGGCCACTTCTTCTTTCTCACTTGCCTCCTTTATTTCCTAAAAACTGAAATTAAAAACAACACATTATTCGAATAAAATAAATCTAATTCCTAATAAATAATATTAATAATAATAAAAATAAAAATAAAAGAATTAGGTTAAATTAGGGATGCCTTGTGGGGCATCACCTAAAGTAACCACTTCCTATATTCCTGGGGCTTCAGTCCCTTGATAGTGCTTGAGGCGTTGTCCATTGACTTTGAATTGGTGCCCGTCCTTTAGTGATTGAATTGTAATGGCACCATGGGGAAAAACTTGAACTACTTGGAATGGGCCAGACCATATAGATTTGAGCTTCCCTGGAAAGAGTTTCAATCTAGAATTGAACAACAACACAAGCTGCCCTGGGCAGAACTGTCGTGGCAGCAACTTCTTGTCATGCCACTTTTTAGTTTTTTCCTTGTAAATCCTTGCATTGTCGTAGGCCATTGTCCGTATTTCATCGATCTCATTCAGATCCAACAACCTTTTCTGGCCTGCCTTGTCCAAGTCCATGTTTACTGCCTTGATCGCCCAATATGCCTTGTGTTCTATCTCGACAGGCAGATGACAGGTTTTCCCATAAATCAAACGGTATGGAGACATGCCCAATGGAGTCTTGAAAGCTGTTCTGTATGCCCATAATGCATCATTAAGAAGCAAAGACCAATCTTTCCTAGTTGGTTTAACCATTTTTTCAAGAATGTTCTTTACTTCCCTATTGGATATCTCAGCCTGTCCATTGGTCTGTGGGTGGTATGCTGTCGCGATCCTGTGCTTGACACCATATTTTCTCAAGGCGGCAGCAATTACCTTGTTGTCAAAATGTCTCCCTTCATCACTGATAATCGCCCTAGGGATGCCGAATCTAGAAAAGATGTTTTTGTGCAAAAACTTTTGGACTGTTTTGGCATCATTCTTTTGAGTTGCGATTGCTTCTACCCACTTGGAGACATAATCCATTGCTAGGAGGATGTAAAGATTTCCACAAGAAGATGGAAAAGGTCCCATAAAATCAATCCCCCAAACGTCGAAAATTTCGACTTCTAAAATATTCTGCAGTGGCATCTCGTTTCTCCTCGAGATGTTACCTGTCCGCTGGCACCTGTCACAGTTTTTGTAGAATTCCTGTGCGTCCTTATACAGTGTCGGCCAGTAGAACCCTGACTGCAGCACCTTGGCAGCAGTTTTATTGCCTCCTAAGTGTCCTCCATATTGTGAAGCATGACAGTGATGGAGAATGTCTTCTTGTTCTTCTTGTGGTATGCATCTCCTTATAACCTGATCTGCGCACATTTTGAAAAGAAGAGGTTCGTCCCAATAATAATGTTTAATATCATTTTGAAACCTCTTCCTGGCTTGGTAAGTAAGATCAGAAGGTAATATTCCGCTAACTATAAAATTAACGAAATCAGCATACCAGGGAAGGTTAGAAGACTTACCTGCCGCCATGGCTGTCGCGACAGCTAGTGCGGTAGCAAAGAGCTGCTCATCTGGGAAGGTCTCCAATATGTGTGTCTCATCTGGCGGTAGACTCTGTCCCGTCTCCAACCTCGACAAGTGATCTGCCACCTGATTTTCTGTCCCCTTTTTATCTTTTATCTCAAGGTCGAACTCTTGTAATAGTAAGATCCAGCGTATCAACCTAGGTTTTGCATCCTTCTTTGCAAATAAATACTTGAGGGCAGAGTGGTCGGTGTGTATTATGACTTTCGTTCCAAGAATGTATGAACGAAACTTGTCGATGGAAAACACCACAGCTAACAGCTCCTTTTCCGTGGTGGTATAATTCACTTGGGCCTCATTCAATGTTTTGCTGGCATAATATATGACATGAAATAGCCTGTCCTTGCGCTACCCAAGTGCTACCCCGACAGCATAGTCACTAGCATCACACATAATTTCAAACGGTTGCGTCCAGTCTGGTGGCTGTACTATGGGGGCTGTCACTAACTTTTCCTTCAGAACCTTGAATGCTTCAGTACATTCTTCATTAAAGTCAAAGGGTCGGTTCTGCTCTAGGAGATGACATAGGGGTTTCGTGATTTTTGAGAAATTGGCAATAAATCTCCTATAAAAACCAGCATGCCCTAAAAAACTCCTAATGCCCTTGACTGTTGTTGGCGGCGGCAGCTTCTCTATGACTTCTATTTTTGCCCTGTCGACTTCTATCCCACGGCAGCTAATCTTATGGCCTAAGACTATCCCTTCATCCACCATAAAATGGCATTTTTCCCAATTTAAAACCAAGTTAGCTTTTTCGCATCTTTCGAGCACCTTTTGTAAATTGCCTAAACAATTCTCAAAATTGTCTCCAAAGACAGAAAAATCATCCATAAAGATTTCTAGGAAGTCCTCAACCATGTCCGAGAATATAGCCATCATGCACCTTTGGAAGGTGGCAGGTGCGTTATAGAGTCCAAATGGCATCCTTCTAAATGCGTACGTACCGTAGGGGCATGTGAAAGTCGTTTTCTCTTGGTCTTCTGGTGCAATAGCAATTTGATTATATCCTGAATAACCATCAAGAAAACAATAGTAAGGTTTACCCGCTAATCTATCAAGCATTTGATCAATAAAGGGTAAAGGAAAGTGGTCCTTTCGGGTAGCTTTGTTAAGCTTCCGATAGTCCATACAAACCCTCCAACCGGTCACAGTCCTGGTTGGGATTAACTCGTTGTTTTCGTTGGTTATTACAGTCATGCCTCCTTTCTTGGGAACACATTGCACCGGGCTTACCCATTTGCTGTCGGAGATGGCGTAAATAATACCAGCATCTAACCATTTAATTATTTCTTTACGCACTACCTCCTTCATTGCAAGGTTTAACCGCCTTTGGGCATCAATGGTCGGCTTATGGTCTTCCTCTAAGAGGATTTTGTGCATACAGATTGCCGGACTAATGCCCTGAATGTCTGCTATCGTCCATCCAATCGCCCTTTTATGCTGCCTTAACATGTCGATCAGCTGTCGTTCCTGTTCCTGCGGCAGCTTGGCAGAGATGATTACAGGCAGTGTGTCATCACAACCAAGATAAGCATATTTAAGCTGCCCTGGCAGGGGCTTAAGTTCTAAGACAGGTGGTTCAACAGTGGAGGGCTTTTGGATTAAATGGTTATCCGAAGTGTAATTCAAGGGTTCGAATAACTTACCTGGATGATGGTCTAACCAGTTTACCTCCTCATGACCTTCAGTATCAGATGTATCGGATTCAGAGGGGTCACTGTCGTCGGTGCTGTCGTCGTCACTGTCGTGACAGGTCTTTAGATGGCTGTCGCAGCAGTGACCAAATTTCATATCTCGGCAGCCTGACCTGATGCAGGGGTAATCAAAGGTCACCTCGATGATGGCTTTGCATTCCTCGTCCACATCGGCATGTTTCATTGCTTGGAGAACATTCAACTTAATTTCTTGATCGTTCACGCGCATGGTGAGTTCTCCTTTTTCCACATCAATCAACGATCTTCCCGTGGCTAAGAAAGGTCGTCCGAGGATGACTGGTGCGTTCTCATCTGCCTCACAATCTAAAATAAGAAAGTCAGCAGGAAAAATAAGTTTATCCACTCTTACCAAAATATCTTCAATTTTTCCTTCGGGGTGAACGTAAGAGCGGTCGGCTAGCTGTAGGGTAACTGTCGTGGGCCGCGCCTTGCCAATACCTAGTTTCTGAAAAACAGATTTGGGCATTAAATTAACTCTAGCACCAAGATCACAAAGTGCCTTACCCACAAATTTATCGCCGATTACACAAGGTATGAGGAAGCTCCCTGGATCTTTCTTTTTCTGGGGTGGTTGTCGATGAAGAATACTCATGCAACCCTCTTGCATCCTTACCGTTTCAAATTCCCCAAGTTTAGATTTTTTTGACATTACATCCTTGAGAAATTTAGCATAACCGGGCATCTCCCTAACAGCATCTAACAACGGTATGTTAATATGAACCTGTTTAAAAATATCATAATTTTTTTTGAGTTGAGATTCATTCTTAGCTTGTTGTATCCGTTGAGGAAAAGGTGGTGGAGGACGATAATCAGCAATGCGTCCTTCCCACTGCATGCGAATCTGAGGACGATAATCTTCCTTTTTCTCCTCTGTCGCTTCTGCTGTCGTGACAGGATCATCGGCAACAGTCTGTTTGTCACCTGTCGGGGCAGCTTCCTCGGCAGGTTTGTTCAAGGCAGGGTCCTTTTCTGTATCAACTTCTTTTTCCGGCCCCGGTAGCTTTTTCCCACTCCTAGTAGTAATTGCCTTACATTGCTCATGAGGGGGTGGTCTAGCATTTTCAATATTGCTAGGGAAACCTCCATTCTGCCTCGGTTTGATATGCTGCGATACCTGACCCATTTGTGTCTCTAGAGATTTCAAGGTGGCCTCATGGTTTGTCATTCTCATCTTAGTCTCGTCCATAAAATTTTCTGTCTTCTTGACAAACTGATTAATATTATCCATATACGTACCAGTTTGAGACATAAAGGTAGCCAGAGTCTGCTCCAATACACTACTCGTGGCAGGTGGTGGCTGCTGTTGTTGCTGAGGCGGCAGGTTCTGCGGCAGGTTCTGCGGCTGCAGTTGCTGTCGCGTCAACAATCTAGGACCCCCCTGATTTTGATTGTATGCTTGCGGATTTAGGGCATTGTTAGGATTACTCCAGGAAAATTTGGGATCTTTCCTCCAATTAGGGTTGTAGTTGTTGGAATTGTAGTTTGGCTTGTAATTTCCAACATATTTCCCCTCTTCTATATTTATAGGGCACTCATCCCTACTATGATTTCCTTCACAAGTTGCACAAATTTCCTCGACAGCAAACCCTCGTACTTCCTCTTCACTTAATAAGTGTTTCATGGCTTTAGTGAGGAATGCTACCTGTGATTTCATAGTGTTGTCAGCCTCATAGTCCTTGACAGCAAGTACCCGTTTACCCCCTCTTCTAGCTGTCGGAAACTGCTCCTCATTCTTAGCTAGATTCTTCAGAACTTGTAGTGCCTCGTCCGGATCTTTATCCAATAATAGTCCATTTGCTGCAGAATCAATGCGAATGCGAGTTTGTAAGTTAGCAGCATTATAAAACTTAGTTACCTGATTCCAGACGGGAAATCCATGCATTGGGCAGTTCCGTAGAAGAGTAGTAAATCTGTCCCAGGCCTCGTGCATCGGCTCGTCATCTTCCTGTTGAAAAGTAGCAATTTCGTTATGTAATCGCTCAGATAAATGTGAAGGATTAAAACGAGATAAGAATTCACGAGTTAGATCTGCCCAAGTCATAATAGAACCCGGTGTAAGTTTATTCCACCAAGTTTTAGCTCTATCCCTTAATGAATGGGGAAATAACCGAAGCCTCAGTATCTCCGGACTAACTCCTGGTAGTCTAAACGAACCACAGATCTCCTGGAACGTTTTGAGATGCTCCCTAGCATCTTCTGTCGCAGAACCACTAAATTGTCCGGCGTTGTTGATCATACTAAACATGACAGGTTTAAGCTCGAAGTTGTCAACATCAATATCCGGCAGCGTGGTCTCCAGCTCTACATGGTCATTCAGCATGTAGTCACGACATGACCGTCGTCCACCTGCCCCAGGCGGATCGCCGACAGGCGGTATGTCTCCTCCAGCAGGCTGGTTACGGGCCATCTGCTCTAGCTGTTCTTCAAGGTATTCGTTCCTGTCTAAAAGATGGCGAATCTGTTTCTTGAGATTGAATGATCGTTCGATTTCCGGATCTAACTTATACTCAGGATCTTCGCCTCTTTTCGATCTGCGCATAAACAAGAGAACCTTGTGAAAAGCAAGAGTTGAAAACACAAAATAAAAATTAAAGAAAAACGAAAAACGAAAAAAAAAATAAAAAAAATAAAAAAAATAAAAACAAAAAAAGTGCAATAAAATAAAGATGTAGTTATGTTGCCAATCCCCGGCAACGGCGCCAAAAACTTGTTGCGTGTAAAATAGACTATCGCAATTGTAGTGCAAGTGTACACGACGCAAGTAGTAAAGTGATACGAAGTATCGGATATCGTCTCCACAGGGATTGGGCTAATGACTTCACCTTGATTTACTGCACGAAGTAAAGGAAATATTTTAGAGAGTTGTCACGAATAATAAAGTAAAACGTAAATAAAAGGATTGAGAAATCAAGATAGAGAGAATGGGCCGGTATTGAATTGCTCGGTAGTGTAGGTATTGAATTTCTTAGGATCTCCAGTTCTGTCGTCGCTCCCGTCGCTGACAGCACCTGTCGCGGCGTCTGTCCGTTAGTTGTTGCGGCAGCAGACACTAACTCAGTACTTCAAGCTTGGCAAGAATCCCAGATCTGCCTTGCCCTATCCCTAGGCACAAGTCTGTCGATGAACACGTCTTTGACGATACCTCCCGGCGTGAGTCGAAGGATGAACACCGATGTGTATGAATTCTTCCTTAGCCACTTAACCTCGCCTTATCCCTAAGCACGAGATGGTTCAACTATAAACTAGAGAACGCTCTCTTATCTCTTTCGTATACTTAACTCTCCCGATGCTAAGTAAATAGATAACCTTACAATGCTCTCCCGATGCTCTTGCAAGATATTAAAACCAAGATAAAAGAACTTGAAGTTTATTTTATTAAACTTGAAAAATCCTAAAACAAAGCAACCCTTGCAACTACTTTACAAAACAACCCGTGGCCCTAAGGGGAATTTAGAACATGTCAGTGACGGGTGGACGGCAGGGTTTCGGTTTCGGTTATGGGGTAGTCGGCTATGCCCTAGGTTTAATCTATGCCCTTTATATAAGCTTTGGGCTCAAGTTATCTAAGGTAACAAGGATTACAACTTTAATTAAAAGTAAGATTCTAAAGATTAAATCTCTAAAGTATCCTACTTTCTAGCCGCCTCCTTGCTTTTAGGGATTTCCTCTCCTTTGAGCTTTGGCTTGACATATCTTTTGATCCGGGGCTTGGAAAATTATTTGGCTTCCACACGACAGACGAGCAGATTTTTCTCTATCTATCGATGTCCACTTCATTTTTCCTCTTCAATAATCTGCTGTCACCATGCTGTCGTGACGGGTCCATGACAGGTTCGTCTTCTTCAGCTGCTTGTTCAGTTCAGCTGTCCTGCTTATCTGCCCTTCGCCTGCCTTCATCGTCAACCTTGGCAGTTACCTGCAAAATACACCATCTTTTAGTAGAATCCGTGCCTTTTATATAATTGTGATATTTAATTGAAAACTATCCTAAATGCAATGCAATGATGCTTGAATGCAGCAGAAATATGGGTTAAAAAGGGTGTAAATAATAGAACTTTTACACACTCAACAATCAGCTTCTGGAATAAATGTTTGTCAAAGAAAATATGTTTTAGAATTTCTTGATGAAACTGGTTTCTTGAATTCTAAGCTTGTATCCACTCCAATTGTTGTTACTAGAGGTGTTAAACGTCTTTCTAAAGATGATTGAGTTCCTTTAGAGGATATTACTGCCTATAAGAGATTAGTTGGTAAGTTGTTATATCTTACTAATACTAGGCCTGATATAGCCTTTTCAGTTCAGCAGTTATCTCAATATTTGTCTTGTCTTACCAATGTACACTTAAATGCTGCCCATAGGATCCTTAGGTATTTAAAGGGAACACCTGGTCAGGGTCTCTTTTTTCCAGTTGCTAATGACTTGACTTTGAATGCTTTTTCTGATTCTGACTGGGCCTCTTGTCCAGATTCTAGAAAGTCCATTACAGGGTTTTGTGTTTTTCTAGGATATTCCTTAATTTCATGGAAATCTAAGAAGCAACAAACTGTTTCCCGTTCATCTAGTGAAGCAGAGTATAGAGCTCTAGCTTCAGAAACATGTGAATTACAATGGGTTTATTATTTGCTTCAAGACTTTCACCTTCATTTACAACCTGCAAATCTATATCGTGATAATTTGTCTGCCATACAAATTGCAGAGAATCTAGTTCATCACGAAAGGACAAAACACATAGAGATAGACTGCCACATTGTTCGAGAAAAAGTTCATCAAGGATTCCTGAAGTTGTTACCTGTTACAACTCACAACCAAATTGCAGATTGCTTAACAAAGGCCCTGCCAAGTTTTCTTTTTCATTCTTTAGTCTCCAAGTTGGGCATACATAACATATATGCTCCAACTTGAGGGGGCTAACAGAATTTAGTTTTTGTATAAGCTCTCAATTAGTTGTTAATTAGTTAGTTTTCTTGTTTTAGTTATTGATTAGTATATAATAGTTTCATTTGTTTAGTTTTAATTACTTTTTTAAAAACGACAATATTGGATGTCGTTTCTGTCTTGAATAAAAGTTTTTCTTTCATTCATTTTCTCCAAGAATCAATTTCTCCTTTTCCCCAAATCAGAACCAAGAAACCCTAGAAAATATGATTTCAACATAGGTAGGCGCGACTTGCATTATCGCGCTTAGCTAAACACGTATTTCATCCTATATGGCATTACAATACGGATAATCGAATATAATATTAATAGAATAGGATTCGCGTTAATATGATACCCAACAGTGATATTTTCCATGAGAAAGAAATGTTGAGAATCAATAAAAAAGAATTTCAAGTCTTTTTTAATACAAATACAACAATACAATGAAACTACAATAATTATCTGTGACGATCTGACCTATTAGGACATTTGTTATTGGTGTGTCTTGGGTTCGTACATTTACTGCAATTTTTAGTTCCTCTAGTCTTTTCTCGAGGAACCATACCCTCGTCACAAAAAATCTAGATAGAATTTGGATGACTTTTTTCTCATGTCAAAGTGTAGAATCTGGCGATATTTTAGGCTCATCGACAAGTACATTACGATCACGTTCATTTTCGATCAGGGGAACTCTATTCTTTAACCTTGAATACGTTTTCAAGTTTGTATACCTGATCAAGAGTGTCATCCAATCAACCCGAAAATATGAACAAACGGCGATGGTGTGAACACATGGGTATTTGAAAGTTTGGAAGATTTCACAATCACACGATCTTTGAGCTATATGAACCGCGTATGCGTTTTGCTGTATGCCTTCCAGCCGACTTGAAATTCTGTAACGTGAAATAAATGTCATCGATGAGAAAAGCATGTCGCACCCATCGAGTTTGCTTGCACCACTTAAGCTGACAATTTTTCAAAGAAGTCTGGATTTACTTGATGGCCACCTGCCATCCAGTCGATAGCTTGTTTTCTTAAGGTTGAATAAAAGGTAGCCAATCGATAATATGTAGCTTTGACAACGGGCGTGATAGGCAAATGATGTGTTCCCTTTAGAGATGAATTAATTGCCTCAGTCAAGTTTGTTGTCATATACCCATATCGATGACCCCCATCAAATGATCAAACCCCAAACACTCAACTTGAAACCTATAACCTCTAAATAAAATATTTGAGAAATTATGAAACTATTATATTATAATGTGATAAACTAATTTTTCACAATTTAAATTATTAATTTTTAGTTAAAATTTTTTGTTAAATAAATTATTCATTATCAATTTCTTAAATTATATATAAGAATAAATATGTATATATATATATACATATATAATCAATTTAAAGTGTTGATAAATATAAACTATATTTGAGGTGGAGGGTTTATAGGGGTCAAGTTTAATATTTGGGGTTATGAGACTAATTTGGGATTAGGCTTATACTTTAATTATTATTGTTTGCAAGATTTAGGGGTTGAAGTTTGAGGTGTAGGGGTTATAGGTTTCAAGTTAAGTGTTTGGGGTTATGGGATTAGTTTAGGGATTAAGGGATTAGTCTTGCACTTTAGTTATAGTGTTTGTAAGATTTAGGGGTTGAGGTTTAAGGTTTAGGGGTATATGTTTCAAGTTGAATGTTTGGGGTCATGTGATTAGTTTAGCGATTCAGAGTTTAGGGGATTAGGCTTGCACTTTAATTATTAGTAGTTGTAAGATTTAGGGGTTGTGGTTTGGGGTTTAGGGGTACATGTTTCTAGTTGAATGTTTGGGGTTATGTGATTAGTTTAGGGAATTAGGGTTTGAGGGATTTGACTTGCACTTTAATTATTAAGCTCACATTTTAATTATTAGTGATTGTAAGATCCATGGGTTGATGTTTGGGGTTTAGGGGTATGTTTTTGTTCATATTAGTCCCTAATTTTTTAACCAAAATTGAACCATATTTATTTTAATTTTTTTTAAATCTAGTCCAATATTTTTAATATGATGATTTTTTTGTTCATTCTAGTCCCTAACATTTTATTTTTAGCCGAAATTGACCCATATATATTTATATTTTGGGTAATTTAGTCGAATAATATTTTTGTTTATTCTAGTCCCTACAATTTAATTTTTAGGTAAATTTACTCCGTATTTATTTATTTTTTTGGCAATTTAGTCTAATAATATTTTTGGTCATTCTAGTACCTAAAATTTAAATTTTAGTCGAAATTGACCCTTATTCATTTTTTTATATTTTAGTGCAATATTTTTAATATGGTGATAATTTTGTTCACTCTAGTCCCTAAGATTTTATTTTTAGGCAAAATTGACCCTTATTTATTTCTAATTTTTGTAATTTAGTCCAATATTTTAAATATGATATATTTTTGTTCATTATAGTCGATAATATTTATTTTTAATGTGATTCGTGTTCGTGAAAGACGTTAAATAATTCAGTCGAAATGACCCAACCCAAAGTCTATCGACTACTTGTACCAAACTCAAACTTAATACAAATTCGAAACCAAATTAACCTAACTTGAAATTACCCAACCTTAAATGAACCCGACCTCAAGTCCACCCGAGCCCGAATTAACCCGTCAATTAACTGATTCAGACCCGAACCGTTTTGACCCAACATGAAATGAACCCGACCTAAAATGAACCGAACTAAAATTGATCTACACCCGATACGAGTCGAGTCGCAACATCAAATCAACCTGAAATGACATGTATCCGATTTGGCTCGACCTGACATGACCCGACATGAAACCCATCTGATTACCTATTTTTACATCCCTAGCAGTTGGGAACACAAACACCAGAAGTAGGGATGGATATTTTACCCAACTCGGTCGGGTTCTGACACGACCCGGTCTGATCGGGTGGATTTTTTTAATAAAATTCGGGTTTGGGTTGAGTCGAGTTTTATTAAGCTGAAGTTGGGTCGGGTTTAGGGTGGAAAATATCTGACCCGATTTGGGACTAATTGTATAGTTTTCCCTAAATTTTATACGGATATATATAATAATACCCCTCTTTATATTTTTTATAAACTAGTCCTTCAAATTGAATTTTTAATTTACAATTTAGTCCTCAAAATATTTTTTTACAATTAAGTCCCATAAAATTATTTTTTTTACAATTAGGTCCTTAAAATTATTTTTTCACAACGCACACTCAAATATTTGAGATATAGCATGTTATTTTGGTACATGGAGCTTCAAACCTCCACTTGAAAGGTATTGAAACCCTCGAAATACACTCGAGCCAATGTCGATACCCAATAACTATTGTTATTCACCTCTTTTCAAAGGTTATAGGGGTCTAGATCCCACGAGTCAAATTTAAATTTCTAGACATGTTTGTTTTGATGAGAAAATATTTCCTTTTGCTGCTTCTGATTTACAACATAGCCTTCATAAGTCTTGTTGTTCTAAGCCTCTTGTCCATCGAGGCCAACTTCCTACAACTATGAAGGTTCCTTCTGTGTCCTCCCAAAGACACTAGTCCCATAATCCTATCCTGCAGTCTCAAGGAGGTTTAGCTATACCTGGTATTTCATCCTCACCTTCTGCTCGTAACACTTCTCTAACTATATCTTCTTTCCCAACTATTGAGAATATGTTTGCATCACCATCTCCACATATCACTACTACTCCATCATTATCACCCTCACCAGCAATGGATAATTCTCCACCATTATCTCATCATTTCACTTCTATCCCACCTTTGTCACCGTCATATGTTATGAGTAATTATCCATCACCATCTCCACATATCACTACTACTCCATCATTATCACCCCCACCAGCAGTGGAGAATATTTCACCTTCATCTCATCATATCACTTCTACTCCATCTTTTTTGAGTAATTCTCTGTTACCATCTCATCATATCACTTATATCCCACCTTTGTCACCTCCATCTATTATGAGTAATTCTCCGTTACAATCTCATCATATCCCGCCTATTTTGCTGTAGTGTCACCAGCAATGGATAATTCTCCACCACTATCTCATCATTTCACTGCTATCCCACCTTTGTCACCGCCATCTGTTATGAGTAATTCTCCATCACCATCTCCACATATCACTACTACTCCATCATTATCACCCCCACCAGCAGTGGAGAATCTTTCACCTCCATCTCATCATATCACTACTACTCCATCTTTTTTGTTACCATCTCATCATATCACTTCTATCCCACCTTTGTCACCTCCATCCATTATGAGTAATTCTCCGTTACAATCTCATCATATAACTTCTATCCCACCTTTGTCACCTCTATCTATTATGAGTAATTCTCTATCACCATCTCCATATATCATTTCTAAACCAACTTCATCTTCCATTCCTCCCTGGTTTTGTTGTGAATTCACATCCAATGATCACTAGATCCAAAGCTGGGATCTTTAAACATAAAATCTTGTTGACTACTAAGGCAGCTAGTACTGAACATGTTTCTGTGTATGAAGCCTGCAACATCCAGACTGGGCAGCAGTTGTTAATGCAAAATACAATGCCTTATTTAGTAATAATACTTGGGAACTCCAACCCTTACTCCCATCACGAAATATAGTAGGCTGCAAAGGGTTTTTAAAGTTAAAAAGAAACTTGAAGGGACGGTTGAGAGATTCAGTGCAAGACTAGTAGCCAAAGGCTACTCCCAAACAGTAGGATGTGACTTTTATGAAATCTTTAGTGGTAAAAAATGCTAAAAGAGATTTGCATCCATAGGGATTCGAATCCACAACCAAAGATTGTTGAAACAAAGCATTAACCAATTGGGCTATGGACCACTCTTGGTTAAAACCTACACTAATTTCATTTTAGCCTTGTATTCGAATCTATACCAAGGAAATAAAAAATTTTGACTCTTCATTTACCAGAAAAAAGGGAAGGCCGAGAGAAGAAAATATCTAAGAGGGGGATACAATACGCTTTCATCAATTTTCACCCTCCCCCACCGGTCACCGTCCGATCTCCTTCACCACGTCGTCGTGGCCATCACCCCTTACCAACAGAACCGCCGCGCCGTCCCAACCTCACCCACGACCGCCTCTCAATGTTGAGCCATCGGTTGTTGGGAAAATTCTTTTTAAGGTTCGACGAACCTAGGGTTTGAAGCATTCTGTTTTCTACAAATTCTGGCCATCGTCTTCGTCCGTTCAAGACAATACCACCATATCTGATTTCCTGGTAATGCGACGAGCAAAACCCCTTAAACTGATTATCGTTCTAGCACTAAGAGAGGCTTCGTCAGAGTTACGCCAATAATCTGGCCATCCTTTTGCGTTATAGGTAAATGGGTGAGATTCTAACCTATTTCTGAGTTATTTTTTAGTATTGCTAGTTAGGATGAAAAATTCCGCCAAAGAAATTCATTTTCATGCATTTTTAGGCAGTGCAAGGCAACATGTAGGCCTCACGCGCCATCGCTAGTGAATTTCGGCCACCATGATTGGTCTGCCACTAAACCGGCCTGACCAGACCCTTCAATTCGAACCGATCTAGGCCCAAATGGTAAACCAAGCCCATCGAAGCTAACCGAACCCGACCCGACCGACCAAGTCAACCCAAAAAGAGTTAACTCTACCGAGTCAACCCAAAACGAGTTAACTCAATCGAGTCAACCCAAAACGAGTTAACTCAATCGAGTCAACCTAAAACGAGTTAACTCGACTGAGTCAACCCAAACTGAGTTTACCAATTTAATTCGTCCGAGTCAACTCAATTGACTTTGACCGTTGACCGTCAAATCTGACCGTTGACGGTTGATGTTGGCATGACGTCAGCATTGATAATGACTGTTGACTGCTAACATCAGCGTTGACTTTGTCTGTTGACCAAAAAGTCAACTTTTTCGAAAACTCTCATTTTATGTTTTTCGACGTCCTGAGTTCGTTTTTGAAGCTTTCTTTGCAAAATTATAACCCGATAAGCAGTTATTGAGCAATTTATTTTTTAGATAAATTTGACCATCGTGTTTAAGTCCCGTTTCGGACGTAAATTTTTTTACCATGTATCTGAGATAATGTGGGACGTCAAATTCGAGCTCGGGAGCGGCCGATTGGGGCTTCGAGGGTCGACCAATGTAGCTCGGAGTCGAGGTAATACCCACTACTTCTTATGTTATATAATGAACATGTTAACTAATATTTAATGCTTGAAACATTAAATGATAAGTTGGTTATCTCTAGTTACCTATTAAAACATCGGTTAATGAAATTTTATATATATAAGAGACTTAAAAATGAACTAAGGCCGACTCTCTGATCTAAGAAGTGACGTCGATTTGTCCAAAACTATGCACTTGGGCTTGATCTGAAGGTGTACTCCCTGGTTGCCGTTACACAAAAAAGAAGAAGAAGAAATATATATATATATATATATATGAAATGTGTTGACTAAATTGATTATGTGCATATGGCTAATGTTCCTTGAACGCTACATACATGCTTTAAATGTTATGACTGAATTAAACACGTGCACATGACTGAGACGTAACATGTTTCCTGATTCTAAGTATGACAATTCCATATGTCTGAATTATGCCTAAGTACTCGATTGAACAACATGATCTTTGATTTTTGTTTTACCTGATAAATAGTATGCTCTCTGATTACTGTTGACCAAAAATAATTGGTTCCCTTATGTTTACATTATTTGCTGCTTCTTCTAATTACTGAAATTATGACATCAACGGTTACTGGGTGCTTGGGATAAAGAATGAAGATACCGCATGTTCCTCTGCTTCGGCGAGGGTAATTCCTTATGGTTAACGTTACAGGTTCCTCTGCTTCGGCGAGGGTAATTCCTTAGGGTTATCGTTATAGGTTCCTCTGCTTCAGCGAGGGTAATTCCGTACTATTATCGTTACATGTTCCTCTGCTTCAGCGAGTGTAATTCTTTACGGTTATCGTTATAGGTTCCTCTGCTTCGGCGAGGCTAATTCCTTACTGTTATCGTTACAGGTTCCTCTGCTTCTGCAACCCCCTAAACCCGACCCAAGGGTTGTGGGCTAAATCTAGGAAGCCGGGTTGAAAATGTGTCCCTCAAGTAAAATTATTATTAGGTTTCGAAAATTAAGTAATTAAATTCTTATTGAAAACGGTGTCGTTTCACATTAAATTCCATTTTTTAAAACGCGGCCGTTTAAATGAAAACATCACAAAAATAGATTATTTAGAAAAATCCACATAAAAGTTCTCATGCATGCTAAAACAATTAAATACCCAAAATAAAAACATATCTATACAAAATTACATAAATCCCATAATAATAATCTAAAATAAAATAAATAATCTGTAAATCCGAAATGTCCATACTAAAAACTGAAATAATCTAATAAACTGTGGTCCTCCAAGTACCGAACTCCTATTTCTGAGAATCTAAAATAAAAGCTAAGGGGGAATCATCTATTAAGCTTAGTGTGTCTCTAAAGTACATAAATAGAACAACACAATAATCATACCATCATTTCAACAGTCAATCAGATACACAAATATGCATAGCTTGATGCACCTAATTCTATGTCATGAACCCATATACATCACCGTCTGAAGAGTAAGGTTCCCCTGAACCACTCTCTACATCGTCACCAAGTCTAAAGCGGAATTCAGCCCGAAGGGTGAAACCACTGATCTTCCTCCGTGCATTTCCCAACCCGAATAATAGGACATTAAAATCCGATTCTAGTCGGAATGCAAACATTATTAATCCGAAATGCATGAGCATTTAATCCGACAGAAGTTATTCAATTTCCGATGTATGATGCTTAACAGAATTACACAAAGCATAGCACATAGCTCAGATCACAACATATTTTCACAAGTCAGACATCATACAACAACAACACGAATAATATAGCACAAGTAGAGAACACACCTCAGACAACTAATAGCTCAACGTTAGGAGTGGCGTCTCCCACGCTCAGATCTAGTAACGGGCTGAACAGGATCAACACCTATAAGGGTAACACTATGTAATATTTCACTACTACTATGCCACAAGCTACTCTACAAAAACTAATTAATTCACGTATGCGTGGAACTCGAAGGCTGAGATGCAGGAGGTCGTTCAAGCGGAGAAGGAGGAAGAATCTCGGTGACCGAATCTATGTCACCTGAACGCAAAAATATTTAATTCAGAATTCCAAACACACAACTTTTCAAACTAAGTATAGTTCAATTCCAATGGTAAAAAATTGTCATTCGGTCAAATTTGGAAAAACAGGTAGCGAATCTGGAACCGGGGCATAAAAATGTAAAGTTGACTTTAACAAAAAAGTCAATGGTCAAAGTCAACGGCGGCTGTCAACAGTCAAAGTCGACGGCGACGGTCAACTACTTACGTCATCCGGTCAGGTCAACGATGACATCAGCAAGGTCAACTCTGACGTTAGCAACTTACATCATCACATGCATCAACAAATGATGTCATCCTAATGTCACCCGATTTTGAAGACAAGGTCCGGTTCGGCTCAGTCTGGCTTGCTAGACCGATCCGGTTTAACCGCATGGACCGGTTCGGCCCGGTTCACACCAAATCACTTTTTTCAACCGAAATCGAATTAGGGAAAAAATCACAACACACACACATGGGTTAACCCCCAAATTCACAAAACCCCTTACCCTAAACATCAAAACGACGAGGTAACAACACGAACGGTAGCGAGCAAAGTGGTTTTTCTTCTGGATCTTGCGTAAACGGCGTAAGCGAGGAAAACCGAAGGGCGGGGTTGTTTCGGACGGCCCCGGTGAGCACACTAATGGTCTCGAAACGGTGAAAGGACGACAAAAGCTCCTTGGTCGGAGCTTAAACGGAAACACGGGTGAGGGGGGTTTACCGCAAAGTGAGAGAGAGAGAGCTAAGGGAGAGAGAGGGCTTATGCGGCTGATACACTCCAATGACAAATGAAAAGCCATTAGGGCCTTTTTACCCTAATTTTCGGGTAAATTACCCATTAAAGACCCCAATGTTTACCCACTTAACCTAAAGGACACCCGATTACTAATTCATTCCAATTTAGCATTTAGACCAAAATTAGGTTTTAAACAAAAATTCCCAAATTAAATTTAGTTTTTGCATCAAGGTTTTCTCTGAATTAGGGTTTCAAATTGGGAATTTAACAAATTAGGGTTTCTTTATTTTGGGGTAAAAATAGGGTGTTACAATTCTCCCCTCCTTAAAAGAAATTCCGGCCTCGAAATTTTACCTAGATCAAAGAGAAGCGGATATTGGGCTCTGAAAATGGTCTTGGGCTCCCATGTAGCCCCATCATGACTACATCCACGCCACAAGACCTTTACCATCTTAATGGTCTTCCTCCTGAGATCGTTCTCGTCCTGAGCGAGAATTTCAACGGGCTCCTCCTCAAAACGCAAGTCAGGACGGATCTCAACTTCCTCCACTGGAAGAACGTGAGACGGATCATCATGATTGCATCTCAACACAGAGACGTGGAAGACATAATGAATATGCTGAAGCTCAAGGGGTAACTCAAGCTGATAGGCTACTGGTCCACCCCGACGAATAATCTGATAAGGTCCGATATAACGAGGACTCAACTTGCCTTTCCGACCAAACCAAAGTACCTTCCTCCATGGAGATACTTTCAAGAAAACCTGATCACCCACCTCATACTCAGTATCCTGACGTCTCAAATCGGTATAAGACTTTTGTCGATCAAAAGCATCCTTAAGCCGATCGCGAATCAATCTGACAGTCTGCTCATCCTCATGTACGATCTTAGGTCCCAACAATCTATGCTCATTCGACTCGGTCCAACCAATAGGTGAACGACACTTACGCCCATACAAAGCCTCATACGGTGCCATCATAATATTGGCATGATAACTTTTATTATAGGCGATCTCTGCAAGCGGCAAGAAATCCTCCCAACTGCCTTTATAATCCACCACACAGCCTCTCAATATATCCTCAAGAATCTGGATTACCTGCTCAGAATGACCATCAGTCTACGGATGATAAGAACTGTTGAAACTCAACTGAGTACCCAAAGTAGAATGCAGAGCTCTCCAAAATTTCGATGCAAACCTCGAATCTCGGTCGGAAATAATAGATAACGGTATCCCATGAAGGAGAACAATCTCAGAGATATAGAGACGAGCTAACTTACTCAAGGAATAGTCAACCCGAACATGAATGAAGTGTGCGGACTTAGTCAAACGATCCAAAATAACCCAAATAGAGTCCTTCTTTGACGGAGTCAAAGGAAGACCATTGACAAAATCCATAGTAACGCGCTCCCATTTCCACTGAGGGATCTCAATATGCTGAAGTAACCCAGATGGACGATTGTAACGCCCCGGTTTTGGGCTTAGGAGTTTTGGGCGTTGACCGGTTTGGTCAAAGTGCTGGTCGAATCTAAAAAGGTGAAATTAGGAAAGCCTAGTTCGGGTTGCATTAAAAATATGGAAAAATGTTCTAAAATCATCTTTTAATATAATTAAGTGAACTGTGAAATCAATTTTGGAAAATGAGTTTTGGAAGGGTGACATTTTGGCTAGTGACCAAAATGTAATTTTCAAAAGTTTGGTGACTGTTTTATAAAGGGTTGAAACTTTGAATCTTTAAGGAGCTATTATTCCAAAAGTAGTTTCTCCAGATTTTTCTAAGATATTTTGAGATTTATTCTGATTTTAAAACATATCAAAAGTGGAGGGAAAGCCATTTTGGCTATTTTGATAACTAACTTTCTATTTTCCTTTCTCTCATTTTCTCTCAACCCAAACACTTTCTTTCCAGAGAATTGTTTCTGATTTTCTCACCTAAATCCCTCCTTTCAACTCTCTTTTGATTCCTAATCAACATATCTACAAAACCTCATCATTTGCTACTTGATTCATCAAGGTTTTTGATTCCAAAAAGAGGAGAAACTCAAGTTTGGAGGTAAGAACGTCCTTCTCCTCTAAACTATCAGTTCTTTACTGAAATTCCTAAGTTTTCAATCCTTAATTGATGTTTTATTAAAGGCTTTTGAGTTGTGAATTGGATCTTGGCTTGTAATGCAAGATTTGGTGATTTTTGATGATTTTCGTTTGATCTGTTAAATCTGTATTTTGAGATGTGTTTTTGATGTTATTTGGACTCTAAATTGATAAGGAATTGAGTTTTGATTAATGCAATCCCGGATAGCTTGAGTTTCCTAAGTTTAGCTTGTGATTCTTGCTTGTTTTTGAGGTGATCTTGTGGATCTGATGTTGCTGGAGGTATAAGGATGTTAATAGGTTCTTTTTAGATGTGAAATGATGTTAATAGATGTTTGGTTTTGATGGTTTATGGCTGGGCTTTGTTGAGAAGTGGTTTGGATGCATTTTCGGTTGTGTTTGGTGGCCGAAAATGGAGTGTGGATGAGAGCAGCGAGTTTAAGTGCTTTCATTGAAGCAATTAATGCATGATGATGCATTAATCCTCTGCTTTGATGTGTTAAAACAGGGGAGGCATCTTTGGATCCAAGAGTTGTTGATCCGGAAGCTTGATTTGGTGCTTCGGCAAGAGGCGAAGTGGAATCGGTGAGTGAAATTGGGTTTTCGGCTTTGAAACCAATGTCTTGGGAGCTTAGTTTAAGTCTAAACAACTTTGCTAAGCTCAAGTGTAAGTTTTCGGAAATACTCTCTAGTGGTGGCCATGATTTGATTGTTGTGCAATGTGGTTTATTGCATGTTTTAAACTCTGTTTTGAAAGCATGATTTAGCATGGTTAATGCTGTTTTTGTAAGCCATATGTTGAAGGAAGCTCAAGGTAAGAGTTCCTTGTTTTTGAACATTGATTAAATGTGGTTTGATGCTTTTAAATGCATGATGAATATGGCTTGGTTTAATGCTTTAAAACAGTGGATAAATTGTTGATAATGATGTATATTGGCAAGTGATGTTTTGAAAAGGTTAAGGTCACTAAGGTGGTTAAAAGTCCTTGAGTGAGCCTTGTTTACTTAAGAACATCAAGGTGGTTAAAAGTCCTTGGATGATTCTTGCTACAGACACAAAGGTGGTTAAAAGTCCTTGTGTGATCCTTTCTATGGTGTTTAAAAGTCCATGGGGCCATGGTGTTTAAAAGTCCATGGGGCCAAGGTGTTTAAAAGTCCTTGGGGCCAAGGTGTTTAAAAGTCCTTGGGGTGAAACTTGATACGGACACAAAGGTGGTTAAAAGTCCTTGTGTGGTCCATTCCATGGTGGTTAAAAGTCTATGGGGCCAAGGTGTTTAAAAGTCCTTGGGGCCAAGGTGTTTAAAAGTCCTTGGGGTGAAAGTTGTTGAACTTGTTTTTAAAGAAATGGAATGTATCACTTGTGGCCAATATGACATGTTATGATATGAAGCATGAGATGCTTGTTTAAAGTATGCTTTTGAGCAGGTGTAAATGTTGATTTGAAGCATGATTTATAAAGTGTTTTATAAATGCATTATTGGATGGTTTTATTGAGCATTCCTCACTAAGCTTTTGCTTACCCTCTCTTCATTTTCTTAAATCAATAATGCAGAACATTAGAGTACCTTGAGGGCAGCAAGGAGGGCAAGCATTCAAGTGAAAGTAAAGCTCAAAGTATGGAAGGTTTCTTAAGTACATTTTTAGCTTTTGGTAATTTGGCAATGAGGGACCTATGTGTATGTTTTGGGAGAGGTTTTGAACTCCCTAAGTATGTTGAATGTTGTTGAGAATGCTGGTTTTTGAGTTTGGCCTTTACATGCTTGAAATGGAAGTTTGTGCTTGAGTGGTTTGCTTGTGTAGGAAGCATGCCTATAGATTTGGGGCTTTTCATATATGATGTTATTCTGTTGAATTGTTGATGCATGAATGTCTCACATATGTTGAATTGCATGTTGGTAAAGTTTGGTGTTGATTGGAGCATGATTGGTTGGTTAATTGCATGTTTAAGTATGCAATTTGGGGCAATCTGTGCAGGGCGTTTCGGAACAGTGCCTGCCGTTTCGGAACGGGTGCCTTAAACAAACCCAGGCGTCCGAAACGGGAGAGACCGTTCCGAAACGGTTTGGCTACTGCCAGCCCGTGTTCCGGTACGCGTTGCGGAACGGCCCGTGTTTCGAAACGGGGTCTGCTTGTTCTGGAACGGGTGACCGTTGGGGGGCTGACATTGGCAGTTAAATGTTTTGAATTGTTTGCGTTTTAGTCCTGAATCTTGTTTGTGCAATTGTATGAGTTCGGGAAGTCCTTTTGAGCTGAAACTTCACAGAGAAGCATGAAATCTGACTAATTTCAAGTTGGTAACTTTAATTTGGGTAAGTCCTCCTATTTATCAGAAATTACAATTTGGTCCCTAAAGTTGTAATTTGTTCAATTGGGTCCCTGTTTGATCTCTGATGCATGTGATCTTTGAATATGCTGTTGAGTGATCACAATTAGGGCTAATGTGCATCTAGACAAGATTAAAAAGAAAAAAAAGGGTCGTTAATCAAGGTTGACTTTCGGGTTGACTTTGGTTTTCCCCGTGTGACTTTCTTAATTCGGGTCAACCGTCTAGGCCGGGTTAAGGGGGTTACATTTGGTGGTATCAGAGCTGAGTTCTCGAGTAATTGGAAGTGAATGTATGCATGATTGAAGTATGTTTGCCTTGTATGCTTGTTGTTCGAAAGCATGTTTAGTGGCTTGTGATTTGGATGCAATTGAGTTGTATGCTGTGATGTAGCATGATGTGGGTACCCATTGCCAAATCGAAGCTAATGAAATGTTGTTGATTTTGAATGAAATTGAGCTTGAATACTTGGATTGCTTACCTTGCTGGGCCTGACTTTGTTTTATTTGCATTGTGATTGCATGGTAATAGTATGGCACCACGTAGAGAGTTACGAGGTAGTGTGCGAGCTACGGCTCCTAATGAGAATGAGAACGAGGAGAACACGGGTAGTGCGGTGTTACCTCCTCCTCCACCTGGTGGTGGTGCTGAGAGAGAAAGAACTGAAGCTGCAGCTGGTGCTGGAGCTGCTGGACCTGAGGTTGGTCAGGGGCAAGCTATGCCTGATATGTCTATGTTGGTACAAGCTATTGCGGGTGCTTTTCGAGCAGCAGTAGCTGGAGCTCAAGGAGCTGGGCATCAGGGAGATGCTGGAGTTAGACTACCTTTGGAGCGTCTGCGCAGTCTTGGTGGGACTGAGTTCAGGGGTATGTCAGTTGAGAGTTCTGAAGCTTGGTTAGAGAGTACCAAGCGAATCTTGGGTCAGATGAGCTGCACGGATGTGCAAAAGCTGGGTTGTGTTGTGTCCTTGCTGCAGGACGATGCGTATACGTGGTGGACGACCACTATAGCTGGAATGGTTGAAGCTGATGTGACTTGGACATTCTTTCAGAATGTGTTCAAGCGGAGGTATCTTGGAGTGAGATATCTTGATGAGAAGAAGCGTGAATTCATGTCTCTTACCCAAGGGAGCATGAGTGTGGCTGAATATGAGGTGCAGTTTGTGCGACTCAGTCAGTATGCACCTGAGCTGATATCTGATGAGCGGGCAAGGTGCGAGAGGTTCCGTTATGGTGTTGTGACGGATGTGAAAATGTATGTGCTGGCCACCGAGTATGATGATTTTGATGTGTTGGTGGGCCGAGCCAAGGATATTGAGATGAACTTGGGTTTATCTGCGAAAGGTGCTGGAACAAGTTCTGGCAAGAGAGCTGCTGAGTTTAGTTCCGGAGGTGGACGGAACAAGAGGGGACGTGATCAGAAGTATCAGTCCTCCGCTAAGAGAGGTGGTGGTGCGTCTGCTAGAGGAGGCAACGCTAGAGCTGATCCTAGTGCTTGTTGGATCTGTGGTTCACGTGGTCACATGAAGCGTGGCTGTCCTCGTGCTGTGAGAGAGGTGCAAGCTCCTGTAGCGGCAGCTGGTAATGGATGCTGGAATTGTGGATCCGCAGACCACTTGAGGCGAGATTGTCCGAGGTTGGCTGGTGATCAGGTGCGTGCTCCTGTTGTTGCTGCACCGCAGAGAGGTCGTGGGCGCGGCCATGGTAATTTCCAGAGGCGAGAGGAAGGTGGTCGTGGAGTAGCCCATGTTGTGGCTATTCAGCCTGAAGGAGGAGGCCAAGCTAGGGTGTATGCTCAGCGTGAGGGAAGGAATGATGCGGATGTGATTGCAGGTACCTTTACTTTGCAATCCTTGTCATTGCTTTCTTTGATTGATTCAGGATCTACGCATTCATACATTTTGCGTGAGCATGCTGAATTGCTTGGTTTGCCTGTTGAGTCTTTGGATGTTGGTGTTCGTGTCACTAGTTCTTTTGGTGAAACTGTTGTGACTCGAAAGCTTTATAGAAGGTGTCCCTTGGTTGTTCAAGAACATGTTTTTCATGTTGATCTTATGGAGTTGCCCTTTTATGGTTTTGACGTGATCCTTGGTATGGATTGGCTTGCTGAGCATCGTGCTGTAGTGGATTGTGAGAATAAGCGAGTTTCGCTGAAGCTTGCGGATGATTATGAAGTTGTTGTGGTTGGTGAGAATGTGAAGTTTCTTGCCAATGTGGTGTCTACCTTGGAGGCGAGTAGGATGCTGAGGCAAGGTTGCGAAGCTTATCTAGCTTTTGTGATGAATCCTAGCTCTAAGGAGCTGAGGGTGCAAGATATCAGGGTTGTGAAGGAGTTTCCTGGTGTTTTTCCTGAGGAGTTGCCTGGTTTACCTCCTAATCGCGAGGTGGAGTTTGGAATTGAGCTGTATGAGAATACAACTCATGTGTCCATTACTCCCTATAGAATGGCACCTAAGGAGCTGAAGGAGCTGAAGACGCAGTTGCAAGAGTTGCTTGATCGTGGTTTCATCCGGCCGAGTGTGTCACCTTGGGGAGCACCGGTCTTGTTTGTGAAGAAGAAAGATGGCACTATGAGGATGTGCATTGATTACCGTCAGCTGAACAAGTTGACCATCAAGAATCGGTATCCTTTGCCGAGGATTGATGATCTCTTTGATCAATTTCGGGGAGCTGCTGTGTTCTCCAAGATTGACTTGAGGTCAGGGTATTATCAGTTGAAGGTGAAGGATGTGGATGTGCCTAAGACAGCTTTCAGGACAAGGTATGGGCATTATGAGTTCCTTGTGATGCCGTTTGGTTTGACAAATGCTCCTGCTGCTTTCATGGACATGATGAACCGTGTGTTTCATGAATACCTGGACAAGTTCGTGGTGGTGTTCATTGATGATATCCTCGTGTACTCGCGTACTGAGGAGGAGCACGAAGAGCATTTGAGGATTGTTTTGCAAGCTTTGTTGGAGAATCAGCTTTATGCTAAGCTGAGCAAGTGTGAGTTCTGGCTTAAGGAGGTGGTGTTTCTTGGGCATGTGGTCTCAGCTGGGGGGATTCGGGTTGATCCTCAGAAGATTGAGGCGGTGATGAACTGGAAAGTTCCTAAGTCTGTTCATGAGGTCCGTAGTTTCCTTGGTTTGGCGGGATACTACCGAAGGTTTGTGGATGGTTTTTCCAAGATTGCTGCTCCTTTGACGAAGCTGTTGCAAAAGGATGTTAAGTATGAGTGGACGGAAGCGAGACAACAGGCTTTTGAGAAGCTTAAGGCGGCTTTGACGCAAGCTCCTATCTTGGTTCAGCCTGAATCAGGGAAAGAGTTTGTGGTCTATAGTGATGCATCCTATGTTGGTTTGGGATGTGTGCTGATGCAAGAGGGTAAGGTGGTGGCTTATGCATCGCGGCAGTTGAAAGTGCATGAGCGCAATTACCCTACGCATGATATTGAGCTGGCTGCAGTGGTTTTTGCTCTGAAGATCTGGAGACATTATCTGTATGGTGAGAAGTGTACTGTGTACACGGATCACAAGAGTTTGAGGTATCTGATGTCTCAGAAGGAGTTGAATCTTAGGCAGCGGCGTTGGTTGGAGTTGCTCAAGGATTATGATCTGACGATTGAGTATCATCCTGGAAAAGCTAATGTTGTTGCGGATGCCTTGAGTAGGAAGGTAGCTGTTGAGCTGAGGGCTATGTTTGCTAGCTTGAGCATATCGCGAGATGGTGGTCTTGTTGCTGAGTTGCAAGTGAAACCATCTTTGGTTCAGTTGATCAAGGAAAAGCAGTTGCTGGATGATTCCTTGGTGTCTCATGTTCAGGATATCGCTGAGGGTAGACCTTCGGATTTCTGCTTTAATGATGATGGTGTGTTGTGTTTTGGAAGTCGGATAGTAGTGCCTGCTGATGCTGAGTTGAGGCGTGCTATTCTGACTGAAGGTCATAGTAGTCCTTTTGCTATGCACCCTGGTAGTACTAAGATGTATCGTGATCTTCGTGATGAGTACTATTGGGTGGGTTTGAAGAAGGATGTTGCAGAGTTTGTGAGCAAGTGTTTGGTGTGTCAGCGAGTTAAGGCTGAACATCAGGTTCCTTCTGGGTTGTTGCAACCGTTGAGAATCCCTGAATGGAAGTGGGAGAGGGTTACCATGGATTTTGTATCTGGTTTACCTTTGTCTCCTTCGAAGAAGAATTCTGTTTGGGTGATTGTGGATCGCTTGACGAAGTGTGCGCATTTCTTGCCTGTGCATACTACGTTTTCTTTGGATAAGCTGGCAGAGCTGTACATTGCTGAGATTGTGCGGCTGCATGGTGTGCCTAAGTCGATTGTGTCGGATAGGGATCCGAGGTTCACATCGCGTTTCTGGCAGTGTTTGCATCAAGCTCTGGGTACAAGGTTGCATTTCAGTACATCCTATCATCCTCAGTCGGATGGTCAGTCTGAGCGGGTTATCCAGATCTTGGAGGATATGTTGAGGTGCTGCGTGATTGAGTTCCAAGGTTCTTGGGAGAAGCATCTGCCTTTGGTTGAGTTCGCTTATAACAATAGTTATCAGGCGAGTATACAGATGGCACCTTATGAGGCTTTGTACGGGAGGAAGTGTAGGACTCCTCTTTGTTGGGCTGAAACTGGTCAAAAGTTGGTTTCGATGCCGGCTTTGTTGAAAGGGACCACCGAGAAGGTGAAGCTCATTTGTGAGCGGTTGAAGGCAGCCTCTGATCGGCAAAAGTCTTACGCGGATTTGAAGCGTAAGGAGATAGAGTATGCGGTGGGTGACCGTGTGTTCTTGAAGGTTTCGCCTTGGAAGAAGGTGATGAGGTTTGGCCGAAAGGGTAAGTTGAGCCCTAGGTACATTGGACCATATGAGGTGGTTGAGCGTGTAGGTCCTGTTGCGTATCGGTTGAGGTTACCTCAAGAGTTGGAGAAGATTCATGATGTGTTCCATGTTTCTATGCTCCGGAAGTATAGATCTGATCCTTCGCATGTGATGCCTGTGGAGGAAGTGGTTTTGAATCCGGATTTGACCTATGATGAGGAACCGGTGAAGGTTCTGGATTCGGATAGTAAGGTTCTTCGTGGCAAGACCATTGAGTTGGTGAAAGTGCTGTGGAAGCATCGAGGTGTTGAGGAAGCCACGTGGGAGCGGAAGGAAGACATGCTGAAGCAGTTTCCTTATCTCTTTCCTTCAGGTAAATTTCGAGGACGAAATTTCTTAAGGGGGGGAGAGTTGTGACGCCCCGGTTTTGGGCTTAGGAGTTTTGGGCGTTGACCGGTTTGGTCAAAGTGCTGGTCGAATCTAAAAAGGTGAAATTAGGAAAGCCTAGTTCGTGTTGCATTAAAAATATGGAAAAATGTTCTAAAATCATCTTTTAATATAATTAAGTGAACTGTGAAATCAATTTTGGAAAATGAGTTTTGGAAGGGTGACATTTTGGCTAGTGACCAAAATGTAATTTTCGAAAGTTTGGTGACTGTTTTATAAAGGGTTGAAACTTTGAATCTTTAAGGAGCTATTATTCCAAAAGTAGTTTCTCCAGATTTTTCTAAGATATTTTGAGATTTATTCTGATTTTAAAACATATCAAAAGTGGAGGGAAAGCCATTTTGGCTATTTTGATAACTAACTTTCTATTTTCCTTTCTCTCATTTTCTCTCAACCCAAACACTTTCTTTCTAGAGAATTGTTTCTGATTTTCTCACCTAAATCCCTCCTTTCAACTCTCTTTTGATTCCTAATCAACATATCTACAAAACCTCATCATTTGCTACTTGATTCATCAAGGTTTTTGATTTCAAAAAGAGGAGAAACTCAAGTTTGGAGGTAAGAACGTCCTTCTCCTCTAAACTATCAGTTCTTTTCTGAAATTCCTAAGTTTTCAATCCTTAATTGATGTTTTATTAAAGGCTTTTGAGTTGTGAATTGGATCTTGGCTTGTAATGCAAGATTTGGTGATTTTTGATGATTTTCGTTTGATATGTTAAATCTGTATTTTGAGATGTGTTTTTGATGTTATTTGGACTCTAAATTGATAAGGAATTGAGTTTTGATTAATGCAATCCCGGATAGGTTGAGTTTCCTAAGTTTAGCTTGTGATTCTTGCTTGTTTTTGAGGTGATCTTGTGGATCTGATGTTGCTGGAGGTATAAGGATGTTAATAGGTTCTTTTTAGATGTGAAATGATGTTAATAGATGTTTGGTTTTGATGGTTTATGGCTGGGCTTTGTTGAGAAGTGGTTTGGATGCATTTTCGGTTGTGTTTGGTGGCCGAAAATGGAGTGTGGATGAGAGCAGCGAGTTTAAGTGCTTTCATTGAAGCAATTAATGCATGATGATGCATTAATCCTCTGCTTTGATGTGTTAAAACAGGGGAGGCATCTTTGGATCCAAGAGTTGTTGATCCGGAAGCTTGATTTGGTGCTTCGGCAAGAGGCGAAGTGGAATCGGTGAGTGAAATTGGGTTTTCGGCTTTGAAACCAATGTCTTGGGAGCTTAGTTTAAGTCTAAACAACTTTGCTAAGCTCAAGTGTAAGTTTTCGGAAATACTCTCTAGTGGTGGCCATGATTTGATTGTTGTGCAATGTGGTTTATTGCATGTTTTAAACTCTGTTTTGAAAGCATGATTTAGCATGGTTAATGCTGTTTTTGTAAGCCATATGTTGAAGGAAGCTCAAGGTAAGAGTTCCTTGTTTTTGAACATTGATTAAATGTGGTTTGATGCTTTTAAATGCATGATGAATATGGCTTGGTTTAATGCTTTAAAACAGTGATAAATTGTTGATAATGATGTATATTGGCAAGTGATGTTTTGAAAAGGTTAAGGTCACTAAGGTGGTTAAAAGTCCTTGAGTGAGCCTTGTTTACTTAAGAACATCAAGGTGGTTAAAAGTCCTCGGATGATTCTTGCTACGGACACAAAGGTGGTTAAAAGTCCTTGTGTGATCCTTTCCATGGTGTTTAAAAGTCCATGGGGCCATGGTGTTAAAAAGTCCATGGGGCCAAGGTGTTAAAAGTCCTTGGAGCCAAGGTGTTTAAAAGTCCTTGGGGTGAAACTTGATACGAACACAAGGGTGGTTAAAAGTCCTTGTGTGGTCCATTCCATGGTGGTTAAAAGTCCATGGGGCCAAGGTGTTTAAAAGTCCTTGGGGCCAAGGTGTTTAAAAGTCCTTGGGGTGAAAGTTGTTGAACTTGTTTTTAAAGAAATGGAATGTATCACTTGTGGCCAATATGACATGTTATGATATGAAGCATGAGATGCTTGTTTAAAGTATGCTTTTGAGCATGTGTAAATGTTGATTTGAAGCATGATTTATAAAGTGTTTTATAAATGCATTATTGAATGGTTTTATTGAGCATTCCTCACTAAGCTTTTGCTTACGCTCTCTTCGTTTTCTTAAATCAATAATGCAGAACATTAGAGTACCTTGAGGGCAGCAAGGAGGGCAAGCATTCAAGTGAAAGTAAAGCTCAAAGTATGGAAGGTTTCTTAAGTACATTTTTAGCTTTTGGTAATTTGGCAATGGGGGACCTATGTGTATGTTTTGGGAGAGGTTTTGAACTCCCTAAGTATGTTGAATGTTGTTGAGAATGCTGGTTTTTGAGTTTGGCCTTTACATGCTTGAAATGGAAGTTTGTGCTTGAGTGGTTTGCTTGTGTAGGAAGCATGCCTATAGATTTGGGGCTTTTCATATATGATGTTATTCTGTTGAATTGTTGATGCATGAATGTCTCACATATGTTGAATTGCATGTTGGTAAAGTTTGGTGTTGATTGGAGCATGATTGGTTGGTTAATTGCATGTTTAAGTACGCAATTTGGGGCAATCTGTGCAGGGCGTTTCGGAACAGTGCCTGCCGTTTCGGAACGGGTGCCTTAAACAAACCCAGGCGTCCGAAACGGGAGAGACCGTTCCGAAACGGTTTGGCTACTGCCAGCCCGTGTTCCGGTACGCGTTGCGGAACGGCCCGTGATTCGAAACGGGGTCTGCTTGTTCCAGAACGGGTGACTGTTGGGGGGCTGACATTGGCAGTTAAATGTTTTGAATTGTTTGCGTTTTACTCCTGAATCTTGTTTGTGCAATTGTATGAGTTTGGAAAGTCCTTTTGAGCTGAAACTTCACAGAGAAGCATGAAATCTGACTAATTTCAAGTTGGTAACTTTAATTTGGGTTAAGTCCTCCTATTTATCAGAAATTACAATTTGGTCCCTAAAGTTGTAATTTGTTCAATTGGGTCCCTGTTTGATCTCTGATGCATGTGATCTTTGAATATGCTGTTGAGTGATCACAATTAGGGCTAATGTGCATCTAGACAAGATTAAAAAGAAAAAAAAAGGTCGTTAATCAAGGTTGACTTTCGGGTTGACTTTGGTTTTCCCCGTGTGACTTTCTTAATTCGGGTCAACCGTCTAGGCCGGGTTAAGGGGGTTACAACGATGATGCTCTGCTTTAACCTTCTTACAGGTCAAACACTTAGACACAAACCCCGCAACATCAAGCTTGCGACCCTTTCGCCAGTACCTCGCATTGAGATTCTTATACATCTTGTCCCCACCAGGATGTATAGAATAAGGACATTCATGGGCCTCACGAAGAACAATTTGCTTCAACCCGGGTTTCTTCGGAATACAATACCGGCCACAGAAACATAATACCCCATCTTTATCAATAGAGAAATCCTAAGATGTACCTTGTTGCACCTCTCTGATACGATGCATAAAAAATGGATCACTAGGCTGCTCAGCTCGAATATCAGAAATCAATGTAGGAATAACCCGAAATTCTGCCAACAAACTGCCATCCTCATACAAACTGATCCGAGCAAACATAGCTCTCAAATCTGAAATGGCATTACGACTCAAGGCATCAACAACAAACTAGACTGTGTACGGTGATAACATTATCGATACTCTCAACAGGAATTTCAAGACCCCAGATATCGAACTCGCAACATAGGAATGAGTCGAACTATTATCAAGCAGAGCAAAATATGAAATAGAATGGATAGAAAAAGTACTGACAATAATGTTTGCCTCATCACGATCCTCATGCCTCCTGGTAGAATAGACTAACCCTGGCTGTCTCACCCTAGAACCAGTAGGTCCTCTACTCTGAGCAGGTCTACACCTACCAGTAGTACATGAAGAAGCATGTCTACCATATCCTTTGCCTCTAGCAGGAGTCTTTATAGATGCCTAAGACTGACTCAGAGCATAAGATGCTGGAGGCAAAATCTGACAATCCCTGAAAAGATGCTCAAAATATCCACATCGAAAACAAGCCCCATACTACCTCCTACACTCACCCGGATTCCACTTTTTGCAAAAGAAACAATGTGGCACCCCATATGTACTAGTCAAACATCTGAAACTAACAGTCAGAACAGTAGAAGTCATCGGTCTAGCTCTGGAATAACCCTGATGATCAGACTCGTCTCTGGCTCTTTTCCTAAACTGGTTACCCTGACTGTGCTGAACTGATGCAATCGACTACCTCCTACCTCGATCAGTACCATAAGACTCAAGTAGTTTCAACTCTACCTAGTGATCTCCTTATACTAATTATCAATAAGTAGAGCCACACCAGCCTTAATCGAAGGGCGCAACCCTTTCAGAAAGCAGTCACATTTCTCCTTTTCGGTAGTCACCAACCCTGGAACATACTGAATCAGTCTCATAAACTCAATCTCATAATCATTCACAGACATGTCGTTCTGCTTCATATTCATGAAATCATCCGGACACTTTGCTAGATACTCACCCCTAATATATCGGTCATGGAAAGCCTGTCGGAAATAGTCCCAAGAAATCTGACCATCTTGAATAACATGCTCCTCAGCCTCTCACCAATTCTGAGTCTCACCATGCAATAGTGATACAACAACCCTAAGCTTCCGGTCAGTGACCAAATCTATGTCACCTCAACGCAAAAATATTTAATTCAGAATTCCAAATACACAACTTGTCAAACTAAGCATAATTCAATTCCAATGGTCAAAAATAGTCGTTTGGGTTCAAATTTGGAAAAACGGGCTATGAATCTGGAACTTGGGAATCAAAAATGTAAAGTTTACTTTTACCGAAAAAGTCAATGGTCAAAGTCAAAGGTCAAAGTCAACGGCGGCGATCAATAGCTTACGTCATCCGGTCAGGTCAACATTGACATCAGTAAGGTCAATTCTGACGTCAGCAGCTTGCATCATCACATGCATCAGCAAAGGACGTCATCCTGGTGTCACCCGGTTCTGTCAACAAGGTCTGGTTTGGCTTAGTCTTGCTCACTGAACTGGTCCGATTTAACCACATGGACCGATTCGGCCCGGTTCACACCAAATTCTCATTTTCAAACGAAATCAAATTAGGGCAAAAATGCCTAATCGGATTCCGTCTCCAGTGACCCCATGCACGCTATTTCCAGCCGATTTCGCAATCACAACACACACACATGGATTAACCCCCAAATTCACGAAACCCCTTACCCTAAACATCGAAACGACGAGGAAATAACACGAACAACGACGAGCGAAATGCTTTTTCTCCCGGATCTCGCGTAAACGGCGGCGACGAGGGAGGTTGGTCCAAACGGTCTCGGTGTAACACCCGGGTTTTGGGGTCGAATGTTAAGTGTGTGAATCGGGTTTGAGTCGTGGACTCGTTTTAAATTAAAAATGGGCTTTAGTTTTAATTAAAAAGGGCTTGAGATTACATTAAGGGAAAAGTGGTAAATTTTTAAATAAAGGAAATAAGATGAGTAAAAAGGGACTTTTTACAAAGTCACCATCTTTTTCTTCATTCAACCTTTTTTTCATGACAAAACCTCTCCCCAAACCCCAAACACTATTCCAGCAATTTCCTTCACCATTTCAAGTGTTTTTAACGAGGTAAATACGTTTTGACTTCTACTCATCTTTCTTAACATTTCTATAGCTCTAGATTTTAATAAACCTCATTTTTGTGATATTTCAAGTTTTAAGAAAAATGAGGAAGCTTTGATGGGTTTTTGTTTGGTTTTCGATTTGTAAAGTTAAATTATGTTAACTCTTGCCTTTAGGTGTATCATATGTGAAAATGGTTGTCTTTTGATGAAAATCCCGAAATGGGTTTTTGTGGGTATTTTAAAGGGTAGAAAACTTGGGTTTTTGAGGTGGTTTGGTGTTGGAAAGTTGGGATGATGATATGGTTATGCTTGAGGGTTGTTTTGAAGGTGTGTAGTGACGATTTGGGTGTTGGAATCAATAGATTTCTGCTGGGTTGTGTGTGAGTCCGAAAATGAGGATTTTGGGTTAGTTCATGGCTTGGAAATGTAGAGAAATGGTCTTGTGGTTGTAATCTGATTTGTGACAGTGGTTTTGTGGATGATTTTTTGAGTAATATGTTGTTTTTGATAGATTATAATCAAGGGAATCGTTGGAGAAGCTTCAGGCTCGATTTCGAAAAATTTGGAGGCTTGATCGGCTATCTCTGTTTGCTTTAATGGTGTTCGGTGAGTGGTTTGTTTAAAATGGTTTTAAATTGGTTCAAGTGTGTGGTTGAGGTGTTGGATTGTTCTTGGTAGACCAATCTAAGGGGGGATTAAGTTGGAAGCTTAATCTCTTGTTTGACTTTATGAGTTCTTGCTTAATGTGCATAAATGTGGACTTGTGTAGTATATGTTCATTATGCATGTCGATATATATTGATGTTGTATAATGGTGATGATATGTTGTGTTACATGATTGTGAAATCATGGTGAGACTTGTTTAGTATGTTGGCACTAGTTATAATTACCGGGTATAAATGATCGATCATTAGGATGAGTTTGAACACGATAAGAGTCAAAATCGCGCGTGTTGTTGGTGATGTGTGGTCACCAAGGAGGAGTACGGTTAGGTAACATTCCACCGAAAAGTGTTTGTATATGATGATGAGTGAAATCCCATCCATGAAAGGAACGGTGATGTGTGAAATCCCACAAGAAGGTAATATGGTTGTTTGAATACGTTGGGGCGAAAATCCCAACGGAAGTTATCCGCATATCCAAGTAAGCTATATAGTTGCCAATATACTTGTTCATGTGTGGTTGTTGTGTAAGATATTTGTTATATCTTTGCTTAGCATAACATGAGGTAAGATGCCATGTTCATGCATTTTTGTGGCGATTGGCTATGTTGCTCTATTAGTGTAAATGTATGCCTTGTGAATGTCTTAAGGATATCATGCATTGAACCCTGCATTTTCGATATTTTGTTTTGAGCTCCCTCACTAAGCTTTCTAGCTTACGCTCTCGTTTTCGACAATGCAGATCATTAGTGTGGAAGTTAGCAAGGAGGAAGGAAGCGGCATCCAAGCGCGTGTGTGGTTGCTCAAGTATGGTTTTTATTGAATAATGTAATAGTAGGAAATGGGGATGCTACATGTTGTAGAAGCATGTGTTAGACTCCTATGTTGTTAATGTTTTTGTGTTGGAGATTTGTAAACCATGTGTTATGAGGTGCTTATGTTTTGTATTGAAGGCATGTAAACCTTGTTTTATGTTATGTTTATGTGGATGAATGTTTCCTATGAATGAAATGGAATGGTCTTGTTATGCATGTTTATATGTTTGATCATGCTTGTGGTAGGATGTAATGCCTATAGATCGTATGCATGGTTGTTGTTTTATGATTCTTGTTGTTTTGGAGCATGTTTGGGAATGTTTGGAGATGCAAAAAAAACTATTTTCAGGGTCACTCTGTGTGCAGGCGTTTCAAAACGCTCGTGGTTGTTTCGGAACAGGTGTAGCTCCAGGGATACTCGTATCGGAACGGGGGTGGTGCCGTTTCGATATGATTTGACACTGTGAGCTCCCATTTCGGTACACGTTTCGATACGGTTTGCCACTGTGTGTGCCTGTTTCGGAACCAGTTCCGAAACGTTTCTACACTGGAGACGCCGTACCGAAACAAAGTGGACCGTATCGATACGACCCTGTCTGCTTTTAAACTGAAGCCCGCGTATCGAAACGGGCAAGCCTATTTCGAAACGCATTCCTATAAAGTGGGCTTTTTGGCATCTTCAAAGGTTCTCGAATGTCGTGTTTTAGTCACGTTTGTTTGTTTGCTTCCTTGTTAAATTTATATGCATCTTTTATGTATGGTTTTGGTTTCATATGCATGCAATCAAACTAATATGTCACTTAGTAAATTTAAGCTACCTTACGTCTGCTTGAATGTTTCCTTTATCTCTTTTCGTTGTTGCCTTTGCGCTTAGGGCTAAATGTAAATTTTAGATAAGATAATTAATGAAAAAATTTTATAGGGTTGCTAATCGGAGTGGAACCTTAACGGATTTCGTTTCGGTTTTCCCCGTGTAACCTATTCAGACTTGCATGTCGCCTAGACTGGGACGAGGGGGTTACATTTGTTGGTATCAGAGCTTGAGGTTTTCGTGACCTCGGGAAGGTAAGTAAGGTAAGTTTGAAGTGTTGTGTTGCTATATCTTGGTGTATGTTGTACGGTGAATGCCTACTATGTATGCTTGTTGTTCGCTTTCTTGTATGGTGTTTGAAAGTATGTGTTAGCATGGTTGTTGTGTTGAGGCGTAGTGTTGAGTTTCCATTGCTACTATTACTTATTGGAAAAGATTTTGTAAATGAGTACTTAAGGACCTTGGACCCTTGCCTTTGCTAACTTAATCCTTGTTTGTTTGTTTGTTTGTTTGTTTGTAGTTGTTATCTTGTTAGCCGTAAGATAAGACCTAGAGTTAGGCATAGGATGGTTCACCCAAAACCACGGGCACCAGCTCCGGAAGTTTAGCCGGTTGTAGAGGCGTAGGCTCCTCCACCCCGTCATTCTCCTCCTCGTCAAGAGGGAGGTGAGGCGAGAGCTGAGGGTGTAAGACCTCAGGTTGGCCAAGGTCCGGCCGGTATAGATTTGGCTCCATTGGTTCAGGTTATAGCTAGGGCTTTCTAGGCAGATGTGACCGGGGGACAGGCAGTGGCACAACCTCGGGGTGAGGGCACCAGGTTGCCACTTGAAAGGCTTCGCAGTTTGAAAGGTAAAGAGTTATGAGGGTTGGCGCCCGAGAGATCAGAGGCTTGGTTTGACAAGAATGTTCGTATTTTGTCTCAGATGGGTTGTACTGGAGCATGCAGATTGGGGTGTGTTGTTTCTCTGCTTCAGGGTGATGCCTACACTTGGTGGGTCACCATTACTACAAGCATGCCAGATGTCGAGGTTACTTGGGAGTTCTTTTAGTCTGCCTTTTGCAAGAAGTACTTGGGTCCCCTCTATCTTGATGAGAAGAAGAGAGAGTTCATGTCATTGCTTCAGGGTAACATGACAGTGACCGAGTATGAGATACGATTTTTCAGATTGAGTAAGTATGCGTCCGAGCTAGTTCCTACTAAGAGGGAACGATGCGACCGTTTCCGTTACGGGTTGAGTGAGGAAGTGAAGAGGTATATTTTGGCTACGGATTACACGGACTTCGATGTCTTGGTCGCTAGGGTCAAGGACACAGAGCACAGTTTGGGTCTGACCAAACGTTCAGGTGGTTCTAGTTTAGGGAAGAGGTCTGCTGACTGTGATAGAGGTGATGCCAAGAGGCACAGGGACAATAGGCATCATTTTGATCACAGACGTGGTGGTGGTAACCACGGGAGAGGCCATCAGGGCTAGAGAGCTGGTGGGGGTTTGCCCTAGTGTGCTAGGTGTGGGAGGTATCACACCAGAGAGTGTTGGAGAAATTTTCATTCGTGTTGGAACTTTGGAGCTAGAGATCATCTTAGGCGTGATTGTCCACATCAGACTGGGTTTGCACCAGTTCAGGTTCATGCTCCTGCTAGAGCTATTGATTATCCGAGAGGCCGTGGGCGCGGTCGAGGAAACTTCCAGCCGAGGAACGATGGCCATAGGAAAATAGCACATGTGGTTGCGGTTCAGTCGGAGGGCGGAGGTCAGGCTAGAGTTTATGCTCAACGAGAGGGACATAACGACACATATGTGATTGTAGGTAATTTCTCAATATAGTCTTTGAGTTTGCTCTCCTTGATTGACTTCAGGTCTATGCATTCATACATTTTGAGTGAGCATGCAAAGATGTTGAATTTACCTTGTGAGGTGCTAGAGGTAAATGTTAGTGTTACTAGTTCCTTCGGGGATACAATAGTGGTTAGGAAGATGTACATAAGGTGTCCATTAACGGTTCAGAGGCATATATTTCCAGTGGACATGAAGGAGTTACTGTTTTATGGCTTCGATGTGATTTTGGGTATGGACTGGCTTACAAAACATAGAGCTAGGATAGATTTCGAAACAAAGAGGGTCTACTTGAAGCTTGCAGATGACTATGAGATTGTGGTAGTAGGTGAGAATGCAAAATTCTTATCGAATGTTGTTTCAGCCTTAGAGGCTCAGAGATTAGTCGAGTTGGGTTGTGAAGCGTACTTGGCCTATGTGATGAATCCGAATAGGAGTGGAGTTAGAGCTTAGGATATTAGAACAGTGTGTGATTTTCCGAGTGTTTTTCCAGAAGAATTGTCGAGTTTACCGCCTGATAGAGAGGTAGAGTTTGTTATAGAGACGTATTCAGATTCTGCCCCCGTTTCGATTGCTCCATACCGCATGGCACCGAAAGAACTGAAGAACAAGTATGAGAAAAAGAGAGACGGTAGTATGAGAATGTGCATTGATTATAGACAATTGAATTAGTTGATAGTGAAGAACAAGTATCCCTTATTGTGTATCGATGATTTGTTTGATCAGTTGAGAGGGGCATCAGCCTTTTCAAAGATTGATTTGAGATCCAGGTACTACTAGTTGAAGGTAAAAGAAGTGGATGTACCGAAGACAACTTTTAGGACTAGATATGGCCACTATGAGTTCTTGGTTATGCCGTTTGGGTTGACAAACGCACCAGCTGCTTTCATGGACATGATGAACAGAATCTTCCATCAGTACTTAAATCAGTTTGTGGTTGTATTCATAGATGGCATTTTCGTGTATTCACGTACCGAGGAAGATCATGACCGGCATTTGAGGTTAGTTTTGTAGACTTTGCTAGACAACCAGTTGTACGCTAAGTTGAGTAAATGTGAGTTCTGGATTAGAGAAGTAGTCTTTCTAGGAAATGTAGTGTGAGCCGAGAGGATTAGAGTTGATTCGAAGAAGAGAGAAGCCATTGTTGAATGGAAGCAACCAAAGTCTGTGATAGAGATTCGTAGTTTCCTAGTCTTAGCGGGTTATTATTGGAGGTTTGTGAATGGGTTCTCGAAGATAGCCACTTCTTTGACAAAATTTCTTCAAAAGAATGTTTAGTTTGAGTGGTCAGATGCGAGACAACAAGCCTTTGAGAAATTGAAAGAAGTTTTGACAGATGCACCGATTTTGATTCAGCCAAAGTTGGGGAAAGATTATGTAGTCTACAGTGATGCTTCATATGTAGGTTTAGGTTGTGTTCTCATGCAAGACAGAAGAGTTGTAGCTTATTCCTCGAGACAGTTGAAGACTCACCAGCGTAATTATCCGACACACGACATAGAGCTAGCCGCAGTTGTGTTTGCCTTGAAGATCTGGAGACATTATTTGTATGGTGAGAAATGCACAGTGTATACAGATCACAAGAGTTTAAAGTATATAATGACACATCGGGTGTTGAACCTTAGACAACGTAGGTGGCTAGAGTTGCTTAAGAACTATGATCTCACGATTGAGTACCATCCGGGTAAAGCCAATGTAGTGGCAGATGCTTTGAGTATGAAGGTAGTTGTTGAGTTGAGAGCCATGTTTCCTAATTTGATCTTGTTCGGTGATGGTGGTTTAGTGGTCGAGCTTCAGGTTAGACCTACCTTAGGCCAATTGATTAGAGAAAATAGATGTTAGATAGATCTTTGGCACCTCAGGTGCAAGAAATAGCCGAGGGTAGACCATCAGACTACAGTTCCAGTGTTGATGGGTCTTGTGTTTCAGAGATAGAATAGTTGTACCGAATGACAGTGATTTGAGACGTACTATCTTGACTAAAGCACACAATAGCTTGTTTGCTATGCATCCAAGTAGTACAAAGATGTATCGCTATTTGAAGAATGAATACTATTGGGTTGGTTTGAAGAAAGACATATCCTATTTCATGAGTAAGTGTATGGTATGTTATAGAGTTAAGGCAGAACATCAGGTTCCATCAAGTTTGTGGCAACCATTGAGGATTCTGGAATGGAAGTGGGAAAATATCACCATGGATTTCGTTTCAGGTTTGCCTTTGATTCATTCGAAGAAAAACTTAGTTTGGGTTATAGTTGACCATTTCACGAAGTGTGCTCACTTTTTAGCTGTTAATACGACTTACTCCTTAGATAAGTTGGTTGATTTGTACATAAGTGAGATTGTGAGACAGCATGGTGTGCCGAAGTCGATTGTGTCTGACAGAGATCCGAGATTTACAGCCAGATTTTGGGAGTGTTTGCATACTGCTTTAGGTACCCGATTGAATTTCAGTACGTCATATCATCCTCAGTTAGATGGTCAGTCAGAGGGGGTTATACAGATTTTGGAGGACACGTTGCATTGTTGCATTATTCATTTTCAGGGTACTTGGGAGAAACACTTGTCGTTGGTTGAGTTCGCATACAATAACAGTTATCAGTCGAACATTCAGATGGCTCTGTATGAGGCATTGTATGGTAGAAAATGTAGAACTCCGATTTGTCGGGACGAAGCAGGTCAGAAGTTGTTACCAATGCCAGATTTACTTAAGGGCACTACCGATAAAGTGAAGTTGATTTATGATCGTTTGAAGGAAGCTTCAGAGATAGAATGTTCTTGAAAGTCTCTCCATGGAAGAAAGTTATGAGGTTTGGCAAAATGGGGAAATTAAGTCCAAGATACATTGGGCCGTATGAGATTGTGAAGCAAATCGGTCTGATTCCTTATCTGTTACGTTTGCCATCCGAGATAGAGAAGATTCACAATGTGTTATATGTTTCGATGCTTCAAAAGTACCGATCAGATATGTCGCATGTTATGCCTGTGGAAGAGATTGAGTTGAACCCATATTTGACGTACGATGAGGAACCAGTTGAGATCTTGGCTTCAGATAGCAAAGTGTTGTGTGGCAGACGGATTGAGTTGGTCAAAGTGAAGTGGCAACGCCGAGGCGCGGAGGAGGCCACTTGGGAAAGAAAGGAGGATATGGAGAGGCAGTTTCCGTATCTCTTTCAGTCAGGTAATTTCGAGGACGAAATTACTTAAGTGGGGGAGAGTTGTAAGACCCAAGTTTATGGGTCAGATGTTAAGTGTGTGAATCAGGTTCGAGTCGTGGGCTCGTTTTAAATTGAAAATTGGCTTTGATTTTAATTAAAAAGGGCTTGAGATTTCATTAAGTGCAAAGTGATAAATTTTTAAATAAAGGAAATAAGATGAGTAAAAAGGGACTTTTTACTAAGTCACCATCTTCTTCTTCCTTCAACCTTTTTTCACGATAAAACCTCTCCCCAAACCCCAAACATTGTTCCATCCATTTCCTTCGCCATTTCAAGTGTTTTCAACGAGGTAAATACGCTTTTGACTTCTTCTCATCTTTCTTAACATTTCTATAGCTTTATATTTTCATAAACCCCATTTTTTTGTATTTCATGTTTTAAGAAAAAGAAGGAAGCTTTAATGGGTTTTTGTTTGGTTTTCGATTTTTAAATTTAAATTATGTTAAACTCTTGCCCTTAGGAGTATCATATGTGAAAATGGTGGTGTTTTGATGAAAATCCCAAAATGGGCTTTTGTGGGTGTTTTAAAGGGTAGAAAACTTGGGTTTTTGAGGTGGTTTGGTGTGGGAAAGTTGGGCTGATGATATGCTGATGCTTGAGGGTTGTTTTGAATGTTTGTAGTGATGATGTGGGTGTTGGAATCGATAGATTTATGTTGGGTTGTGTGTGAGTCTGAAAATGAGGACTTTGGGTTAGTTCATGGCTTGGAAATGTAGAGAAGTGATCTTGTGGTTGTAATCTGATTTGAGACAGTGGTTTTGTGGATGATTTGTTGAGTAATATGTTGTTTTTGAATTATTAGAATCAAGTGAAATCGTTGGAGAAGCTTCGGGCTCGATTCCGGGAAATTTGGAGGCTTGATCGGCTATCTCGGTTTGCTTTAAGGGTGTTCAGGAAATGTGGACTTGTGTAGTATGTGTTCATTATGCATGTCGATATATATTGATGTTGTATAATGGTGATGATATGTTGTGTTACATGATTGTGAAATCATGGTGAGACTTGTTTAGTATGTTGGCACTAGTTATAATTACCGGGTATAAATGATCAATCATTAGGATGAGTGTGCACACGGTAAGAGTCAAATTCGTGCATGGCCTTGGTGATGTGTGGTCACCAAGGAGGAGTACGGTGAGGTAACATTCCACTGGAAAGTGCTTGTATGTGATGATGAGTGAAATCCCATCCATGAAAGGTGAAATCCCACCGGAAGGTAATATGGTTGTTTGAGTACGTTGGGGCGAAAATCCCAACGGAAGTTATCCGCATATCCGGGTAATCTATATAGTTGCCAATATACTTGTTCATGTGTGGTTGTTGTGTAAGATATTTGTTATATCTTTTCTTAGAATAACATGAGGTAAGATGCCATGTTCATGCATTTTTGTGGCGATTGGCTATGTTTCTCTATTAGTGTAAATGTAAGCCTTGTGAGTGTCTTAAGGATATCATGCATTGAACCCTGCATTGTCGATATTTTGTTTTGAGCTCCCTCACTAAGCTTTCTAGCTTACGCTCTCGTTTTCGACAATACAGATCATTAGTGTGGAAGTTAGCAAGGAGAAAGGAAGGGGCATCCAAGCGCGTGTGTGGTTGCTCAAGTATGGTTTTTACTGAATAGTGTAATAGTAGGCAATGGGGATGCTATGTAGTGTAGGAACATGTGTTAGACACCTATGTTGTTAATGTTTTTGTGTTGGAGATTTGTAAACCATGTGTTATGAGGTGCTTATGTTTTGTATTGAAGGCATGTAAACCTTGTTTTATGTTATGTTTATGTGGATTCATGCTTCCTAGGAATGAAATGGAATGTTCTTGTTATGCATGTTTATATGTTTGATCATGCTTGTGGTAGGATGTAATGCCTATAGATCATATGCATGGTTGCTATTTTATGGTTCTTGTTGTTTTGGAGCATGTTTGGAATGTTTGGAGTGTTTGGAGATGCTAAAAAATGTTTTCAGGGTCACTATGTGTGCAGGGGTTTCGAAAAACTCATGGTTGTTTCGGAACGGGTCTAGCTCCATGGATACTCGTATCGGAACGGGGGTGGTGCCGTTTCGATACGATTTGACACTGTGAGCTCTTGTTTCGGTACGCGTTTCGATACTGTTTGGTACTGTGTGTGCCTATTTCAGAACCAGTTCCGAAATGTTTCGACACTGGAGACCCCCGTACCGAAAAGAAATGGACCGTATCGGTACGGCCTGGTCTGGCTTTTAAACTAGAGCTCGCGTATCGAAATGGGCAAGCTTGTTTCGAAACGCATGCCTATAAAGTGGGCTTTTTGGAATCGTCAAAGGTTCTCGGATGTCGTGTTTTAGTCCCGTTTGTTTGTTTGCTTCCTTGTTAAGTTTATATGCATCTTTTATGTATGGTTTTGGTTTAGTATGCATGCAATCGGACTAATATGTCAGTTGGTAAACTTAAGCTACCTTACGTCTGCTTGAATGTTTCCTTTATCTCTTTCCGCTGTTGCCGTTGAGCTTAGGGCTAAATGTAAATTTTAGACAAGATAATTAATGAAAAATATTTTCTAGGGTTGCTAATCGGAGTGGAACCTTAACGGGTTTCGCTTTGATTTTCCCCGTGTAACCTGTTCGGACTGGCCTGTCGCCTAGACCGGGACGATGGGGTTACACCCGATGAACGCCCCAATGGTCTCGAAACGGTGAAAGGACGAAAAAAGCTCCCTGGCCATAGCTTAAACGCAAACACAAGTGAGGGGGTTACCGCGAAGAGAGAGAGAGAGAGCTAAGGGAGAGAGAGGGCTTATGCGGCTGTTACACTCCAATGGCAGATGAAAAGCCATTATGGCCTTTTTACCCTAATTTTAGGGTAAATTACCCATTAAGGACCTCAATGTTTACCCACATAATCGAAAGGACACCCAATTCCTAATTCATTCCAATTTAGCCCCTAGATCAAAATTAGGCTTTAAACAAAAATTCCCAAATTAAATTTAGGTTTTAGAATCAAGGATTTCTCCGAATTAGGGTTTCAAATTAAAATTTTAAAAAATTAGGGTTTTTTTAATTTGGGGAAAAATTAGGGCGTTACAACTTCGGCGAGGGTAATTCCTTATGGTTATCGTTACAGGTTCCTCTACTTCGACGAGGGTAATTCCTTATCGTTGTTGTTCAGGTTCCTCTGCTTTGGATAGGGTAATTCCTTACTATTATCGTTCAGGTTCCTATGTTTCGGCTAGGGTAATTCCTTACTGTTATCGTTCAGGTTCCTATGCTTCGGCTAGGATAATTCCTTACCGTTATCGTTCATGTACTTGCATGTGATTACCGCATCATTTGGTAGTTCTGCACTACAGAGCTTTCCCAAGCTCATGTTGTTTTACCATCACAGGTTAGATGAAATCCTTCATGGTAGAGTTATTGACAGAAGTTTATTGGCGTTCTCTCGGCGTCACTTTTGGGGTACTGTACCAGTCCAGCTAGTAGGCATGCACATCATGTATTATTTTATGACAGTGTCTGTTAAATGTTTTCTCAAATGATTGATATATGTTTAAATGTTTTTCTGGAAGTGTATTTTAAAACAATAGTCAATGTTGCAGTTCGATTAAATGTTTCAAGGAAAAATGTTTTTATGTGGATTTTCATTGTGGGTCGCTCTTGTGACCCCTATGTGACTCCCTAGGATCCGTGGTAACGCATAGGCGGGTCTAGGGGGTTACATTTAGTGGTATCATAGCTTAAAGTTGCGTCATTCTGGGAAGATCGGTTGATCGTCTATCATAGGGTGTATGCTTTTTGCATGCCCCTAGACCTTAACCGTAGTCCACCAAGCTGGGACTCTGATGTCGAATCATTTTCTATAATAAGTGCATCTAACTGTTCAGTCTATAATAGCTTGATCTCTACTGTATGGAATGTAGGTAATGTTCGTCTATAAATTGTATTAACATGATGTATTTGAATCTGGATAAAGAACCTGGGATGGTTCATATATGTGAAATTAAAGATCTTATTCCGGTTGAGAAAAATGTTTGATTATGTGAGGTAACCGATATAATATTTTGTGCAAGACTCCGGTGATAACGATTATGTTTGTGAATATTTTGACGGGGAATTCAATAGAAGTGTTATTAATTTAAAAGAAATGTGTTAGTGAACGTGGCGAAAGTGTAAATTTTGCGGTGACTGTTATACGCCAAAGAAACAATTGTTTGAATATTAAGCTGAAGGTAAGTGATACTCGTTTAAAACTTTGGTTATGTTCAATCGGCTTGACGGAAGATATTTTAGAGGAGAAAATGGCACGGTGTATTGTCATAGATACCCACCTAATTGAAATATGATGTTTACATTTTGTTTTCAGAAGGCCCTATTGGAGGCCTTGAGTACTCGTTTGAATTTTAGATATATTTTTCATCTGTATTTTGACGTACAACCAATTAGAGTAATTTAGATTCTATAGGAGATATTCCAAAGTCATATGGTTAACTTCTGTGGTAGTTGGGGAAGGTTTCCTATTCCTGACTGAGACCATTTAAAATAAAAGTGATAAGACAAGTGTTTGCTTGGCATCATATAAAGTTCAGTATAGATTCAAATGTTGTATTCTAATTAGTAGAACTGAGATGTATGATGGGATAACTTTGGGTCCAAAAACAACCAGAGCGACTGAAGATAATACCAGATCGATTCGTGATTGGCTAAGAATGTCCTGAGAAACAAGGATACATTAATAGACAAGTTTCAGTACAAGAATAGATAAAATAGCATTTTTATATTTCTTCGATTTTGGTAAATTTTGAGGACGAAATTTCTTTTAGGGGGAGAGTTGTAACACCCCAAAAATTATATGCATATATTTAAAGTTAAGTGGTAAAAAATGCGAAAAGAGATTTGCATCTGTAAGGATTTTATCCCGCAACCCAAGATTGTTGAAATAAAGCCCTAACCGATTGAGCTAAGGTCCACTATTGGTTAAATCCTACACTAATTTCCTTTGACTCCTCATTCACTAGAAAAAAGGAAGACCGAGAGGAGAATATCTAAGAGGGGGGATACAATACGCTCTCTCCAATTCTTCACCACCCCCACCGGTCATCGTCCGAACTCCCTCATCGTACCATCGTGGCCATCACCGCCCTTACCAACAGAACCGATGCATCGTCCCATCCTTACCCTCGATCGCCACTTTTACTGTTGAGCCACTGGTTGCCGAGAAAATTCTTTTGAAGTTTCGACGAACCTAGGGTTTGAAGCATTCCATTTTTTACAAATTCTGGCCACAGTCTTCGTTCGTTCAAGACACGCCCAACAAATTTGATTTCCTGGTAATGCAACGAGAAAAACCCCTTAAATCGATTATCGTTCTAGAACTGAGAGAGGCTTCGTCGGAGTTACGCAAATATTCCGGCCATCCTTTTGCGTTATAGGTAAATGGGTGAGATTCTGACCTATTTTCGAGTTAATTTTTAGTATTCCTTAGTTATGATGAAAAATTCCGCCGGAGAAATGCATTTTTAGACCATGTAAGGTCGCATGTGGGCCTCACGCGCCATTGCTAGTAAATTCAAGCCACCATGATCGGTTTGCCACTAAACTGGCCTGACCAGACCCTTCAATTCGAACCGATCTAGGCCCAAATGGTAAACCAAGCCCATAGAAGCTACCCAAACCCGACTCGATCGACCGAGTCAACCCAAAACAAGTTAACTCAACCAAGTCAACCCAAAATGAGTTAACTCAACCGAGTCAACCCAAACCGAGTTTACTGAGTTAACTCGTCAGAGTCAACTCAGTTGACTATGACTGTTGACCGTCAACTCTTACCCTTGACTGCTAACATCAACATGATGTCAGTGTTGACTTTGACCATTGACTAATGACGCCAGCGTTGACTTTGACCATTGACCAAAAAGTCACCTTTTTCGAAAACTCATGTTTTATGACGTCCTGAGTTCGTTTTTGAAGCCCGCTTTGCCAAATTCAACCCAATAAGCGGTTATTGAACATTTAACTTTTTAGATAAATTTGACCATCATGTTTAAGTTCCGTTTCTGATGTAAATTGTTTTACCATGTACCCGGGACAATGTGGGATGTCAAATTCGAGCTCGAGAGTGAACGATTGGGGCTTCGAGGGTTGACCGGTGTAGTTCGGAGTCGAGGTAATACCCACTACTTCTTATGTACTATAATGAACATGTTAAATAATATTTAATGCTTGAAACATTAAATGATAAGTTGGTTATCTCTAATTACCTATTAAAACATCGGTTAATGAAATTATATATATATATATATATATATATATATAACAGACTTAAAAAATGAACTAAGGTTGACTCTCTGATCTAAGGAGTGATGTCGATTTGTCTAAAAATATGCCCTTGTGCTTGATCTGAAGGTGTACTCCCTGGATGTCGTTACACAAAAAAAGGAAGAAGAAAAATGTGTTATATATATATATATAATGTGTTGACTAAATTGATCATGTGCATATGGCTAATGTTCCTTGAATGATTCATACATGCTTTAAATGTTATTAGTGAATTAAACATGTGTGCATGACTGAGACGTAACATGTTTCTTGATTCTAAGTATGACAGTTCCATGTGTCTGAATTATGCCAAAGTACCCGATTGAACAACATGATCTTTGATTTCTGTTTTACCTGATTAATAGTATACTCTCTAATTACATTTGACTGAAAATAATTGGTTGCCTTATGTTTACCGTAATTGATGCTTATTCTAATTACTGAAATTACGACAACAACGGTTACTGGGTGCTTGGGAAAGAGTATGAAGATACTGCATGTTCCTCTACTTCGGCGAGGGTAATTCTTTATGTTTACCATTACAGGTTCCTCTGCTTCAGTGAGGGTAATTTCTTACGGTTATTGTTATAGGTTCCTCTTCTTCGGTGAGTGTAATTCCTTACTGTTATCGTTACATGTTCCTCTGCTTCGGCGAGGGTAATTCCTTACTGTTATCGTTTACATGTTCCTATGCTTCGCCGAGGGCAATTCCTTACGATTATCGTTACAGGTTCCTCTACTTCGGCGAGGCTAATTCCCTACTGTTATCGTTACAGGTTCTTCTGCTTCGGTGAGGGTAATTTCTTATGGTTATCGTTACAGGTTCCTCTACTTCGGTGAGGATAATTCCTTACAGTTATCGTTACAGGTTCCTCTGTTTCAGCGAGGCAAATTCAGTTATCGTTACAGGTTCCTCTACTTCGGTGAGGGTAATTACTTATGGTTATCGTTATAGGTTTCACTGCTTCGGCGAGGGTAATTCCTTACCGTTATTTTTCATATTCCTATACTTCGGCTAGGGTAATTCCTTACCAATATCATATAGGTTCCTATGCTTTGGCTAAGGTAATTCCTTACCTTTATCGTTCAGGTTCCTATGAATCGACTAAGGTAATTCCTTACAGTTATCGTTCAGGTTCCTATGCTTCGGCTAGGGTAATTCCTTACCGTTATCGTTCAAGCTCCTATACTTCAGCTAGGGCAATTCCTATCGGACCTAAAATATTCCCTTAGGATGGGACCTAAAATATGTGACCATCCCAGTAGTTAAACCTTTTAAAAAATTAGGTTTAGGGTTTAAGATTCAGGTTTAAGGTTTATATTTAATATCATGGTTTAGGGAGTTAGGAGTAGAATTTATTTTTAAGGCTTATGATTTAGGGTTTAAGATTTAAAATTTAGGATTATGACTTAAAATCTATTTTTAGTGTTGGAGAATTGAAATGAGTACCAAAAAGGGTTAGAAATTTTTTGCTCGTGTTCGTGTTTTTATGGGTTGCTAATATGCATGAACAATAAAAGCGGCAATGTTTATGTTGATTTCTTGATAAATAAGTGTTTTATGATATGAAATGCATGTATGAATGGGATATTTTGAGACCATGATGTTTTGGATGCATGTGGGACTTATATGTGATGGTTTGACATGATTAAGAGTTATTCTTGTGCTTATTTTCTAGTTTTTCGGCTAGGGTATCGATACCCTATAAACAATAAAGACCACTATTGGGGTTTTAAGAGTGGGTATTGGTACCCACATGAGTACTATATATGGGTACTACAAACTAGATATCAATGAAATGAATTATAGAAGAGGTGAATCTGATTGAAGAAGAAGATGAAAACGAATCCCTAATTCTACATAAAGATATAAAAGAGAAAAGAATATTTTGATATTCAATTGAAAATGAATTAAAAAAATAGTCTTGACTAATTTCAATACAAGACAAGCTTTTATAACTCAAGCCCAATACATAGATTATTGACCCAAAACGATTACAAATTAGTTTAGATAAAACTAACCCAAACTAACTCAAGTAGAAGGAAACTAACTTCCCAGCTGACAAGGCTTAGCTGTCACACAATATCATATCTTTTTCCTTACATTCTCATGGTTTTCTCTTCTTTCTTAATTTCTTCTAAAGAGACGACATCAAGACGTGGCCGCATTTGAGCAAATGAAACAAGTGGAATTGGTTTGGTAAGAATGTATGCATGCTGGTCTACTGATGGTACATAATTTACCAATAATTGTTCAGCTAAAACTCTCTCTCGAACAAAATGTATATCAATGTCAACATGCTTGATGCAAGCATGATGTGTGAGATTAGCTTCCATGGAGACAGTAGAGGTGTTGTCACAGCAAACTGTTGGCTTTCCAACAATATGCACCCAAATTTCAGTCAATAGTTGCTCAAACCATATCAGCTCAGAGACTGAATTAAATAGACTTATGTATTGTGCCTTTGAGGTAGATCGAGAGACAACACTCTATTTCTTAGAGCACCAAGTAATAGGATTATTGCCAAGAAAAATGAAATAACCAGACATGGACTTTCCATCTTCAACAAATGTTTCCCAGTCAGCATCCACATAATGGACAAGGTTGATATTACTATTATAGGAAAATAAGATACCATGACAAATTGTCCCTCGAAGATAACATAATATATGTTTGACTGCCTTCCAGTGAGACTCATGAGGTTGATTCATGTATTGGCTTACTTTATTCGCATCATAAGAAATATTTGGACGAGTTAGACATATACACTGCAAACCACCCACTATGCTTCTATACAAATGAACATCTGGAAACTGCTGGCCATCGTTAGCTCTGAGTTTAGGCATGACCACCATGGGTGTTGGAGTAGGTATGGAGTCAACCATATTAGTTATAGTCAAAATATCAACAATGTACTTATTTTGATTTAAGAGTAAGCCATGAGAACATGAGAGCACATCCATCCCAAGAAGGAAGCCAAGTTGGCCTAAGTCTTTCAGAGAGAACTCAATATTGATACTCTGGATAATAACATCAATCTCTACTGGATGACTTCCAGTTATGATTATGTCATCAACATAAATAATAAGTAAAAGATATGATGTGCTTGAGTTCTTAATAAAAAGGGATGAGTCAGCTTTGGAAAGAGTAATCATGAGCTGATGTACTAAGAATTCTTTCAGTGTTGTAAACCAAGTCCTAGGTGCTTGTCGAAATCAACATAATTCCTTCTTAAGTCTACAGACAAGAGGTTCTCTAATTGGACCTTTTTTTTCTCAAATCCAGGAGGTTGAGTCATGCAGTTCCCCAAAACTGTCTCTATACAAGTATTAACACAAGCCCATTAGAACTTAGGTCCCATCCTAAGGGAATATTTTAGGTCCAATAGGAATTGCCCTAGCTGAAGTATAAAAGCTTGAACGATAACGGTAAGGAATTACCCTAGTCGAAGCATAAGAACCTGAACGATAACTATAAGGAATTACCTTAGTTGATTCATAGGAACCTGAACGATAAAGGTAAGGAATTACCTTAGCCGAAGCATAGGAACCTAAACGATAATGGTAAGGAATTACCCTAGCCGAAGTATAGGAATATGAAAAATAACGGTAAGGAATTACCCTCGCCGAAGCAGTGAAACCTATAACGATAACCGTAAGTAATTACCCTCACCGAAGCAGAGGAACCTATAACGATAACTGAATTTGCCTCATGAATTGATCATGTGCATATGGATAATGTTCCTTGAATGCTTCATACATGCTTTAAATGTTATTAGTGAATTAAACATGTGCGCATGACTGAGACGTAACATGTTTCTTGATTCTAAGTATGACAGTTCCATGTGTCTGAATTATGCCTAAGTACCCGATTGAATAACATGATCTTTGATTTTTGTTTTACCTTATTAATAGTATGCTCTCTGATTACATTTGACTGAAAGTAATTGGTTGCCTTATGTTTACCGTAATTGATGCTTATTCTAATTACTGAAATTACGACATCAACGGTTACTGGGTGCTTGGGAAAGAGTAAGAAGATACTGCATGTTCCTCTACTTCGGCGAGGGTAATTCTTTATGGTTACCATTAAAGGTTCCTCTGCTTCATTGAGGGTAATTTCTTACGGTTATTGTTATAGGTTCCTCTTCTTCGGTGAGTGTAATTCCTTACTGTTATCGTTACATGTTCCTCTGCTTCGGCGAGGGTAATTCTTTACTGTTATCGTTTACAGGTTCCTATGCTTCGCCGAGGGCAATTCCTTACGGTTATCGTTACAGGTTCCTCTGCTTCGGCGAGGCTAATTCCCTACTGTTACCATTACAGGTTCTTCTGCTTCGGCGAGGGTAATTTCTTATAGTTATCGTTACAGGTTCCTCTACTTCGGCGAGGGTAATTCCTTATGGTTATCGTTACAGGTTCCTCTGTTTCAGCGAGGCAAATTCAGTTATCGTTACAGGTTCCTCTGCTTCGGTGAGGGTAATTACTTACGGTTATCGTTATAGGTTTCACTGCTTCGGCGAGGGTACTTCCTTACCGTTATTTTTCATATTCCTATACTTCGGCTAGGGTAAATCCTTACCATTATCGTTTAGGTTCCTATGCTTCGGCTAAGGTAATTCCTTACCTTTATCGTTCAGGTTCCTATGAATCGACTAAGGTAATTCCTTACAGTTATCGTTCAGGTTCCTATGCTTCGGCTAGGGTAATTCCTTACTGTTATCGTTCAAGCTCCTATACTTCAGCTAGGGCAATTCCTATCGGACCTAAAATATTCCCTTAGGATGGGGCCTAAGTTCTAATGGGCTTGTGTTAATACCTGTATAGAGACAGTTTTGGGGAACTGCATACCTGAGTTTGGTTGGGGGTAGATAAGAATTAAAAATGAACATTTTCGCTGCTTGAATTATGTGCCCGAGAAATAAAATGTTTATCACATTGATACAGTTTAGCTCTGTTGGGACCACTAAACTCTCTAGTTTAATGCAATCACTCATTGTTATAATTCTTTGGACTATAGGCTTAATGCATGATACTCAATGATTGAATAAGGAACAATTCTGTTATCTTCAAATATAACGTTATACTGAAATGTTAAATTGTAAACGGAGTTCGTTATTGCCTGAAACGCCGTGTCAATGTAATGTGTATCATGTACTTGCATGTGCTTACCGCATCATTTGGTAGTTTTGTACTACTGAGCTTTCCCAAGCTAAGGTTGTTTTACCATCACAGGTTAGATGAAATCCGTCATTGTAGAGTTATGGACAACATTGTCTTGGCGTTCTCTCGGCTTCACTTTTGGGGTACCGTACCAGTCCAACTAGTGGGCATGCACGTCATGTATTATTTTATGACAATGTCTGTTAAATGTTTTCTAAAATGATTGATATATGTTTAAATGATTTTCTAGAAGTGTATTTTAAAACAATATTCAATGTTGCAGTTCGATTAAATGTTTAAAGGAAAAATGTTTTTATGTGGATTTTGACAATGGGTCGCTCTTGTGACCCCTATGTGACTCCCTAGGATCTGTAGTAATGCATAGGCGGGTCTAGGGGGTTACACTTAGCCCTGTGGTCAAGTCAAATACCATTAGAACTGTATTAGCCACAAAAGTTGTGAAGAAGTGGACTATTAGACATATTGGTATTAATAATGTTTTCCTTAATGGTGGGCTGACTGAGAAAATCTACATGACTCAACCTCCTGGATTTGAGAAAAAAAAAAGGTCCAAATAGAGAACCTCTTGTCTGTAGACTTAAGAAGGAATTATGTGGATTTCGACAAGCACCTAGGACTTGGTTTACAACACTGAAAGAATTCTTAGTACATCAGCTCATGATTACTCCTTCCAAAGCTGACTCATCCCTTTTTATTAAGAACTCAAGCACATCATATCTTTTACTTATTATTTATGTTGATGACATAATCATAACTGGAAGTCATCCAGTAGAGATTGATGTTATTATCCAGAGTATCAATATTGAGTTCTCTCTGAAAGACTTAGGCCAACTTGGCTTCCTTCTTGGGATGGATGTGCTCTCATGTTCTCATGGCTTACTCTTAAATCAAAATAAGTACATTGTTGGTATTTTGACTATAACTAATACGGTTGACTCCATACCTACTCCAACACCTATGGTGGTCACGCCTAAACTCAGAGCTAACGATGGCCAGCAGTTTCCAGATGTTCATTTGTATAGAAACATAGTGGGTGGTTTGCAGTGTATATGTCTAACTCGTGCAAATATTTCTTATGATGCGAATAAAGTAAGCCAATACATGAATCAACCTCATGAGTCTCACTGGAAGGCAGTCAAACATATATTATGTTATCTTCTAGGGACAATTTGTCATGGTATCTTATTTTCCTATAATAGTAATATCAACCTTGTCCATTATGTGGATGTTGACTGGGAAACATTTGTTGAAGACGGAAAGTCCATGTCTGGTTATTTCATTTTTCTTGGCAATAATCCTATTACTTGGTGCTCTAAGAAATAGAGTGTTGTCTCTCGATCTACCTCAAAGGCACAATACATAAGTTTATTTAATTCGGTCTCTGAGCTGATATGGTTTGAGCAACTATTGACTGAAATTTGGGTGCATATTGATGGAAAGCCAACAGTTTGCTGTGACAACACCTCTACTGTCTCCATGGAAGCTAATCTCACACATCATGCTTGCATCAAGCATGTTGAAATTGATATACATTTTGTTCGAGAGAGAGTTCTAGGTGAACAATTATTGGTAAATTTTGTACCATCAGTAGACCAGCATGCAGACATTCTTACCAAACCAATTCCACTTGTTTCATTTGCTCAAATGCGGCCACGTCTTGATGTCGTCTCTTTAGAAGAAATTAAAGAAGAAGAGAAAACCATGAGAATGTAAGGAAAAAGATATGATATTGTGTGACAGCTAAGCCTTGTCAGCTGGGAAGTTAGTTTCCTTCTACTTGAGTTAGTTTGGGTTAGTTTTATCTAAGCTAATTTGTAATCGTTTTGGGTCAATAATCTATGTATTGGGCTTGAGTTATAAAAGCTTGTCTTGTATTGAAATTAGTCAAGACTATTTTTTTAATTCATTTTCAATTGAATATCAAAATATTCTTTTCTCTTTTATATCTTTATGTAGAATTAGGGATTCGTTTTCATCTTCTTCTTCAATCAGATTCACCTCTTCTATAATTCATTTCATTGATATCTAGTTTGTAGTACCGATATATAGTACTCATGTGGGTACCAATACCCACACTTAAAACCCCAATAGTGGTCTTTATTGTTTATAGGGTATCGATACCCTAGCCCAAAAACTAGAAAATAAGGACAAAAATAACTCTTAATCATGTCAAACCATCACATATAAGTCCCACATGCATCCAAAACATCATGGTCTCAAAATATCCCATTCATACATGCATTTCATATCATAAAACACTTATTTATCAAGAAATCAACATAAGCATTGCCGCTTTTATTGTTCATGCATATTAGCAACCCACAAACACGAACACGAGCAAAAATTTTCTAACCCTTTTTGGTACTCATTTCAATGCTCCAACACTAAAAATAGATTTTAAGTCATAATCCTAAATTTTAAATCTTAAACCCTAAATCATAAGCCTTAAAAATAAATTCTACCCCTAACTCCCTAAACCATGATATTATATATAAACCTTAAACTTGAATCTTAAACCCTAAACCTAATTTTTTAAAAGGTTTAACTACTGGGATGGTCACATATATTTACCCACAGTACACAGTTGGTCATCGATTTTCAAAAATGACCAGTAAGGTCACTTATGTTTGCGATCTGTAAACTTTTGGTCACTAAAATGTTTGTTGCCGTTAAACTTTAGCGGAAGACAGATATGTCATAATAAAAAGACGGATAAATTACCTAGATAGTCCCTAAACTATTATTTCATTTCTATTTTGACCACCAAAATAAAAATAATTTGTATAATTGCACATTTAATCCTTCATATTTATAATTTTTTTATTTCTTCTTCTCTCCACCCTGAAGACTGTTCAAAGTGCATCATGAAGAGAATAAAACTTGTACGCAGGGGCGGAACTAGAAATTTGTAAAAGAGGGGACCAAAATGAGACTAAAAGTTTTGAGGGGGCTAAAGTAAAATTTTATAAAAATTGAAGGATTAATACACTAATTTTATCTTTTTTTTCTTAAAGAAATTAGGAAGTTGGCGGGGACCACATACCCTGTGGCCCCCGTGATGTTCCGCCACTGCTTGTACGGCAAATGAATGCAGCGACAGTTTGTTTGAGAGCAGTCCAGGGACTGAGAACTTCTTCCTCAAACTCTTTAGGGACCAAGATCGTTCAATCAAAGATTCGGAGCTGTTCAATTCAAAGAAGCATAAAGAGGTTTGTTCACTTTTTTTTTTGTTGACACGTTGTCTTCATGTTTTGAGGTCTGTTCATTTTTAGTCCTTTGGTTTCCAATATATGCACCAATGATACATCAACTTTCATTGTTATATTCTTACCATTTGTCCAAAATTCCTGAACTGCACGTTCCCATCTGACTGGTTTAAACAATCCTCTCATCATATCATATGGATGGCCATTGTTTTAAATTGATAACAATAGACATTGCAAAAGATGACTATTAGATTGTTTGTTTTATGTTGGGTCTGCAATTGGAAAAATAAAGCTTTTCTGTTCTACCATTTACTCTCTTGTTGCCAATCACTGCTGGAAATTGTGAAAGAATTAATGCTCTTAATCATTATGAATCTTACCATATGCTTAAACGTGAATGGTGATTCCTAATGTGTTATTAGTCTTTGTAGTTTTTCAACAGTTTTCCACTCATAATCCCTTGTGTTACAAGTCTTCATTCAACCTATTCTAATGTTTTTAAGGGCCTCTAACTCTTTCAAGTGGATGAAATTGGAGATCCTTTAGGTTAATAATCACTCCAGAGAATTCATACTTCAGAAAACTCATTTTCTTGCATCTAGATATAAATGGCATGAACTTATCCTGCTTTTGTTGTTTGATGAGACATCAAAAGCTGGAAGGTATCTAAAATTTATTTCTTCACATAGCTTTTTAAATGGTTCTTTCCTATTGTTTAGCTTATTTTCCATTCCAGTGGTATGTAAATTTGTAATCTAGTAATGTTATCCAATAAACTAAACCTTTTTTTAATAAGGTAATGGATTAAATGTGTAATTATACAAATTGTTTTTATTTCGATGGTCAAAATAAAGTTGAAGTAATAGTTTAGAGATTATCTAGGTAATTTATCATTCTTTTTATTATGACATATCAGCCATTCCACTAAAGTTTAAAGGCAACAAACGTCTTAGTGACCAAAAGTTTACAGATCGAAAACGTAAGTGACCTTATTGGTCGTTTTTAAAAATCAGTGACCAACTCTGTACTACAGGGAAACATAAGTTACCATCCCAATAGTTAACTTTTTTTAATACGAGACACAAATGATTTCTATTCCAAGATCACCCAAAACATGAATCTTACTACTTTCATGAAAAAAAATACACCTCAAGAGTGCACTAACCTCTATTACACAAGAAACAAACTTTCAGGCTACTTCTCTACAGACGTCTTAGCCTTGTCATTACCTTTAGAGGACTCTCCTACCTCTTTAGCTACCAAAACTCATGAGAAATACAAGGCAAATCATTAAAATGAAGTGGAAAGAATACATGTACGAATTTAAAAAAGAAGAACGGCTTGTGAAACTTGTTCAAATCCTTCCTCAACTCAAATACTCTCTTGGGACCACTTGTGTAGCCAATTTTTTCTCCAAATGATTAAATTACATAATTGGTCTGCCAAACTCCTTAACTTATTCAAAATCCTTTTTTAAACATGATCTAGTCCCAACTTCTTTAGAATCCCAATCTAAGTCCATTACTAAACAATAAATCATAAAAGATAAAGATAATTAATTTGAAACAGAGTGGCTTTGGTTGAATTCTGTTTTATCTTCTGTACAATCTCATATTTATCTCATGCATTTACCCTTAAGATAATTTCGAATTTTGACTTTAAGATAATGTAGATCTGCCTTCTAGAAGCTGATGTACCGCCGAATTATGTTGCATCAGCCTCGGACCGTGTCGTGCCCACGACTCCTGCCATGACATCCAGTGAACATTCAAATTCTTCCTTTAATTATAGGTTCTAGACTGATTAATCCAATGAAATTCCTAGTCAAAAACAAGCCAAAAAGAAATGAATCAGTAATATACAAGTGAAAATGAGAAATAAATAACACTAAAAAATACAATATTTTACGCTTATCATGAAATCAAAAAACAGTCTTGCGAGCCAAACATCCTTATAAATTTGGTAATCACATTGCTTAGATATTTTATTAGGATTTGGAGCTCAAAGATCAGAAAAGGAATTTGGGGATTTTTGTTTATTAGGGTTTCGGGAAATCAGATAAATGAAAAGTGGATTCAATGTACTTTGTTTACGTTCCTACTTTATAAACAATAATAAAGAGAAAGAAAAGAATTGCCATGATAACAAATGGTTAAAACTAATTCCTAGTCTTGAAACCTATTTCTTAATTTTTACAATTGTCTACTTCTAATAGTCCCTCAAGGTGGAGCATACAAGTTTTGTATGCCCAACTTGCTTATGAAACTAGAAAAAGTAGAAAGTAGAAGAGCTTTAGTAAAACAATCTGCCAGCTATTGTTGAGAAGAGACTGGTAGAAGCTTGATGATGCCCTTTTGAATTTTCTCCTTATAAGGTGACAATCAATCTCAATGTGCTTTGTACGTGCATGTTGCACTGTGTTTTTAGCAATTTTAATAGGAGAATGATTGTCACAGTATAAGTTGGCTGGAGTTACTTTTATTTTCAAATCAAATTGTTATCCGTCTGAGGATGAATGCAAACTTATTTGAAAGGAACAAAATGTATTTGAAAATAAAGTCAACTTTTCGACTTTGAAAAGCGTACTTTGCTCTTTAGGAAGGATGTCCCTCTATTTCAAAAAGTAAGCGAAAATTGTACTCCAACGATTCATGAGGCTATCTCGTAGACCCTCTAATAAAAGAATATTGTCTTAAGATTTTATTCAAAAAGTAAAACATGTGATGCAAGTGGAGTTAACAAGAAAATGCAAATGATGAGTAAAAATACAAATGTCATGCATGATGCAAATAACAAAGTTATGGCCCTTAAAAGGAGTTTTAAATTTTTTAATTAAAAGAAATTGGAAAATTTATTATCATCGAGAAAAAATTCTTTCATTTGAATGATTTTATGAAATTGCACTCCAATGATTCAGGAGAACATTATGTGAATCAATCTCATAAAAGAGTTGTCTTGAAAACAAATGGTTAAAGGTGAGATTTTAATCAAAGCAAAAGTTCCCAACAATCGAAATAAAAAGATAAATAACATGGCGAACCATACATCCATATAAATTTGCTAATCACCTTGCTTAGATAATATATGTCAATCGCAAATGACACCACAATCCCAGCCCACAAGTTGCAACCAACCGACAAAATCTAGAAAAAATCAAATGTCCCACAACTTCAAAATAGCTTCATGACATCAACTCAACAAGAAAGCCGTAAAATCAGTGGACAAAAGAAAAAAAAATCAAAGCAGTTGTGAACACCAACACCGAAAGTGGTCCAAAATTTCTAGGCATCCAAAAACGGAAATATTACTACTTCTTAATATTTCCTTATCGATGCATGCGGACCACATTCATTTTTTCTTCTTTTGCATAAATGACCACATTCATTTTAATTGTTTATTTGATAGGATGTGTTTAGAACGGACTAACACACATTGATACATACCAGTAATATTATATATAGTTAAATATCATTAATTTTTAGTGACTTAATACAAAATTAAGCATTCCAGCTATATCTTTTTTGAACTTTAGGTGTCTAAAGTATTTTTTTCGGTAAAAATAGGTGCCTAAAGTTTTAATCAATAAAATTTTAAGTGCCCGACCGTTTAAAAAAATGTTACCCAATAAGAACATGAGACGTTGCATGTTTTTTATTTATTCTTTTTCAATAAGAACATGACACGAGGTATTAGAGATTTGGGGTTTTTTGAGAATTTTAAGTACCCCACTTGATTTGTTGCGGTATGAGATTTTCAAAGAATTAAATGGGATTTTCGATGAGTTAATATAAATTTTTCATGGAAATATTAGAATTAACCCCACTTAATTTGTTTGGGTATCGGGTCAACAATATTTATATTATAGTGGTATAAAAATTCTCGTACCTCATACTCTATTCTGACCCTATTATATGAAAATCATGACTCTGGCACTGTCTTTAATATATATTTCTAATTATAGATCACTCAATCCCCATAGATTAGTCCAAATCAAGGCTGATTTGAAAGAATATTTCATTTTTGTGAATTAATTGAAAATGTACCTCCATAATAGATTAGGTAGAAAAATACCCTACATTCAGTCCACGTAAGGTGTCTCGCGTTTAGGTAGACGCGACTTACATTACCGTGCTTAGCTAAACGCGTATTTCATCCGATGTGGCATCACAATACGAATAATCAGATATAATATTAGTAGAATAGGATTCACGTTAATATGATACCCAACAGTGATATTTTTCATGAGAAAAAAGGTTGAGAATAAAAAAATGAATTTCAAGTATTTTTTAATACAAATACAACAGTACAATGAAACTACAATAATTATGTGTGAGGATCTGACATATTAGGACATTTGTTCTTGGTGTGTCCTGAGTTCCTACATTTACTGTAATTTTTAGTTCCTCCAGTTTTTTTCGAGGAATCATACCCTCGTCACAAAAAATTTGGATACAATTTGGATGACTTTTTTCTCACGTCAAAGTGTAGAAACTGGCGGTATTTTAGGCTTATCGACAAGTACATCACGATCACGTTCATTTTTGATCGGATGGAACTCTATTCTTTGACCTTGAATACGTTTTCAAGTTTGTATATCGGATCAACAATGTCATCCAGTCAACCCAAACATATGAACAAGCGGCGATGGTGTGAGCACATGGATATTTGAAAGTTTGAAAGATTTCACAATCACACGATCTTTAAGCTATATTAACCACGTATGCGTTTTTCTCTATCCCTTCCAGGGGTCTTGAAAATTCTATAACGCGAAATAAATGACGTCGATGAGAAAAGCATATCGCACCCACTGAGTTTGCATGCAGCACGTAAGCTGACAATTTTTCGAAGAAGTCTGGATTTACTTGATGGCCACCTGCCATCTTGTCGATAGCTTTTTTCTTAGGGTTGCAATAAAAGGTAGCCAATCGATAATATATAGCTTTGACAACGGGCGTGATAGACAAATGATGTGTTCTCTTTAGAGATGAATTAATTGTCTCAGCCAAGTTCGTTGTCATATGCACATATTGATGACCCTCATCAAATAATCAAACCCCAAACACTCAACTAGAAACCTATAACCTCTAAATAAAGTATTTGAGAAATTATGAAATTATAATATTATAATGTCATAAAGTAATTTTTTTCCATTTAAATTATTAATTTTTTATTTAAAATATTTTTGTTAAATAAATTATTCATTATTAATTTATTAAATTATATATAAGAATAAATATGTATATATATACATATATAATCAATTTAAAGTGTTGATAAATATAAACTATATTTGAGGTGGAGGGGTTTTAGGTTTCAAGTTGAATGTTTGGGGTTATGAGATTAGTTTTTGATTAGGGGATTAGGCTTGCACTTCAATTATTATTGTTTGTAAGATTTAGGGGTTGAGGCTTGAGGTGAGGGGTTCTAGGTTTCAAGTTGAATGTTTGGGGTTATGGGATTAGTTTAGGGATTAAGGGATTGGGCTTGCACTTCAATTATTATTGTTTGTAAGATTTAGGGGTTGAGGCTTGAGGTGTAGGGGTTATAGGTTTCAAGTTAAGTGTTTGGGGTTATGGGATTAGTTTAGGGATTAAGGGATTAGTCTTGCACTTTAGTTATAGTGTTTGTAAGATCTAAGGGTTGAGGTTTAGGGTTTAGGGATATATGTTTCAAGTTGAATGTTTTGGGTCATGTGATTAGTTTAGCGATTCGGAGTTTAGGGGATTAGGCTTGCACTTTAATTATTAGTGATTGTAAGATTTAGGGGTTTTGGTTTGGGGTTTAGGGGTATATGTTTCAAGTTGAATGTTTGGGGTTATAGGATTAGTTTAGGGAATTAGGGTTTGAGGGATTACACTTGCACTTTAATTATTAATGATTGTAAAATTTAGGGGTTGAGATTTGAGGTTTAGGGGATTAAGCTTGCATTTTAATTATTAGTGATTATAAGATCTAGGGGTTGATATTTGAGGTTTAGGGGTATGTTTTTGTTCATATTAGTCCATAATTTTTTTAACCGAATTTGACCCATATTTATTTTAAGTTTTCTTAATCTAGTCAATGTTTTTAATATGATGATATTATTGTTCATTCTAGTCCCTAAAATTTTATTTTAGCCGAAATTGACCTATATATATTTTGGATAATTTAGTCGAATAATATTTTTGTTTATTCTAGTCCCTACAATTTAATTTTTAGTCAAATTTACCCCATATTTATTTATATTTTTGGCAATTTAGTCCAATAATATTTTTGGTCATTCTAGTACTTAAAATTTAAATTTTAGTCGAAATTGACCCTTATTCATTTTTTTTGTATATTAGGCCAATATTTTTAATATGATGATAATTTTGTTAACTCTAGTCCCTAATATTTTATTTTTAGCCAAAATTGACCCTTACTTATTTCTAATTTTTGTAATTTAGTCCAATATTTTAAATGTGATATATTTTTGTTCATTCTACTCCCTAATATTTTTTAATGTGATTTGTGTTCGTGAAAGATGTTAAATAATTTAGTCGAAATGACCCAACCCAAAGTCTATCGACTACTTGTACCAAACTCAAACTTAATACAAATTCGAAACCCCAATTAACCTAACTTGAAATTACCCAACCTGAAATGAACCCGACCTGAAGTCCAACCGAGCCCGAATTAACCTGTCAATTAACTGATTCGGACCCGAACCGTTTTGACCCAACATGAAATGAACCCAACCTAAAATGAACCGAACTGAAATTGACCTGCACCCGACCTAAGTCGAGTTGCAACATCAAATCAACCTGAAATGACATGTATCTGATTTGGCTCGACTTGACATGACCCGACCTAAAACCCATCCGATTACCTATTTTTACATCCATAGCAGTTGGGAACACCAACACCAGAAGTAGGGATGGACATTTTACCCAACCCGGGAGGGTTCTGGCACGACCCGATCTGATCGGGTCAGTTTTTTTAATAAAATTCGGGTTTGGGTTGAGTCGAGTTTTATTAAGGTTGAAGTTGGGTCGGGTTTAGGGTGGAAAATATCTGACCCGATATGGGACTAATTGTATAATTTTCCCTAAATTTTATACGGATATATATAATAATACCCCTCTTTATATTTTTTTTACAAATAGGTCCTTAAAATTGAATTTTTATTTACAATTTAGTCTTTAAAATATTTTTTTACAATTAACTCCCATAAAATTATTTTTTACAATTAGGTCCTTAAAATTAAATTTTCACAATGCACGCTCAAATATTTGAGATATAGCATGTTATTTTGGTACATGGAGCTTCAAAACTCTTCTTTAAGGTATTGAAACCCTCGAAATACACTCGAGCTAGTGTCGATATCCAATAACTATTGTTTTTCACTTCTCTACAAAGGTTATAGGGGTCTAGATCCCACGAGTCGAATTTATATTTCTAGACATGTTTGTTTTGATGAGAAAATCTTTCCTTTTGCTGCTTCTGATTTACAACATAGCCTTCATAAGTCTTGTTGTTCTAAGCCTCTTGTTCATCGAGGTCAACCTCCTGCAACTATAAAGGTTTCTTATGTGTCCTCCTAAAGACATTAGTCTCATAATCCTATCCTACAGTCTCAAGGAGGTTTAGCTATACCTGATATTTCATCCCCGCCTTCTGCTCGTAACACTTCTCTAACTCTATCTTCTTTCCCAACTACTGAGAATATGTTTGCATCACCATCTCCACATATCACTACTACTCCATTATTATCTCCCTGACCAGCAATGGATAATTCTCCACCACTATCTCATCATTTCACTTCCATCCCACCTTTGTCACCGTCATCTATTATGAGTAATTCTCCATCACCATCTCCACATATCACTACTACTCCATCATTATCACCCCACCAGCAGTGGAGAATCTTTCACCTTCATCTCATCATATCACTTCTACTCCATCTTCTATGAGTAATTCTATGTTACCATCTCATCATATCACTTCTATCCCACCTTTGTCACCTTCATCCTTTATGAGTAATTCTCCGTTACAATCTCATCATATAACTTCTATCCCACCTTTGTCACCTCTATCTATTATGAGTAATTCTCTATCACCATCTCCACATATCATTTCTATACCAACTTCATCTTCCATTCCACCTTGGTTTTGTTGTGAATTCACATCCAATGGTTACTAGATTCAAAGTTGGGATCTTTAAAACTAAAGTCTTACTAACTACTAAGGCAACTAGTACTGAACCTGTTTTTGTGCATGAAGCCTGCAACATCTAGACTGGGCAGCAGTTGTTCATGCAAAATACAATGCCTTACTTAGTAATAATACTTGGGAACTCCAACCCTTATCCCCATCACGAAAACTAGTAGGCTGCAGATGGCTTTTAAAGTTAAAAAAAGAATTTTGATGGGACTGTTGAGAGATTCAAAGCAAGACTAGTAGCCAAAGGCTACTCCTAAACAGTAGGATGTGACTTTTATGAGACCTTTAGTGTAACACCCCTAAAATTATATGAATATATTTAAATTTAAGTGGTAAAAAAAGCTAAAAGAGATTTGCTTCCGTAGGGATTTGATCCCATGACCCAAGATTGTTGAAACAAAGCCTTAATCGATTGGGTTAAGGACGACTCTTGGTTAAATCCTACATTAATTTCCTTTTAGCCTTGTATTCGAATCTATACCAAGAAAATAAAAACTTTGACTCCTCATTTACCGAAAAAAGGGAAGGCCGAGAGAAGAAAATATCTAAGAGGGGGGATACAATACGCTCTCACCAATTCTTCACGCTACCCCCGGTCACCGTTCGATCTCTCACACTGTGCCGCCGTGGCCATCACCCCCTTGCCAACAGAATCGACGCACCGTCCCAACCTCACCCTCGATCGTCTCTCACTGTTGAGCCACCGGTTGCCGGGAAAATTCTTTTGATGGTTCTAGCATCGGGAGAGGATTCATCAGAGTTACGCCAATATTTTGGCCATCCTTCTACATTATAGGTAAATGGGTGAGATTCCGACCTATTTCTGATGTTATTTTTAAGTATTGCTTTGTTAGGATGAAAAATTCCGCTGGAGAAATGCATTTTCATGCATTTTTAGGCTGTGTAAAGCCACGTGTAGGCCTCATGCGGCACCACTGGTGAATTCCGGACACCAAGACTGGTCTTCTACTGAACCGGCCTGACCATACCTTTCAATTTGAACCGATCTATACCCAAATGGTAAACCAAGCCCATCGAAGCTAACCAAACCCGACCCAACCGACCGAGTCAACCCAAAACAAGATAACTCAATCGAGTTAACCCAAAACGAGTTAACTCAATTGAGTCAACACAAAACGAGTTAACTCAATTGAGTCAACCCAAAACGAGTTAACTCAACCGAGTCAACCCAAATCAAGTTTACCGAGTTAACTCGTCCGAGTCAACTTAGATTACTTTGATCGTTGACCGTCAACTCTGACCGTTGAGCGTTGACTGCTGACGTCGGTGTTGACCGTTGGCCAAAAAGTCAACATTTTCGAAAACTCTTGTTTTATATTTTTCGACGTCCTGAGTTTATTTTTGAAGCTTGTTTTGCAAAATTATAACCCAATAAGCGGTTATTCAGCATTTGACTTTTTAGATAAATTTGACCATCGTGTTTAAGTTTCGTTTCTAACATAAATTGTTTTACCATGTATCCGGGATAATGTGGGACGTCAAATTCGAGCTCAAAAGCGACCAATTGGGGCTTCAAAGGTCTACCAATGTAGCTCGGAGTCGAGGTAATACACACTACTTCTTATGTACTATAATGAGCATGTTAACTAATATTTAATGCTTGAAACATTAAATGATAAGTTGGTTATATCTAATTACATATTAAAACCTCGGTTAATGAATTTATATATATATATATATATATATATAAGAGACTTAAAAAATGAACTAAGGCCGACTCTCTGATCTAAGGAGTGACGTCGATTTGTCCAAAATATGCCCTTGGCTTGATCTGAAGGTGTACTCCTGGCTGCCGTTACACAAAAAAGAAGAAGAAAAATGTGTTGACTAAATTGATCATGTGCATATGGCTAATGTTCCTCGAACGCTACATACATGCTTTAAATGTTATGAGTGAATTAAACACATGCACATGACTGAGACGTATTATGTTTCCCGATTCTAAGTATCACAATTCCATATGTCTGAATTATGCCTAAGTACCCGATTGAACAACATGATCTTTGATTTTTGTTTTACCTGATTAATAGTATGCTCTCTGATTACTATTGACCGAAAATAATTGGTTGCCTTATGTTTACCATAATTGATGCTTCTTCTAATTACTGAAATTACGACATCAACGGTTACTGGGTGCTTGAGATAGAGTATGAAGATACCGCAGGTTCCTCTGCTTCGGCAAGGGTAATTCCATACGGTTACCGTTACAGGTTCCTCTGCTTCAGCGAGGGTAATTCCTTACGGTTATCGTTACAGACTCATACAACATATAAGAGACATGTTTGCATCAACCAATCAACATAATATCAACATATATGAAAAACCCCAATTCTAATGGCATGCTTCCTACACAAGCAAACCATTCAAGCATAAAACTTCCAATTCAAACATGTAAAGGCCAATTACAAAAACCAGCATTACCAACAACATTAAACATACTTAGGGAGTTCAAAACATCTCCCAAAACATACACATAGGTCCCCCATTGCCAAATGCCAAAAGCTAAAAAGTGTTTAAGAAATCCTTCCCATACTTGAGCTTAATTCCACTTGAATGCTTGCCTTCCTTGCTGCCCTCAAAGTACCTTAATGTTCTGCATTATTGGTTTAAGAAAACGAAAGAGAGAGCGTAAGCAAAAGCTTAGTGAGGAATGCTCATTAAAACCATTCAATAATGCATTTATAAATCACTTTATAAATCATACTTCAAATCATCATTTACTCATGCTCAAAGCAATTTAAACAAGCATTACATGCTTCCATATCATTACATGTCATATTGGCCACAAGTGATAAGTTCCATCTTTTAAAAACAAGATCAACAAGGACCACACAAGGACTTTTAACCACCTTTGTGTCCTTTACAAGTTTCACCCCAAGGACTTTTAAACACCTTGGCCCCAAGGACTTTTAAACACCTTGGCCCATGGACTTTTAAACACCATGGCAAGGATCACACAAGGACTTTTAACCACCTTTGTGTCCTTAGCAAGAACCATCCAAGGACTTTTAACCACCTTGATGTTCTTAAGTAACAAGGCTCACTCAAGGACTTTTAACCACCTTAGTGACCTTAACAAGAATCATCATGGACTTTTAACCACCATGAAGTTCTTAGAATCCACAAGCTCACTCAAGGACTTTTAACCACCTTAGTGACCTTAACCTTTTTCAAAACATCACTTGCCAATATACATCATTATCATCAAATAATCCACTGTTTTAAAGCATTAAACCAAGCCATATTCATCATGCATTTTAAAGCATCAAACCACATTTCATCAATGTTCAAAAACAAGGAACTCTTACCTTGAGCTTCCTTCAACATATGGCTTACAAAATCAGCAATAACCATGCTAAAATCATGCTTTCAAAACAGAATTTAAAACATGCAATAAACCACATTGCATAACAACCAAACCATGGCCACCACTAGGGAGTTTTCCCGAAAACTTACACTTGAGCTTAGCAAAGTTGTTTAGACTTAAACTAAGCTCCCAAGACATTGGTTTCAAAGCTGAAAACCCAATTTCACTCACCGATTCCACTTCGCCTCTTGCCGAAGCACAAATTCAAGCTTCCGGATCACCAACACTTGGATCCAAAGATGACTCCCCTGTTTTAAACACATCAAAGCAGAGGATTAATGCATCATCATGCATTAATAGCTTCAATGAAAGCACCTAAACTCGCCGCTCTCATCCACACTCCATTTTCGGCCACCAAACACAACCGAAAATGCATCCAAACAACTCCTCAACAAAGCCCAGCCATAAACCATCAAAACTAAACATCCTTTAACATCATTTAACATCTAAAAAGAACCTAATAACATCCTTATACCTCCAGCAACATCAGATCCACAAGATCACCTCAAAAACAACCAAGAATCACAAGCTAAACTTAGGAAACTCAACCTATCCGGGATTCCATTAATCAAAACTCAATTCCTTATCAAATTAACATTCATTTATCATCAAAAACACACTTCAAAACACAGCTTTAACAGATCAACGAAAATCTATCAAAAATCACCAACTCTTGCATTTTAAGCCAAGATCCATTTACACAACTTAAAAGCCATTTATAAAACATCAATTAAGGATTGAGAACTTAGGAATTTCAGTAAAGAACTGATAGTTTAGAGGAGAAGGACGTTCTTACCTCCAAACTTGAGTTTCTCCTCTTTTAGAACCAAAAACCTTGATGAATCAACTAGCAAATGGTGAGGTTTAGTTGATGTGATGATTAAGAATCAAAAGAGGATTGAAAAGGAAGATTTAGGTGACAAAATCAGAAGGAAATCTCTGGAGAGAAAGTGTTTGGGTTGAGAGAAAATGAGAGAAAAGGAAAATTGGAAAATATGGAAAGTTAGTTGCAAAATAGCCAAATGATTTCCCTCCACTTTTCTTTAGCTTTAAAATCAGAATTAAACATTAAAATATCTTAGAAAAATCTGGAGAAACTCCCTTTGGGTAAATAGCTCCTTAAAGATTCAAAGTTTCAATCCTTTCTAAAACAGTCACGCAACTTTCAAAAATTACATTTTGGTCACTAACCAAAATGTCACCCTTCCAAACCTCATTTTGTAAAATTGATTTCACAATTCACTTATATATATTAAAAGATGATTTTAGAACATTTTTCCATATTTTTAATGCAACCCGAACTAGGCTTTCCTAATTTCACCTTTTTAGATTCGAACAGCAGTTTGACCGAACCGGTCAACGCCCAAAACTTCTAAGCCCAAAACCGGGGCGTTACAACTCTCCCCCCTTAAGAAATTTCGTCCCCGAAATTTACCTGAAGGAAAGAGATAAGGAAACTGCCTCAGCATGTCTTCCTTCCGCTCCCACGTGGCTTCCTCAACACCACGATGCTTCCACAGCACCTTTACCAACTCGATGGTCTTGCCACGAAGAACCTTACTATCCGCATCCAGAACCCTCACTGGTTCCTCATCATAGGTCAAATACGGATTCAATTCCACTTCCTCCATAGGCATCACATGCGAAAGATCTGATCTATACTTCCGGAGCATAGAAACATGAAACACATCATGAATCTTCTCCAACTCTTGAGGTAGCCTCAACTGATACGCAACAGGACCCACACGCTCAACCACCTCATATGGTCCAATGTACCTAGGGCTCAACTTACCCTTCCGGCCAAACCTCATCACCTTCTTCCAAGGTGAAACCTTCAAGAACACACGGTCACCCACCGCATACTCTATCTCCTTACGCTTCAAATCCGCGTAAGACTTCTGCCGATCAGAAGCTGCCTTCAACCGCTCACAAATGAGCTTCAACTTCTCTGTGGTTCCCTTCAACAAAGCCGGCATCGAAACCAACTTTTGACCTGTTTCAGCCCAACAAAGAGGAGTCCTACACTTCCTCCCGTACAAAGCCTCATAAGGTGCCATTTGAATACTTGCCTGATAACTATTGTTATAAGCAAACTCCACCAAAGGCAGATGCTTCTCCCAAGAACCCTGAAACTCAATCACGCAGCACCTCAACATATCCTCCAAAATTTGGATAACACGCTCTGATTGACCATCCAACTGAGGATGATAAGATGTACTGAAATTCAACCTCGTACCCAGAGCTTGATGCAAACACTGCCAGAAACGCGATGTGAACCTCGGATCCCTATCCGACACAATCGACTTAGGCACACCATGCAGCAGCACAATCTCAGCAATGTACAGCTCCGCAAGCTTATCCAAAGAAAACGTAGTATGCACAGGCAAGAAATGCGCACACTTCGTCAGGCGATCCACAATCACCCAAACCGAATTCTTCTTCGACGGTGACAAAGGTAAACCAGATGCAAAATCCATGGTAACCCTTTCCCACTTCCACTCAGAGATTCTCAACGGTTGCAACAAACCTGAAAGAACCTGATGCTCAGCCTTAACTCGCTGACACACCATACACTTGCTCACAAACTCCGCAACATCCTTTTTCAAACCCACCCAATAGTACTCATCACGAAGATCACGATACATCTTTGTACTACCAGGGTGCATAGCAAAAGGACTACTATGAACTTCAGTCAGAATAGCACGCCTCAACTCAGCATCATTAGGCACCACTATTCGACTCCCAAAACACAACACACCATCATCATTAAAGCAGAAATTCGAAGGCCTACCCTCCGCGATATCTTGAACATGAGACACCAAGGAATCATCCAACAACTGCTTTTCCTTGATCAACTGAACCATAGATGGTTTCACTTGCAACTCAGCTACAAGACCACCATCACGCGATATACTCAAGCTGGCAAACATAGCCCTCAGCTCAAAAGCTACCTTCCTACTCAAGGCATCCGCAACAACATTAGCCTTTCCAGGATGGTACTCAATCGTCAGATCATAATCCTTGAGCAACTCCAACCAACGCCGCTGCCTAAGATTCAACTCCTTCTGGGACATCAGATACCTCAAACTCTTATGATCCGTGTACACAGTACACTTCTCACCATACAGATAATGTCTCCAGATCTTCAGAGCAAAAACCACTACAGCCAACTCAATATCATGCGTATGATAATTGCGCTCATGCACTTTCAACTGCCGCGATGCATAAGCCACAACTTTACCCTCTTGCATCAGCACACATCCCAAACCAACATAAGACGCATCACTATAGACCACAAACTCTTTCCCTGATTCAGGCTGAACCAAGATGGGAGCTTGCATCAAAGCCGCCTTAAGCTTCTCAAAAGCCTGCTGTCTCGCTTCCGTCCACTCATACTTAACATCCTTTTGCAACAACTTCGTCAAAGGTGCGGCAATCTTAGAAAACCCATCCACAAACCTCCGGTAGTATCCCGCCAAACCAAGGAAACTATGAACCTCATGAACAGACTTAGGAACCTTCCAATTCATCACCGCCTCAATCTTCTGAGGATCAACACGAATCCCCTCAGCAGAAACTACATGCCCAAGAAACACCACCTTCTTAAGCCAAAACTCACACTTGCTCAGCTTAGCATAAAGCTGATTCTCCAACAAAGCTTACAGCACAATCCTCAAATGCTCTTCATGCTCCTCCTCAGTACGCGAGTACACGAGGATATCATCAATGAACACCACAACGAACTTGTCCAGATATTCATGAAACACATGATTCATCATGTCCATGAAAGCAGCAGGAGCATTTGTCAAACCAAACGGCATCACAAGGAACTCATAATGCCCATACCTTGTCCTGAAAGCTGTCTTAGGCACATCAACATCCTTCACCTTCAACTGGTAATACCCTGACCTCAAGTCAATCTTAGAGAACACAGCAGCTCCCCGAAATTGATCAAAGAGATCATCAATTCTCGGCAAAGGATACCGATTCTTGATGGTCAACTTGTTCAACTGACGGTAATCAATGCACATTCTCATAGTGCCATCCTTCTTCTTCACAAACAAGACCGGTGCACCCCAAGGCGACACACTTGGCCGAATGAAACCACGATCAAGCAACTCTTGCAACTGCGTCTTCAGCTCCTTCAGCTCCTTAGGTGCCATTCTATAAGGGGTAATGGACACAGGAGTTGTATTCTCATACAGCTCAATTCCAAACTCCACCTCGCGATTAGGAGGTAAACCAGGCAACTCCTCAGGAAACACTCCAAGAAACTCCTTCACAACTCTGATATCTTGCACACGCAACTCCTTAGATCTAGGATTCATCACAAAAGCTAGGTAAGCTTCACAACCTTGCCTCAGCATCGTGCTCGCCTCCAAGGTAGACACCACATTGGCAAGAAACTTCACATTCTCACCAACCACAACAACATCATAATCATCTGCAAGCTTCAGCGAAACTCACTTATTTTCACAATCCACAATAGCACGATGCTCAGCAAGCCAATCCATACCAAGGATTACATCAAAACCATAGAAAGGCAACTCCATAAGATCAACATGAAAAACATGTTCTTGAACAACCAAAGGACACCTTCTATACAGCTTTCGAGTCACAACAGTCTCACCAAAAGAACTAGTGACACGAACACCAACATCCAAAGACTCAACAGGAAAACCAAGCAATTCAGCATGCTCACGCAAAATGTATGAATGTGTAGATCCAGAATCTATCAAGGAAAGTAATGACAAGGATTGCAAAGTAAAGGTACCTGCAATCACATCCGCGTCATTCCTCCCCTCCCGCTGAGCATACACCCTAGCTTGACCTCCACCTTCAGGCTGAATAGCCACAACATGGGCCACTCCTTGACCACCTTCCTCTCTCCGCTGGAAATTACCACGGCCGCGCCCACGACCTCTCTGCGGAGCAGCAACAACAGAAGCACGCACTTGGCCACCAGCCAACATAGGACAATCTCGCCTCAAGTGGTCCGCAGATCCACAATTCCAGCACCCATTACCAGCTACCGCAACAGGAGCTTGCACCTCCCTCACAGCACGAGGACAGTCACGCTTCATGTGACCACGTGATCCACAAATCCAACAAGCACTCGGATCAGCTCTAGCATTGCCTCCCCGAGCAGGTGCACCACAACCTCTCTTAGCTGAGGACTGATACTTCTGATCGCGTCCCCTCTTGTTCCGTCCACCACCGGAACTATACTCAGCTGCTCGCTTACCAGAACTTGCTCCAGCACCTCTGGCAGATAAACCCAAGTTCATCTCAATATCCTTAGCTCGGCCCACCAACACATCAAAATCATCATACTCGGTGGCCAGCACATACATCTTCACATCCGTCACTAAACCATAACGGAATCTTTCGCACCTCGCCCACTCATCAGGTACCAGCTCAGGTGCATACTGACTGAGTCGTACAAACTGCACTTCATACTCAGCCACGGCCATGCTCCCTTGGGTAAGAGACATGAACTCACGCTTCTTTTCATCCAGGTACCTCACACCAAGATACCTCCTCTTGAACACATTATGAAAGAATGTCCAAGTTATGTCAGCTTCAGCCATCCCAGCAATAGTGGTCGTCCACCACGTATATGCATCATCCTGAAGCAAGGATACAACACAACCCAGCTTTTGCACATCAGTGCAACTCATCTGACCCAAGATCCTCTTGGTACTATCCATCCAGGATTCAGAACCCTCAGCAGACATACCCCTGAACTCAGTCCCACCAAGACTACGCAAACGCTCCAAAGGTAGTCTAACACCAACATCTCCCTGATGCCCAGCTCCATGAGCTCCAGCTACCGCTGCTCGAAACGCACCAGCAATAGCTTGCACCAACATCGTCATGTCAGGCATAGCTTGCTCCTGACTGACCTCAGGTCCAGCAGCTCCAGCACCAGCTGCAGCTTCAGCTCTTTCACCCTCAGCACCACCACCGCCAGGTGGAGGAGGAGGTAACACCGCACTACCCGCATTTTCCTCATTCTCATTCTCATTTGGACCCGTAGCTCGCACATTACTTCTCAACTCTCTACGTGGTGTCATACTCTAACCATGCAATCACAATGCAAATAAACAAAGTTAGGTCCAGCAAGGTAAGCAATCCAAGTACTCAAGCTCAATTTCATTCAAAATCAGCATCATTACACTAGCTTTGATTTGGCAATGGGTACCCACATCATGCTTCACCACATCATACAACTCAATTGCATCAAATACACAAGCCACTAAACATGCTTTCAATCAATCAAGCACACAAGGCATTCATACTTCAATCATGCACTCATTCATTCCCAATTACTCGAGAACTCGGCTCTGATACCACCAAATGTAACCCCCTTAACCCGGCCTAGACGGTTGACCCGAATTAAGAAAGTCACACGGGGAAAACCAAAGTCAACCCGAAAGTCAACCATGATTAACGACCCTTTTTTTTCTTTTTAAACTTTTCTAGATGCACATTAACCCTAGTTGTGATCACTCAGACAACATGCTCAAAGATCACAAACATCAGAGATCAAACAGGGACCCAATTGAACAATTTACAACTTTAGGGACCAAATTGTAAATTCTATAAATTATAAGGCCTTATCCCAAATTAAAGTTACCATCTTGAAATTAATCAGGTTTCATGCTTCTCTGTCAAATTTCAGCTCAAACGGACATCCCAAACTCATACAATTGCACAAACAAGATTCAGGACCAAAATGCAAACATTCCAAAACATTTAACTGCCATTGTCAGCCCCCAACGGTCGGCTGTTCCGAAACAGGGTGAGCCTGTTTCGAAACACGGGGCCGTTCCGCAACGCGTACCGAAACAAGGGCTGGCAGTGGCCTTTCCGTTTCGGAACGGTGTCTCCCGTTTCGGACGTCTGGGCTGATTCAAGGCACCCGTTCCGAAACGGTAACCCCTGATCCGAAACACCCTGCACAGAATGCAGCAAAATGCATGCTTAAACACACAATTGATCATCCAATCATGCTCCAAATGCTACCAAACTTTACCAGCAACTCATACAACATATAAGAGACATGTTTGCATCAACCAATCAACATAATATCAACATATATGAAAAACCCCAATTCTAATGGCATGCTTCCTACACAAGCAAACCATTCAAGCATAAAACTTCCAATTCAAACATGTAAAGGCCAATTACAAAAACCAGCATTACCAACAACATTAAACATACTTAGGGAGTTCAAAACATCTCCCAAAACATACACATAGGTCCCCCATTGCCAAATGCCAAAAGCTAAAAAGTGTTTAAGAAATCCTTCCCATACTTGAGCTTAATTCCACTTGAATGCTTGCCTTCCTTGCTGCCCTCAAAGTACCTTAATGTTCTGCATTATTGGTTTAAGAAAACGAAAGAGAGAGCGTAAGCAAAAGCTTAGTGAGGAATGCTCATTAAAACCATTCAATAATGCATTTATAAATCACTTTATAAATCATACTTCAAATCATCATTTACTCATGCTCAAAGCAATTTAAACAAGCATTACATGCTTCCATATCATTACATGTCATATTGGCCACAAGTGATAAGTTCCATCTTTTAAAAACAAGATCAACAAGGACCACACAAGGACTTTTAACCACTTTTGTGTCCTTTACAAGTTTCACCCCAAGGACTTTTAAACACCTTGGCCCCAAGGACTTTTAAACACCTTGGCCCATGGACTTTTAAACACCATGGCAAGGACCACACAAGGACTTTTAACCACCTTTGTGTCCTTAACAAGAACCATCCAAGGACTTTTAACCACCTTGATGTTCTTAAGTAACAAGGCTCACTCAAGGACTTTTAACCACCTTAGTGACCTTAACAAGAATCATCATGGACTTTTAACCACCATGAAGTTCTTATAATCCACAAGGCTCACTCAAGGACTTTTAACCACCTTAGTGACCTTAACAAGAATCATCATGGACTTTTAACCACCATGAAGTTCTTAGAATCCACAAGGCTCACTCAAGGACTTTTAACCACCTTAGTGACCTTAACCTTTTTCAAAACATCACTTGCCAATATACATCATTATCATCAAATAATCCACTGTTTTAAAGCATTAAACCAAGCCATATTCATCATGCATTTTAAAGCATCAAACCACATTTAATCAATGTTCAAAAACAAGGAACTCTTACCTTGAGCTTCCTGAAACATATGGGTTACAAAATCAGAAATAACCATGCTAAAATCATGCTTTCAAAACAGAATTTAAAACATGCAATAAACCACATTGCATAACAACCAAACCATGGCCACCACTAGGGAGTTTTCCCGAAAACTTACACTTGAGCTTAGCAAAGTTGTTTAGACTTAAACTAAGCTCCCAAGACATTGGTTTCAAAGCTGAAAACCCAATTTCACTCACCGATTCCACTTCGCCTCTTGCCGAAACACAAATTCAAGCTTCCGGATCACCAACACTTGGATCCAAAGATGACTCCCCTGTTTTAAACACATCAAAGCAGAGGATTAATGCATCATCATGCATTAATAGCTTCAATGAAAGCACCTAAACTCGCCACTCTCATCCACACTCCATTTTCGGCCACCAAACACAACCGAAAATGCATCCAAACAACTCCTCAACAAAGCCCAGCCATAAACCATCAAAACTAAACATCCTTTAACATCATTTAACATCTAAAAAGAACCTAATAACATCCTTATACCTCCAGCAACATCAGATCCACAAGATCACCTCAAAAACAACCAAGAATCACAAGCTAAACTTAGGAAACTCAACCTATCCGGGATTGCATTAATCAAAACTCAATTCCTTATCAAATTAACATTCATTTATCATCAAAAACACACTTCAAAACACAGCTTTAACAGATCAACGAAAATCTATTAAAAATCACCAAATCTTGCATTTTAAGCCAAGATCCATTTACACAACTTAAAAGCCATTTATAAAACATCAATTAAGGATTGAGAACTTAGGAATTTCAGTAAAGAACTGATAGTTTAGAGGAGAAGGACGTTCTTACCTCCAAACTTGAGTTTCTCCTCTTTTAGAACCAAAAACCTTGATGAATCAACTAGCAAATGGTGAGGTTTAGTTGATGTGATGATTAAGAATCAAAAGAGGATTGAAAACGAAGATTTAGGTGACAAAATCAGAAGGAAATCTCTGGAGAGAAAGTGTTTGGGTTGAGAGAAAATGAGAGAAAAGGAAAATTGGAAAATATGGAAAGTTAGTTGCAAAATAGCCAAATGATTTCCCTCCACTTTTCTTTAGCTTTAAAATCAGAATTAAACATTAAAATATCTTAGAAAAATCTGGAGAAACTCCCTTTGGGTAAATAGCTCCTTAAAGATTCAAAGTTTCAATCCTTTCTAAAACAGTCACGCAACTTTCAAAAATTACATTTTGGTCACTAACCAAAATGTCACCCTTCCAAACCTCATTTTGTAAAATTGATTTCACAGTTCACTTATATATATTAAAAGATGATTTTAGAACATTTTTCCATATATTTAATGCAACCCGAACTAGGCTTTCCTAATTTCACCTTTTTAGATTCGAACAGCACTTTGACCGAACCGGTCAACGCCCAAAACTTCTAAGCCCAAAACCGGGGCGTTACAATACAATTTACAGTGATGCATTGCATCTTGGGTTAGGATGTGTGTTGATGCAAGAACATAAGGTTATTGCTTATGCTTCGAGACAACTTAAGCCACACGAGATGAATTATCCCACCCACAACCTTGAATTGGCTGCAGTTGTCTTCGCATTGAAAATCTGGAGACATTATCTCTACGGAGAGAAATGTTATCTTTTCACCGACCATAAAAGCCTTAAATACTTGTTGACCTAGAAGGAGGTAATCCTTCGGCAGTGGGGGTGGATGGAACTCCTTAAATATTATGACTTGATCATTGATTACCATCCGGGCAAGGCCAATGTTGTAGCTGATGCACTCAGCCACAAACCTTCGCCTGGTAAGCATTGAAAATAGACTTGAAGTTTTATGTATTGTGAAGTACATTGACTCATCATAATGTTGCTATATTGTAGCCCATCGAGCAATTAATGCTCACCTACGACTTCGGAAGCATCGTTGTCTTGTAGCTAAACTCCAAGTTCAGTCTACCATCATTTCGTGAATCAAGGATTTGCAAGAGCAAGATCCTGAGCTTCAAACCATTTTCTCTAAGCTATCAGACAACCCTGACTTCAAAATTAATTCTGAAGGACTCTTATGCTTCCATAATCGAGTTTGTGTACCTAATGACGAATCTCTTTACACCGATATCCTTTTCAGAAACCTATTCGAGTTCTTTCTCAGTTCACCCTGGGTCTGTAAAGATGTATAAAGATCTACACGAACTCTATTGGTGGCCAGGCATGAAGCAGGCCATAGTTGATTACATTTCCAAGTGTCTCACGTGCCAACATGTTAGGGCAGAACATTGTGCTCCTACTCGACTATTACAGCCTATCGATTCACCGAAATGGAAATCGGAAAAGATAACTATGGACTTTGTTAGTGGTCTACTGTTAACCCCTGCAAAGCATGATGTTATATGGGTTATTGTAGATCGTTTCACAACGTCATCTCATTTTATATTGGTTAGAATGGACTACAGTCTTCCTAAACTAGCGGATTTGTATATCAAAAAAGTAATCCGACTCCACGGAGTACCTAAGTCTATCATCTCCGATCCAGATCCTCGATTTTCATCTCGGTTTTGGAGAACCTTACAAGGAGCTCTGGGCACCAAAGTCAATCTTAGCACAATATTCCACCCTTAGTCTGACGGTTAGTCAGAAAGGGTAATTCAGGTAATATATCGAGAAACTTGTTCATTGGAACCTTAGAAATTGCATTATTATTGAATCTCCCTATACAGATCTTGGAAGACATGCTTCGGGCATGTATTATCGACTTTGGTGGGACTTGGGAGAAATCTCTACCCCTTGTCGAGTTTTCCTACAACAACAATACCAAGCATCCATCCAAATGGCACCGTACGAGGCATTGTATGGTCACTATTATTCATGGTCGTTTAAGGGATGCCTTTGATCGACAAAAGGATTATGTTGATCTTAAAAGAAGAGACATTCAGTACGAACTTTGTGAGAAAGCCTTCCTCAAAGGGTCACCGTGGAAGAAAGTCTTAATATTCGGCAAAAAGGGAAAATTGAGTCCCCGATTCATTGGACCTTTTGAAGTCATTGAAAGAGTTAGCCCAGTGGCATATCAGCTATTGCTACCCTCAGAATTGAGTAAAATCCACGATTTCTTTCATGTATCGATGCTTCGAAAGTATCGTTTTGACCCCTCACACATTGTGGAACCTAAATCTATAGAACTTCGACCAAATCTATCCTACGAGAAAGAACCGATTCATATTCTTGCAAGGGAAGTCAAGATGCTTCGCAACAAAACTGTACCATTGGTTAAAGTTCTCTAAAGGAGCCACACCATTGAGGAAGCCACTTGGGAACCTGAAGAGACCATGAGACAACAATATCCACATCTCTTCAGTTCAGGTAAAAATTCGAGGACAAATTTTTCTTAAGGGGGAGACTTGTAACACCCGAAAATCCGGTCTAGTCGAAATTTGGTTCCAGTGATCAGAAAACTCTACATTGATGAAGTTTAAATATTGTATCGGCTAGTAATTACTGATATTGAAATCCTATTGAACTAAAACATTACCATCGAACCCTATTGAGTAGTATAAAAAACATTTCAATGATTAAATTGAAGAAAAATGTAAGTTGGAGGTCAAAACGATAGTAGGATGAGAGTTGAGGGATTAATCTTGCGATTAGCCCCTCCATAATTAAAACATGTCTAAGTGGGTGAATCTGGTGAGGATGCTTCACATAGAGCAAAGTGTTTCCTCATAAACTTAGTAAGATGAATTGAGAAAAACTTACCTGACATTTTAGGAAGCACACACCTCTCCATCTTTGTCATCTTCATCTTCCTTAACTAAGCAAGCACCTCCATTGGAGACAATATTAAGCTTGGTTTTTCTTCATTCCATAGATATCGAATCGTTGCTATCGTTCGGGTAAGCAATAATCCTCAAACAATTGTTGGATTTCATGGATATATCGATCTAAAACTTAAACTAGGGTTTTGACCATCCATGGATATTTCATCGAAAGTGTTATTATTGAAGTCAAATATTGATTTTGATATCATTATATTGATTTTGATATCAAAATATCGATCCTAATACTTTTCTATTGACTTTTTAGCTCAAAAATTGGAGAAAGAGGTTTCATCGTCTCCATCACAAGCTAGGAGCAAGGGGATTTCTATCCGAGAGACTTGAAAGCTTCGGAATGTCAAGGTGAGTGTAGTCGGAGTCTCGGGTTTAGGCAAAAGGCCTTCCCAGATCATTATTTGATAATTTAGATTACATCGCTAACATTGTTTTTGAAGAAATAGCATTGGATGGTTAATCGGACACTTTGGTAAGTGTTGGTAAGTTGTTATTGAACATCGGAAATACCAATTGATATTGTCATTGTGCATTACCATTGCTATAGTCATTGTCATCGAATTATTGTATAGAAATCATTGGACATTGATTTTGACATCGAACTATGAATTATTGATGTTGAGATAAATAAAATTGTCATATGCAATATTGAAATCATCGGACATTGGTATACTATTGATTATTGAAATGATAATGAACATTGAAAGCCTTGGATTGGAATGGACTTTGGATACAATTGGCATGCCATAAAATTCATGAGCTCAGTGTACGAGTGGACTACGATCCTAAGGCTACGGCCTATATTGGTTTGGCGATGCGGAGGGATGTGTATGGATATTGGTCATATTGGCGAGGCGGACAGACTAGACCATTTATTGACTTGGAGAGGCGTAGGAATTCACGTATCCACGATCTTCATACAATCCAAGGATTAAGGATGAAATGAACATGTTTCTACGTTGTATATTATTGTATAGTACTGATGTTGTTGGCATGAGATCACGATTATGTATACCCATGGCATTGTTGTTTTTCATTATGTTTATGACTACCTCACTAGGCAAAGTATGCCTAACGTGTCTCATCTCATGCATTTTCAGGTTATAGGGGATTGTGTGTAAGAAGATCGGATTGGCAAACAAGACAAGTCACTACAAGCCTCAAATAATGTATTTTTGACTTATAAATTCCTAGGAAGGTGGCAAAGTTGTTGAACTAGTCATTTGTGCCTATTTTGATGTGTTGGTGTATTCTCTAAGTTGTAATATGTTATATAGCTCTCAATTGCATTTTGGTGAAGTTTAAAATGGATAGAAATTACATACATAGCTAAAAAAGGTACAAATATAGCAAACATATTCATATGGTCATGAAATTTGGCATGCTAGTAGTTTATACCATTGAAATGTTGTGTGTAAAGTTTTGTTGTATTTGGACATCGTACGTCAGGTCAAATCGAATAAAAACCAGCAAAAATATGTCATTACAGGTCAGGTTTTATCGAAACAGGTTTTATCGGAATTATGCCGTTTTGGAACATTTTGTCATTGGAGACTAACGTTTCGATACAGGTTCATAGTGTTACGATACGAGTCAAAGGAAGTCAACCAGTACCGATACTGGTGCTCCCGTATCGATACGGTCTAAGGAGTTGAATCTCGTGCACCCGTTTTGAAACAGCCCAAGGGTGTTTTGAAACGGGGTTAATTAAGTTAGTTAAAGGCTTATTGAACATATTGCTAGTTTCACAATATAGTCGATGAATATTGTAAGGTTAAATTGGATGGGTTAATGATCTCCAAATTGTATGAAAATTTACAGACTAGTTAATAATGCACTGAATTACATTATGTTATTGTTTGTTGCACCAAGAGACCTTTTATTTGTCAGTTTTACAGATTAGTCCCTAAAACTTGTAAAAGTTATAAATTTGTCCTAAACGGTTTAATGTAGCCTTCTTGTGATTTAACTGGATTAAATGTATATCAGTAACATTTTGTTTGTGTAATATTGATTACGTGTTGGGAAATAAAATGGAATTTGTCGCATCGATCACCGTATTGTTCATCGATAACACGCTCCGACCCGATTCTCGACCAGGCTGGGAAGGGGGTGTTACATGTCAAGTATATATAGGCATTAGCTAGGTCAAGTCCTTCTTGGAGTAGAAGTCTTCAAAGTAGCTTTTGCATTAAATGAAACCTTTAATTATGACTTCTTTGAGTTGAATGTGGACTTATTCTCGTTGCCTTGCACCACAAGTTATCTTGATTTCCTCTTCCGGCGTCTCTATACATTACTCCAGGCATCAAAAAATTGAGTGGATAACATCATTAGAATCAGGATTTTCTGCTCTACAGATCGCACTCCAATTCTCCAATTCCTTAGTTTGATGCCCTAGGCGACATGTATGGCGGTGACAGCTACTCGGTAGCAGCTATCTCTGTCTAGAAAATGCATCAGTACAGCTCCATGATATGATGCCTCAACATCAGCTCCTCAACTCCTCTCTCCTTCTACCAACTTGTAGTACCTGAAACTAAAACTAAACTAAAACAACATCTTTTCCTTACCAAATAAAAGATAATCAATAAAAGGATGACAAAGTAAAGCAAACTGTAATATGCAATGCATGAACCTAATTATGCCTAAAATGTACTTAAGAACAACAATAATATGAGATGAAATGCGCACAAAATATAGAATTTATGAACACTTTACACACACCAAACTCAAACTATTGCTTGTCCTCAAGCAATGCAAACCTAAACATACTTGCCCTTTGAACTAATTAGAAAGAAAAACATGTTTTAAACTTGATTTAACACCTCAAGGCCGTGGCACCTGTCATTAGATTAGTGAGAGGCGAATAGCATGAATTACCTACGAATTAAACTATAATGCCAGTGAAGTGTGTGCAGAAACTATGCACAAGCTGAATTTGAAGAATATTCTAAGTAAACAAAGATGTTGTCACGATATATAAGGTCGCTGTCGAGGCATCATATTTAGGCACAATCAATAATCATGGTTATAAGGGCTCCAGCTCATCACAACTACTCTATTAGGTCTGAAATTAAGATAGTAGTAAACTACAAAACCCCGAACCCATTGAGTAGAGTCATCCTGTGAAGACTTTCATTCACTCAAGCTAATTTGTATGTCACTTCAAAGATTTATAGATTCATGGACTTTGATAGCAACGGAGTGTCCTTGCACATGGTTCTTCCTAGAGCCGGTTGCGGGCACCTCTAGGGAAAGACAACATAAAAATTTCTTTCTTGCCATGGCAATGCTTCTTTTTCTGTTTGTTGCCTGCCGCGGTAGATTCCTGCAATCATTTTAGAATTTTACAAGTAATTCAAGCAGGCAATGTTTATCAGAAATTCTAATAAATTCAGCAAGTAACAGTAGTGTTTTTAATTTTTGGCAATTATAGAAAATTTCTAAGTTTACTTCATGTTTTCCCAAAATTAAAGTCTTTTTAATTGGTGCGGAAAATTTAAAGTCGACTATCATATCATAGGCACAAGCTCTAACAAATTTTTTAATTTTTCGATTAATTTTTAAGGCAAGTACATTATGCAACCTAATATGCACTAGTTATGCGTAAACAAAATGAGTGCTACCCCCCAAACTCAAGATGGGCATTGCCCTAATGCACCAAATAAAATACAGAAAAAATAGAAAAAATAAGTACAATTAAGCTAATTAAAATATAAAAATAAGTAATAAAAGAAAGAAAATAAAAGAAATAAGGCTACAAGTTTGCGGAGGGCTGAGAAGAAGCTGGGATCTTTTCGGTAGAGGAAGAAGATGAAGACTGGATGACAACGCGGCGGCTGGCAGGTGTCTGGGCGGCAGGTTGGCAGGTGATATCTTTGCTGTCAGCGGCAGCTGAACTCCCTTAGAAGTCGGGTGAGGAGTTGTACTTTGGTCTGGCTCAGATTCAGACTCCTCTTCCTCTGGTTCGGCAAAGATGATGTTCTGCTTTCTCTTCTTGGTTGCCTCTGCCATGGGTTCTGCCGGTGGAACCTCTGTTTTCATGGGTACCACTGTTACTGTTGTTTGCTGCTCTACCTCGTTGGACTGGGAGCTGTTGGCCACTGTGTAGTGTAAAGTGCCCAAAAGTCCTATATTTCATGCACTTTCCAACTCTTATTATTACTTTTTTTCCAGCTCATTTTAGGCATAAGTAGGTTCGTGCATAGCATTTTACAGTGTTTCATTGTTCTACCTTGCTTTTATAACTTATCATTTATTTGGTGAACAAGAGATATTGTTCTAGTGCATTCTTGCTTGTAGGTACTAACAGCTGAAGAAGGGAGCAGAGGAATGGAGGACACAACGCTGAGAAGTAAAGCTAGGAGCTGTACTAAAAGAGTTCCAGCTAAAGATAAGTTGATGTCGAGCACTTGTCGAGCAGCTGCCGAGTAAAGCTGCTTCCAACCTTGCTGCCCGCGACAGCTGACTATGGATGTTTGGAGAAACGGAGCGTGATTTGTAGAGCTAAAACTCCTAATTCTATCATCGGCATTCACATGATTTTCCGACGTCTGTAGCAGCGGCTAGGGCTGCTGAAGCGAAATTCCCAAGCTTTCTTGGGGGTTAAGGAAAACGAGGAAGAGTCCATATTCCAAGCAAAGAAGTCAGAATTTAACGCTACATTAAAGAAGAAAAGCTACTTTAGAGGACTTCTACTTCAAGGAGGACTTGACCTAGTTTTGAGTCTATAAATAGCCATTGTACTTCTAGTTTAAATCATCCCAGGTTTTCTATAGACTTTACTTGTGCTCTTCTCTGCCGTCATGTTCTAAATCTCCATTGGGTTAGGGTTATGTTGTAACTAGAGTGAAACAGTTGTTTTAGGTTTTTGAGTTATTTCTACAATAAAATATTCCAAGTTTACTTAATCCATTGTTCTTCATTCTTTCAATTTTTCCTCACCAGTCGTTTGAGAGAATCTATTTGTCGGGCACGAAAGTGCAAGGCTCACGAAAGGGTTAAATACGGTCACAACGGGAGGCGTGATTAACATGGTACCACACTAATCTACAAGTTTTAGCAGCTAAAAAGGATCACTAACCGAGTTGATTTATTTGGTTCCACACTATTCCTCAAGTTATCAATCTCGAGCAACCTAACCTAGAAAGAGGTGGGATCATTGTCGACCATCTTGCCGAACTTGGAGTATCTGCCAGACTTGCCGCCAGGACGTATTTCCATTCCACCTGCTGAGACAGTACACACCCCTGCAGTGGCAGTGACCCACTGCGGCCGCGTTACAAGGTCATAGTTTTTTGCCCGTCGTACCCGCCGAGGCAGCATATCGTGGCAGCAAAGGATAACTCATACATATTACAACGTAGTTTTCACACTAAGTGACATCATAACCCTACCTACTCTATGAACCTGATTCATCTTCTCTTTTAATTGTGTTTTTATTTACTTTTCGATCTCAACCAATTATTCACTTGTGTTTTTACTATACCTTTGTGCAGGAACTAAAGAACGAGACAAGCTGTCCAATCCTCATGGGATTCGACATCTTATATACTATAACTTCTCAGGAGTGTGCACTTGCGCTCCCACAAAAAGGGAACACCTACACACCCTACAAGTTTTTGGTGCCGTTTCTAGGGATTGGTAACAACGAATTTCGTTTTTCAATTTCCGCATCTTTTTATTTTTTTCCTTTATTTTTATTTTTAATCGAAAAAAGAGAGAAATTTTACCGTGTCCATTGCAAGTGTATGACCAGGGCTAACCCTAACAGAAACTTCATTATTTACGACGATCTTGAGCGTGAAACTAGATGAATAAAGAAGGAGCTCAGTGAAGCCTTAAAGAACAAGGACAAAGGCAAAGCAAAGGAATAGACCATGGTAAACGAGGACCCCCTAGTTGAATCCATGAAAAGTAGGGGCGGCCAGCCAGATTTGCCGCCCAGAGGACCACAAGTACAGCAGAGGCATGATCCCCCTGATCTACCTCTAGTGCGGACAACTATGGACTACCTTGAACATGACTTTCAAAAGTTTGAGCCAATAGTAACGAAACAGGAGATAGGGGCAGATCATTTTGAATTGAAGCCTGTCATGTTCAACTTGTTAAACACACTAGGGCACTTCGGAGGGATAGGGCGAAACAGTGGACATTTGCCAAGCATTCAAAATTCATGGGGTACACCAGGACGTATTGAGGCTATTTCCATATTCCCTGAGGGATAGGGCAAAACAGTTGTTGAATAACTAGCCGGCCGAATCTTTCACTTCATAGGCAGAGCTCTGTAAGGACTTTCTAGACCGATTCAGCCCATCCAACGTCACCGATAGACTGCGGAATGAGATCACAACTTTAAGGCAAGGGGATGACGAGCCAATGTACGAGGCATGGGAGCGGTACCAACAAATGTTGAACAACTGTTCGCTTCATGGTTTACCGGCTAGGACTTAGGTATATATATTCTACAATGGGGTTAACTACCCAACTCAGATGTTGATTGATGCTTCGGTCAACGAGATCATCCTAGACTGACCTTCAGAGGAAGCACTACGGCTGCTCAACATAGCAGCTAAAAACGACTATAAATACCCGACAGCCCGCCGAGGCGGCACAAGGTGGCCATCTACTGTAAATGAGGTGGAAGCCTCTGAATCTATTAATGCATGCCTCGACACTCTGACGGAGCTGGTGATGAAGATGGTGCAATCCCTAGGGAAGGTCCATGAAGTAAAAGTTGTTGAGCCTTTTTGTCGCGAATGCGGGGCAAACTATGATTCCTCTTAATGGACTGCATCTGCAAACTACATGGGAGGATATGAGAGGAATAGCAGGCCAGCCGAAAACGCATACAATCCTAACTGGAGAAACCTTCCCAACTTCTCCTGGAGTAACCCAAAGACAACAGCAAATCCACAACAGCTACAAGGAAACTACCAGCAGAATCAGTCGCGACAGCAGACTCGGTAGCCACAACACAATAATTCACTAGAAAAGACTTTGAATAACTTTATGGAACAAACTGGTGAATTTATTGTTTATACAAATAAATTTATTGAAAAAAACTAAGTCTTTCATGGACAGGACGGAGATGAAGATGAACAACTAGGAGGCTGCTATTAAGAACCCTTGAGACCCAATTTGGGAAGTTCAGCGAAATCTACCACAATCGGACCATGGGAGCATCATCCAACGGCCCGCCAGAAGCAGCCAAGCCCACTTTTGAACATTGCAAGGCCATAACTACAAGAAGTGGGAAGCAACTAGATGAACCTAGGATGGTAAAGCAGTTAGGAACTACGCCAGAACATATAAGTAAGCCTGCCTCAGCAGCATCCATATTAGCCGCCCCAACAACAACACCGACTCCAGCCGCCCCAAGAGCAGAACTTGAAACCAACCCTGACAAGGATGATTCACCCGAACTAAGACCCCAAGCAAGGATCAAATAGAGGACATCCATTAGCCAGCTACGTTCCCCCAAAAGCTCAAACAACAATAGCTGGAGCAGCAATTCAGAAAATTCTTGGACATTCTGGAACAGGTGCACATTAACATACCTCTTATAGAAGCTATACAAAGCATTCCCAACTACGCCAAGTATCTCAGAGATATAGTTTCTAAGAAGAGACAGATATAGGAATTCGAAACTGCGGTTGTCACTGAAAAATGAATGGCTATGTTACATAACAAGCTGCCGCCCAAGCAGACAGATCCGGGCAGCTTTGTTATAACATGCAGGTTGTGCAGCAAGCACGAGACCAGGGCCTTGTGTGATTTTGGAGCCAGTATAAACCTGGTGCCTAAAATCGTCTTCGACAAGCTAGGTATTGGACCTGCAAAACCAACCTCTGTAATGCTTAAACTTTCCGATCACTCATTCGTGCAACCGGAGGGAAAGATTGAGGACATATTGGTCAAAGTGGGCAGCCTAATTCTTCCTGCCGATTTCCTCATCTTGGATTGTGAGGTTGATGAGAAAGCCCCCATCATTCTCGGGCGACCCTTCTTGGCCACGAGAAGAACACTGATAGATGTGGAACTCATGGAACTTACAATGAGGGTAGAAGATCAAAGCATAAGGATGAATGTGTTGCAACCCTCAGAGTAAGGAAAGGAAGGCCTGGATGAAAGAGCTGTCAAGATAAGTGTGGAAATAGGCCAGGGCAACGGCTACCATGACAGACCTCGGGGCAGATTGAAGGACCCCGTTAAACAGAAACTGAAGGAACAAGAGGACCCCTAGGAAGGGAGAAAAAGCTAAACGACTTCGGGAAATGGTTATGTTTGGGTGATGCACCTAAATGCACTCCCAACATAACTTAATTTTTATTCTAATTTTCTTATTTTTATTTTTACGCATTAGGATTAGAGTTTATTTTGTTTTAGGATTAGTTGAATTTTTAGTATTTTATCATTTAATTATTTTTATTTTTCTTTTAGGATCAAGAATAAAAGAGCAGGATTACAAGGGAAGACCAGCAAAAAGCCCGCCAACCATCCTGCAGAGTCAGCAACCAACGCAGCAAAGTGTAACGGCTAGTTAGCCGCCAACAGCTCCGAAAATAAAGGGTAAAAAATATGTGATGTGCACGAGGAAATTGGACCGTTGATCATTTAATGCCGCCCCGACACTTCTCGGCAGCTTCTATATAAACCCCTCACTCATTTCACTTTACTTCACTTCCATCTTTTTGCGAGCTTCTACCTTATTCTTCTACTCTCTCATAATATTTCCTTGCTATTTACAGTTAGAATACAACCATTCATATGGCTTCAACATCTACCCAAAAGCCCACAAACATCAAGTTTTGCTTCAAGGTAGACAAGAAGAGATATAGAGCACAATTCTCGAAGTAGGCCTTCTGGGAGGAACAAGCCTTCCATTATACGAAGCAAACAGGGACCGTGGTCTAGGGCCCGCCTTGTTCCGAACCATGCACTACAAGGGATGGGAGATGTTCGCTCAACAACCTGATATAGCGAACATCACTATAGTCAAGGAATTTTACTCACATCAGCACTGCCCAGACAAGCCATTCGTCTATGTCCGCGGAGAGGCAGTCAAGCTCAACCCTGCTGTCATCAACAATTATTATGGCCTTGATATGAATGAAAACCCGCACGAGGAATGGAAGTAGTCACTGACGACTGCCCACTATGAAGAGTTCAAGGCCAGAATCTACATTCCTAACACACCATGGCTGGGGGCAAACATGTCGGCTCTGTCCAGCGCCGCCACCTGCTGCCCACATCCCATAACTCAACAATTGACCGGCCGCGCCTCACATTAATATACAACATCTTAATGAACCGGCCGATCAACGTGAGGGAAATCATCTGCACAGAAATATACAAATGCTTCAAGAAGAAGAAGGGCAGGCTGTACTTCCCCTCCCTCATCGCGGGTCTCTGCACCAATTTTTGAGTCCCGGTAGAACCCATAGATGAGTTTACAACTGCTAAGGAGAGATGGACAAAAAAGGTCCGCATTTAGATGATGCAGGATTCAGAGAGGTCCTCCCAGCAACGCCCAGCCAGCCCTCTGTCGCATAGTTTGAAACACCAGTCGACCTTGATAGTACTAACGCTGCCCTAGACAGAGAGGTCCTCCCATTGCTCCATACACTCCTTGAACACAAAACGGATAGAGCAGCAAAAGTTAGCCTTCATGAACTATGCGGGAGAGGCCCAAGAAGCCTTTGTGTCTTATTTCCTGCAAAAATTCCATAGTGATGTGCCCACCATGCCGCCCTTTCTTGATGAGAATGCAACAGCAACAAGAGCTCGAAGAACTTCACCTGCCGCCACCACCGGACAGACCATCCGGTGCCCTCTCCCATGCATTCTCCGCATCACTCAGCTGCCACCCCATCTAACACAATGGCAGACTCCCTAAGAGGCACCAGTTGAATTTCTCCCTAGCCTGAACAGCCAATACAGTAGCAGCCTCCTTCTCATCAGAGGAGATTGAGCAGCCACCGTCAGAACAAGAAAGAGCAGTAGTAGCGACAACAGCAGCCATCTAAATGGCATTCATCCCTCCAGCAGCACCCACTGAGGAAGGGACAAGGAAGAGGAAGCGACACATAATAGTAGAACAACATGTGAAGCTCGAGACAGAGTCATAAGGAAGCAATTCATCTCCTGCCGCTCCCCCTGCCGAGCCTCCAGAAGAGCCACAGCATACGCCAAAGAGTGTCCAGCCTCCACGGAAAGCAAAGACCTCTCCTGCTCCAACCGTCGCGAAGGCATCTGCCAAAAGCCGTTTCGTCGTCCGAACATCCTCCTCCTCCTAATCTAACTAGAATCCAGCCTCCTCTCAACCCTCCTATCCTGCTCGAACCGTCGCGAAGGCATTCTTAGTTGCATATAGGTTGCATTATACTTGCCATAGTAATAATCGAAAAAGAAAAGTTTTTTATGACTTGTGCCTATAATAGGATAGCCGATTACTTTATTTTCACACGTAATTAAAAATTAAACTTAATCTTGGAAAAAGCATGAAATATGACTTAGATTTTTTTCCTTTCTACCTGAAAATGTTGAATATCTCTGTTACTTGCTGAATGTGTAGAATATTTGATGAACACTGTCTGCTTGTTTTCTTTGCCAAATTCTAACGACAATTGCAGGTAGCCGCCGAGTAAGAAAAAAAAACAAAAAAATGCAGAACTGCCAAAGGCAGCAAAATAAAAAAAGCAAAAATTTTGTGTTACCCTAGAGGTGCCCGCAACAGGCTATAGGAAAAATCATGTGCGAGGACACTCCGCTGCTATCAAAGTTCATGAATCTGAAAGCCTAAAAGTGACGGACAAATTATGATGAGTGAATAAAAGCCTTAATGGGATGACTCTACTCTAGGGGTTCGGGGTTCTATAGTTTGCTTTTATCTTAACGCCAGACCTGGAAGAGTAGTTGTGATAAGCTGAAGTCCTCATTGCCTTGATTAAAAATTAATAATGTGCTGAAACTGTGCTGTCTTGGCAGCAACCTTTAAATTACAACAGTATCTTTGTTTAATCTTTTATTCTGCGTATTCAGCTTCCTTACAGATTTGAAAACATCACACAGGCATTAGGAATTTAATTCTGAGTTATTTTCTTGTTTATTCCCTTTCATTGAGTTATATATATATATAGGTGCCATGGCCTTGAGGCAAAAAATCAGGTTAACAACATGTTTTTCTTTCTGGCTATTATTAGAGCAAGTACTTTAGATTGCATTGCTTGAGGACAACCAATAGTTCGAGTTTGGGGGTGTGTAAAGTGCCCAAAAGTCCTATATATCATGCACTTTCCAACTCTTATTATTATTGTTTTCCAGCTCATTTTAGGCATAAGTAGGTTCATGCATAGAATTTTACAGCGTTTCATTGTTCTACCTTGCTTTTATAACTTATCAATTATTTGGTGAACAAGAGATACTGTTCTGGTGTATTCTTGCTTGTAGGTACTAACAGCTGAACGAGGGAGCAGAGAATGGAGGACACAATGCTGAGAAGCAAACCTAGGAGATGTACAAGAGCGATACCAGATGAAGATAAGTTGTTGTCGAGCACCTTCCGAGTAAAGTTGATGCCAACCTTACTGCCCGCGGCAGCTGACTATGGAAGTTTGGAGAGCCGGAGCGCGATTTGTAGAGCTAAAACTACTGATTCTATCGCCGACATTGACGTGATTTTCTGACGTTTGTAGCAGCGGCTAGGGTTGCCGAAGTGAAATTCCCAAGCTTACTTGCAGGTTAAGGAAAATGAGCAAGAGTCCATATTCCAAGCAAAGAAGTCAGCATTTAAAGCTACATTAAAGAAGAAAAGCTACTTTACAGGATTTCTAATTCAATGAGGACTTAACCTAGTTTTGAGTCTATAAATACCCATTGTACTTCTAGTGTAAATCATCCTAGGTTTTCTATAGACTTTACTTGTGCTCTTCTCTGCAGCAATGTTCTAAATCTCCATTGGGTTAGGGTTATGCTGTATCTAGAGTGAAATAGTTGTTTTAGGTTTTTGAGTTATTTCCTCAATAAAATATTCCAAGTTTTTTTAATTCATTGTTCTTCATTCTTTTAATCTTTCCACACCAGTCGTTTGAGAGAATCTATTTGTCAGGCACGAAAGTGCAAGGCTCGCGAAAGGGTTATGTACGGTCACAACGGGAGGTGTGACTAACTTGGTTCCACACTAGTCCACAAGTTTTAGCGGCTAAAAAGGATCACTAATCGAGTTGATTAATTTTGATCCATACTAGTCCTCAAGTTATCAATCTCGAGCATCCTAACCTAGAAATAGGAGGGATCAGTGTCGACAATCCTGTCGAACTTTGAGTATCTGCTAGACTTGCCGCTAGGACGTATTTTCATTCCACTTGCCGAGACAGTACACACCTCTACAGTGGCAGTGACCTGTTGTGGCCGCGTGATAGGGTCATAGTTTGCCGCCCGCCGTACCTACCAAGGCAGCATATCGTGGAAGCAAAGGATAACTCATACATATTTCAACACAGTTTTCACACTAAGTGGCAGCATAACCCTGCCTGCTCTATCAACCCGATTCCCCTTCTCTTTTACTTGTGTTTTTATTTTCTTTTTCCATCTCAACCAATTATTCACTTGTGTTTTTACTTTACCTTTGTGCAGGAACTAAATAACGAGACAAGCTATCCAATCCTCATGGGATTCGATATCTTATATACTATAACTTGACAGGAGTGTGCACTTGCGCTCCCACAAAAAGGAAACACCTACATACCCTACATGTGGGGACGAGAGAAATGTTGTTGATGCCTTTCGTGAGTGTCTGCCATCATTTTGGAAGCGAAGGTGGCTGAGTAGGACGGGTAATGCGTCGGAGATGGCATCTGGCGGCGTAGCGGGTAGCAACTTCTGATGGTGTTCCTTCTCTAGGTTCAACTGCGGCGGCTAGGTCTGCGGGGAATGTGGGCAGGGAGGGGATGTCATTTGGTAATTTCTGAAGAAGATAGGCCACAAAGGCCTCTTGGACCTCTCCCATGTACTTCATGAACGTCAATTGCTGCTGCTCTATGCATTTGTTGGTGTCGATAAGAGTACGAAGCAGGGCAATGACTTCATTGTTCATGGCATCGTCAGTACTGCTTGGGGCTTCTAGTGTAGCTGGCTGAGTGGCGGAGGGCTGGCTCAGAGTGATTAGTTCTGTCTCTTGGGCCTGCATCATCTACAGACGGACCTTTCTGGTCCAGCCCTCTTTGGCGGCTATCATCTCATCGTTTGGATCTGAGGAAACGTTGAAGTTGGAACAGAAGCATGTGATGAGAGATGAGAAGTACAACCATCCCTTTGATTTCCGAAAGCAGTTGTGGATCTCCTTGCAGATTATTTCTCCAACATTATTGGCATGTTCTCCATGATGGAGTGAATGAGAGCAAGACGCGGCCGGTCCACGGTCAAATTATGGGAGGTGGGCAGTAGACGTCGTTTGATGAATGTGTTCCACGGCATCAGCTCGAGCAGCAGTCGACGGCATTGCACTGAGCCGCCATGTTTTCCTCCCAACCAAGGAGTGTTGGGTTTACACAGCCGGGCCTTGATTTTGTCATAGTCGTCAGCCGTCAGTGATTGCCTCCATTTTTTGTGTGGGTTGCCATCCATCTCTAATCCATAAAAGTTGTTGATGACGGCAGCATTGAGATTGATGGGTTCACTCGAACAAAACAAAAGGTATTTCTGGGCGGGGTGGTTGGCATATAATTCTCTGACCATCGTGATGTTTGCCGCCTCTGGCTATCGTGAAAATATCTCCCAATCCTTGTTGTGGATTTAGAACCTTTGTTATTCCCATTTTTCTTGCTTTGTGAACTAGGATCTATACCGTTTTGCATCTTCATGCGGAAAAGAAGCATTGTAATGTGGGTTTGGATTGTGATGTTGATGTCATGTGTGAGAAGGTTTTTGTAATCTGAAACTTAAAAGGCAGATTATGAGAAAGAGAGCAGTGGGCTCAAGAATAGTTTAACAAGGAGATGAAAGTAAAGTAAATGAATGGGAGAAGTGGGGTTTATATAGATGATGTCGAGAGATTCCGTGGAGGCATTAAATGTCCAACGGGCAGATTTCTTCACGCACGTTATGGGTTTTCTACCTGTTACTTCTTTAGCCATTGTAGCTAGCAGTTAGTGGTCAACTAGCCATTACGCGATTTTTGCGCTGGGCCGCCCTCAGTTGTCTTGGTGGGATGGTGGGCGGGCTCCTTGTTGGGCCCTCTTCTTGGTCCGACTCTTATATTCCTAAAACCTGAAATAAAAATAAAAATTATTTAATACTAAAAATTAAATAAATTTTAAAAAATAAAAAAATGTAGAGAAAAAATTTAACTAATTTAAAATCTAATCCTAAAAGAAAGAAAATAAATTGCAATAAATTAAATTCTATTCATAAAACATAAAAATAAAGAAAAAAAGATGAAATTAATTAAGTTATGTTGGGAGTGCATTGGGGTGCATCTCCCAGACATAACCACTTCCTGAGGTGATGTGTTGTTCTCCCTCATGGGGGCTCCTCTTGTTCTTTTGGGTTCTTCTGTCTTGCCCTGTCTCAGTGCTGGCCTTAGAAGCTTGTGTGTCTGGGCGTCATGCTTTTTCCTTTTCTGGGGGCTATAGAACATTTAGCTTGATGCTTTGATTGTCTACCCTCATTATCAACTCCCCAAGCTCTACATCTATTAGCGTTCTGCATGTGACCAAGAATGGTCGCCCATTGATGATAGGGGCGTTTTCATCGGCCTCACAGTCTAAGATGAGGAAGTATGCTGGAAAAATAAGGCTTCCCACTCGATCTAAGATGTCTTTGATATTACCCTCCAGTTTTACAAATGAGTGATCAACAAGTTTCAACATAATGGAGGTAGGTTTGGCTTACCCAATACCTAGCTTGTCGAAAACTGCCTTGGGCATTGGTTGATGCTGGTTCCTAAGTCGTACAAGGCTCTCGTTGCATGGTTGCTGCTGATTCTGCATGGTATAAAGAAACTGTCTGGATCTGTCTTTTTGGCTTGCAGCTTGTTGTGCAGCATACCCATGCACTCCTCTTTCACAGCTACGATTTCGAACTCCCCAATTCTCTTCCTCTTAGAAACTATGCCCAATAGGTATTTTGCATAATTGGGCATGTTCAGGATGACTTCGATGAGAGGGATATTTATGTGCACCTATTTTAGAAAATCTAGGAATTTCTAGAACTGGTGCTCCCGCTTCTGTTTCTTAAGCCTCTGGGGAAAGTTGGCGGTAGACGGATTTCCTCTATACGTTCCTTGCATGGGAACTTGATCTGTAGAGGATCATCTGCCTCAGGGCTACTGTCAGTCTCATCTGTCGGGGCATATGGTATTGATGCTGTCGCGGCAGGCAGTTCTTTTTGTGCTGGTCGTTCATCTGCTGGCTTTTCCATTCTGGGTTCACCCAACTGTTTTTCACTTTTGGTTGATATGGCTTTGCATTGCTCGTACGTGGGTTTAGCCTTGGCCTCTGTACTGCTGGATGCTGCACCCATTGTCATGTTGTTTATGATCTTTGTGAATTGCCTAAACTGGGTCTCCAGGTTCTTTATCGCAACTTCCTGAATGTTCATCCTCATATCAGTCCTGTCCATAAATGACTCGGTTTTATCAATAAATTTGTTAGTACAAACAATAAAATCATTGGTTCGAGACATAAAAGTATGTAAAGTATTTTCGAGTGAGTTATTGCTTTTATTTTGTTGCTGCTGAGGCGGCTGTCTTGACAGGTTCTGTTGGTATCCTCTTGGTTGCTGAGTTGGGTTGGCAGCTATGTTCGGTTTAATCCAGGAGAAGTTCAGATGCTTCTTCCAGCCAGTGTTGTAAGTGTTGGTGTTGGGCCTTCTATTCCTCTCTTAGGTGCCCATGAAGTTGGCGGATTCACTGCATTCAGAGGAATCGTGGTTGCCCCCACACTCATCACAAAAGGCTCCACAGCCTTTGGCCATACTCATCACTTGCTATGTCAGCTTGTCCAAGAGAGCATTAACAGATTATGTGGCCTCTACTTCATTCAAAACAGCTGGCCGCCTTAGGTCGTCGCAGCGAGCTGTAGGGAACTTGTAGTTATTCTTAGCAATTTTGTTCAGGATCTGTAGTGCCTCCTCGGGTGGTCGGTCAAGGACTATCCCATTGGCGGACGCGTCGAGCATCATTTGAGTTAGGTAGTTCACCCTATTGTAAAACATCGAGACCTACGTCCAAGCCGAAAAACCATGAAGCGGGCAGTTATTGAGCAACTGCTCGGACCGCTCCCATGCTTCATACATTGGCTCGCCATCCCCTTGTCAGAAAGTTGTTATCTCGTTTTGTAGCCTGTCTATGACATTAGATGGGCTGGAACGATCCAAGAAGTCTTTACACAAATTCGTCCATGTATTGAATGAACCTACCGACTGGTTGTTCAACCACTGCTTCGCCCTATCCCTCGGTGAATAGGGGAATAACCTCAGCTTTAGCACTTCTTGGTGGACTCCGTGTATCTTGAAAGCTCTGCATATGTCTAAGAATCTTCTCAAGTGCTGCCGAGCATCTTCTGTGGCAGTCCCTCCAAATTGCCCCAATGTGTTGATCATATTGAACATTACGAGCTTTAACTCAAAGTGACCTGCTTCCATTTCAGGCTCTGTCACAGTCGGATCAAACCATCTGAAATCATGCTCCAAGTAGTCCATGGTGGTTCGAACATACTGTGGCTTCCTGAGCGGAACAAGGGTTCCTAGGTGGTATTTACTGATGTTCTCTGGGCGGCGGATCTTGTTGCCCATCCATGCCGTTTTGAGCATCGATGGAAGGGCTGTCTTCTTGGCCGTTATGCATGATTGCTTCTTCTTTTCCCTCTTTCTGGGCTTTCCCAATGTCTTCTCTGACTTCTTTTTTAAGTTCTCTTGCTCTTCGTTCGATCTCGTCAAAGAAAACAATTTCACCCTTCGGATTTGCTCTGGTCATGCACTAGCAAAGAAAACTGTAAAAAAATTCCCGAATATAATTAAAAATTAAATGCGAAAAAAATAAAAGTGCAGAAATATAAAAACAATTTTTACTATTGCCATTCCCTGCCAACGGTGCCAAAAACTTGTAGAGCGTTTGGGTGTTCTCTAAATATGAGTGCAAGTGCACACTCTTGTCATGTTATACTATAAGAGATATCGTCTCCCACAGGGATTGGACAACTTCACTCGAATTTCAATTCCTGCACAAGGAAAATTAAATGCAAAAATAAATTTTGTTTGTTTAAGAGGAAAGTAAATAAACACAAGTAAATAAAGAGAAGATATCAGATTGATAGAATGGATCAAGTTATGATGCTTAGTAGTTTGAAACTGCGTTGAATAGGTTAAGTTGCTATGCGCTGCCAGACTTTGCTGCTCGACGGAAGATGGCAGATTGGCTACTTTGACGCTTTCGTTGCCTCGGTAGTGCAACGCACGGATGGCTCGGCGGCAAACTCAACAGTCCTTCAAGGCTCGGCAGAATTCTTTGATATTGATTCTGCTTATGTCTAAGTTAGAATGTTGTTGTTTCCCACTGCAAATGATACCCTTCAAGATATCAACATTGGTTCGTTCTTCTTTAGCCGCCTTAAACCCTAAATTATGTCTAGGCTAGATTGATCAACACCTGATTAGAGTGAGGATCGTACTTAGTCCTTTCGTGAGTTCGACTCTCTCGATACTGAACAAATAGATAGTTAACAACTAATCTTTCGAAATTAATTGAAAACTATAAAGAGCATGGAATAAGCAAACCTTGAAGTTTTATTGCAAAAACAAACTTGATTCCTAAACAACCATTCTCACACTAATTTACAACATAACCCAAACCCAAAAGAGAATTTAGAACATAATTGGCCGTAAGAAAACCTAAACAATGCCTAAAAGAAAACCTAAGTTGTCTTGAATTACAAAATATGTCAAGTATATATAGGCATTAGCTAGGCCAAGTCCTTCTTGGAGTATAAGTCTTCAAAGTAGCTTTTTCATTAAATGCAACATTTAATTCTGACTTCTTTGAGTTGAATGTGGACTTCTTCTCGTTGTCTTTCACCGCAAGTTATCTTGATCTCCTGCTTCGGCAGCTCTTTCCATTGCTCTCGGCATCAGAAAATTGAGTGGATAATATCGTTGGAATCAGGATTTTCTTCTCTACAGATCACACTCCAATTATCTAATTCCTCAGTTTGCTGCCCTGGGCGGCAGGCATGGCGTCGGAGGCTACTCGACAGCGGCTATCTCTGTCTGGAACTGCATCAGTACAACTCCCTGATCTGTTGCCTCAGCATCAGCTCCTCTCCTCTTCTGCCAGCTTCTAGTACCTGAAACTAAAACAACATATTTTCCTTACCAAATAAAATATAATCAATAAAAGCATGACAAAGTAAAGCATACTATAATATGCAATGCATGAACCTAATTATGCCTAAAATGTACTTAAGAAGAACAATAATATGAGATGGAATGCGCACAAAAAATAGAACTTATGAACACTTTACAGAACCATGTCGTCATGTTGCTTCTGAATCTTAGGGGTCATGGTTGCAAGCATCAAGAATCCAACATCTACCATGTCATTTGGGTATTTCTCTAAGGCTTCCCTTTCATCTTTGGAGGCATCATCTGGTGGCTTTTTAGGGACAAATTCTTCGATGATTTGCAGTTTCCGTTCATGCTTAAGGAAAATTTTTAAGTTATGGAACCAATCAAGGATGTTTAAGCCATTCAATTTGTTATTCTCAAGGACGGATCGCAATGATAATGTGTTTGAGTTTTCTATAAAATCTACAATGATAAAATATGATTTATAAATACCTTTTATCATGTTTAGAAAGAAATTACATTCCCACTATTAAAAACCCTCAAAATTGAAAAACTTACTAAAAATATTTCTAGTGGGTAAGGATCCATACTTCATTTTATTCCCATTTAGCTTTGGTTTTACTCTTAGAATCCAATTATTTATGTAAGCAACACTTGCTAATTACATATAATGTAATTCCTATATTTGATGAACAACTATTTGTCCAAAACAAAAGTTCATATGGTCTAATAGAAAGCACAATAATGAACAATGCACCAGGTAGGTAACTTATGAGAAGAGAGGTGGTGTATTGGGTACGCTTAAATACTAAGTCTTTCAAATCACTAATCCTAGACATGCACTTTCGTATTGTATTTCAATTACCAAAGTCCTTGAACAATCATTAGTCTTTAGGTTTCTAATCTTATTAGAACAACCTAGTTTAACCAATATTACTACCATTGAATATCACTTGCTTATTCTTCACGTTTAACCAAGATAGATCTAAGTATTTTGCTTTTGCAAAATCTACATAGTACCGATCGAGGTTTTAACGAGGGTTAATATTGGAAGACTAATTTTATTAAATATGAGGGTTTTTGTTATAGTAATCTCACCATTATATTATGATTTAAGTAGTTAACATCATGCTAAAAAATACATTGTATCACATACATGTAAAATAGTAAATATAAATGCAATGGTTATAGGCCATAAAGCTAAAGTGGCCCATCTCAAGCCAATGGTAGAACCAAAATTACTAAAGATAGAACTTGCTTCTCAAGCACCTAATCCACCTTTGATCGGCCCATCATTCTGCTCCTTTAGTCCACGCTTTCTTTGCAAATATTATAATTTTTTAAAAACTCATTTTTCATACAAGGGAGTACGACGAAAAGAGAATTACAATAGAAGAAAGAAAGACAGGACACGTATGCCATATTTATTTAAAACAAAAATAAAAGGGCTATTGGGCTATAACCATACATTTCAAACATTATGCATATCGAACAGAACATCGAGCGGTTTATTATTAAGGTCTTGACAGATTGTACCTACACAGGGGTCAAGGGGCAAAGCCCCTTGCGGGGGTTCTACGATCCCTCACGATTTGATAACTTTTATCAACATTATCGCCTTTTTCAGGATTTCAAAATCCATGAGATTTTTACTTGAACAACTCTTTGTTATTTTCCTCGCACGTTATCTATAGACTAACCATTAGTCTGAATATAACTCTTACCCATATATTTTAACACTTAACATCCAAAAACCCTAACATATTTGTGACTAACTCTTTAATCACTTGGAACAATCAATTTAATTTATTCAGATTAGGCGTAAAATGATCTAATGTGTGAAAATATCATATATTTGTCAAAAATTTAATAAACCCTAATCTAATAACATGCATTCTAACACCCCAAAAACTGGTCTGGTCGGAATTGGATTCCAATGATCGAAGTATTGATATTAAATATTAAAATATCGAATCCTTGCTATAGATTATATTGTTATAAGATCTTAAACTAAGTCCTTAGTTAAGATTGCCTTTAAAATGCTTAATATGATGTTTTTGAGCTAGGCGTTTTGATACAGTCAGACTTGTACCGAAACTGCCTAGGTAAGGCGTTTCGAAAAGGTTAAGGGACATTTCGAAACGGTTAAGAGGTGTTCCGATACAGTGTAACTGAATTAACTAACTTTTGGACTTTTGCTCAAGCGTTTCGATACGATTTCACTCTTTTCGAATATTTTTAAAGGAAAAATTAAAAGGAAAATGATAAGGTGATGACTCACCTGCCTATTGTTGCCCTTCCCATGTGATTATCATCAGAAAAGATAACTAGATGTCATCTATAAGTCTAATGTGAAAAGGATAAAGAAAAGATAGTTAATAATATTATAAAGCTTTCCTTTGGATGAAGGAAATCTTCTTATTGGACCTTGGTGAGGTGGGTAATGATTAAGTTGTAATTCTCTTAAAATGAACAAAAATAAATCTCTCGTCTTTGTATTGTTTCACCGAGACCAAAACTCATTTTTGGTTCAAAAGAATAAGCTCACACCTCCATTGTCATCTTCTCCCTCAAGCTCAAGCACACACCTCTCCATTTGAGAACCTTGAGCTTAAGCTTTTCTTGATTTAAGAACATCGATTCATAGCCATCGATCGGGTAAGTGAAAGCCCTAAGTTAACCATCGATTCGCTTGGCTATTGAATGTCCAATTCTAAGCTTTAAGTTAGGCTTTGTCTAATAGCTAATGGCTATTCAGGTATCGATATTTTCATATTGATTCTAATAGTCCTTTTTGCTCTTCCTAGTTCAAGAAGTGGAGAAGATTAATCCATCATCTTCATCGAAAGCTAGGAATAAAGGAATCACCATCCGAGAGCCTTATGAGCTTCGGATATTGAGGTGAGTGTAGTCGGAGTCTCGAAATTGGGCAAGGAGCCTTTTTGAATTTACCGTTTTGATTTTATATAATTTACTAAATAATGAATTAAAGGGATTTGTAAAAAGCATCATTGAAAACCATATTGGTAAGTTTGGTAAGTATTGCATCGATTCATTGTCCATAGCATTGCAATTATTTTCATGGAAATCATTGAAGCATTGACATATAGAATCATTGACATGAGTTTATTGATATTGCCTATTGTTATGGCTACATGATTATTGAACTATTGTCATTGAATCATTGATATCAAACTATTCTCATTGAATCATTGATATTGAGCTATTGTTATCGGACCTTGGGATCGAAGTATTGGATACAATTGGCATGTCATAGAATTCATGAGCTCAATGGTACGAAGATTATACGGTGTAGTGGAGGGATGTGATTTGGGTTGGTCAAAACGGTGTAGTGGAGGATATTGGACCATGATGTTCATTGTTGGTGTAGTGGTGGAATTTGTGTATCCAAATACGGTTGAAATCGATCCAATGAAGAATGTTGATTATTGATATTATCATTGATGATATGATTATTGATATTTCATTGTCATGGTATTGAAAATTTGTCATTGATGATATGAAGAATTGAGACTATGCTTTAATATGATTGAAGAGTATGTCATATTCAATGTATAGTTGATGTTATAATTGTCATCAAAGCATGTTAAATAGTATACTATGCTTTAATATAAAGTACTTTTTGTCCCTTTTGTAACACCCTAAATCGAGCTTAGGAGGATGTTACAATTAAGTCATAGATGAAGCGAGTTATGTGCCAAATTAAGCTAAAAGAAATTGAATATGTGATTTGAGTAAAATTAAAACAATGTGAACTAATCCTTCTAAACTAGTTAGGACTAGGATTTAATTGAAATAAAATGAAGTGAGGTAGCTCAATTAATAAGCAATTGATAATTAGTAAGCTAATTATAAGATTTGGGCTCAATTGGAAACAAAAAAGAAGTGAGAAGCTAAATTAAGAGGATTGAAATGAAACTAAAACAAAACTAAAGTGTTGCATGCTAAACTATTAAAATCTTCTTAGTGGAAGGTCTAGGTGGCATGTAGACCCAATAGGAAGGCTTATAATGAGATATTATCTCATTAATTAAATAATAATAATAATAATAATAATAATAATAATAATAATAATAATAATAATAATAATAATAATAATAATAATAATGAACGGGGATGAATGTGGCCGGCTACTCCTAGTAGGAGAGATAGAGTTTGACTGTTCCTCATCTTTGTTTGTTTTTTCATCCCTCCCTTACCCCATTTTGGTGAGAACAAAAGAGAGAAGCCCTTTGATTCTTACTCCTTGATCTTGTGAGCTGAAAAATCCATGGAAAATAGAGTGTTTGAGTGAAAAATAAGATCTTGAGGAAATCTTGCTTCATCTTCCTCCCTTGGCCGAATTTGAAAGAGAATAGTGAGAGAAAGTTTGGGCTTGGGGACTGCTTTAGCTCAAGTCTTGGTTTTGTCTGTGCATGGCCTTTTGTTAGTAAGTTAATTACTTGATTTTATTTCATCAGGAATGCATATATTCATCTTGAATTGTTGAGATGTTGCTGCCATGTTAATAGGACAGATTGTGCATGTTGGTTTCTATGTTAGTTTAGGATTGAGAAAATGATATGTGTCATGGATTAAGGGATATGTATACATGAAAATGGTTGCTGGAAATTTGAAGTATGGAGGCGAAAATTGTGTTTAAGTTGCTGGAAATTCATTGGGTAGTTGTTAGGAATATGATAAGAACATAAACATGCATGTTGAGGTTATGTTAATGATAATTTTAGAAGTGTAAAATGTGTCAATGGATAATTAATGTGTAAGCATGAAATGGCTGATATAAAATGGATTAAATGATGCTAATTATGTGTGTAAATTGCTGGAAAACACATAAATATAGGCTTGGGACAAAATAGATTTAGCAAAGTGTAATTGAGCAGTAGTTAGAATATGTTTTGTGTACATTGGCGATATGGATTGTTTCGTGTGGATAAATATGGCAAACGACTATGATATTTAACATGGAACTATTTAAGACACTAAATAAGAGCACGTTATGAAGTTTAGGTACATCCATAGGTGAAATGGTCACTAATTAAATTGGTAGGGTGAGTTAAAGTAAGTTGTCCATAACATTTTGTTCTGGAACAATCACTTTAAATGTCCACCGAGAGTAGCACGGTTGGTATTTTAAGCTAAAAATTGGTAGGATTAGTGTCTAGAAAGCTTGGAAAAATGGAACTCAATTTGGAGTTACGTAGAAAAATCTTGAAATGAATCAATTTGAGATGTCTAAGCTGTCCGAAAATGCAAGTAGGGTTGTCTTTAGAAAGAAAATAAACTGTATTAAATGGCTAAGTAATAAAATGCAAGTTTGTTATGGTTAAATAGATGATTTCATTAGCTGTCCAACGGTACGAAGTAATCGAAAATCTGATGAACGGATTAAAAGATATGCAATTTTTAGTAAAGGGGTTGATAAACTGTCTAGTATGGGATAGATTTGAATCTTGCATTTGTGGTGCATATAAAACTTGAATTGAATGATTTGAATGCATTTTAATGGATGGTTATGCATGTATGGTTTACTAGAGGACCAAAAGATTGAAGATCTTAAGGAGGAAAGATTGGTAGAGCTATCAAAGAAGACGAATAGAGGGATTGTCATCCACACTTCTTAGTACCTAGAGCTTGGAGTACAATGAGTGTAACTTCCCTTAGGGTTAGGACCTAGGTCCTAACAATCCTTTGATTTCATAATTACCATGTAATTGGACTAAATTTATATTTGGTAGTAAGGGAAGAAGAGTAAATTGGTTGGAAACATGTTTGATGCCATGAATTGGTTGCTAGATTGCTAGGCTTAGGCTAGTTCATGTGCATTGCTTGGAAATGCCGAGGTAAGTTTACGGCACGCTGCTTGCTGGATGCAAGGTACATAATTGCATGCATATAGCATGTACCTTGAGTGATATGCTGGATTTGGATGATCATATGATACTGATGTTTGTTATATGATAGGAAGTATGATTGCTAAGCCTTAGAAAACTCGGTTACATGAATTTATTGATGTGATTGTTGCTATACGACATGAAGCATGATTGATATGCTTTAAAAGATTTGATTACATGAAGTTATCATATGTATTAAAAGTTTGTTACATGAATTCAAATGTTAAACGAAAGCTAATAATGCCTTGGTTACTAGTTGGTTTAGGTAGAACGACATGCCTTAGAGTCTAGAGCTCTTTGATACTTTAGGTATCTTTCATACGGGTAATTTGTGTGCCAAAATGTTAATACATGTACTATGTGTGCCAAATTTCATACGGGTACTTTGGTGCCAATTTCATACGAGTACTTAGTGTACTAACTCTTCATACGGGTACTTCGTGTACCAATTTGTGACTCGATTACCTAGTCCAACCGAAATACCGAGGCAATAATGATTTAATAAGACTTATCAAATAAAGAATGTTTAGCATGTGAAAATATATATGAAAGCATGAGTACAAGTAATTGCCATGAAAATTTATGTGATTTGTCATGATATGATTATAACAGATTGGAATGAAATGTTTACATGTGATTTTACTATGAAAGCATGACTTTTGAAATTGGGAATGATATGTATAAGTTAAGTAAGTTTCTATAGCATGCATGATAATGTGAATTTGGAAGCATGCTTGTTTGAACTTGGTTTCAAATTAGTTATATTGACTTGGTTGATTTGGTGGGATTGGACAACGATAAGTATGTTAGTAGGTAAAATAAATAAGAAACATTTGAAGGTGAAAATCGATAGTCATATGTTCGGCTAAGTCCTGAATCAAAAGCTTGTTGGTATTAAATGGATAGGTTTAGGTGTTACCTCACTAAGTACATTGTGTACATATGACTCGAATTTGTCTTCTTCCCAAAATTTCAGGTATCTTGGATTTTGAGCCATCTCAAAGTTGATCTAGCTAGTTGGTCACAAGGAATAACAATTTATGGTATTTTGATGATGTTTGCAACTCCTAGGGGTGGCATAGATGTATATACTAGTATGCATTTTGGGACGTTTTGTATAAATTGGTTAAGTTTTGGCTTGTAATTAAAGTAGCTATGGTAGCTTAATCATATGTTATGGCTATATGGTTGATTTGAATCATAAGGAATGGTTATATGTTATAAATATGGATAATATGGTTAGCATGAGATGCAAAGATAGGTAAAAATCTTGATTAAATTGGTTAACATGAAATTGACTTTAAAATTTGTTAGAAAATGTTAGACATAAACATGTGTTAAAATGGCTTATGTAATCGTAAAATATATGTGATAAGTTGATTAGATTTTGTGTGCTTGTATTTGATTATTAAATAGAATGTATGTAGGAATAGATTTCGAATGAGATGGTATGTCTACTTAAGCTAAGTATTTCGAATGACTTGTATGCTTATGGTTGATATTTTCATTCAGGTTAAATGTATGTAGTTGAATGGCATGTGAATAAATATGGAATTCGAATGACTTATAAGATATCGAAAGTAATAATTTATTTGTAATTGGTTTAGTAATTTTGATTGCTTAATACCATTAGGTACCTAATATGTTTAGTGGACTAGAGTAATACTATGTAAGTATAAATGGTCTTGTAATGGTGAAATGAATCAATATGTTAAGTTAAGTAAGATCTTATGTGAACTTAAATGGGTTAAGTTCCTTATATGCCAAGTGATATAAGTTATCAAGTTTACAAGTCAAAATTTATTAAGTTAAAATTTTAAATTGTCACGAAATTTGACTTATCTTGGTTATTTGGATAACCAAATTGGTTAGGTCCTTAATATGTCATTATAGAAAAGTTATAATAAAGTCTTAAACTTTTAATAATCTTGCTTATTTTAGTTTGGTAACACTTCTTGCTCCTAAACCGAGTAAGGAACATTACACCTTTGAACTCCTAGAATGGTGGCAAAGTAGTTAAAGTAGTCGATGATGATGTTTTGGTTATGTGTATCAAGGTTAAGTGTTATATGTGGATAAAGTTCCTTAAATGACTTGTTATGTTTGCTTGAAAATAACTTAAAATGCATAGTTGGCCTAAAGAGGTGAAAACGAAGTAAATGTATTTGAATAATGATGGAACTTTGCATGACAATAGTTTATAGCATTAAAATAATGTATATAAAGTTTTATTGCATTTGGACAATGATTGGTAGGTTAATTCGAATAAAAACCAGCAAGAATATGTCATTACAGGTCAGACCGTATCGAAACGGGTGATGGCATTTCGATACAGGTAAGCATAATTGAACCTAAGAAAATAGGGTGTACCGAAATGGAATAGGGCCGTACCGAAACATTTGGTAACTGGAATCCCTCGTTTCGATACAGGTTCATAGTGTATCGATACAGGTTCATAGCGTATCGAAACAGGTCAAAGTCAAAGTCAAAGGAAGTCAACTTTTACCGATACAGGGCTTGCTCGTATCGATACGGTCAAAGGGGAAAAGTCAACATAGGTTAACCATCATCCACCCGTATCGAAACATGCTTCAATGTTTCGATACAAGATTAGTTAAATTGGTTAAAATGCATAATCTGAAGGTTTGCATTGTTTACAGTTTGGTCACTGTATTTTGAAAGATTAAATTGAATAAGTTAACGAACTTCAAATAGTATGAAATTTTACAAGCTAACTAATATTTTATTGAATTTCATTGTGGTACTGTTTGTTGCATCGAAGGACTTCAAAGTTGTAAGATTTCAAAATAGTCCCTAAACTTGTAAAAGTTATATTTTGGTCCTAAATGGTTAATTGCTGCCTTCTTATGAATGAATTGGACTAAAATATACATTCGGTATTATTTTGTGCGTGTAAAATTTTTGAAGTATTGAATTTGGAATGAAATTTTATTGTACCGATCACTGCATCGTTCACTGGTAGCACGCTCTGACCCGGTTCTCTACCGTGATGGGAAGGGGGTATTACATGCATCTCATACAGAAGCATCATCCAAGTATTTAAGTCCACATTCGTATCGTACAAGTGACTCTGATACCACTGTGGGAGAACGTCGGTTTACCCCGTGGCGTAGTGAAAATTATCTAGCGAATTTTGCTAGTGATCCATGTACAAGGGACAAATTCGAGGTGATTAGGGATGACATATTACCTTAATATATCGAGTATCTTAATATCCTTAGGGAGTTAGGATAAACCAAATCGAATCTGAGTCGTCACAATAGCGCTCCGACTTCTACGCAGTCCACCCGAACGAAACGAACAATATTTTCTCTTCTCTAACTGTTAGAGAGGTTTTCCAAAAAAATCATACTTTGGCTTCTATACCTTATGCCTTTATATAGAATTCAAAAACCTAATTCTAATTAAATTCGGATTCATTAAATATACAATATATTTAACCGAATATAATTAAATATGTAGAATCTAATTCTACTTTAATTCAAATTCATTAAATATACAATATATTTAACCGAATACAATTAAATATGTAGAATCCAATTCTAATTTAATTAGGTTTCTTTAGGGATATATATATTTTAATAGTGTTTGATAATTACAATAATTATCTAATTATTGAAAATATATATAAACGAGATTATCTATAATTACAATAATTATAATAATTTTTTCTTTAATAATTATTACGTGTACATCAAGTTTGTACACATATTTTCTAGTCGATATTTGTTCGTTTCAATCATAGGGTGTGAGCCTTGTAGGTTCATGTAACGTTAGTAGTAATATCTAGAACAATTCTAATATTACAAATAATGAGTGGCATCTAGCAATACATCATTGCTACCTAAGTTACATGAAGTCGTGGTTCGACTTTACCTTTTTCCGTGATTAACTTCTTTTATGTATTACATCATTTTGTCCCTATATCTAGATCGAACACAAGTCATGGATTAGTCACACTTGTATGGTCCATCTAATATTTCTTGATATCGTGAGTAGACTATTGTCACTGGATTTTCACCCCTAAAATTACCTTTATTATTATTATTATTATTATTATTATTATTATTATTATTATTATTATTATTATTATTATTATTAAAGCCAAAAAATAATAAAAAAATGTAAAAAATCATAAAAAGGAGCCCATTTGGATTAATTAAGGTGCCAATTAATAAACTCACTATTTTAATATATGATATAAAAGCCCATCTCAAAAAATAATAATAAAAGCCCATTTATTTAGTAAGTCCATTCCCAATAATCCATTTGTTTTTAAGGTTTAAAATAGACCATTAGATTAAGGGTAATAAAATCAAGGGCCAATGATTGATCAAGTAAAAATAATGGAAAAACAACAAAAAATAATAAAACAGAAAAAAGTATAACAGGCCTTTCTTCACAAAGAATAAAACACACTTACTAAAACCAAACCCCAAATTAGGAATAAAAGACTTAGATTCTTTTAAAGTAATTTTTAATTTAGAATAAATAAAAAATGTTCAACACATCAAATTTCCTTGTTGTTTGAAAATGAAATTAAATTAGTGCGGTGTTTTATCAAACGGGAATGACGGGTTAGCACCATAATTGTTGGCGGTGATTAAAGTTCATTTCCCGAGTGATAAGGCCGTTAAAATAGATTGATATTCATTAAATGGAAAAATAAAATCGAACCTTTTTGAACTTGCAAAATCCAGTTTTGAAAACATTATTAAAATCAATTAGGTAGGACCAAGAAGCTACATTTCTTCACCCCCACGTCAGATCGATAGGGAAGGTAGGACCAAGGCTTCAAAGGATGGGTGCTCAGACTGAGACGTATTTGTAGGGCCTTTAACATTCAATGGAAGCTACTTCTAGAGCAATATCTTAATGGAATTGATGGCCCATCGCCTGCATTCATACAGTTGTTTTCATACATTAGCATTCATTTTCATTCATGCATTTGCATTTTTTGTTTGGTTGTTGCATGGATTAATTTATTTTGTGATCGTTGCATACATTCTAAAAATAGAAAAAAAAACATCTCACAAACACGGTACTCGTTCTCAGAAATGGCCATGGAAGACAGATTGACAACTTTAGAGAATAGCCACGAGATTACCCAAGACAGAATAGATAAAATACAGAAAGAATATAAAGAGGAAATTGCAAAAGCCGGGAGAAACAATGTCATCCAGATAGCGGCTATGTTGGGTTTCAAAGACTCGATAGGAGGAAAGGCAGTTGAAGCTGTTAATGTGTCGTCGCCTCAGCTTGGGGCTACTAGTCATACATCTCCACTTACAAGAAGCTCCAAATCTGTACATCATAATCCTCAGGTCATACTCCAGCAAGGTTCAAGATAAACAATGAGCTGCGGGATCTCCATATGGTAGTCGATAGATCTGAAATGAACGAGAAGTTGGAAGATCATTGTGGCAGGCTCAAAGAGATCATCAGAGCCCTACAAGAAGGAAACATTTATGGTGGCATTAATGCAAGGGATCTAAGTCTGGTGACTGACATTGTGGTTCCTCCAAAATTCAAAACTCCCGACTTTGAGAAGTATGACAGTACCAGTTTCCCTTCGACGCACTTGACCATGTATTGCCGAAAGTTATCGCCACACTTGAAAAACAAAAAAGTACTGATTCATTGCATCGAAGATAGTCTGATGTGATCACAACCCGAAACGACTCGAAGGAATTTCCTAGTGGACCTATGAATCATGCTAGGTCCAAGAAGTTCCAAGAAGCTATGGGAAATTTGTTCAGTCGAAGCTTGAACCTGAAGGGAGAAACACCAGCTTTAATTGAACAATGCAACATCCTACTCGTGCATGAGTTTGCATGAGTTTTTCATAAGTTATATATATAATTTCAACATGTGTGCATGAATAAATAAGGGTTAATGTTCATCTAAGCATTCTGATTCGTTTATGCTTGTCTAGAACATTTAAGCATGTTAGTTTACTTAATGTGTATCAGTTTCTTAATTCATGTTAGTTTTCTTATGACTGTGAGTCATTTAGTCTGTGGGTTATTGTTGAGTTGTGTGGGGCTCGATTCGATCAACCAATAATGCTCACCAAGTGGTGGAGAGGTGGATTTTTGGGTGGAAGGGTTGTGGAAGCAAGAGTGAAGATAGACACAATGATTTATAGTGGTTCGGCCTTCTAACAAGCACCTACATCCACTACCTATGCTTCCCACTAAGGATTTCTCAATCAATCCACTAATTGATTCGTCCCCTTTTCTAGGATTAAGAGGAAACCCTTACAACGATCAAGCTTCTACCCAAAGCCTTGATCAAAACCCTCTTTACAAAGAGAAACAAAAAAGCAAACTTAAACCCTCTAATAGGTGTTTGTTTGCACAATGAAGCACTCACCCAAAACCTAAAACACTTGAGCAAATTTGACAATTTTGGCTCACTAGTGTTTGTCTATACAAGAATTGACAATTTAAGTGCTAAGACATTTTCTTGATCATTTGATGTTTGACAATATGAGCATTAGTCTTCTCTTGATGCTTGGAGGTCCCTTTTATACTCCCAATTGAGTTTGTAGCCGTTACTAGCCGTTGGGGATGAATTGGAGCCGTTGAGGACTTTATTTCCCTTCATAAATGCTGTTATGCAGCTACCAGTATCGATACACGTGGAACGGTATCGATACGGCCTTCTTGAGGAAATAGCCGTTGGGCTCTTGCCAGCATAGGCGTATCGATACGCTTGAGGGCGTATCGGTACGGGTCCATATTTGAATAGCCGTTGGGAAATAGCCGTTGGGGTAGTTGAACAGGGATTGGTACGCTTACCTGGCGTATCGAAACGACCCCAAACCGTATCGATACACATAAACCCTCGTATCGATACAGGTGTTGACAGTGGCCAAACTGAGGCAAAATGGTATCGGTACGGGTGCAACCGTATCGATACTGGGACGTTGAAAATTCAAGTTTGGCTGTTTAAAACATGAAAAATCTTTGCCAAAAACCTTTTAAAATATCTCAAACATAATTTCAAGTTATTTGGACTTAAGGACAAGTTTTAAATTCTTTTCGAATTAGTCCAAAACATTTTTCAATTATTATATCAAAACATTAGTTCTACAATCTCCCCCTTTTTGATATAATAAAACTCACTTGAAAAATTGTTTGGGATTCTCCCCCTTTAACTTTAAAAATGTGAATAAGAGATTAAGGAAATGAAATCAAATAAAACTCCCCCATATTCATTTGAAAATTCAATTTTTCAAACCATACCATTTCTCCCCCTTTTTGTTATATCAAAAAGAATTTAAACATTAAGTTCAAAATAACAATAGAGGTAAAAACAATTTTGACACAAATAAGAGTTTGGTTTAAAAATGGCTCCCCCTTACTCAAAGCATCATTAAAAATGTTAGTCCAACATTTATGATCATCTAGTTGAATAAACTAAAAATAAAACGAATAAAAGCAAAAACAACTAGAATTTTTACCAACACTTGAACCCAAGGTAGGATGTGAAGCCTTCTTTCTTCAAGTGTTCCTCCTTGTGTGCATGGAGCTCCCCCTCAATGTTTGACTTGTTGAACATCTCCATCACACCTACAATAGACAATCAAGTAATTTTTGGTATCCAAATTGCTTTGGATCCATAGACGTTAGTAGCACAAATTTTAGTCCCCTTAGGAATCCATTTTTCAAGGTCATCCTTTTTAATTGAACTGGTTAGTCCTTTTGGGACCCAAACACTTCTAAAACATTTTCCTTTAATAAATCTAGGGGCACTAGATTGTCTAACATAAAAATTTGATTTTCCAAAATTATTTTTCTTTTCTAGCTCTTTGGAAATCAAATCCTTTTCTTCTTGAACTTTTTGAAGCAATTTTTGTAAATCAAAACATTTTAATTCAAACTCCTCAAGTTTTGCTTCAAGTTCAAGTTTGGTTTTAGAAAGCAAATCATTTTGAATTTTTAACTTTGAAATCAATTTATTGTTTTTCAAAATGTGGCTTTTAAAATCTAAAACCAAATCATCATAGGCATCTTGTAATTCATCAAAGGAATAAGAACATGAAGTAGATGAATTAGAAGTTACCCTTGAATCTTCTTCGATGGCCATAAGGCAAAGGTTGACTTGTTCATCGTCGGTGGAGTCTTCATCACTCCAAGTAGCCAAATGTGCCTTCTTCTTATGGCTTGAAGTGCTTGCCCTCTCCTTCCTTTTAGGTTCACGTTCAAGCTCTCTCATTGCTTTCTTCATGAACGGGGCACACTTCTTGAAGAGATGAACTATCTCTTCATCTTCATCCTCCTCTTCACTTGAGTAGACATGATGGCAAGTGGAGGATTTGAGAGCCATGGCACTTGCATTGATGCCAAGCCCTTTGATTTTCTTCTCTCCCATAGCTCTAATTTCTTCCCTCTTCTTCTCATCCTCTTTATTCTTCTTCATGATTTGATGAGTAAGGAGTGACCCCATGAGTTCATCAAGCTTCAAAGTCTTCAAATTTTTGGCTTCGATGATGGCGGTCCTCTTTGAGTCCCAAGACTCGAGAAGTGAGTAGATGAGCTTACGAACAAGCTTTTCTTCCGGGATGGCTTCTCCAAAACCTTTAAGACCGTTGGTGATGGTGGAGAACCTATCAAACATCTTCTCGATGTTCTCTTCCGGATCCATTTTGAAGTTCTCATACTCCAAGGTTAGGAGCCCAATCTTGGTCTCCTTGACTTCATTTGTCCCCTCGTATGTGACTTCAAGCTTGTCCCATACCTCCTTGGCACTCTCACAAGAAGACATCTTCTCATAGATGGATGGACCAAATGCACAAAATAGAATGTGCAAGGCTTTGCAATATAGCTCCATCTTCTTGCGATCGTCGGCACTCCACTCCGCTTTACTTCTTTGAGGCACGAACGGACCATCTTCAACTACATCCCATAGCTTGTAATCTTTTGATTTGATGAAGAACTTCATCTTTGTCTTCCAATGGGCAGAGTGGTCTCCGTCAAAGAAAGACGGTTTGTCGATTGATTGTGCCATTTGAGCCGGTTGATGAAATAGTGATCGAGCTTGCCGGATCTTCTCAATAGGATGTTAATCCTCTTCGATTGAGCCAAGCTCTGATACCAATTGTTGAGTTGTGTGGGGCTCGATTCGATCAACCAATAATGCCCACCAAGTGGTGGAGAGGTGGATTTTTTGGTGGAAGGGTTGTGGAAGCAAGAGTGAAGATAGACACAATGATTTATAGTGGTTCGGCCTTCTAACAAGCACCTACATCCACTACCTTAGCTTCCCACTAAGGATTTCTCAATCAATCCACTAATTGATTCGTCCCCTTTTCTAGGATTAGGAGGAAACCCTTACAACGATCAAGCTTCTACCCAAAGCCTTAATCAAAACCCTCTTTACAAAAAGAAACAAAAAAGAAAACTTAAACCCTCTAATAGGTGTTTGTTTGCACAATGAAGCACTCACCCAAAACCTAAAACACTTGAGCAAATTTGACAATTTTGGCTCACTAGTGTTTGTCTATACAAGAATTGACAATTTAAGTGCTAAGACATTTTCTTGATCATTTGATGTTTGACAATATGAGCATTAGTCTTCTCTTGATGCTTGGAGGTCCCTTTTATACTCCCAATTGAGTTTGTAGCCGTTACTAGCCGTTGGGGATGAATTGGAGCCGTTGAGGACTTTATTTCCCTTCATAAATGCTGTTATGCAGCTACCAGTATCGATACACGTGGAACGGTATCGATACGGCCTTCTTCAGGAAATGGCCGTTGGGCTCTTGCCAGCATAGGCGTATCGATACGCTTGAGGGCGTATTGGTACGGGTCCATATTTGAATAGCCGTTGGGAAATAGCCGTTGGGGTAGTTGAACAGGGATCGGTACGCTTACCTGGCGTATCGAAACGACCCCGAACCGTATCGATACACATAAACCCTCGTATCGATACAGGTGTTGACAGTGGCCAAACTGAGGCAAAATGGTATCGGTACGGGTGCAACCGTATCGATACTGGGACGTTGAAAATTCAAGTTTGGCTGTTTAAAACATGAAAAATCTTTGCCAAAAACCTTTTAAAATATCTCAAACATAATTTCAAGTTGTTTGGACTTAAGGACAAGTTTTAAATTCTTTTCGAATTAGTCCAAAACATTTTTCAATTATTATATCAAAACATTAGTTCTACAGTTATTTAACAAAATTAGTTCACTCCATGCAATTGGTTTCATTAACTAGCTCATTAAAATTGTTTTGGCATTTACTTTCGTTTTTTAAGCAAAGTTGTTATCTAATCGTTGTTTAATGTGTTGTAATTAGAGAATTCAATTGACAAATGGTTGATCATCTTCTCAAGATAGACAAGGTTTTTACCACCAATTGAAGGCACTTGAAGACACATTAAGGCTGATCGGTTACCATGCAATTGAAGAGAACAAATTTCAACACTTGAAGGCTTTAACACCACTTAAAGAAATACTTTAAGCCTTCTTAAAGCTAATCGGTTATTGGCTCAAGGAAGATACACCATTAAGGCCTTCATTGTCATCCTTTAAGGGAGAGTAATGGCATGGATTAAAACAACATTTAAGGGACAACACTTAAGGATGGAGTTCAATGTCCACTTAAGACATGCTTGAAGTTGTTTCTTTACAAGATCAAACATCAGTCAAATTGTTCGCCATTTTTGGTTTAGATCCAGGAAGATTTGGGTGTTTTGTTCTTCATCAAACTTATTTCCCTATTTCTTACCTTTATAACGCTTTTTTAATCATCTCAATCCGATAACGGGAGCTTGAGATATGATTTTTTTTCCTGAAGATAGTGCATGCTGGAATTTCAATACAGGAATAAACATCATTCAAATTCAAGAGACCATTCAAAGTTGAATTCAATGTTATTGATTCATTCTTCAAGCAAATCCTTATTTATTTTTCCTTTTTAACATCACCAGCCCATTAAAGGAGAATGAATGGCAAATTACTCAAGTCCGCAGCTCATGGGTTTCTTTCTTTGGATGACATGGTTGTCCACATTCATCCTCATACACAACCAACTTTTCAGCTATCAATTGGAGAAGGAGTAACCTAAGCTTTTATATGCCTTTAACACCAGCATAATGATTCTTTAATCCTTGTCTAGCTCATTCAATTTGTTGTTGCCTTACACCTATAAATAGGCAGCCATTTTCTATTGTAAGGGACTTTTGGATCATATTATAAACTTTGAAAGTGTTCTCTTTTCATTGTTCTACAAGAACTTTATCGGCTTCAAGTGGACTCTTGTGTCATTCTACCCATCTCATTTTGTTATATTGTTGGTTCCTAGTTGTTAGAAACTAGTGGGTCACAATCCATCTCCTTCCACCCAATTTATGGTTTGTGAATTTTTAAAGTTCGGGTCATCACTTTTTAGTGTTGGTTCATCTTTGTTTCACGCCAACACACTTACACTATCATTTCATTTCCCCATACATCACTCCATCTTCCATTTACACATATCAGTTTCACCTATTCACCTTATCATTTCCCCCTTCATATCATATCTTAAGTATCTACCATCATACCAAAATTCACCATCAGCTATCCTTTAAAAAAAACATATTTATGCATTTTTGTAAATCAAAACATTTTAATTCAAACTCCTCAAGTTTTGCTTCAAGTTCAAGTTTGGTTTTAGAAAGCAAATCATTTTGAATTTTTAACTTTGAAATCAATTTATTGTTTTTCAAAATGTGGCTTTTAAAATCTAAAACCAAATCATCATAGGCATCTTGTAATTCATCAAAGGAATAAGAACATGAAGTAGATGAATTAGAAGTTACCCTTGAATCTTCTTCGATGGCCATAAGGCAAAGGTTGACTTGTTCATCGTCGGTGGAGTCTTCATCACTCCAAGTAGCCAAATGTGCCTTCTTCTTATGGCTTGAAGTGCTTGCCCTCTCCTTCCTTTTAGGTTCACGTTCAAGCTCTCTCATTGCTTTCTTCATGAACGGGGCACACTTCTTGAAGAGATGAACTATCTCTTCATCTTCATCCTCCTCTTCACTTGAGTAGACATGATGGCAAGTGGAGGATTTGAGAGCCATGGCACTTGCATTGATGCCAAGCCCTTTGATTTTCTTCTCTCCCATAGCTCTAATTTCTTCCCTCTTCTTCTCATCCTCTTTATTCTTCTTCATGATTTGATGAGTAAGGAGTGACCCCATGAGTTCATCAAGCTTCAAAGTCTTCAAATTTTTGGCTTCGATGATGGCGGTCCTCTTTGAGTCCCAAGACTCGAGAAGTGAGTAGATGAGCTTACGAACAAGCTTTTCTTCCGGGATGGCTTCTCCAAAACCTTTAAGACCGTTGGTGATGGTGGAGAACCTATCAAACATCTTCTCGATGTTCTCTTCCGGATCCATTTTGAAGTTCTCATACTCCAAGGTTAGGAGCCCAATCTTGGTCTCCTTGACTTCATTTGTCCCCTCGTATGTGACTTCAAGCTTGTCCCATACCTCCTTGGCACTCTCACAAGAAGACATCTTCTCATAGATGGATGGACCAAATGCACAAAATAGAATGTGCAAGGCTTTGCAATATAGCTCCATCTTCTTGCGATCGTCGGCACTCCACTCCGCTTTACTTCTTTGAGGCACGAACGGACCATCTTCAACTACATCCCATAGCTTGTAATCTTTTGATTTGATGAAGAACTTCATCTTTGTCTTCCAATGGGCAGAGTGGTCTCCGTCAAAGAAAGACGGTTTGTCGATTGATTGTGCCATTTGAGCCGGTTGATGAAATAGTGATCGAGCTTGCCGGATCTTCTCAATAGGATGTTAATCCTCTTCGATTGAGCCAAGCTCTGATACCAATTGTTGAGTTGTGTGGGGCTCGATTCGATCAACCAATAATGCCCACCAAGTGGTGGAGAGGTGGATTTTTTGGTGGAAGGGTTGTGGAAGCAAGAGTGAAGATAGACACAATGATTTATAGTGGTTCGGCCTTCTAACAAGCACCTACATCCACTACCTTAGCTTCCCACTAAGGATTTCTCAATCAATCCACTAATTGATTCGTCCCCTTTTCTAGGATTAGGAGGAAACCCTTACAACGATCAAGCTTCTACCCAAAGCCTTAATCAAAACCCTCTTTACAAAAAGAAACAAAAAAGAAAACTTAAACCCTCTAATAGGTGTTTGTTTGCACAATGAAGCACTCACCCAAAACCTAAAACACTTGAGCAAATTTGACAATTTTGGCTCACTAGTGTTTGTCTATACAAGAATTGACAATTTAAGTGCTAAGACATTTTCTTGATCATTTGATGTTTGACAATATGAGCATTAGTCTTCTCTTGATGCTTGGAGGTCCCTTTTATACTCCCAATTGAGTTTGTAGCCGTTACTAGCCGTTGGGGATGAATTGGAGCCGTTGAGGACTTTATTTCCCTTCATAAATGCTGTTATGCAGCTACCAGTATCGATACACGTGGAACGGTATCGATACGGCCTTCTTCAGGAAATGGCCGTTGGGCTCTTGCCAGCATAGGCGTATCGATACGCTTGAGGGCGTATTGGTACGGGTCCATATTTGAATAGCCGTTGGGAAATAGCCGTTGGGGTAGTTGAACAGGGATCGGTACGCTTACCTGGCGTATCGAAACGACCCCGAACCGTATCGATACACATAAACCCTCGTATCGATACAGGTGTTGACAGTGGCCAAACTGAGGCAAAATGGTATCGGTACGGGTGCAACCGTATCGATACTGGGACGTTGAAAATTCAAGTTTGGCTGTTTAAAACATGAAAAATCTTTGCCAAAAACCTTTTAAAATATCTCAAACATAATTTCAAGTTGTTTGGACTTAAGGACAAGTTTTAAATTCTTTTCGAATTAGTCCAAAACATTTTTCAATTATTATATCAAAACATTAGTTCTACAGTTATTTAACAAAATTAGTTCACTCCATGCAATTGGTTTCATTAACTAGCTCATTAAAATTGTTTTGGCATTTACTTTCGTTTTTTAAGCAAAGTTGTTATCTAATCGTTGTTTAATGTGTTGTAATTAGAGAATTCAATTGACAAATGGTTGATCATCTTCTCAAGATAGACAAGGTTTTTACCACCAATTGAAGGCACTTGAAGACACATTAAGGCTGATCGGTTACCATGCAATTGAAGAGAACAAATTTCAACACTTGAAGGCTTTAACACCACTTAAAGAAATACTTTAAGCCTTCTTAAAGCTAATCGGTTATTGGCTCAAGGAAGATACACCATTAAGGCCTTCATTGTCATCCTTTAAGGGAGAGTAATGGCATGGATTAAAACAACATTTAAGGGACAACACTTAAGGATGGAGTTCAATGTCCACTTAAGACATGCTTGAAGTTGTTTCTTTACAAGATCAAACATCAGTCAAATTGTTCGCCATTTTTGGTTTAGATCCAGGAAGATTTGGGTGTTTTGTTCTTCATCAAACTTATTTCCCTATTTCTTACCTTTATAACGCTTTTTTAATCATCTCAATCCGATAACGGGAGCTTGAGATATGATTTTTTTTCCTGAAGATAGTGCATGCTGGAATTTCAATACAGGAATAAACATCATTCAAATTCAAGAGACCATTCAAAGTTGAATTCAATGTTATTGATTCATTCTTCAAGCAAATCCTTATTTATTTTTCCTTTTTAACATCACCAGCCCATTAAAGGAGAATGAATGGCAAATTACTCAAGTCCGCAGCTCATGGGTTTCTTTCTTTGGATGACATGGTTGTCCACATTCATCCTCATACACAACCAACTTTTCAGCTATCAATTGGAGAAGGAGTAACCTAAGCTTTTATATGCCTTTAACACCAGCATAATGATTCTTTAATCCTTGTCTAGCTCATTCAATTTGTTGTTGCCTTACACCTATAAATAGGCAGCCATTTTCTATTGTAAGGGACTTTTGGATCATATTATAAACTTTGAAAGTGTTCTCTTTTCATTGTTCTACAAGAACTTTATCGGCTTCAAGTGGACTCTTGTGTCATTCTACCCATCTCATTTTGTTATATTGTTGGTTCCTAGTTGTTAGAAACTAGTGGGTCACAATCCATCTCCTTCCACCCAATTTATGGTTTGTGAATTTTTAAAGTTCGGGTCATCACTTTTTAGTGTTGGTTCATCTTTGTTTCACGCCAACACACTTACACTATCATTTCATTTCCCCATACATCACTCCATCTTCCATTTACACATATCAGTTTCACCTATTCACCTTATCATTTCCCCCTTCATATCATATCTTAAGTATCTACCATCATACCAAAATTCACCATCAGCTATCCTTTAAAAAAAACATATTTATGCATTTTTTGAAACACTTACTTGAGTCACAATCGGGTAAACACACAATAAAATTTGGTCACAACAAAACCGGATTCGTATCAATTGGTATCAGAGCGTTGGGGATTCAGTAAGTTGTTCGATTCATCTCTCTGAATATTGAAAAAAATCAAAAAAAAATTCAAAAAAAAATCAAAAGTAAAAGAATATATCAAGAGGGAGGGATCAATCTTATGTTACAAAAAAGAGGTTTGGGTGTCATTCTTGTTGTCCCATTTTTTTCTTTCTCAAAATTGTTATTTCATATTTAACCAACCAGTTTGTTAGAATTGCATTGTTATCCTATTCTAACCATTTTGTTTCAGCCGAATTCTACAAGAAAAACTTGTTGAGCCTTGAGTAAGTTCTCTAAGGACTTTGAAAGGAGAACAAGAATAGTAAAAGGCAACAATGCACATCGAGGGTAAAATCCATCCCGAGTAAAACACGAGTGTGAGTGTTTTTTCTTGGAGTGTAACGGTGAGAATTTGTGCTAGTGAGGTTTATTAGTTAATCATGTCTAAAGATTCCGTGAGAAACACTATTAGTGCTAGTAATAATGTTAATGTGGATGTAACTAATTCCAATATTCAAGATATTATCCAAGAAATGGACAGGTTGTTGCAAAAGGGTTAGGGCCAAGGCAAGTGCGACTAGAAAAAATGGAGGAAAGATCTCAAAGGAGGCATAATTCAGAGCACGAGAAAGATTATGACGACGGAGTGGACGATGAACAAGTAGACGAGCAAGCTTCCCATCAAGGTTCGAGGTGTCAAGAGCCTAGGTACCAAAGAACTCACCCAAAAGTTGATGATAATCTTAGCAACATCAAAATTACCATTCCTCCTTTCCAAGGAAGAACGGATCCTGAAGCCTATCTTGCATGGGAAAAGAAAGTTGAGCACATCTTTGAGTGCCACAACTACTCAGAGATTAAGAAGGTAAAACTTGCAGCCATTGAATTTACAGATTATGCACTAATATGGTGGGATCAGTTGACATCTAGCAGGAGACGCAATGGTGAACATCCAATTTCTACTTGGAATGAGATGAAAGATGTTATCCGTAGAAGGTTCATTCCAACTCACTATCATAGGGAGTTGTTCAACAAGCTTCAAAATCTCACCCAAGGCAACCGTAGTGTTGAGGACTATTTTAAAGAGATGGAAGTAGCCATGATCCGTGCCAAAATTTATGAGGATCAAGAAGCCACCATGGCCAGATTTCTATCCGGCCTTGATCCTAATATTGCGGCCATCGTTGAGTTGCAACATTATGTGAAGATCGAAGAAATGGTTTATATGGCCATGAAGGTCGAGAGGAAACTCAAAAGGAAGGGTACAACTCGTGTCAATGGAGGCTCCTCTTCTAAATGGGGGCAAGGTACCTACAAACAGAAGGTATACTTTACGCCTAATAAATGAAGCGTTCCAACAAAGAGTGCCAAACCCATTGCCGAAACCAGCAAGGGTAAGCGCACAACTATACCAGTTCGATCCCGTGATGTCCAATGCTTCAAGTGTTTGGGGCGAGGTCACATTGCTAGTCAATGCCCTAACCGTAACACAATGTTCATCTGAGATGATGGAGAGATCAAAACTGACCAAGAAGAGGAAGAAGATGAAGACAAAGAATTTGAAGGAGAAGAAGATTTAGAACATGCCGTTGATGGAAAGGTCCTTGTTGTTAAAAAGAGCCTAAGCATGGAAGCAATTGAGGGGGATCTGAAACGCGAGAACATCTTCCATACTTGTTACCCTATTAATGGAAAGGTATGATTTGTCATAATAGATGGTGGTAGTTGCACTAACGTTGCTAGTACTTTAATGGTACAAAAGCTCAGTTTAACAACAACAAAACATCCACATCCCTACAAGTTGCAGTGGCTTAATGATGGTGGAGAACTCATAGTGACCAAACAAGTCATTGTGCCATTTTGCTTTGGCAAATATAAAGATGAGGTGCTATGTGATGACGTGCCAATGTATGCCGGTCATCTCCTATTAGGGCGGCCATGGCAGTTCAATAGGAGAGTCATACATGATGGTCATACAAATCGGTATACCCTCACCCATGAAGCTAGAAAGATCACCCTAGCCCCACTTTCACCAAAGCAAGTTCACAAAGATCAAATACATTTGAGAGAAAGATTTGAAAAAGCCAAAAAGAGTGACAAAATTTTTGAGAGTGAGGTAACATTTGAGGGAAAAATAAAAAAGAGAGTGAAAAAGAAGAGAAAAAAAAAGTGAGCATCTTTGCGATAGAGAAAGAAATCATAAAGTGCCTATTGTCAGAAAAGATGGTTCTTGTTCTCATGTACAAGGAGAATTTATTAAGCACTAATGATCTTGACCCAAATTTCCATCTTTTATGGTTTCATTGCTGCAAGAATAATAAGACCTATTTTTGGAGGAAATTCCATGTGGGTTGTCTCCAATTCATGGGATAGAGCACCAAATAGACTTTGTTCCTAGTGCTATCATCCCTAATCGGCCAGCTTACCGAATAAACCCCCAGGAGACCAAAGAGTTAAAAAGGCAAGTTTTGGATTTAATGGAAAAGGGTTATGTTAGAGAGAGCCTTAGTTCTTGTGCAGTATTGGTTCTATTTGTGCCTAAGAAAGATGGTACATGGCGCATGTGTGCGGACTGCCGTGCGGTGAACAAAATAAAGGTAAAGTATCACCATCCCATTCAACGTTTAGATGATATGTTAAATTATCTTAGTGGTTCTAATGTCTTTTTTAAGATTGATCTTAACTGTGGCTATCACCAAATTCGTATGCGAGAAGAGGATGAATGGAAAACTACATTCAAGACTAAGCAAGGATTATATCAGTGGTTGGTTATGCCATTCGGCCTAACTAATGCTCCGAGCACTTTCATGAGGTTAATGAATCACATCCTTAGACAATTCATATGTAAATTTTGTGTAGTGTATTTTGATGATATTCTGATTTATAGCAAGAGTTTGAATGATCATTAAAGCATTTAAGGTTGGTATTAGATGTATTGAGAAATGAAAAACTTTATGCTAATCTACAAAAATGCACAATTTGCACTAATAAGGTTGTTTTCCTAGGTTTTTTTGTGAGTGCAGATGGTTTGGAGGTTGATAGAGAGATGATTAAGGCAATTGAGGAATGGACTAGACCATCAAGCATTAGCCAAGTTAGAAGCTTCCATGGTTTAGCAAGCTTCTACCGTCGATTTGTGCCAAATTTTAGCACCTTAGCCGCCCCATTAACATGAGTCATTAAAAAGAACTATAATTTCTTTTGGGGTGAAGAACAAGAGGAATCCTTTAAAATGATTAAGGATTGTTTAATTAACACACCCTTGTTAACTCTACCTGATTTTAACAAGGTTTTTGAGGTTGAATGTGATGCATCAGGTTTAGGAATTGGAGCGGTTTTATCTCAAGAAGGGCATCCTATAGCCTACTTCAGTGAGAAGTTGAGTGGAGCTACACTCAACTACCCAACCTATGATAAGGAAATGTATGCACTAATTTGGGGCCTAGAAACATGAAAGCAATACCTTTGGTCAAAAGAGTTTATCATCCATACTGATCAAGAGGCATTAAAGCACATTATGGATCAAGTATAAAAATGGTAAGGAAAACATTGTTGCTGATGCACTATCACGCGTGTATGCCCTTTTTAACACTTTAGACTCTAAATTATTGGTTTTTGCTTTCATTAAGGAATTATACGAGTCTGACCTTGATTTTGGTGAAGTATATAAGCGTTGTGAAAAAGGTGCACATGATAAGTTCTATAGGGACAATGGATACCTATTTATGGAAGGGAAGCTTTACATCCCACAAGGATCCATTAGAGAGTTACACCTCAAGGAATCACATGATGGTATATTAATGGGACATTTTGGAGTAGCTAAGACCTTGAGCATGCTTCAAGAGCACATGTATTGGCCTTAGATTAAACGAGATATTGAGAGACTATGTGAGCGTTGTATCACATGTAGAAAGGCCAAGTCGAAAGTGATGTCGCACGACCTGTATACTCCATTACCTATTCCTAATGCACCTTGGATGGACATATCCATGGATTTTGTACTTGGGCTGCCTCGTACGAAGAATAGAAACGATTCCATCTTTATAGTAGTGGATTGATTCTCTAAAATGGCTCATTTTATTCCTTGTAAATATAACTAAGGATGCTTCACATGTTGCTAATTTGTTTTTCAAGGAAATCATGAGATTGCATGGCGTTCCAAGAACTATCATATCTGATTGAGATGTGAAGTTCTTAATCCATTTTGGAGAACATTATGGAACAAGATTGGAACCAGATTGATGTTTTCCACAACTTGTCATCAACAAATGGATGGTCAAACTGAAAAGGTGAACCTGGTATTGTCCATGTTGTTTAGGACATTCTTCAAGAAGAATTTGAGGAATTGGAAGCAAAGCTTGCCACACGTGGAGTTTGCTTACAACCGGTCCATTCATTCTGCCACTAAAATGTCACCATTTGAAATAGTGTATGGTTTCAAACCTTTGACCCCATTAGATTTATTACATTTGCTCGCTGATCAAATTGTGAATAAAGATGGAAGAAACAAGGCTGAATTTGTCAAGAAGCTCTATCAACAAGTGCGGGACAATATCAAAAATAGAACCTTGCAATATGAGCATCAAGCTAACAAGGGACGAAAACGAGTAACCTTTGAACCCGTGGATTGGGTTTGGCTGCACATGAGAAAAGAAAGGTTCCCAGCCCAACGCAAGTCCAAATTGATGCCTAGAGGGGATAGACCTTTCCAAGTAGTCAAGCGTGTCAATGACAACGCCTATCAACTAAACCTACGAGGTGAGTATAATGTCAGTGCCACTTTCAATATCGCTGATTTATCTCCTTTTGATGCAGGAGATGATTTGGGGACAAATCACTTTCAAGAGGGAGGGACCGATGTGATCACAACTCGCAAGGACCCGGAGGAATTTCCTAGTGGACCTATGACTCGTGCTAGGTCCAAGAAGATCCAAGAAGCTACGGGAAATTTGTTAAGTCGAAGCTTGAACTTGAATGGAGAAACACCAGCTTTGATTGAACAATGCAACATCCTACTCGTGCATGAGTTTGTATGAGTTTTTCATAAGTTATATATATATATATATATATATATATATATATATATATAATTTCAGCACGTGTGCATGAATAAATAAGGCTTAATGTTCATCTAAGCATTCTGATTCATTTATGCTTGTCTAGACCATTTAAGCATGTTAGTTTACTTAATGTGTGTCAATTTCTTAATTCATGTTAGTTTTCTTATGATTGTGAGTCATTTAGTGTGTTGGTTATTTAACTAAATTAGTTTACTCCATGCAACTAGTTTCATTAACTAGCTCATTAAAATTGTTTTGGCATTTACTTTCATTTTTTAAAGCAAAGCTATTTTCTAATGGTCGTTTAATGTGTTGTAATTAGAGAATTCATTTGACAAATGGTTGATCTTCTCAAGATAGATAAGGCTTTTACCACCAATTGAAGGCACTTGAAGACACATCAAGGCTGATCGGTTACCATGCAATTGAAGAGAACAAATTTACACACTTGAAAGCTTTAACACCACTTAAAGTGCTACTTTCAGCCTTCTTAAAGCTGATCGGTTATTGGCTGAAGGAAGACACACCATTAAGGCCTTCATTGTCATCCTTTAAGGGAGAGTAATGGCAGTGATTAAAACAACATTTAAGGGAAAACACTTAATGGTGGAATTCAATGGCCACTTAAGACATGTTTGAAGTTGTTTCTTTACAAGATCAAGCATCAGTCAACTTGTTCGCCATTTTTGGTTTGGATCCAGTTAGATTTGTTTTTTATGTCTTCATCAAATTTATTCCCCTAATTTTTTTACCTTTCTAACGCTTTTTGAATCACCTCAATCCGATATTGAGAGCTTTAAAAGATGGTGAGATGTGGCAACCCAAGTACAACCTCCACTGTTAGAAAATGAAGTTACTCCAATGTTTGTGGAGACTCTAAATGGTCCTTTATATGACTATATGTTAAATGACGCCACCGAAGGTTTCGTAGACATGGTCATGAATGGAGAGTTGATATTGGCAGCCATCAGAAGCAGAAGAATCGAGAGAGAAGAATATGATAAGCACATGTAGAAATTCGTCATGAAGCAAATGGAGGCAAGATTAGTTATAAGTCATCCTTGCCTCTCTGAAATAATGTAACGCCCCGGTTTTGGGCTCAGAAGTTTTGGGCGTTGACCGGTTCGGTCAAAGTGCTGATCGAATATATATGAGTGAATTTAGGAAAGCCTAGTTCGGGTTGCATTAAAAATATGGAAAAATATTCTAAAATCATCTTTTAATATATAAAAGTGAACTGTGAAATCAATTTTGGAAAATGAGGTTCGGAAGGGTGACATTTTGGCTAGTGACCAAAATGTAATTTTTGAAAGTTGCGTGACTGTTTTATAAAGGGTTGAAACTTTGAATATTTAAGGAGCTATTATTCCAAAAGTAGTTTCTCCAGATTTTTCTAAGATATTTTAAGGATTTATTCTGATTTTAAAACATATCAAAAGTGGAGGGAAAGCTATTTTGGCCATTTTGATAACTAACTTCCTATTTTCCTTTCTCTCATTTTCTCTCAACCCAAACACTTTCTTTCCAGAGAATTGTTTCTGATTTTCTCACCTAAATCCCTCCTTTCAACTCTCTTTTGATTCTTAATCAACATATCTACAAAACCTCATCATTTGCTACTTGATTCATCAAGGTTTTTGATTTCAAAAAGAGGAGAAACTCAAGTTTGGAGGTAAGAACGTCCTTCTCCTCTAAACTATCAGTTCTTTACTAAAATTCCTAAGTTCTCAATCCTTGATTTGTGATTTGTTAAAGGTCTTTCAATTGAAATCTTGATTTTGGCTTAAAATGCAAGATTTGCTTGATTTTGGTGAAATTTTCGTGTGATCTGTTTGGGCAGTGTTTTGAAGTGTCAAATTGATGTTAAATGAATGCTAAATTGGTTAGAAGTTGAGGTGTAATTAATGCAATCCCGGATAGGTTGAATTTCCTAAGTTTGGCTTGAGTTTTTGGTTGTTTTTGGAGTGTTTTTGATGATCTGTTATACCTGGAGGTATAAGGACGTGTTTGTGATCACTTTGGATGTTAATTGATGTTTAAAAATGGTTAGAAGTGATGGATCTTGGCTGGGTTAAGTTTTGGAAGTGTTTGGAGGTGATTTCGGTTGTGTTTGGTAGCCGAAATGTTGGATTTGTGATGAGCAGCGAGTTTGGTTGTGTTGCTGGTGTTTTTAATGCATAATGATGCATTAATCCTCTGTTTTTGTGTGCTTGAAACAGGGGAGTTTGATGCGTGAGCTTTAGAGGCATTGCGGAAGGTTTCGGATGCTTGGAAGGCTTGTTGGCTAGCCTTGTTTTGTGTATCGGTGAGTGAAGTTGGGTTTTCAGCTTTTAAACCAAGGTTTGAAGGTTTTGGGAGCTTAGTTTAAGTCTAAACAACTTTGCTAAGCTCAAGAGTAAGTATATGGATTTTCGCTCTTGGTTTGTGTTGTGAATTGGCTTTAAAAGCAATTGTGTTTGGTGGTTGCAATGCATGTGATTTGCATGGTTTATATTCTGTTTTGAAAGCATATTTTAAGCATGGTTTAATGCTGGTTTTGAAAGCTGTATGTGAAGGATGCTCAAGGTAAGAGATCCTTGGTTTTGTACATTGAAAATATGGTTTGATGCATGGTGTTGCATGATGTTTAATGGCTTTGTGTAATGCTTTAAAACAGTGGATTGATGATGGTATATGATGGTTTTTGCATATTGGTTATGCATGTGAATCATTGGACTAATGTGGTAAGATGGTTATATTGGCAAGTGATGTAAGTGGTTCTTGGGTCTTTGATCGGATATAGTTAGCCGGCTATAGGATTGGGTGCACCGTGAATTAAGTCGCTTTGGAGGTGGAGTGGTTAAGAGTGAACCGGTAAACTCCCTTCAAGTATCCTAACGAGATGGTTAAGGTCATAATGGAGGTTGAATGCCTATTCGAGGACCTTGGTTAAGCAAAGGTTATATGGTGGTTAAAAGTCCATATATGGGAACCTTGTGCTTGTTGAGATCACAATGGTGGTGTAAAGTCCATGTGTGGATCTTGTGTAGGGTGTCCCGGATCTCGTTAGTGATGTTATACAACTACCAATCGGTGAATGCAAAGGTTGTATGGTGGTTAAAAGTCCATACATGGGAACCTTGTGCATGTCAAGGTTGTATGGTGTTTAAAAGTCCATACATGGGAACCTTGGGAAAAGTTGAGGTTGTATGGTGTTTAAAAGTCCATACATGGGAACCTTGGGAAAAGTTGAGGTTGTATGGTGTTTAAAAGTCCATACATGGGAACCTTGGGAGAAGTTGAGGTTGTATGGTGTTTGAAAGTCCATACATGGGAACCTTGTAAAAAGCTAAGGTTGTATGGTGTTTAAAAGTCCATACATGGGAACCTTAGGATGGTGAGGTCAAATGGTGTTTAAAAGTCCATTTGGAAACCTTGGATTGGTAGTGTGTATGAAGCGTGGGGGACAACGCTTGTGATCCGCGTATCCGATTGGATGTTGAGTTGAAAAGTGGATGTTGTTGATCACTTGGGAGCCAATATAATGTTCTTGATTATAAAGAAGCATGAGATGCTTGAAAAGATGCATGGTTGCATGAAAAGTGTTTAATGCTTGTGAATGCATGTTTACTTGTCAAGTTGAACAAGTGTTGATTATCATTTGGTAATGATGCATGTGTGCATGTAATCTTTTAAATGCATTGGAGTCTTGATAAGACTTGTTTTAAAAGGCATGTGAAGATGATGTTGTGGTTCATATGTTGCCTTTGTTTAATGCTTGTGTCGGATTGATTGAGTAAATGGTTTTAAAGGGTTTCTTGCTTGGAATGATTTTCAAGTATAAGAAAGGTATGTTATGTAATGGAAGTGTTTTCCAAGGTTTGAATTTAACTTTGCATATGGTGTTTATGCATGGAATGGTTAAATGGATGATTTTGCAAATTGAGCTTTGAAATGGTTTTCTTAGCTTGCTAAGCTAAGGGTTGGTTTTCATGTTTGAGCAATGCATGGTTTAAGCATGTTGTTGAAAAGGGGTTTTCAAACTTTGCTTGGTAAACAAATCGAGTTGCTTTTCAAAGAGGTTTTATGACTCGCTGCATTGATGGTGTTTTGGTTTTGAGCATTCCTCACTAAGCATTATGTGCTTACGCTCCTTTTTGTCCATCAATGCAGATTCTTGAAGTTTGGACAGCGAGAAGCAAGGGATTCAAGGAGGACTCCATTTGAGATGTATGTCTCGGTGAATAGCTATAGTTAATAAAGGCAATGGGGTAGAATCTCTTGGGTTGATGTTTATGTGTTCGTATATGTTCGGACAAGGATGGTTATATGTTGTTGTTAATGTTGTTGGATCATGTTTTGGCTTATATGAGATGGATTTGGAGATTTTTGTGTTTAAATGGTTGCTTGTGTAGGAAGCATGCCTATAGAATTGGGGCTTTTCATATATGTTGTTATATTGATGAATTGTTGATGCAGGTATGTCTCCTATATGTTGAATTGCATGTTGGTAACGTGTGGTGCCTTTTGGAGCATGTTCGGATGGTCAATTGCGTGTTTAAGCATGTCTTTTTCTGCATTATGTGCAGGGCGTTTCGGAACAGGGACTACCGTTTCGGAACGGATGCCCTGAATCAACCCAGGCGTCCGAAACGGTAGACACCGTTTCGAAACGGAAAGCATTCTGCCAGCCACCTGTTTCGGTACGCGTTGCGGAACGGCCCCGCATTTCGAAACGGGCTCTGCCTGTTTCGGAACACGTGACCGTTGGGGGCTGACAGTGGCAGTTAAATGTTTTGGAATGTTTGCATTTTGGTCCTGAAACTTGTTTGTGCAATTGTATGAGTTTGGGATGTCCGTTTGAGCTGAAATTTGATGGAGAAGCATGAAACATGATTAATTTTAAGTTGGTAACTTAAAATCTGGTTAAGTCCTTAAATTTTTCAGAATTTACAATTTGGTCCCTAAAGTTGTAAATTGTTCATTTGGGTCCCTGTTTGATCTCTGATTTTTATGATCTTTGAGTATGTTGTCGTGTGATCACATCTAAGGTTAACGTGCATCTAGAAAAGATTAAAAAGAAGAAAAAAAAAGGGTCGTTAATCAAGGTTGACTTTCGGGTTGACTTTGGTTTTCCCCGTGTGACTTTCTTAATTCGGGTCAATCGTCTGGGCCGGGTTAAGGGGGTTACAAATAATGCAAAATCTTTCTAGACAGTTGGGATCATACTTAGAAATAACCGTTTTGCTTTTGCCCGTGAGCATTAGGGATCTTTTGTAAGGGCTTCTATGTCAATTTACTTGTTTAAAGATGCATTTTCTTTCTTTTTTAAGTGGCAAACGTTTCTCTTTTTTTCATCCATTTTCTCTTCAAGCATACAGCTTCTTTGCAGAATTCTTATTATTGATTGTATGAATGATTCTTGAATCTAATCCCAAGATAGAGGGGCAATAAAGAGTGTTCGGGGTTAATGGGGAGATCCCATTTTGAGTGAAATTTTCCTCTGAAACATTGTTGTTAAGGACCATGAATAAAGTGATAACTCCAAAACATCTACCAACTGATGATGCTTCTCTTCGACGGTATTTATGTGTGAAATGACATTTGGCATTCCTTTATTTCCCTTCACGAAAAAGAAAATGAAAAAATCCATTTGGTGTCCCCCTTTGAGCCTGATACTTTTTTTCCTTATGATTTAACCCTAACCAAGGATCACTCCCCACACTGGGAGGCAAAGAGGATGAAAATTGCAAGCAATTGAACACGACAAGTAAATGTCCTAAACTGAGAATGAAAGGGACACGAAAAAGAAAAAGAAGAGGAAAAAGAAACGGAGAAGAGAAGGAAAAGAAAGAAAAGAAAGAAGAAAAGGAAGGAAAAAGAAATGAAAGTTGAAGTGTGAAGGAAAATTTGAAACAAATACTTCAAATGAGATATGTGACAAAAAAGGAAATGAACTCTAGGGTGAAAACCCAAAATGGACAATTTAGAGTGATCCAAAGAATAAAAAAACAAGAACAGAGATTTCATCAGGAAAAGTTTATCTTTGGTTTAATCACCCTTAAACATGTATTTGAGCCTATATACCTTTCTTTGGCAACCCGAGCCTAGCCAATATTACAAGCCCCACATAAATATTTGAGAAAAAGTGTTTGTCTTCAGAACATATTCCGCTTAATTGAGTTAGCCTTTGTTCAGGAACATCAAAGCTTCTATTGTCCCATTGAGATTAGAAAAGTGGGAAAATTGAAATTTGGGGAGCGTGTGAACAAAAGAGAGCCACCTAAAAGCGAGTCACTATCTGGTTGATGGATTCTTGAATCATCCATACAATGAATTTGGGGCATCTAACTTTGCCATGTTCTTATGTTTGCCATGATTATTTTCTTAAAATCCTCATTTTTAGCCGTTTCTTTCATATTCTATGACTTATTCCTTTGAACTATCATTTCTATCCTTTTCTTGCATCTTCAATTAGGCTGACATGGTTTCATAAAAAACAAAGGATTTCTTGGTATTGATCCCAACCGTAGGGAACCATGAACGAATGTTTTCATCACTTCAGAAAACAATTGAACCTTAGTTTGAACGGGGGCGTCGCCTTGCATAAGAAGAGAAGCACATGTGTTGAAGAGTTTAAAGTGGATCATGTTGTCGAGAAAGATCTGCACATAAGATGTAAGATTTCAAAAGCATGAAAAAAGGATAGAGCCATGCAAAGTGGGCAAACTATTTCGTCAGATTGGGGCAAGTTATGTTGGTTAAGGATTCAAGATCCCCGACTTTGATAGGCGTGAAAGGAAGAAATTAAAGTGCCAACATCATGCAAAGACATTTAGGGTGAAGGATTTGCGTGTAAATGCTTCAAGATGTCCTGTAAGGGTAAGAATTTGAGAATTCACAAGAAGCACTGAAGATGCTTAATATTTTAAGGGGCATATGAAAACTTGAAGCTTTCAAAACCATTCAAGGAGGACCTTTCACTCGATATTGATATATCAACTACAACGAGTACACCTTAATACATTTGCCTGCAACGATTATATGTTTTCGATGAAGCAAAAAGTTATGAAGAATGAGGATGGCAAAGCAGAGACAGTTGAAGAAGTTTGTCCTTCCAACCAGGATTATAATACCACTGGATTGAGTGAGCAAATTTGCAAAGATCATGTGTTATCTATGAGTCGAAGAACTACAGTGAAAAAGCACAACTGTTGTAACATCCTGGTTTGAAGGTCAGGTGAAAATAATAATAAAATAATGTTTTGGGTCTCCCTTTTTTGTTTTAAAAATCCATTTATTATGTTGGATCCAATTTTAAATTAAATTAGAACCAAAAATCCCATGGAATTTGGAATAGTGGAGGGTGTCCATCTCATTAATGGCATTCTTGTAAATAATGAGACTTGCAAAATAAAAACCCTTTTTTATTTTAAAACACCCATTTAACTCATCTTCTTCCCCACCCATTCTTCATTTTCACGTCAAGTTTCCCCTCTCTTTTAAGTCCACTATTCCATCATCTCTCTTGCTCTTGGTTGGTGATTTTTGAAAGGTAAAACCTTTTTTAACTTGTCCTCCTCTTCCTCTTCAAGATGGAACCTTTAGTTTTCATAAAGCTCATAGATTTTGTAGTTTGAGGTTTTGAGTTTTTAGATTAAAAATGTAAACTTTATTGTCTTTAACTTAAGCTTTTGATTTGTTGAAGTTATATATGTTGTTTACTACCCATAAGGTCCAACATAGTTGATTTTTACATGGTTTTATGTTGATTCCCGAATTTGAATTTTTGGTGGGGTTTTAGAAGGGTTTTGAGTTGAGTTTTGGGTGTGTTCTATGTTGGAATTTGAGGGTTGATGTTAGGGTAATAGTTGGGGGCTGTTTTGGAAGCATTTGAGTGTGCTAAATAGGTTGAAATAATGAGTTTTGAATGGGGTTTAAGGGCTGCCCGAGTTTGATGTTTTGGGGGATGTTCTTGGCTTGGAATCTTGAGTTTATTGCTTGAATAGTGTTCTGGGTTGCTACATTGTTGTAAGAGCTGATTCGAGGTTTTTTTGTTTGTGTTGAGATGGTTAGAAGCAAGAGAAGACAATGGAGGAGCTTCGGGCTCGAATCTGGAAACTTGGATGCTTGGTAGGCTAGTCGGCTTGTGCGAATGGAGTGGTCGGTGAGTGGTTATTGTTTTAAATGGTTTTTAAATATTGGTTCAAGCATGTGAACCTAGGATGGTCTTGGTAAAGCCACCTAGAGTTGGGATTAGAGTGGTACCTAATCCCAAGCTTTAATTAGAGACTTTGGTTGCACTCTTTAATGGTTGTTTATGCCTCTTGATTAATTGTGATTGTGGTGTTATGTATAATGTGTTATACATGTATGTTGAGGCATGGATTGATGCATTGTTATATGCATGTGGATTGTGCATGATATTGATCATGGTGAGTACGTGCTAAGAACGGAAGTTGATATGAAATGATGTTGTGAAAGGTTATGGATTATGTTTAATATCGGCACTAGTATGCTTGGGTACAATGATCGATCATTGGATGTTAGAGTGCACACGAGAGTCAAATTCTCGCGTGGCCTTGTGGTGTTGAGACACCAAGAAGGAGTACGAGTTCGCCTAAAAATCTTTATATATTAATCGGTGATGAGTGGAATCCCATCGACGGGGCGTGAGGATGAGTGGAATCCCCTCCGCGAGAACCGGTGATGAGTGTAATCCCACCGAAGGTAATGGTTGTGTTGGAAATGCGTTCCAACTTGTTATCCACGTATTCGAGTCATAGCTAGGTGCCAATATGATATGAAATGTGATTTCAATGCGATATGATATATATTGTTGGTAATATATTGAGTTATGTATCATTGTTTTGAGCTTATGAGTTGTTGAGCATGGCATAATGTTGACTATATGTCCATGCATCATGATTATTTTGGCTATTGTGTATCGGAGGTAAGATCATGCATTTTATCTTGGTTGTTGCTTGTGCTTGGACCCTACATTGTCGAAGGTTTGTTTTATGAGCTTACCCTCACTAAGCTTTTATGCTTACGCTCCTTTTTGTTCGACAATGCATATCAGTTTCTTGTCGGTGGCAAGGGCAAGAAAAGGTCTCCAAGTGTCGCTTTTGGTTAGCTCAAGTATGAACTTTAAATTGTAGATTGTAACAGTCAAGCAATGGGGTAGGTGTTGTTGATTTGAATGCTTTGTTGTATGTTAAATTGGTTTGGCTCTTGGATGCCATGATTGAATTGTAAATCATTCTTATGATGCTTGTCTTGTATGCCTATATGTTTGTTCTAAGGCATGAACCTTTATATGTTAAGTATTTCTCCTTTTTGATGAATGTATGAATCTTTTCGTTGCATGATCCTTGTACGTTTTGAATGCCATGTAGGTTGATATCCTGGTAGTTAAAGGTTGCATGTATGTTGTCCGGGGCTAGGGGAGTCGTAAATCGCATCTAGAGTCGAGTCTTAAGTTGTTGGGCTGAAATTTGGAGGTTTGCATTGCAGGGCGTATCGATACGCCTAAGGGCCGAATCGATACGGTCTTGCCCTGCAGAGCTCAGTTTTTGCTTGGTGTATCGATATGCGAGGGTGTATCGATACGCCCAAAGCTCACTGGAAATGTGAGATGTTGGTTAGACTTTGGCGTATCGATACGGACTCTAGGTGTATCGATACGGGTTTATCTCGTCGACCACGAGATGTTGAACGAGAAGGGTGTATCGATACGCTCAAGGGCTATATCGATACGGTCTTTTGGTGTTGACCGTGTGATGTTGACCAAGGAGGGTGTATTAATACGCCCGAGTGCTGTATCGATACGGTCTCCCCTGAGTTGACTGAGGGCAGTTGACTTGGTCAAGGCGTACCGATACCCTTAACAGGTGTATCGATACGGCCTGCCTTGTAAGGTTAAAAATGGGCTTGAAATGTCTTGTTCTGAGTTGACTGAGGGCAGTTCATTTGTATTGCATTTGAGTAGTATGGAGAGGTATTGTGGGTTGAAGATGAGTACTTCTGGATTGAGTTGATGGATGATGTGGTTCAGTATGGGAGTAAGTGTGTAATTTGCCAGCTTGTCAAGGCCGAACATCAGTTTTCCTCTAGTTTGTTACATTCGTGGAAGATTCTTAATGAAAGTGGGTAATAGATTCGAGAGACCTTGTGTCTGGTTCGCCTTTAATTTCCTCCGTGAGAACTTGGCTGAGTAAATGATGATAGTTGCTTCGAGTGTGCCCATTTTATACATGTTCACGTTACTTGTACCTTGTATAAGATGGCGAAGTCTTGCTTTACCAAGAGAGTTAGTTGCACAGTGTCTTGAAATTGATAGTGGCCGATAGAGATTCGAGATTTCAACTAGACTTTTGAAGATGTATGCATAGTGCTTGGTTACCCGTTGAAGACAGATGGTCAGTTAGAGAAAGTTATCGGTCAAGTATTCAAAAAGTGTTGTATGAGATTGTGAATCGGGCTAGTTCCGTTGTTTATTTGTTGCGGTTACCACCAGAGTTAGAAAGGGGATTCATAATGTGTTATGTGTATCTATGATTTGGAAATGTGATTCAGATCTGTCTCGTGCTATGTTGTTGAAGAGATTGAGTTCAGTTTAAAATTGACGTGCAATGAAGGACCAATTAGGATCATAGCATTAGATAGCTAATGTTGTGTGGTAAGTCTACCGAGTTGGAGAGTATGTTGTGGTGAGAGAGAAAGTGCGGAGGAGTAGATTTTGTGGCTCTTCCTGTTTGATAAATTTTAGAGACGAAATTTCTTTAAGTGGGGGAGAGTTGTAACACTCGAGTTTGGGGGTCGGGTGAAAATAATAATAAAATAAGGTTTCGGGTCTCCCTTTTTGTTTTAAAAATCTATTTATTATGTTGGATCCAATTTTAAATTAAATTAGAACCCAAAATCCCATGGAATTTGGAATAGTGGAGGGTGGCCATCTCATTAATGGCATTCTTGTAAATAATGAGATTTGCAAAATAAAAACCCTTTTTATTTTAAAACACCCATTTAACTCATCTTCTTCCCCACCCATTCTTCATTTTCACGTCAAGTTTCCCCTCTCCTTCAAGTCCACTATTCCATCATCTCTCTTGCTCTTGGTTGGTGATTTTTGAAAGGTAAACCGTTTTTAACTTGTCCTCCTCTTCATCTTCAAGATGGAACCTTTAGTTTTCATAAAGCTCATATATTTTGTAGTTTGGGGTTTTGAGTTTTTAGATTAAAAATGTAAACTTTATTGTCTTTAACTTAAGCTTTCGATTTGTTGAAGTTATATATGTTGTTTACTACCCATAAGGTCCAACATAGTTGATTTTTACATGGTTTTATGTTGATTCCTGAATTTGGGTTTTGGTGGGGTTTTAGGAGAGTTTTGAGTTGAGTTTTGGGTGTGTTCTATGTTGGAATTTGAGGGTTGATTTTAGGGTAATAGTTGGGAGCTATTTTGGAAGAATATGAGTGTGCTAAATAGGTTGAAATCATGTGTTTTGGATGGGGTTTAAAGGCTGCCCGAGTTTGATGTTTTGGGGGTTGTTCTTGGCTTGGAATCTTGTGTTTATTGCTTGAATAGTGTTCCGGGTTGCTACATTATTGTATGAGCTGATTCGAGGTTGTTTTGTTTGAGTTGAGATGGTTAGAAGCAAGAGAAGACAATGGAGGGGCTTCGGGCTCGAATGCGAAAACTTGGATGCTTGGTAGGCTAGTCGGCTTGTGCTAATGGAGTGGTCGGTGAGTGGTTATTGTTGTAAATTGTTTTTAAATATTGGTTCAAGCATGTGAACCTAGGATGGGCTTGGTAAACCCACCTTGAGTTGGGATTCGAGTGGTAGCCTAATCCCAAGCTTTAATTAAAGACTTTGGTTGCACTCTTTAATGGTTGTTTATGCCTCTTGATCAATTGTGATTGTGGTGTTATGTATAATGTGTTGTACATGTATGTTGAGGCATGGATGGATGCATTGTTAGATGCATGTGGATTGTGCATTATAGTGATCATGGTGAGTACGTGCTAAGCACGAAAGTTGATATGAAATGATGTTGTGAAAGGTTATGGATTGTGTTTAATATTGGCACAATATGCTTGGGTACAATGATCGATCATTAGGATGTTAGTGTTCACACGAGAGTCAAATTCGCGCGTGGCCTTGGTGGCGTTGAGACACCAAGGAGGAGTACGGGTTGAGCATGGCATAATGTTGACTATATGTCCATGCATCATGATTATTTTGGCTCTTGTGGATCGGAGGTAAGATCATGCATTTTATCTTTGTTGTTGCTCGTGCTTGGACCCTGCATTGTCGAAGGTTTGTTTTATGAGCTTACCCTCACTAAGCTTTTATGCTTACGCTCCTTTTTGTTTGACAATGCATATCAGTTTCTTGTGGGTGGCAAGGGCAAGGAAAGGTCTCCAAGTGTCGCTTTTGGTTAGCTCAAGTATGAACTTTAAATTGTAGATTGTAATAGTCAAGAAATGGGATAGGTGTTGTTGATTTGAATGCTTTGTTTTATGTTGAATTGGTTTGGCTCTTGGATGCCTTGTTTGAATTGTAAATCTTGCTTATGATGCATGTCTTGTATGCCTATATGTTTGTTCTATGGCATGAACTTTTATGTGTTAAGTATGTTTCCTTTTTTATGAATGTATGAATCCTTTCGTTGCATGATCCTTGTACGTTTTGAATGCCATGTATGTTGATATCCTGGTAGTTAAAGGTTGCATGTATGTTGTCAGGGGCTAGGGGAGTCGTAAATCGCATCTAAAGTCGAGTCTTAAGTTGTTGGGATGATATTTGGAGGTTTGCAGTGCAGGGCGTATCGATACGTGTGTTGAGTGTGTAAAAGTTCTATTATTTACACCCTTTTTAACTCATATTTCTGCTGCATTCAAGCATCATTGTATTGCATTTAGGTTAGTTTACAGCAAAACATCACAAATGGATTAAAGGCACGGATTCTACTAAGAGAAGGCTTATTTTGAAGGTTGCTGCCATAGTAGACGGAGAAGGCAGGCGCAGGGCAGAGAAGCAGGAAAGCTGAACTGGACAAGCAGACGAAGAGGACGATGCTTCCATGGATCTGCCGTGACAGCAGAGGACGACAGCAAGTCAGTGGAGCAAAAGCAAAGTGGACCTCGATAGATAGAGAAAATTATGCTCGTCTGTCGTGTGAAAACCAAACATTCTTCCAAGCCCTGGATAAAAAGATATGTCAAGCCAAAGCTCAAGGAGAGGAAATCCCATGAAACAAGGAGGCGGCTGAAAAGTAGGATACTTTGAGATTAAGTCTTTATTAGAATCTTACTTTTAATTAAAGTTGTAATCCTTGTTAACTTAGAATACTTGAGCCCAAAGCTTATATAAGGGCATAGATTTTAACCTAGAAATATCCAATTCCCCATAACCGGCAACTAAAACCCCTCCGCCGTTTACCCGTCATCGACATGTTCTAAATTCCCCCTAGGGCCACGGGTTGTTTTGTAAAGTAGTTGCAAGGGTTGTTTTGTTTTAGGATTTTCCAAGTTCAATAAAATAAACTTCAAGTTCTCTTATTTTGGTTATTAATATCTTGCAAGAGCATCGGGAGAGCATTGTGAGCTTATCCATTTACTTAGCATCGGGAGAGTTAAGTATACGAAAGAAATAAGAGCAAGTTCTCTAGTTTATAGTTGAACTATCTTGTGCCTAGGGACAGGGCAAGGTTAAGTGGCTAAGGAAGAATTCATACACATCGGTGTTCATCCTTCGATTCACGCCGGGAGGTATCATCAAAGACGTGATCATCGACAGACTTGGACCTAGGGATAGGCCATGGCAGATCTGGGATTCTTGCCAAACTTGAAGTACGAAGTTGGTGTGTTCGCTGCCGCGACAGCCAACGGACAGCCGCCGCGACGGGCACGACGACAGAACTGGAGTTCCTAAGCATTGCAATACCTGCACTACTGAGCAATTCAATACCAGCCCATTCTCTCTATCTTGATATTCCAACTCTTTTATTTACGTTTTTCCTTATTATTTTCGTGACAATTCTCTTAAATATTTTCTTTACTTCGTGCAGTGAACTAAGGTGAAGCTATAGCCCAATCCCTGTGGAGACGATATCCGATACTTCGTATCACTTTACTACTTGTGTCGTGTACACTTGCACTACAATTGCGATAGACTCTTTTACACGCAACAAGTTTTTGGCGCCGTTGCCGGGGATTGACAACATAACTACACCTTTCTTTTATTGCACTTTTTGTTTTTGTTTTTGTTTTTCTTTTAATTTTTCTTTTTCTATTTTCGTTAGTACTTTCAACTCTTGCTTTTCACGAGGTTTTCTTGTTTATGCGCAGATCTAAAAGAGGTGAAGATCCTGAGTATAAATTAGATCCGGAAATCAAACGTTCCTTCAATCTCAAGAAACAACTTCGCCACCTTTTAGACAGGAACGAATACCTTGAGGAACAGCTAGAGAAGATGGCCCGTAATCCGCCCGCTGGTGGAGGTGTACCGCCTGTCGGCGACCCGCCTGCGGCAGATGGACGACGGTCATGTCGAGACTACATGCTGAACGATCATGTAGAACTGGAGACCACGCTGCCGGATATTGAAGTTGATAACTTTGAGCTTAAACCTGTCATGTTTAGTATGATCAACAATGCCGGGCAGTTTAGTGGTGCTGTAACAGAGGATGCCAGAGAGCATCTCAAAACGTTCCAGGAGATCTGTGGTTCGTTTAGACTGCCAGGAGTTAGTCCGGAGATACTGAGGCTTCGGTTATTTCCCCATTCATTGAGGGACAGAGATAAAACTTGGTGGAATAAACTTACGCCGGGTTCAATCGTAACTTGGGCAGATTTATCTCGTGAATTCTTATCTCGTTTTAATCCTTCGCATTTATCTGAGCGATTACGTAATGAAATTGCTACTTTTCAACAGGAAGATGACGAGCCAATGCACGAGGCCTGGGACAGATTTACTACTCTTCTACGGAACTGCCCAATGCATGGATTCCCCGTCTTGAATCAGGTAACTAAGTTCTATAATGCTGCTAACTTACAAACTCGCATTCGAATTGATTCTGCAGCAAATGGACTTTTATTGGATAAAGATTCAGACGAGGCCCTACAAGTTTTGAAAAATCTGGCTAAGAATGAGGAGCAGTTTCCGACAGCAAGAAGAGGGGGTAAACGGGTACTTGCTTTCAAGGACTATGAGGCCGACAGCACTATGAAATCACAGGTAGCATTCCTTACTAAAGCAATGAAAAGGTTATTGAATGAAGATGAATTACAAGGATTTGCTATCGAGGACGTTTGTACCATCTGTGAGGGAAATCATAGTCGGGATGAGTGCCCAATACAAATAGAAGAGGGAAAATATGTTGGAAATTACAAGCCGAATTACAATTCCAACAATTATAATCTTAATTGGAGGAAGGATCCCAAATTTTCCTGGAGTAATCCTAACAATGCCCTGAATCCGCAAGCACACAATCAGAATCAGGGAGGACCTAGATTGCTAACGCGACAGCAACTGCCGCAGCACCTGCCGCCGCAACTGCCTCCGCAGCAGCAACAACAGCCACCACCTGCCACGAGCAGTATATTGGAACAGACGCTGACCACTTTTATGTCTCAGACCGGTACGTATATGTAGAATATGAATAAGTTTGTCAAGAAGACGGAAACCTTTATGGATAAAACCGAGATGAGGATGAAAAATCATGAAGCTACCTTGAAATCTCTTGAGACACAAATGGGTCAGGTTTCTCAACATATTAAGCCGAGGCAGAATGGAGGATTCCCTAGCAATACTGAAAATGCTAGTCCGCCCCCACATGAGCAATGTAAGGCGATTACTACTAGGAGTGGGAAGAAACTACCATGGCCGGAAAAAGAAGCTGAAACAGAAAAGGAACCTGCCTTGGATAAACCTGCCGAGGAAGCTGCCCCGACAGGTGATAAACAGACTGCTGCCGATGAGCCTGTCACGACAGCAGAAGCGACAGAGGAGAAAAAAAGATGATTACCGTCCTCAGATTCGCATGCAGTGGGAAGGACGTATTGCTGATTAACGTCCTCCACCACCTTTTCCCCAACGGATACAGCAAGCTAAGCATGAATCTCAACTTAAAAAGATTTATGATATTTTTAAGCAAGTTCATATTAATATTCCGCTGTTAGATGCCGTTAGGGAGATGTCCGGTTATGCTAAATTTCTCAAGGATGTTATGTCGAAAAAATCTAAACTTGGGGAATTCGAAACGGTAAAGATGACAGAAGGTTGCATGAGTATTCTTCATAGGCAGCCATCCCAGAAAAAGAAGGATCCGGGGAGCTTCATCATACCTTGCGTAATCGGAAACAAATTTGTGGGTAAGGCACTTTGTGATCTTGGTGATAGTGTTAATTTAATGCCAAAGTCTATTTTTCAGAAATTAGGTATTGGAAAGGCGCGGCCCACGACAGTAACTCTGCAGCTGGCAGACCGCTCTTACGTTCATCTTGAGGGAAAAATTGAAGATATTCTGGTAAGAGTGGATAAGTTTATTTTTCCTGCTGACTTTCTTGTTTTAGATTGTGAGGCAAACGAAAATGCACCAGTCATCCTTGGGCGACCCTTCTTAGCCACGGGAAGATCACTGATTGATGTGGAGAAAAAAAAACTCACCATGCGAGTGGACGGTCAAGAGATTAAGTTGAATGTTCTCCAAGCAATGAAACTTGCTGATGTGGACGAGGAATTCAAGGCTATCATTGAAGTGACCCTTGATCAACCCTGCATCAGGTCGGGCTGTTATGATATAAAATTTGGTCACTGCCGCGACAACCACCTACAGGTCTGTCACGACAGCAACGACGACAGCACCGACGACAGCAACTCCTCTGAATCTGATACATCTGATACTGAATGTCAGGAGGAGGTAAACTGGTTAGGCCATCGTCCAGGTAAGTTAATCCAAAAGCCATCTACTGTTGAACCACCTGCCTTAGAACTTAAGCCCCTGCCAGGGCAGTTAAAATATGCTTATCTTGGTTCCAATGACACACTGCCCGTAATCATCTCTGCTAAGCTGCCGCAGGAACAGGAACGACAGCTAATCGGCATGCTAAGGCAGCACAAAAAGGCGATTGGATGGACGATTGCTGATATACAAGGCATTAGTCCGGCGTTATGCATGCACAAAATCCTCCTAGAGGAAGATCATAAGCCGACTATTGATGCCCAAAGGCGGTTAAACCATGCGATGAAGGAGGTAGTGCGTAAAGAGATAATTAAATGGTTAGATGCTGGTATTATTTACGCCATCTCCGACAGCAAATGGGTGAGCCCGGTGCAATGTGTTCCCAAGAAAGGAGGAATGATCGTGATAACCAACGAGAACAATGAGTTAATCCCAACCAGGACTGTGATCGGTTGGAGGGTTTGTATGGACTATCAGAAGCTTTAATAAAGCTACCCGAAAGGACCACTTTCCTTTACCCTTTATTGATCAAATGCTTGATAGATTAGCGGGTAAACCTTACTATTGTTTTCTTGATGGTTATTCAGGTTACAATCAAATTGCTATTGCACCGGAGGATCAAGAAAAGACGACTTTTACATGCCCCTACGGAACATACGCATTTAGGAGGATGCCATTTGGACTCTGTAATGCACCTGCCACCTTCCAAAGGTGCATGATGGCAATATTCTCCGACATGGTAGAGAACTTCCTTGAGATTTTCATAGATGATTTTTCCATCTTTGGAGACGATTTTGAGAGCTGCCTCGGCAATCTTCAAAAGGTACTTGAAAGATGTGAAAAAGCTAATCTTGTTTTGAATTGGGAAAAATGCCACTTTATGGTGGACGAAGGGATAGTCCTTGGCCATAAGATTAGCTGCCGTGGGATAGAAGTCGACAGGGCTAAGATTGAAGTGATTGAGAAGCTGCCGCCGCCGACCACAGTCAAGGGCATTAGAAGTTTTTTAGGGCATGCTGGTTTTTATCGGAGATTCATTGCAAATTTCTCAAAAATCACCAAGCCCCTATGCCATCTCTTAGAGCAGAACTGACCCTTCGACTTTAATGAAGAATGTACTGAAGCATTCAAGGTTCTGAAGGAAAAACTAGTGACAGCCCCCATAGTATAGCCACCAGACTGGACACAGCCATTTGAGATTATGTGTGATGCTAGTGACTATGCTGTCGGGGCAGCACTTGGGCAGCGCAGAGATAAGCTGTTTCATGTCATATACTATGCCAGCAAAACATTAAATGACGCCCAAGTAAACTACACCACCACAGAAAAGGAGCTGTTAGTTGTGGTGTTCTCCATCGACAAGTTTCGTTCTTACATACTTGGGACGAAGGTAATAGTGCACACATACCATTCTGCCCTAAAGTATTTGTTCGCAAAGAAGGATGCAAAGCCTAGATTGATACGGTGGATCTTGCTATTACAAGAGTTCGACCTTGAGATCAAGGACAAAAAGAGGACAGAAAATCAGGTGGCAGACCACTTGTCAAGGTTGGAGAAGGGACAGAGTCTACCAATCGACGAGACAAACATACTGGAGACCTTCCCAGATGAGCAGCTCTTTGCTGCCGCAATCGCTGCTGCGACAGCCATGGCGGCAGGTAAGTCTTCTGAACTCCCCTGGTATGCTGATTTCGTTAATTTTATAGTTAGCAGAATACTTCCTTTTGATCTTAATTATCAAGCCAGGAAGAGGTTCCAAAATGATGTTAAGCATTATTATTGGGACTAACCTCTTCTTTTTAAACTATGCACAGATCAGGTTATAAGGAGGTGTGTACCACAAGAAGAGCAAGAAGACATTCTCCATCACTGCCATGCTTCACAATATGGAGGACACTTAGGAGGCAACAAAACTGCTGCCAAGGTGCTGCAGTCAGGGTTCTACTGGCCGACACTATATAAGGATGCACAGGACTTTTACAAGCACTGTGACAGGTGCCAGCGGAAAGGTAACATCTCGAGGAGAAACGAGATGCCACTGCAAAACATACTAGAAGTCGAGATCTTCGACGTTTGGGGGATTGATTTTATGGGACCTTTTCCATCTTCATGTGGAAATCTATACATTCTCCTAGCAGTGGATTATGTCTCTAAGTGGGTTGAAGTCATCCCTACTCAAAAGAATGATGCCAAGACAGTTCAAAAGTTTTTGCACAAAAACATTTTTCTAGATTTGGCATCCCCAAGGCGATTATCAGTGATGAAGGGAGACATTTTGATAATAGGGTAATTGCTGCCGCCTTGAAGAGATACGGTGTCAAGCACAGGATCGCGACAGCATACCACCCACAGACCAATGGACAAGCTGAGATATCAAATAGGGAAGTTAAGAACATTCTTGAGCAGATGGTTATACCAACTAGGAAAGATTGGTCTTTACTCCTTAATGATGCATTATGGGCATATAGGACAGCTTTTAAGACTCAAATAGGCATGTCTCTGTACCGATTGATTTATGGAAAAACCTGTCATCTGCCTGTCGAGATCGAGCACAAAGCATATTGGGCAATCAAGGCAGTGAATATGGACTTGGACAAGGCAGGCCAGAAAAGGCTATTAGATCTGAACGAGATTGAGGAATTACGGACAATGGCCTATGACAATGCAAGAATTTACAAGGAGAAGACTAAGAAGTGGCATGACAGGAAGTTGCTGCCACGACAGTTCTGCCCAGGGCAGCTTGTGTTGTTGTTCAATTCTAGACTGAAACTCTTCCCAGGAAAGCTAAAGTCTAGATGGTCTGGCCCGTTCCAAGTGGTACAAGTTTTTCCTCATGGTGCCATCACTATCCGATCATTAAAAGACGGGCACCAATTCAAAGTCAATGGACAACGCCTTAAGCACTATCAGGGGACTGAAGCCCCAGGAATACAGGAAGTGGTTACTTTAGGAGATGCCCCACAAGGCATCCCTAATTTAACCTAAATTTTATTTATTTATTTTTATTATTTATTATTTATTAGGAAATTAGGTTTATTTTTATTCAAATAATGTTTTTATATTTTATGTTTTTAGGAAATAAAGGAGTCAAGAAGAAAGGGAGAAGTGACCCAAGCCCACCATCCATCCATCAGCCCAACAGAGCCCATTTATTGCAACCTGTCGATTCAGCTGCCGCCGCAGACACGGATAAGACAGGCTGTCAACAGACTGACACGGCAGACGCAGAAGCGTGTGACAGACGCGTAACAGACGCATTAATGTGTGGCAGACGCGTCAGACACGCCAAAACTCAACAGTCGCTCCGTTATTCACGCCTGCCGTTACAGCATAAAACGGGCAGACCCTCGACCGCTATAAAACCCCGTTTTCATTTTCATTTTCCTCACTTCTGCTTAATCTTACTTGCTTTCTCCTCTCGTTTTATTTGCTTTCTTTATTTTCAAAACCCTTGCAACTAATATGTCGTCTAGACAGACCCGCCACAGTGCTGCCTCAGCCTCCTCTTCAGCAGCAGCATCGCCCTTCGCCACCAAGGAATTATGGGAGGAAAGAGGATTCATCTACGTCCGCAAGGCAGCCAACATGGGGCTCCGACCATTTATCGCGAAGGCGATAAGGAATTTGCTATGGGAACAGTTCGCATCACAACCCGCAGAACTGAATGATACATTAGTCCGAGAGTTCTATGCTGCCATCGACAACAGAACGACAACATTTGTCACCGTCCGAGGAGTAGAGGTGCCATTTACAACTGACAGCATCAACCACATGTATAGCCTATATTTTGGCCCCAACGATGATGCCCATCAGCAATTTTTAGATACCCTCGATGTTGCCCCCTACGGTGCTGTCATGGTGGAGGTGACAGAGGAAGGAACAACATGGACCACGAGCAAAAAGAACCGCAACTCTGTAAAAAGGGGGCAGCTACTCCCAGAAGCCAAACTCTGGAACGCTTTCATCAAAAAGCGTATCATGCCGTCCTCCCATCACACGACGGTGAACCAGCAGCGGCTCGCCCTCATTCATTCAATCATGCACGATAGGCCTATCAACGTGGGCCGCTATATGAGGGAAAGCATCCTGGACTACACATTCCGCTCCGCCTCCCGCCTCTGCCTGCCGTTCACAATAACTTCCCTATGTCGCTGTGCTGCTGTCCCCGAGGCATCCACCGACAAACTAGTCCAAGGTCGCGGCTGGACCGACAACAACATCACCAGCCTCATGGAGCTGATAGTCGCAACCCCTATCTCCTCCTTCAACCCAGCCGGCTCCCCAACAGAATCATCCGAGGAGCCTGCCCCTGAACCTGCCGCCGCCACCACCCAGACAGACCAGTCTGCCCACATCCTTGCTGCGATGCAACGGGTGGAAGAGAGACAAATGGGACTGATGATCTTCATCCGGGATTTCACCAACTCGACGGTAAACTTTATTACCAACACTTTAAATTATCCCGATGTTAATCTCCCTACTTTTCTTGCCCACTATTTCCGCATCACCACCCCTGTCCACACACCCACACCACCTGCTTCCCCACATTCCCACTCTACTGCTTCCACCCCATCACCTGCCCCGACGGCAGTTGCGAGTCCTCCGGCCGACAGCCCCGCACGTGGAACGAAGCGGCCAGCCACAGCCGACAGCATGGAGGAACCTCCTATTAGGAGGAATTTGGAGAGGGAGTTCACGCCTGTCAAGAGGCAGAAACATGTGGCGGACAGAAAAAGAATGCCCAAGGCCAGCTCCACCACCAGCAGCACCTGAGATAGTGGTAGCAGCTCCGACATCCAGGTCGTGGAGCAACCTGCCCAGCCTCCTCCACAGCCCAGACGCCGCTGTCAGATCCGTGTCAGCAGCAGCAGCGAGGACAGCGATTAAAATTTAAGTCTTTTATTTTTCTTTTCTTGCTGCCTGTTTTATCTTGTTTTGTGATGTACCTGCCTTCATTTTTATTTGTCATCTTGCATTGAGGGCAATGCAACCCTCGAGTTTGGGGGTGGCAACCCTCCATTTTAATGGAGTCTTAGTACATCTTTAATTTATTGTTGTGTCTTTTATTTAATTAAGTTCTCTTAAAAAAATCAGAAAAGATTAAACTGTTGGCTTAAAACTTTGAAGTTAACTTACCTGTCATGACAGCTCTGTCGTGGCAGCATCTTTAGGATAGTTTAAGGAGAAGTTTAGAGCCTTTCTATAGTTCTGAAAAACTTAAACACCTTTGTGACTGTTATATTGCTTAGATTTCTTTTAGCCAAACTAGAATAGGATGCTTAGTACTTGAATATCCCCTAGAGGTGCCTAACACTGGCTCTAGGAAAGAAGTTTAGCAAAAGAAAATTAAAAAACCTAGAGGTGCCCGAAACCGGCTCTAGGAAGCTAACTAGAGGTGCCCAAAACTGGCACTAGAAAAATTTAGCTTGAAAATAGAAGAAAAAGAAGCATGAAAATGTGTCTTCTAAAAAAATAAACTTTGGCATAAAAATTCAAGTTAAAAAGTTGAATATTCTATTGAAACTAAGAGTGTCTTAGCATAATTGTTCACAAGCATGCACACATTGCACGAGGACTATAGTGAGATTCCGGACAGATCCTAATCTTTCCGACAGGTTGCTGCCGCCACAGAGAATGAGCGACGGGTAAGGGACAGTTCACTGTTTGAAGGCCAACACAAAAAAATATTCATTTTTCTTTTAGGTCTTAATTGCTTGAGGGCAAGCAAAAACTTGAGTTTGGGGGTGTGTTGAGTGTGTAAAAGTTCTATTATTTACACCCTTTTTAACCCATATTTCTGCTGCATTCAAGCATCATTGCATTGCATTTAGGTTAGTTTACAGCAAAACATCACAAATGGATTAAAGGCACGGATTCTACTAAAAGATGGCTTATTTTGCAGGTTGCTGCCATAGTAGACGGAGAAGGCAGGCGCAAGGCAGAGAAGCAGGAAAGCTGAACTGGACAAGCAGACGAAGAGGACGATGCTGCCATGGATCTGCCGTGACAGCAGAGGACGACAGCAAGTCAGTGGAGGAAAAGCAAAGTGGACCTCGATAGATAGAGAAAATTATGCTCGTCTGTCGTGTGAAAACCATACATTCTTCCAAGCCCCGGATAAAAAGATATGTCAAGCCAAAGCTCAAGGAGAGGAAATCCCATGAAACAAGGAGGCGGCTGAAAAGTAGGATACTTAGAGATAAGTCTTTATTAGAATCTTACTTTTAATTAAAGTTGTAATCCTTGTTAACTTAGAATACTTGAGCCCAAAGCTTATATAAGGGCATAGATTTTAACCTAGAAATATCCAATTCCCCATAACCGACAACTAAAACCCCTCCGCCGTTTACCCGTCGTCGACATGTTCTAAATTCCCCCTAGGGCCACGGGTTGTTTTGTAAAGTAGTTGCAAGGGTTGTTTTGTTTTAGGATTTTCCAAGTTCAATAAAATAAACTTCAAGTTCTCTTATTTTGGTTATTAATATCTTGCAAGAGCATCGGGAGAGCATTGTGAGGTTATCCATTTACTTAGCATCAGGAGAGTTAAGTATACAAAAGAAATAAGAGCAAGTTCTCTAGTTTATAGTTGAACTATCTTGTGCCTAGGGATAGGGCAAGGTTAAGTGGCTAAGGAAGAATTCATACACATCGGTGTTCATCCTTCGATTCACGCCGGGAGGTATCATCAAAGACGTGATCATCGACAGACTTGGACCTAGGGATAGGCCAAGGCAGATCTGGGATTCTTGCCAAACTTGAAGTACGGAGTTGGTGTGTTCGCTGCCGCGACAGCCAACGGACAGCCGCCGCGACAGGTGCTGCCGCGACGGGCACGGCGACAGAACTGGAGTTCCTAAGCATTGCAATACCTGCACTACTGAGCAATTCAATACCATCCCATTCTCTCTATCTTGATATTCCAACTCTTTTATTTACGTTTTTCCTTATTATTTTCGTGACAAATCTCTTAAATATTTTCTTTACTTCGTGCAATGAACTAAGGTGAAGCTATAGCCCAATCCTTGTGGAGACGATATCCGATACTTCGTATCACTTTACTACTTGCGTAGTGTACACTTGCACTACAATTGCGATAGACTCTTTTACACGCAACAATACGCCTAAGGGCCGTATCGATATGGTCTTGCCCTGCAGAACTCAGTTTTAGCTTGGTGTATTGATACACGGGGGTGTATCGATACGCCCAAAGCTCACTAGAAATCTGAGATGTTGGTGAGACTTTGGCGTATCGATATGGACTCTAGGCGTATCGGTACGGGTTTATCTCGTTGACCATGAGATGTTGACCGAGAAGGGCGTATCGATACGTTCAAGGGATATATCGATACGGTCTTCCGGTGTTGACCGTGTGATGTTGACCAAGGAGGGTGTATCGATACGCCCAAGGGTTGTATTGATACGGTCTCCCCTAAGTTGACTGAGGGCAGTTGACTTGGTCAAGTCGTACTGATACCCTTGACAGGTGTATCGATACGGCCTACCTTGTAAGTTTAAAAATGGGCTTGAAATGTCTTGTTCTAGTTTGGTTGCTTATATCTTGAGATGTTTTCCGCTTTCATGATCACATAGGAAATAAATATGCCTTTAGACAAGATTTAATTAAAAGAAATTTTCTAGGGTTGCTAACTGAGTGGGGAACCTTAACGGGTTTCACTTTGGTTTTCCCCGTGTAGCCTACTCGGACCGGTCATCCGGCCAGACCGGGACGTGGGGGTTACACTTGTTTATCTGGACTAGGTGAGAAAACGCGTGGATTAAAAAACAAAGGAAAAATTAATTATGGGAAAAAGAATTTAAAAAGAAACTAGATATGCGTTCATGACTAGGCATCCCTAGGGGCATGTTCATCATAAATTGCATCGTGTATTACAGTGCTTTCAGGTATATGAAGGTTTTTTCAGCAAAAGAACCCGCATATCCATTCGAGCGTTTGGAGAATGGAATCTGCTCATCTATTCTAGCATAAGGAGAAGAGAACTTGCTTATTCATCCAAGCGTAAGGAGGATTAAGCCTTTTTATGAGAAGGACGAAACCTTTTTTAACCTGCTTATCCACTCGAGCATGAATAGAATGGAACCCATTTTTTTTCAGAACCTGCTTATTCATCGGAGCATTAGGAGGAGGGAACCTTTATTTTTCAGCTCGCTTATCCATTCAAGCATGAGGAGAATGAAACTTTTTTTTTCAGAACTCGCTTATTCATCCAAGCGTAAGGAGGATGAAACTTTTTTTCAGAATCTGCTAATCTATTCGGGCATAAGGAGAATAGAAATCGCCTATCCGTCCGGGCATTTGGAGAATGGAGTCTAATCGTCTATTCGGGCGTAAGGAGAATAGAACTTGCCTATTTGTTCGAGCATTTGGAGAATGGAGTCTGCTCATCTATTCGAGCATAAGTAGAATAGAACTCGCCTATTCGTTCGTGCGTAAGGAGAATGCAACGCTACTTATCTATTCGAGCATAAGGAGAACAGAACCCGCTTATTCATCCAAGCGTAAGGTGGATGAAACCCTTTTTAGAACTTGCTTATCTATCCGAGCATGAGGAGGATAGAAACTTTTTTTCAGAGTCCGCCTATTCGTTCAGCCACGTGGAGAATGAAACCCTACTCATCTATTCGTCCATTTGGAGAATAGAACATGCATATCTGTTCGGGTACTAGAAGAATGGAGCCAACCAGAAAATCGGTAAAAATCAATGTCTTTTGATCTTTGCTATATCTCTGTTGCATAGAGATAATCAAAGAGGGTAGTTGTTGTCACTGGATATTCACCCCTAAAATTACCTTTATTATTATTATTATTATTATTATTATTATTATTATTATTATTATTATTAAAGCCAAAAAATAATAAAAATGCAAAAAAATCATAAAAAGGAGCCCATTTTGATTAAATAAGGTTTGGTACTTTGATTTGGTTGGCGTCGGAGCAGCGCAATGCTACTGTTTTTGGTTCGACTTCGGGCTTCCATGAACCTTTGCTGCAGCGTGCTCGACGATGCTGCAAGGAGGTGCTGCGGGCGAGTGAGCGGCGAGATCAGAATGAAATTGGGAGGCCGATTACTGGCCCTGTTACACGATGGGTGTAGCCTCCTTTGGACTGGATTAAATTAAACGTGGATGGGGCAACGAACACGACTTCTGGCATATGCTATGTGCTTGACGCCGAATTATGAGTAATATAAGAGGGTCTATCGACGGCCTGGACTGTTGGTTTTCATAAAATTATTGTTGAAATGGATAATAGAACTGTGTATGAAGGTTTCGCTTTGGGTGATCCGTTAAGGTTTCCTTCGAGTCTTCGAGTACATCTTAAGGAAATGGTGGCGCGGAATTGGGTTATCCAATTTTCTTGGGTTAATCGTGAGGTTAATACGGTTGCGGATACGCTCGCGAAATTGGCAAAGGATCTTCCTTTGACTTATTATCGGTTCCTTGATCCCCCCTGGTTGTCCGAGACCATTTGCACAAGGTTCGTTTGGATTGTAATGTGGAGAAGGGTATCGGCTAGCTGGACGTTGCTTGCTATGCTCGGGTGCTGCTGGTGGCATTCGTGAGCCATGCTTTATGGCTGCCGCTGTTGATGCACAATCACCGGCTGTTGCTTTGGTTTGGTAGCTTGTAGAATGTTGGGTGGCCTTTGGATGAGGTGTAGATGTGATATTGTCTCTTGGTCTTTGTTATGGTTTTCTTGTTCACATTGCTCTACTACACACACTATTTTTCCTCCATTAGGATTAGGGAGGTTTTTTAATGAGGTGTGTAGTATATGCCCCTTTCACAAAAAAATAAGGTTCCCATTAATAAACCAACTATTTTAATATATGATATAAAAGCTCTTCTCAAAAAATAATAATAATAACTCATTTATTTTATAAGCCCATTCCCAAGAACCCGTTTGTTTTTAAGGTTTAAAATAGGCCATTAGATTAGGGGTAATAAAATCAAGGGCCAAGGATCCATCAAGTAAAAATAAAGGAAAATAAGAACTAAAAAAAATAAAATAATAATAAAACACGCCCAGCGCTATCGGATTTCGGCTTCAATTTAGGGATTAAATCCCGATATGGCCTTGAATTGCAAGGTTGAGTATTAGTATAAATACCCTTTAAACCTTCATTGTTCTTCATCACATGAGAAAGCAAAAAAAAAGGCTTAAAAATCCAAAATGTCTTGAAATTTTCTCTGAATTTTTTTAAAAAAATTCATGGAGCGTGTTCGAGCTTTGGGTCACTTTTTGGAGACGTTCGAAAGCTATTCGAGAAGGAATCATACGCAAATTCTTCATTTCCGGTAAAGTTTCTTTATTTTCTTTTTCAAAATTTTAGTGTGTTTCTTTGTTGTTCTTGGTTGAATTTTGTTATTTTTTTGTGCTTTTTCATGTTTTTAGGTTGCGTTTGATTGAATTGGAGGATCGATTCTTGAGTTTGGGTAATTATTCCATTTATAATTTCGTTTTAGTTTTTGATTTAATCTTTCATGTTCTTATAAAATGCAAACATCATGTTTTTGGAGGTTTTAATCCATTTACATCTTTAAAAGTTAAAACTTGAAGTTGTTAGAAATTAAGTTCTTAGAAAAAGTTTGGAACTTACTCTTTATTGAAAATTAAAAAAAAAATAAATAAAGGTGGTTGAAAATAAAGAAGTTTTAAAAATAATGGGCTTTAAATAAAACTTTAATTTCTAAAATAAAAGTTTTTAAAAATTCCTTAGGAAATTAGAAAATAAAAGTTTTTTTAAAAGATGAAAGAAAGAAATAAAGGCGTAGAAAATAAAAGAAAATTTTCAAATAAATTCAATAGAAAATAAACAAAAAGGGCATTGAAAATGGCGTATAATTGAAAAGCATTTAATATCTTCCAATATATTTCTCAATTTTTTGCAAACTTGGATTGACATCCGGCCTTTCCTTTAAAAATCCTCACACTTTCAAATTCAAAAAGGGCTCGTCGTTTCGTATGTTGTTTCGATTTATAGTTGGGAGGAAGGATCGCCTTTTAGCACATTCGACTTCCTATGAACACACATAGCGGCGGTCCGCTAAGGGAAATTGAGATCGGATTTGATTCTCATTGAGACAACATAGTCGGAGTCGGGTTTTCCAAATCTTAAACTGTTATATTCTAACGGCAATAGTCGTGGTTAGTCTAGCCAGAAAGCTGAAATTCAAAAATTGGTTTTGGATTATCGGTTTACTGAAGAGAAAAACAAGTTACAAGGGTTGAGCCTTGTAGACTGTAACCATCATTTATCCGAAGTAAAATCTTCTTCGATGATTAGTCAGAAATGAGTCAAAGCGAAGCTTGAGGCTATTCTATTTTATTGATTTTATTCTCAAAATTTAATTTCGCAATTTTCTCTAAATTTATTTTATTCACTTTTATTATTTTACATTTATTTTACACTCTCTTGATCAAAACCCCCAATTTATTTTATTTTCTCACGAAAGTTAGAATCAAAACCTCTCTACATCAAAACTTCCAAAGTCTTTGTGGATCGATCCTTCTTTTCTTTACTACGTTATGTATTTATTTATTTTGAGAATAAGGATTATTTATTTGACAATTCAAACGCTTGTCAATATGACTCAAGCATATAAACATAAGAACAAATATTTTTTTTATTCATTGTTTTAGCTTTTACAGAAATAATATTGAGTTTCCACATATTATGCAATACATATACTTCTTCCATGAATATTCCCTCTTTTAACAAAATCAAGTTATGGGATTCAAACACAATTCTAAAGCCGTGCATACTTAGGAAGGTCCTAGAAACAAGGTTCTTTTGTATGTCAGGTACATACAACACGTTTTGAAGTTTCAGCTCTTTGCTCGAAGTTATCTTCTAAACTACAATTCCCTTCCCCTTGATCTTGGAAGTTGTATCATTACCCATGTAGAGCTTCTCCTCATTCTCACTAGGAACCAACTCAATGAATGAGTCATTGTCACTAAAAATGTGACGTGTGTAACCAATATCAAGCCATCATTCTCTTGGATCTGAGTTAACCATGTTAATTTCAGAAATTATAGTACATACATCCATATTGGATACTTGCTTGAACTTTTTTTCCGACATTGGCCTCGTTCATTATGCCTCTTTTGAAGTCCTTATGACTTCCATCATGGTTGCCTTCGCAATGTTAAGGTTCACAGCTTTGTCGAGCCTTTTTATTATACCTCTATTATGACTCATAGTTAGAATGCTCACACAGTATACGAGAAATTTCAATAATGAACAATGCACCAGGTACGTTTGTAACACCCCCTTCCTGGCCTAGTCGAGAACTAGGTCGGAAGGTGCTACCAATGAACAGTACAGTGATCGGTGCAATAAAATTTCAAACTTCTAATAAACAGTTGAACAATTTCATGTAATAGTACATTATAAAAAATGCATCTTAGTCCAATTAACCCATTACCAAACAATGACTAATAATTTAGGGCATTTTCTTAATTATTGCATGTTTTAGGGACTAAACTGTAAATCTAAAAAATTAGAAGTCCTTCGATGCAATAGTATGTAAAATTTCGTACAATTTGATGTTCATTTACTCATCCAACTGATTCAACCTAAATTCAATGACCAAACTGTGAACATTGCAAACCTTCAGTTTCTGCCATTTTAACTAACTAAACTAACCTTGTATCGAAACGCCTTAATGCTACTTCGATACGGATACACGATGGTCAACCTTGGTTGACTTTGCCCATTACCTGTATCGATACGGGCAAACCATGTATCGATTCATTTTGACTTTCTTTGCCCTTGACTTTGATACATTTCGATACAAATGTATCAATCGATTCATGTATCGATTCCAGTAGCAAAATGTTCCTATACAGCTCCAAACCATATCGATACACCCTGTTCCTTAGGTTTAATAATGCGTAATCGCATCGATACGCCATTACCCTGTATCAATACGACATGACCTGTAATGATAGATTTTTGCTGGTTTTTACTCGATTTGACCTACCAAACAATGTTCAAATGCAATGAAACTTTACACACAATATTTCAATGCTATAAACTACAGGCATGCCAAATTTCACAGTCATACAAATAGGTTTACTAGGATTTCATCTATGTGAGCCAAATACGTCATTTTTATCCACTTTTAGCCATTCCAAAAGTCATTTAGGGCCTTTAATATTATTACAACATATACAGCTTACAAGCATACCAAAATAGGTACAAAAGACTAGTTCAACTACTTTGCCACCTTCCTAGGAGTTCATAAGGTCAATATACATTACTTTGGCTTGTAGTGACTTGTCTTGCCTTGACTTTTCCGATCTTCAAAAAGGGTCGAATTCTTTACCTAAAATGCATGAGATGAGACACGTTATGCATACATTGCCTATTGAGGTTGCCACAAGCAATGTAAATAACAATGTATGAGGCATAAACATAATCTCATGCTTACCGATATCAATACTATGCTTCAATATACAATATCTACACATCAATTTCATTATTAACCCTTGGATTGAATCAAGGTAGTGGATACGCGAATTCCTACGCCTCGCCAAATCACTGAATAGTCTAATCCCTCCGCCTCGGCAATATGATCAATACCAAAATACATCCCTCCGCCTCGCCAAATCAATATAGGCTGTAGCCTTAGGATTGTAGTCCACCCGTACACTAAGCTCATGAATTCTATGGCATGCTAATTGTATCCAATGTCCGTCCAAATCCAAGGTTTCAATATCAATATTCATCTTCAATATTCAATGATATTTCTGATAACATATGACTTCAATGTTAATATTAGTAACCATATTTCAATATCAATATTTCATTATTTCAATGTCGATGTCTATGTCCGATGATTCATTTACAATGTTTCAATAACAATCCACGATGATAATGTCAATAACTATGTCTGATATTCATTACCAAACTTATCGATGCTTACCAATGGATCTGTTTAACAATCCGATGCAACCTCCTTAAAAGACATATTAGCTAATTGATTGAAATAAACAATAATGAATTCGGGAAGGCTCCTCACCAAATCTCGAGACTCTGACTACTCTTACCTTAAAAATCTAATGCTCTTACGGCTCTCGGATGACAACGCCCTTGTTTCTAGCTTTCGATAAAGATGGTGAAACCTCTCTCTCCACTTCTTGAGCTAGAAAATTGATAGGGAAATTATTAGGGTCAATAATACAATATCAAAATCAATATAACGATATCAAAATCGATATCCAATTTCAATATAAACACAATGATGAATTATCCATGGATGGTGAAAACCCTAGCTTGAGATTGAGCTTGATACATCCATGGAATCCAATAATCAATTGAGGAATATAACTTACTCGAACTACAACAACGATTCGATATCAATAAATCAAATAAAAACTAAGCTAAAGATTTCTCTCCAATGGATGTGCTAGCTTGGAGGAAGATGATGAAGATGACAAAGGGAGGTGCTTGCTTAGGAAACTCTCGCTAAGCATTTCTATTTCCTTTTCTTTGTTTTATGTATAGATATTCTTTAACTATTTAGTTTTCCTTCATATAAAGGAAAGCTCTCAAACTATCTCACGTAGGTGGGATTTTAATTAAGGAGGGGCTAATCAAGAGATTAGTCCCTCAACTCTCACTATACTATGGTTTTGTACTCCAACTTGCAATTTCCTCAATTTAGCAACATATTAGGTTTCAATATTAGTCGATAATGTTTTTAGACTTTATCGATGCAAAATTTTCGATCACCGGAACCCAATTCTGACTAGACCGGATTTTGGGGTGTTACAAGGTTAGCATGAAAGAGAGGAGGTGCACTAGGCACACTTAAATACCAAGTCTTTCAAGAAACCAATCATAGACATGTACTTTCAAAAGGATTTGCAATTATCCGTTTAAGAGTGTTTCCCAGAATTAGCAACAATTTCGTAACAACCAAAAAATTAATTATTGACATTTTTGTTTAAATAGATTTGTCTAAAACATTTTGAATAAATAAATTTATTAAAAATAAATAAATTTATTCAAAATGTTTCTTTTTTGAAATAGAGATCACATAAACCCGTTAAAACGACATGAATTAAATCTTAAAACGAATTATTTACGAGATCATAGTTTCCAAAACTGATAGAGATTTCAAGTAGGAATCATGTTTGACTCTTACTAAAATTTCTCAAAAAAATTATTAGTGCGAGAATAAAAATCTACAGTGTTTTCAAAAACCCAAATATGTTATGAATATTTATCTATGTGGATGCCTATCATGATGAGAACTTTATCTAAGGAGTTTGATTTATTTATTATTAGGAATATTATCTCTATTAATTAGAGTTTAATGTATTATGTACTTCTTATGTCTATAAATAGATCAAGGCATTGTACACAATTCTAGTTTTGATAATAATACGAATCTCCCTCTTTCTCTTATCTCTTTGTTGTTTTGTACTTATATGTTGTTCTTCATTATTTTATTCACAACACATTATCAGCACGAGACTCTAACCAACTAAGGTGTATGTCGTTAAAATCCTAAAAGAGCTGCCGAAAAGAAGTTGATTCTAGCATGAATTAGAGATAAGTTCTTCCCCTTGATTATATTTTAATTATTGATTATTTTCTCTCTCTATTTTTAATTTGATTTTAATTTTTGAAAAATCAATGGTTGCTCGAAAGATTTTGGTTCTCTTTGTTCATATCCCAAAGAAGTTACCAGAAAAGTTTTGATCCTACGTTGAACCGAAGATGGTGGCATGTTTTGAAGGTTTGAACGAGCCATGAATTTTGAACCACGATCTCGCTCCATTCGTGATTCTTATTGGTGATTCCCCGGAAGAATTTCAATTTCATATTGATAACTACAATTTTATGATCTACGAAAAAAAGAATGCGAACCAATGTTTGAACATTGATATTTATTCGGATTATTATAATTATGAGATTTGGTATTTTTAATCGTGATTTGAGTTTTACATGTGTTTAAATGGCTTAGAAAGAGACGTGATATAAATGGATTATGAGAAGCTATCTCGGTCATTTGCTATGTCTCCATTGTCCTCGAGAGAAAAATCAATATCGGTAAATTTTGGTTTTATTTTTATTCTTTACATTATTATTTTAAAGTGTGATAAATCACGTTGATTTTGCTCGAAAGTAATATTTCTTCTACATCGAAACACTCGACTATACACTTCTCCCCATGTCAGATTACAAAAATTCATCTTCACAAGAATTTTGTGGGAGACATTCCTTGAAGTGAATGCAAGCATGATGTTTATTCCATATGATTATCAATGAAGAGGCATTCCCTGAAGTGAGTGCAAGCATGATGTTTATTTCATGCAATTATTGGATTCGTTTCATTCCCTGAAGAGAATGCAAACATGCTAAATAACTATTTAATTGGTAACAGAACTTTGATATAATCCAAGTATATTGGCTGGACATCCCGTTCTGCGAGGCTATTGTTCTCAAAGGAGGTTTTTAATGGACCTAGTGGATTGGTTTAACAATGCCGTGTACGAGGATTAAATCTTTGTTCTTTGTGATAAGGATATGTGAAAAAAGTTTCAAAGGCCCACTGGCTCTACTTCATTCCCTTAAGTGAATGTGAGATTATATTATGGAAAGAATAAAAGTCACATTAGAAGTTGTGGTCGTGATTAAAAACATGAATATAGACATGGAAAATATGGTAATTTAAAGGATACTTCTACCCACCGGTAGTGAGGTTATAAGGATGACAAGAGTGATAAAGATCATTCTAATAAAGTAAAATCATTTTCATTACCAATGCAATGTTATAAACCATTGGTCTCGTACTTGTCGTACGTTGAAAAATCAACAATCATTGAATGATAAAGGGAAGAAAATAGAAGAAAATTTTCTTTGTGAAAAATGACGAAGATGATATTGGTCCAACTTTATTTGGACATTGTTGGTCCAACTCATTTGGACGTTGTTGATTTATTTATTTATTTATTTTGCTTTATGTTTATTTACTTTACACACATTAATTATTTACGTTTTATATTTATATTTATATATTATGATATTTATTTCTTTTGTTTAACATGATTACTTGTCAAATACAATCTATGGTGATGATTTATGCTCAACAAAAGCATAAGATATATTTTCTCATTTAAATGCAAGGGCATAATGTGAGTACTATATCTCAAAGTACTTGAAATATTGATGGTGTAAAAGAGCAATAAATTCTTGAGAAAAAGCACATTATGAAAAGTGCAGAATTGCGAATATTACAATAATTACCGTTATTGGTAATAATATTGTCACCATTAGAAGTGGCAATTTTAAGAGAGCAATATAAGTTCGCAAAATATCCCTTTGGGAATTATCGATAACATATGTTATCAATTGGCATATGAAATAAGCCAATGTGGATATAAGCTCTGGTAACCAAAAAGTCGGTTGAAAGCTCTAGAAGAGCTATATATTGCTACCAAAAGATAATTTCAATTGAAAGCTCCGAAAGAGCTAAATATATTCCTATTCAATGAACAATTTTGAGGGACGTACTCGACATATACGAGTGAGATTAAATTACATGTTATGGTAAACAAGAAGTTTACAAATTTAGACACACACACACACACATACATACACACACATACACACACACACACAAATATATATATATATAGTTGGCATGATCGGTTAGCCCATCCAGATCAATAATGGTGCAGAAATTATTGAGATTTACATGTATATGTATTAAAAGAACCTGGAGTTCTTGTGGTGCTTATTCTAAAAGGAATTGATTAAATTCTTCTTATTAAAGAACAAGAAGTTCTTGTGTTGCTTAAAGGAATTGATTAAATTCTACTTACTAAAAGAACCTGAAGTTATTGTGTTGTCCGTTCTTGAAGGATATAGTTGATCCCACTTACTAAAAGAATTAGAAATTGAAGTTCTTGTACTGAAGTCGAGACTGCATGTCTTGCATATCTGAACGAAATATGGACCCATATATCCACAAATGTGGAAATTTTTATATGATTTTAGTAGATGCATCTACATTGTTTTATCAACTTACAACGAGAAGTTTGTGAGATTGATTCTAAAAGGATTCAGATTATGCAATTAGACTATTCGTCTTGAAAAATCTCGTGGGTTTATATTTTAGGCTATATCAGTGGTTACAAAACCTATTGGTTATGAAAAATATAGTTTAGAAAACTTTTAATTGGATGTGTCCTCTTTAATAGCTAGACTATGTGAACAAAATAATTATTTTTCATATGGTATTTCACATATAGCAACATTTATACGCATCAAGCCAACACGTTATAATAAACTCCCCATTATAATTTGACTTTTGGTCATAAGTCATGTTTCCCATTTTAGAATTTTGATTGTGCAATATATTGTTGAATTGCTCCACCATAACGCACAAAATGAGTAAATAAAAGGGTTGAGAATATATATTGAGTACGAGTCTCCTTTTATGTTTAAATTCTTAAACATTAATTGGAGAACCATTTATGAAATGATTTTTCTCAACATCAGAGGAAGAGAATAAACAGCTGGATAAAGAAGAAAATGAATTATCATTATCTAGATCCTCGAATATGAACTAAAAGTTCATAAGATAATTCAAGTTATGTATGTCAACTACCAGACATATTTACTGACCTAATGAGAGTAATCAAGTCTCATATACTAGTTGAAAATGATCTAAGTTTAAATTACATGTTAGAGCAAATGGATGTAAATCATGCCTGAAGCATGATAGTTGAAATTGGTTCCAGTGATCAAAATTCTATTAAATGAAAAGTAGTATGAGATGGTCATATATTGAAGGCGGGTACCTGAAATAATGATTGAAATCTTGAAGAGATCTCGATGAGTTACTTCACTACGAGAATGGAACCAAAATAGAAAAGTTGTCGACAATGATTTTGCAAACAATTTTACATAGAATACTTCTATAGATGTAAAGAAAGAAAATGAGGATCTTGTATAGAAATCTATCCAAAAGTATAGATATTGAATTGACCAATATAGAAAGACGCTTTGAACTTCTAAAAGAGAAGTATTTGGACCAACAGCCCAAATACCTAAAGGTGTAATGCAAGTGAGGCACAAATAAGTAGTCGTAAATACGATATAATTATAATTTATAAAGAATTATAAATACTTCAAGGTGGATGCAATTATTTTTGTAGTTATGAAATATTTTATATGCGTCTAATCATTTTGTGGATCCCTATAAAATGAAAGTTATCCTTGACGAGTTTAAAATTCTAGAAGCATTTGAGAAATTTATTTAGACATATCTCATTAAATATTTTGGCACATTTGGTATAATCGCCTTAGTGAGTACTAACTTAGGAAATACTATAAGAATGGTCATATTTCCTTATACTTTTATGAAAGGAGTTTGGATCAAGATTCATTATGACAATTTAAATATTATTAGAACTCCTGAAGAGCTTTCAAAGCATTTGGTTATTTAAGAAAAGGTTTTGAGAAAAAGAATCTTGAGATGCGGTTTGTCTCAACCTAAAGATCGAGCACTTAAGTATGTGTTTTTCTATGAATGGACATAAGATGAAATAATAATAACGAAGATTCAATATGGATAAAGCATATCCATTGAGTACCCCAATAATTGTAAGGTTGTTGGATGTGAATAAAGATAACTATATCTTTTCTTGGTCTTGAAGCACCATATATTACTTGGTCAAGAAATATTCATGGATATACAAAGATCATTACCTTTAGATCTTCAAACATTCATTGATGCCTCCTCAAATGTCGTAGAAATAATTGTTATGCACGAGGCAAGCCAAAATGTGTTTGGCTAAGACCATTGACCCAACATATCCAAAAGATATGTGGATTTACTTTCACAATATATGATACAAAGTTATCTTGTGTGAAGATAATGAAATGTTTATATCTCAATTTGAAAGGTGGATACATCATGAAACATATTACTCTAAAGTTTCATCCCTCAAGATTGAATTATGATGATTCAAAGATCTTCTGTAGTTTTTTCATGAGGGGGAGTAAATACGCGTTGCACTCTTTTTCCCTTAACCGAGGTTTTGTCCCAATGGGTTTTCCTGGTAATGTTTTTAATGAGGCAAAATATTATGCGTATCAAAGATGTGTCTACTCTTTTTCCTTCACTAAGGAAATTTTTTCCCACTGGTTTTTATCTTAGTAAGGTTTTAACGAGGCACATTATCTTCATAGACATCCACGGGTGGTGTTATGAATATTTATCAAAGATGTATATCTCAATTTGAAAGGTGGATACATCATGAAACATATTACTCTAAAGTTTCATCCCTCAAGATTGAATTATGAAGATTCAAAGATCTTCTATAGTGTTTTCATGAGGGGGAGTAAATACGCGTTGCACTCTTTTCTCTTAACCGAGGTTTTATCCCAATGGGTTTTCCAAGTAAGGTTTTTAATGAGGCAACATGTTATGCGTATCAAAGATGTGTCTACTCTTTTTCCTTCACTAATGAAATTTTTCCCACTAGGTTTTTATCTTTGTATGGTTTTAACGAGGCATATTATCTTCATAGACATCCAAGGGGGTGTTATGAATATTTATCTCTGTGGATGTCTATCATGATGAGAACTTTATCTAAGGAGTTTGATTTATTTATTATTAGGAATATTATCTCTATTAATTAGAGTTTATTGTATTATGTACTTTTTATGCCTATAAATAGATGATGACATTGTACACAATTCTAGTTTTGGTAATAATATTGTAACACCCTAAATAAAGGTTAAAAAAGAGAAAAGAAAAGGGGATTTTCAACCAAGGGAACTTAAACTCGTAACCTATGCTTGGTAAACCCAAGCTTTGACCGTCTGAGCTACGGTAATCCATCGCCTTAGTTTAGTCCAGTTTTTATTTAAGTTATAATTTAATTGTCTAATCCAATAATAAATAAAAGTTAGAGTCCTCATCTAAACAATTAAATGCTTTTGACCCAAATCCTAAAAGCCATCAATCCTCTCCTACCAAACCCTACGATCACCATCGGTATCGGTGTAAGAGCCGTCGTTCACCCGTTTTGACCCATCGGCTACGCGCCTTGATTCTCCACCGTTCACCGTGGCGAGCAACATAAGTGCTCGGCGGAAAACCCAAGCCATGCCCTTTTGTTTTCCGTCATTTTTCGGCCACCTCGTCGTCGTGGTTACCACCGTTGGTTTTGTTGTGACCGGCAGCACGCCGCGACACCAACCCTGGCCACCACTCGCGTGTTAGCGTCGTCATCCGTCGTGAAGCTTGGTTTGATGATTTAGCGATTTTGTCACATTATGTTCGTCGCGCTACCACCACCAGTAGGTTTCTCACACCACGGCGAACAAACCCCTCCGGCTGTTTGCCCGTCCGACACCAGCAGTGGGTTCATCGGAGCATCGCAATTTTCTAACCATTTTGCTCATATCAAGTAAGATCTAGCGTGTTCCAGCCAATTTTCTGGTTTGTTTTGTAGTGGTAGTGTTGTGGGCTAATTTTTCCCATCCGTTTACGGTCAGGTTGTGCATCTCGACATCTCCGGTGACCTTTCATGCATTTTTCCGGCGATCGAAATGCCTTAGGGTAAGTGAACTGAGTCCAAATCGTCTGAACCGGCCTGAGCCAGTCTGAATCGACTAGACCGGTTGAATCAGTCAACCCAACCGACCTGTCTTCCCGAGTCCGACCCGCTCGACCCGTCGACCTAGTCCGAGCCAACTCTATGAGTCAACTCACCCGAGTGGACTCATTCGATCAACCCAGTTGACATGTGACGCCAGCATTACGTTGGCATTGACTTTACCGCTGACGTCAGCGTTGACTTTAACCGTTGGCTAAAAGTCAACTTTTTTGAAAACTCCCGTTCTATGTTTTTCGACGTCCTGAGTCTGTTTTTGAAGCCCGTTTCGCAAAATTCTGACCCGAAAGTTTCCGAATGTGACCTTGAACCTAAACTTGTTTATGTATTTAATTATTCAGTTAAGGGTACTATGAATAATGACTAAAATGGAAATTTGTGTTTTTGAAGGTATTCATAGTTCCTTGGATACGAATTGTTGATGGACGTCAGAATCGAGTGCAATCAAATGGGGTATCATGAATTAACCGATGTAGCTCAGAGTTAAGGTAATACTTTACTACCTTCTGTATTCTTTCTAACTTGTTGGTATTCGGTTAATGCTTACGCGACCATGATTAAGCATATGATAAATTCTGCTTACTTCAATAAATTAAGAAATAAGAATATTGATGGCCAAGGCAAAAATATTTGAATAAGAGGTTTGATGAATTGAAGAGACTTCCGAGTTCAGTAAACGACTAATAAAAATAGATGATATCTATGTCTAATTATTTTGGCTAATGAATTACGAAAATGCCCTCGAGCTATGTAATGACTAAAATACCCATATCAACGAAATTGGTCTGGAAATATACAATAGATCCGATAAAACAAATGATTCTTCTGAAAATTCTAAAATTGCTCGGGAAGTTATGGTAACGAGGCTTCACTTTCGAATCTATAAATTGCTCAGTTTCTTTGAAATTGAATAATTCTCTAAAGACATTTACGAGAAACTAATTGTATGTTTGAATTAGTCAGAGTTGTGTAAAATGCTTAATTGATTGGAATGACTAAAATGTTTGGAAATATTGATAAGGCTGAATTGATCAGTATGTCCCTAATGACCAAAAAGAATGATCTACCTTTTTGAACCAATTGTAAAATTAAACAAAATGATGGATTTAACCTCGAGAACTATAATGAAGGAATAACTGAAAGAACCAAGAGGCTCAGAATAATTAAAAGAAACTTCAGACATCGAGGTGACTAAAAATACCTCTAAGAGTTTAAATGAGAATTATCAATAAATCCAAGCAAAGGCAATAGTCCTGAAAGTAGTAATACACAACCCTTGTTGGTCGGTCGTTTCGAGAACTATTATGATGTTGGAAGAATACCACTTAAATTCATGTTCAAGTTATTTGGAGAAAGTACATAGGTCTATGGTAAGAGCAACATGTTCTTTGTGTGTATTTGATGTTATGGATCGAGTTCAGATGCATTACACATGTCTAATTACATGGGAAATACCATTTGGATATCTGCTCGATTTCTCGTTGTATGATCAGTGGTTGCTTTGCTTGGGGAGCTTTTGTTATACAATGTAGTCAGTTCTGAGAAGTGAGTACTTACAATGTGCTGATTCGGTTAGATAATAAAACGTACGTCACTACTTTTACCCAATAGTCAAATTGCCAAATTACCCTGAAGGTTGAAATGACTGGAATACCCTCGTAGGCTTAAAATGATTGGATCACTCTCGGTACTTCTGAAATCTCAATGTTCTCGATGTGTCAAGTTCCGAATGTTGGTTTGAGCTGTTAGTACCAAGCTCCCTTGCCTAGGGACCTCGCCATGAAATCATTCCAAAAATTGTCAAGTGTCATCTTTCTGATATCTATCAAGTACCTTTGATAAATGAATTGGGTCATAAAGCGCCTACCATGTATCTGTAATAACTCTCTATCCTAAACCAAGATCATCTACTTAAAATTAAAAGTATGACGTTGTTATTCGAAAAGAAAGCAATTCTCTGATTTCTATCCTCTGATATGAAAATATATATGATATATGACAGTGAATACGAAATAATAATAAAATAAATTTGACATTTGTCTTCCGGTATAAAAGTAGATATGATATCTATTTTCTGTAATGCTATCTTCTAAATATAAACTGTATTAATCTGGGTATATTATATGGGATATGAATAGAGATATGTAGGATCAACGGTGGTAAGCCCTTCTGGACCTAAGCTCCTACGCCCGACAGGCCTAGGGTATGTCTTTTTGGATACAATTCTGAGTTTCTGCATATTAGTGTATGGTTGGAGGGTAGTTAGTAAATTAATAAAACTTTTTAACCTCTTCTGAAACATACCCTACTAAATTAATGTATCAAAGTGAACTCTCAATAAACTTATAATTTCGCACTTAATGAACCACTCGGAACTCCTTGATTCAACTTTTGAAATTTGAAATCTCTTTTGAATCTCAGGCCTTAGACTCATCTCTTAAGGTTCGAGTGATCAAATAAAGAACAACTCTGTTACCTTATGGTATAATGCTCCACTGAAACATCGAATCGTAATTAGAACTTACTGTTGCCCAGTCCATCATGACGGTGTTAAGCTTGCCATATACCTGCTTGTGCTTTTAGCATCCCTTGGTAGTTTGTATTATTGAGCTTTCCGAAGCTCACATTGTTTTTACCATCGCAGTTAGAAGATCGACCATGTCGCAGCGGTTAACGTCGGTATGAGAGTTTCTTCGACTTTCTTGCGGAGTATGGTACCTGAAATTAGGGGACATGTATGTCACATTTTGATTTATATTCGAGTATGAAACTTGTATTAAGAAATTTTATCATACTTTTGTTTCATTGTCTGAATGTTTTCTGAAATTGTATTTTAATTCAAAACTTGATTTACGATTTTTAAAGATTTAGAAATTTGTTTATTTGAAATTTTAACGTGGGTCACTTCGGTGACCCTAATGTGACTTCCTAGGATTCGTATTAACGCATAGGCGGCCTTAGGGGTTAAATTTAGTGGTATTAGAGCTTAGAGTTGCGTGATTTTGGGTAGATCGGCTGATTGTCTGTCATATGGTGTCTGGTTTGTGCATGCCCCTAGATCCTTACCGTACTCTACCAAGCCGAGACTCTGATGTCGAATCCTTTTTTTGAAATAACTAAATCTAAGTTTGTTGTCCATTGTAGCTCGAATCGTACTGGCAAGGAATGTCTGTAACTTTCGTCTATGAATTTGGATTAACATAATTGATCTAAATCTGGATAAAGAACCTGAGATGGTTTATGCACGTGAAATCGAAGATATGAATCAGGTTAAGAATAATTGTTTGATCATATGCGGTAACCGATATAAGATTACATGTAAGTTAGCTCAGTGATAATGATTTGTTTGAGAATATTCTGATGAAAATTTGATAAAGGTATGACGAATTTAAAAGAAAGATGTTCGCGAATGTGTCGAAAATGTAAATCCCGTGGTGACTCTGTTGCTGGAAGGAAAAAGTTATCTAAATATTATGTTGAAGGTATGTGATATCCGTTCAAGACCTTGATAATGTTTGGTCGGCATAAAGAAATACTTTTCCTTGAAATTCGAGGCATCGTAAACCGTTATAAATTATCTCTAACCAAAGTTTAATGTTTACATCCTAATTTTGGAAGGCACTGGTTGACTCTTTGAGTACTCGTATGAATTTCACACAAAGTTGTTCGTCTGTAAATTGATGGTCAACCTAGTGGAGTAATTCAGATTCTGAAAGATGTACTTTTGGACTGTATGATTGACATCTGTGGTGACGAGAATGTTTGGTAGTCTTGAATGAGTATGCCATAATAATAACAATTACGAGACAAGTGTTCGTGTGGATCCGTATGAAGTTCTGTATGGATTCATGTATTTCATTTTGATCAATTTAGTTGAGATGCATCATGGGATGGTTTTGGGTCTAATGTCAGTCTGTGACCATCTAAGCACCTTGAGAAACAAGGTCAGTTCTACAATTCTTCGCTTCTGGTAAATTTCGAAGGTGAAATTTATTTTAGGGGTGGAGAGTTGTAACACCCTAAATAATGGTTAAAAAGAGAAAAGAAAAGGGGATTTGCAACCAAGGGAACATGAACCCGTAACCTATGCTTGGTAAACCCAAGCTTTGACCGTCTAAGATAAGGCAATCCATGGCCTTAGTTTAGTCTAGTTTCTATTTAAGTTATGGTTTAATTGTCTAATCCAATAATAAATAAAAATGAGACTCCTCATCTACCCAATTAAATGCTTTTGACCCAAATCCCAGAAACCATCAATCTTCTCCTATCAAACCATGCGATCATTGTCTGACCTGCCCTCTCTGTCGCGCCGTGCTCATCACCGCCGGTACCGGTGTAAGCGTCGTTGTTCATTGATTTCGACCCATCGGTCACGCGCCTTGGTTCTCCACCGTTCGTCGTGGAGAGCAACATAAGTGATCAGCGAAAAACCCAAGCCATGCCCTTTTGTTTTCTGTCATTTTTCGGCGATCGCGTCGTGGTGGTTACCACCGTCGGTGTCGATGTGACCGGCGGCACGCCGCGACTCCAACTCTGGCCGCGACTCACGTGTTAACGCCACCATCCGTCATGAAGCTTGGTTCGAGAATTCGGTAGAAACCCAAGTTCGACCCTTCTCTTTTACGGTGATTTCTTCGTCGTTCTCTTTCTGTTCGTCGTGCTACCACCACCAATAGGTTTCTCACGCCATGAAGAACAAACCCCTCCAGCCGTTTGCCCGTCTGACACCGGCAGTCGGTTCATCGAAGCATCGCACTTTTCTAACCATTTTGCTCATTTCGAGTAAGATATAGGATGTTCCAGCCAACTTTCCGATTTGTTTTGTAGTGGTAGTGTTGTGGGCTAATTTTTCCCATCCGTTCACGGTCAGGTTGTGCATCTCGACATCTCCAGCGACCTCTTTACGTTTTTCCTGTGATCTGAATGCCTTATGGTAAGTGAACCGGGTCCAAATCGTCCGAACCTGCCTGAGCCGGTCTGAACCGACTAGACTGGTTGAATTGGTCAGCCCAACTGACCCGTCTACACGAGTCTGACTCGCCCGACCCGTTGACCCGGTCCGAGCTAACTGGTCCGAGTCAACTCAGTGCGTCAACTCACCCGAGTTGACTCATTCGAGTCAACCCAGTTGACCTATGACGTCAGCATTGACTTTGACCACTAACGTTAGCATGACGTCAGTGTTGACTTTGATTGTTAACTAAAAAGTAAACTTTTATGAAAACTCCCGTTTTATGTTTTTCGACGTCCTGAGTCCGTTCTTGAAGCCCGTTTCGTAAAATTCTGACCAGAAAGTGTAGAGCGTTTGGGTGTTCTTGTAACACCCAATTTTGGGCTTAGAAGTTTTGGGTTTGAACCGGACCGATTGGATTTTCGGTTCGATTGTAAAAGGTGGTTTTAGGGAAAGCCTAGTTCGGGATGCATTAAAAATATGGAAAAATATCTAAAAATCCTCTTTTAATATATATAAGAGGGTGGTGAAATCAATTTTACAAAATGAGGTTTGGAAATATGACATTTCGAGTTAGTGACTAAAATGTAATTTTTGAAAAGTTTTGTGACTGTTTTAAAAGGATTGAAACTTTGAATCTTTAAGGAGCTAATTTACCCAAGGGAGGATTTCTCCAGATTTTTTCTTGATTTTTAAAGACTCATTTAAGGTTTAAATTAATGAAAAGAAAAGAGGGAAAAATATATTTTTAGTTCATAACTAACTTTTACCAAAATTTTCCCATTTCATTTTCTCTAAAAATTCCCTCAGCCAAACACATTTCCACAACAACTTTTCCTTTGATTTTCACACCTAAAGTTGAGATTTCATTTCCTAAATGATTCCTAATCATTTCTACACCAAATCCTCACCATTTGCTTAATGAATTTTCAAGGATTTTTGCTCTAAACAAGGAGAAATCCACATTTAGAGGTATGAACGTCCTTCTCCTCTAAATACTCAGTTCTTTACTAAAATTCTCAAGTTCTCAATCCTTAAATTAAGTTTTATTAAAGGTTTTAATGTTGTGATCTTGATTTTGGCTTAAAATGCAAGATTTGGATTTAATTTTGAAGAAATTCGTATTGGATGATTGGGCTCTGTTTTGAGATGTCTTTTTGATGTATTTTGGATGTCTAAATGATGCGTGATTGGGGTTTAATCAATGCAATCCCGAATAGGTTAATTTTCCTAAGTTTTTACTTGTGAAAATGGTGGTTTTTGGGGTGATCTTAGTGTTTTGTTAATGCTGGAGGTATAAGGACGAGTTTGAGTTTATTTTGGATGTTAATTGATGTTTAATAATGGTTAGAAGTGATGGAGATTGGCTGGGTTAAGTCTTGGAAGTGTTTGGAGGTGATTTCGGTTGTGTTTGGTAGCCGAAATGTTGGATTTGCAAAGAGCAGCGAGTTTAGGTGTGTTGCTGGTGTTTTTAATGCATGATGATGCATTAATCCTCTGTTGTTATGTGCTTGAAACAGGGGAGAATGATCTGTGAGCAATAGAGATGGCGTTGAAGGTTTCAGATGCTTGGAAGGCTTGTTGGCTAGCGTAGTTTTGTGTATCAGTGAGTGAAGTTGGGGTTTTCAGCTTTAAAACCAATGTTTGAAGGTTTTTGGGAGCTTAGTTTAAGTCTAAACAACTTAGTTAAGCTCAAGAGTAAGTAAATGGAATTTCTCTCTTGGTTTGTGTTATGAATTGGTTTTTAAAGCACTTGTGATTGTTGAAAGCATATTTTAGCATGGTTTAATGCTGTTTTTGGAAGTCATGTGTTGAAGGATGCTCAAGGTAAGAGATCCTTGGTTTTGTACATTAGAAATGTGGAATTGATGCATAGTGTTGCATGTTGTTTAATGCTTCAAAATAGTGAAGTGATGATGGTAATTGGTGGTTTTGGCATTTTGGTTATGCTTGTAAAAATAATGGATTAATGTGGTAAAATGGTTATATTGGCAAGTGATGTAAGTGGTTCTTGGTTACTTTAATCGGATATAGTTAGCCGGCTATAGGATTGGGTGCATCGTGAATTGAGTCGCCTTGGATGTCGAGGGGGTTATAATTGTACCGTAAACTCCATCTAAGAATCCTAGCGATTGAGGAAATTGGTGTCACCACGATGGAGGATGGCTCTCGTGGGTGGGCTTGGTTAAGTGCCACCACAATGGAGGATGGCTCTCGTGGGTGAACCTTGTTAAAAGTCACAACGATGGAGGGTGGCTCTCGTGGGTGGACTTTGTTAAGCGTCACAACGGTGGAGGGTTGCTCCCGTGTGTGAGCTTGGTTAAGGTGATTACAATGGTTGTGGTAGCTTCCATGTGTAAGCCTTGTGATGTGTCCCGGCTCTCGCTAGTGTGTTATACAACTTTCGATGAGTAATGTTGAGGGGTTGTGTTTGTACCGTTAAACTCCATCACAGGTGTTGAGGGGGTTGTTATTGTACCGGTAAACTCCACCTTGTGTTGTTCGGAAGTGTGTATGGAGCGTGTGGGACAACGCTTGTAATCCGCGTATCCGATTGTGTCTTGTGTTATGATGGTTTGTAAATTATCACTTGGAAGCCAATATAATGTTCTTGGATGTAATGAAGCATGAGATGCTTGAAATGATGCAAGGTTGCATGGGAAGTGTGTGATGTTCTAAGAATGCATGTATTACTTGTTAACTTGTACAAGTGTTTATCTTATATTAAGAATGGTGCATATGTGCATGGGAATCTCTTTAGTGCATTGAAGTCTTGTGAAGGCTTGTTTTAAAAGGCATGTAATGCAAATGTTGATTTTGTGGTTCATGTATTGCATTTGTTTAATGCATGAGATAGATTGAAGGAGTAAGTGGTTTTCAAAGGTTTCTTGCTTTGAGATGATTTTCAAGAATGAGAAAAGTATAATGTGAAGTGGAAGTGTTTTCCAAGGAATTTGTATTTAACTTTGCATATGATGTTCATGCATGGAAAGGTTAAATTGATGGTTTTGCAAGGGTGTGCTTTGAAGTGAGTTACTTAGCTTTTCTAAGCTAAGGGTTGGTTTTCATGTTTGAGCAATGCATGATTTAAAGCATGTTGTTTAAAAAGGGGTTTTCAAACACTATTTTGGTTTATCGAAATGTGTTTACTTTTTAAAGAGGTTTTATGACTCGCTGCATTGATGGTGTTATGGTTTTGAGCATTCCTCACTAAGCATTATGTGCTTACGCTCCTTTTTGTCCATCAATGCAGATATTTGAAGTTGGGGCAGCAAGAAGCAAGGGATTCAAGGAGAGCTCCACTTGAGATGTATGTCTCGGTTAATAGCTATAGATAATAAAGGCAATGGGGGGAGAGTCTTTTATGTTGATGTTTAATGAGATTGTGTATGTTGAGCAAGTTCGGTTTATGATTTGAACTACGTGGTTTAACGCTTGCAACGTTTGAATCTTCTTATTCATAAGTCGTTGTGCTATGCTTCTTGTTTTAAAAGCATGTTTAAGTGTTGGATTTGTGGAAGGAATTGGTGCACCTAGGAGTTGTTTTGTGTCTAGATTTTAATGCAATTTGGTAGTTATGATGCTTGGCATGTTGTTGCTTTGTTGAGGATTGATTTGGAGCATGTTCGATGGGGTTTAGATGTGTTAAAACAGGCCTATCTGTTGTTTCTGGGCAGGGTGTTTCGAAACACCCTTGCCTGTTTCGAAACAGGTGCTTGATTTGGCCTGGGTGTTTCGAAACGGGTAGAGGTGTTTCGAAACACTTTGGCTACTACCAAGCCCCGTTCCTGAACGGGCTAACCCCGTTTCGAAACACTTGACCGTTGGGCACTTATTTGAATGGTTTTGAGGTTTGCAAGCTTTACGTTTTAGTCCTGATTTTTGTATGTGCAATTGCTTGAGTTCGAGATGTCCGTTTAAGATTAAATTTGGCAGAGATCAATGAAACATGACTAATTTCATAATGGTAACTTAAAAATTGGTAAAGTCTTCTTAATTTTCAGAATTTACAAATTGGTCCCTAAATTCGTATTTTGTGCAATTGGGTCCCTTATTGTTTTCCGATTGCTGTGATTTTTGAGTATGCTTATCTCAAGAGTATGCCTAGGTTTAATGTGCATCTATACAAGTTTTAAAAAGAAAAAAAAGGGTCGTTAATCAAGGTTGACTTTCGGGTTGACTTTGGTTTTCCCCGTGTAATCTTCGTAGTCCGGGTCAACTGTCTAGGCCGGGCTAAGGGGGTTACAGTTCTCCATTTATGACCGCAAGTGCACACTCTTGTTACATTATAGTATAAAAGATATCGTCTCCTACAGGGATTGGAATAGCTCCTATGAATGGTTTCTTACACAAAGATTTAGTAAATGCGTTATTAAATCTCATGATGTGCAAATACAAAAAAAAACACAAGTAAAGATAAAGATAGTAATGAGAGGAATGATAGGGAGAGATTGGGCGATAAGCTGGGTAAGACAAGTGCAGCTTAGTAGCTTGTAGACTGCATTGTAAAGCTTGAGTATCTTTTGCGCTGCCACAAATTGCTGCCTCGGCGGGTATGTTAGGCGGCAAACTATGACCCTGTTACGCGGCCGCAACAGGTTACTGCCACTGCAGGGGTGTGTACTGTCTTAGCAGGTGGAACGGAAAAAAGTCAAGGCGGCAAGTCTGGTAGACATTCAAAGTTCGGCAGGATAGTCGACAATGATCACTCTTATTTCTAGGTTAGGATGCTCGAGATTGCTTAACTTCTGGACTATTATGGAACCAAATTAGACAACTCGGTTGGTAATCCCTTTTAACCGCTGAAACTTGAGGACTAGTGTGGAACCAAGTTAGTCACGCCTTTGTGAGTTGTGTCCGTGCTTAACCCTTTCGAAAGCCTAGCACTTTCGTGCTTGACAAATGGATTTTCTCCTCAACTGACTGGTGTAGACAAATTGAACGAACAAGGAACATAGATTAAGCAAACTTAGAACTTTATTGAAAACAACTCAAAACTATACAATTGTTTCCTCATATTACTTTACATACTCGCGCCTAAACCTAGGAGAGTTGGGACGCGACCCCCAACACTCCAACTTATCTAGCTATCCCCTCATCTACACTCTCATCGGCAGATGCCATTGATTCCCTCACGACATGCCCTTATACCCTTACATACATTGGGTATGTATAGGGCTCATGACCTAAATTTGAGTCCTCTTTGAAGTAGGAGTTCTAAAAGTTAGTTACATTAAAATACAGACTCTTTTATACTTTAAATACAGACACTTTGGATGTTGCCTTCTTGCGCAAGTAAGGATAAGTACTCCTACTTATCGATCTTCAATCAGCTCTACCGGCCGCTACAGGCTTCAGGAAATTGGAAGACTGGGCTCATTGGGCTTAGGAAATTTCCCTCCTGAAATCGCGACACATCTTGGCTAAGTCGGTGTAACTCTTGCTCGGGTGGTTCTTGGTGGTAATGCTGCTTCGGTAGCGTCCTTGGTGGCATCTTGAGTTGCTTCAGTACAGCTCCTTTGCTTCCAGCTTTCTTGTCCGGTCCTGTCCTTTCCTCTCCTCTCCTAGCTATAGCACCTGAAAATATAAACTAAAGTAAAACAATAACTTTTCTCAACTAAATATGAAATATTCGATAGAAGTATGGTGTAAGAGAAGATATTGCTATAATGCATACAATACACCTAAATATGCCTAAATGAGTTTAAGAGCAGCAATAATAAGGGCGGGAATGTGTACAAAATATATAACTCATTGACACTCTACACACTCCCAAACTCGAACTATTTCTTGTCCTCAAGTAATGCAACCTAACAAGAAAATCTGGCCTTAGCACAAAGTTAATAGAAACAACAGCCTTCAACTTGATTTCATACCTCAAGGCTATGACACCTATTTAATGTTAGTGATAGTGAGTGGCATCAAATAACTTAGATTAATTTCTCTTAATGCCAGTGCAGTGTGTGCAGGTTTGTGTTCATGCGAAACATGATGAAGTTACCAATTAACAAAGTACGCCTAAAATAATTAAGTTACTAGAAGGGATACAAGTTGTTGCCTTGGCAGCACTGTTGGGCACTTTTATTCTCTTTTTCTGATCATGGCTTAAGGGCTTCATCTCATCACAACTATTCTTTGGGTTTGAAGCTAAGATAGGGGCACTGTATAAAACTCTGAACCCTTTGAATAGAGTCATCTCGTGAAGACTTTAAGTCACTCTTGCTAATTTGTCTATCACTTAGCTTAGATTCATAGACTTTGATAGCAGCGGACTGTCCTTGCTCATAATCCTTCCTAGAGCATGTTTCAGGCACCTCTAGGGTATTTATTCTTTCTGCCTAGAGCCTGTTTCGGGCACCTCTAGGGTTGTTTTTTCTTTGTTGTGCTGCCCTGTGCTGTCGTGGCGGAAAACCTGTATTCAATCAAGAAACTTTTATTAAGTAAGGTAGACAGTGTTAAACTTAGAAATTAAGAAAAAAATTCAGCATTTAACAGACAAGTGTAAAGATAATTGGCAAAAAGGAAAATTTTTCGAAGTATTTTTCATGCTCCTTCCCATAGTTAGGTTAAAAAATTTTAGAATGGTGCGAATATAAGTAATTGGCTAAGCTATCATAGGCACATGTTTTGAACTAAAGATTTCTATTTCATTAAGTGCCAGGGGTAGAATTTACATATGCGTCTAAATGTTGTGAACCTAAAACAATGAGGACTAATTCCCCCCAAACTCATGGTTGGCATTGTCCTTAATGCCTCTACAAAACAAAAAATAAAAACAAAACATAAAAAATTTAAATGATAAAGTAAAAATAGAAAAATAAAATAAAACATAAAAATTAAAAAGAAAAGGAAAAGAAAAAACGATGCTATAAACTAGGTAGTTCCCCTCTGTTTCTGCCGCGTCAGAGGAAGTTTCTGAGGAGGTAGGAAAGACAAGGTGGCACGTAGCGTATGGTTTTTCTGTTGGGCTCTTCTTCGAGCTACGCGATGGCTGAATGCGGCCGGGTGGCTTTTTTGGTTTGTCGTTCCGCTTCTCCACACTGGGGATCTGTTGCTGGCCGCTTTCTCTTTTTGGCTGCCTATGCCGGCTCGTCGTCAAGGGAGTTGGAAATTTCCAGGTCTGAGTAGCCGTTATCCTTGTCAACGGTTGTTTTGGCTACTGGGGAGGTAGTAGTTGTCTCCTCTCCCTTCTCTGATTCTGAGGAGGATGTGAGGTCATATGGCTGGATAAGGGTTGGGGAGGTTCTTCTCTTGGGGCGACGGTGCGGCCCCTCGCTGTCGCCGGCGACAAGTGCAACAGCGGGTCTTGGAGTGATGTGGACTGGTTTGGATACTGCTAGCTCCTTTGGAAAGGCGGGCAACTGTGGGCCGACTGTTGCATGTAAAATAGTCTATCACAATAGAGTGCAAGTGTACACGACGCAAGTAGTAAAGTGATACACAAAGTATCAGATGTCGAATCCACAGGGACTGGAAATAGCTTTATCCTCGAATTGTTGCACAAGAGAGAAAGAAGAGAGTTTAAAATGTTGGGAATTGATAATGAAGAATATAGAATATAAAATAACAGAGTTTTCAGGGTTAAGAAATAGGCCGGTATTGATTTGCTCGGTAGTGCATGTGTTGCACTGTATAGAATTTCATGTTCTATCGTCATCTCTATCGCGGCAGCACCTGCGGCAGAAGCAGTCTGTTGTTGTCGCGTCAGCGATCAAACAACTCTATACTTCAAGCTTGGCAAGAATCTCTGATGTGACTTGTCCTATCCCTAGGTCCAAGTTTTTCGATGATCATGACTTAGATGATACCTCCCGACGTAAATCGAAGGATGAACGCCGATGTTGTTGAATTCTTCCTTAGCCACTTAACCTCGTCCTATCCCTAGGTCCGAGATAGTTCAACCATAAACTGGAGAACCCGCACTTATTCCTTTCATATACTTAACTCTCTCGACATTAAGTAAATGAATAATCTCACAATGCTCTCCTGATACTATTGCAAGATGTTGAAAACCAGAATAAGCAAACTTGAAGTTTATTTTATTGAACAGAAAATTCCTAAAAATAGTACAATCCTTGCAACTACTTTATAGAATCAACCCTTAGCCCTAGGGGAAGTTTTGAACATGATGAGAAATGGGAAAACGACTAGGGTTTGGGGAATACGGCTAGAGAATTAGATGTCCTTCCCTAGGTTGAATTACATGCCTTTAAATAGGCTTTGGGTTCAAGTTTTCTAATAAGGTAAGAGTACAAGTTCAAACTAAAGTACAACTCTAATTAAGATTAAATCTTCAGAGTAGATGCTTTTAATTCGTCCTCTTTTCTTGCTTTGGGTTTCTTCCTTAAACTTTGGGCTTGGCCTTCATTCTGATCTAGGGCTCAAAAAAGTATAGGAGTGGCCCACGACAGACATGCTTAATTTCCTCTATATGTCGAGCTCCACTTCATTTTTCCCTTCACCATTGTTGTCGTCATTGGCTGCCATGACAGTGGCCACAGCATCATCCTTCTTCTTGATTCTAGTCTTGTGTTCCAGCTCTGCTTCTTCACTGTCCTGAGTCTGCCATAGCAGCTACCTGCAAAATCAGCCAAAATTAGTAGCAACTGTGCCATTTTATATAATTGTGATGTATATGTGAAATCTATCCTATATGCATTGGATTATGCTTGAATGTTGCATAAATATAAGTTAAATAAGGGGTAAAAAGTAGAAGTTTTGCAAACTCAACACACCCCCAAACTCAAGTTATTGCTTGTCCTCAAGCAATTATGACCTAACTAAAAAATAAATAATAAAAAAAACTTTTTGTTTGGCTTAAAACAGTGAACTTTTCCTTACCTAGCATTCATGCCCTTTCGTGAAAAACACCTGGTTGATATTTCTGGATTTATTCGGAACCTTGCTATAATTCTCGTGTAGTGTGTGCATGTTTTGTGAACAATTATATGCCTATACTCCCTTGGTTCACTAGAATACCTAAGCCACTCACTTGAATTTTTATGCCAGCTTTCATTTTCTTGGAGGCAATTCTTAGCCTCCTTTAGTTTTTCTTAGAGTAGGTTTTCTTTTCTTAATTTAAGTTTGACTAGAGCCTATTTCGGGAACCTCTAGCTAACTTCCTAGAGTCGGTTTTGGGTACCTCTAGGTGTATTGAGTATAACTTTTCTTAACTTTTTTTCCTAGAGCCAGTGTTAGGCACCTCTAGGGGAAACTCAAGTGTTTAAGCTTTTCCTATTCTACTTTACTAAGAGAAGTCTAGACAATATAAGAGTCACAAAGGGTGTTTTAAGATCAGAACTATAGTAATGCTCTAAATTGTTCCTAAAAATATCCTAAAGGCACTGCCATGACAAAGTTTGTCACGGCATGTAAGTTCAGTTCAAAGACTTAAGCCATTTTTTGACAAAAATAAAGTTAAATAAAAATTAACACTTAGACACAATTTTAAAACCTAAATGACACTTCATATTACTGGAGGGATGCCACCCACAAACTCGAGGGTTGCATTGCCCTTAATGCATGATGACAAAGATGAAAAAAATAAAAACAAAATACATCACAATAATAATAAAACAACAAGAAAACAAAATAAGATAGGAACTTAATTTCAGGAGTTGTCGTCGCTGCTGCCGCTACTAATCTGTAGCTGTCGGCGAGTAGTGACCTTCATTGTCGGTGCCGGTAGAGTGCTCGGAGAGGCGGATGCAGTTTTCTTCTTGGCTTCTCTTGGAGGCTTGATACGAGTGGGTGAGATCTTGGGTGGCTTTTCCAGCACTTGTACCTCATCTGATGAACTGCTACTGCTGCTGCGGGCAGACTTGCCCTGGCCGGAAGATTCTTCACTAATGTTGGGATTCTGCCTTTTCATAGGAGTGAACTCCTTGGAAAGGTTTCTCGCAACAAATGGCTCCCCGTCAGAGTCTTGCCAGATAGATGAAGAGGAGAACCCTGCGAAGTTGTCATCGTTGAGTTCTGGCAGCGGCTCCTTTCATTTCTCACCTCTGGCAGAGGCTGTAGCAGTGTGGCTGCCGCCCTCAACTGTCGCGGCCGGCGTTGGAGTGGATGCAGCAGATGGTGTTTTTGGTGTGGCAGCAGGAGTAGGAGTATGTGTAGGGGTAGGGACAGCAGAGTATTGCTCTGGGAAAGCAGGAAATTGTACATTTGCAAAATTTAAATTGTTTTGAATGAAATGTACCGTGGCTGCGTGAAGTCTCTGACGAAACTCATCAGACCAAGTTGTCGTTCCTCCATCTTTTTCAGTGTGGCCAAAATTTGAGTGGAGGAGTCTGCTGGTGTTGGGTGTTGCTGTTCTGCGACGGCAGGTTCTGGCTGAGTGGGCTCTGCTGGCTCCTCTACTGTGGCAGACGTGTTGAAAAAGTAGAGGGGTGTGGCTGCTTTCAGTTCCATTAGGCTGAAGATGTTGTGCTCCGTTCATCCCTTCCCTCGGGCTTTGAAATCTTTGGGGATTTCTGGAATGTTGTGGCCTCGACAGATCTCGGTGATAAGGTACGAGAAGGCAAGGGGTCCCGATGGTCGAAGGGCACACTCCAAAATTCCCTATCGTATATACCAGTTGTTGTGTGTAAAATAGTCTATCGCAATGGTAGTCCAAGTATACACGACGCAAGTAGTAAAGTGATACGAAGTATCGGATATCGTCTCCACAGGGATTGGGCTAATAGCTTCACCTTAATTCACTACACGAAAGTAAAGAAAATATTTGAGAAGTTGTCACGGAAATAATGAAGTAAACGTAAATAAAAGAGTAGAGATATCAGGATAGAGAGAATGGGCTGGTATTGAATTGCTCAGTAGTGCAGGTATTGCTAAGTCTCGGAACTTCAGTTCTGTCGTCGTCCCTGTCGCGGCAGCAGTCCGTTGCTTATCGCGGCAGCGAATACTCAACTCAGTACTTCAAGTTTGGCAAGAATCCCAGATATGCCTTGGCCTATCCCTAGGTCCAAGTCTGTCGATGATCACGTCTTTGATGATACCTCCCGGCGTGAATCGAAGGATGAACACCGATGTTGATGAATTCTTCTTTAGCCACTTAACATCGTCCTATCCCTAGGTCCGAGATAGTTCAACTATAAACTAGAGAACTTGCTCTTATTTCTTTCGTATACTTAACTCTCCCGATGCTAAGTAAATTGATAACCTAACAATGCTCTCCCGATGCTCTTGCAAGATATTAATAACCAAAATAAGAGAACTTGAAGTTTATTTTATTGAACTGAAAATTCCTAAAACAAAACAACCCTTGCAACTACTTTACAAAACAACCCGTGGCCCTAGGGGGAATTTAGAACATGTTGTGGGAAGGAAAACAGCTAGAGTTTTGGGAAGGAAGCTAGGTAATCGACTATATGCCTCCTAGGTCGAAATATATGCCCTTATATAGGCTTTGGGTTCAAGTTATCTAAAATAGCAAGAATACAACTTTAATTGAAAGTACAATTCTAAAAAAAGACTAAATCTTCAAGGAATCTACTTTCCAGCCGTCATCTTTCTTGCTTGGGATTTTCTCTCCTTGAACTTTGGGCTTGACATTCCTTTTGATCTGGGGCTTGGAAAAATATGGTGGTTTATCACGACAGACGGGCTGAATTTTCTCTATCTGTCGAGGTCCACTTTGCTTCTTCTCCTCAAAACTGCTGTCGTCTTCTGCTGTCACGGCGGCAACCTTGACAGCATCGTCCTCTTTAACTGCTCGTCCAGTTCCAACTCTTCTGCTTCACTGCCCAGCGCCTGCCCTTTCTATCTGCTAGAGCAGCAACATGAAAAAATAGCTATTTTTAGTAGAAACTGTGCCTTTTAATATATTTGTGATGTTTTGCTGTAAACTGACCTAAATGCAGTAACTAATGCTTGAATGCAGAAGAAATATGGGTTAAATATGGTGTAAATAATAGAACTTTTACACACTCAACACACCCCCAAACTCAAGTTTTTGCTCGCCCTCAAGCAACTAAGACCTAAAAGAAAAATGACATATTTTTGTTTTGGCTTTAAATAGTGAACTTTCCCTTACCTGTCATTCATTCCCTGTGACGGCAGCACCCTGTCGGATAATTTAGGATATGTCCGGAGTCTCACTATAGTCCTCGTGCAGTTTGTGCATGCTTGTGAACAGTTATATGTCGAGACTCTCTTAGTTTCACTAGAATATTATACTTTAGCTTGTTTAGAGTTTTTCTTACGAGACTCATTTTTTTTCTTTTACTAGAGCCAGAATCGGGCACCTCTAGTTATTTCCCTTTTTTCTATTTTTTCTCTCTTTTCTACTAGAGCCAGTATTTCAGGCACCTCTAGTTAACTATCTAGAGCCGGTGATAGGCACCTCTAGAAGTTTTTCTCTGGTTATCTGCCTAGAGCCAGTGGTAGGCACCTCTAGGTTTCCTGAGATTCTAGTCTCATTTTTACTCTAAGTGCTAAGCTTTCTATTCTAGTTTGGCTAAAAGAAGTCTAAGCAGTATAACAGTCACAATGGTGTTTAAGTTTTCAGAACTATAGAAAGGCTCTAAACTTCTCCTAAAGACTATCCTAAAGGCGCTGCCACGACAGAGCTGTCACGGCAGGTAAGTTCAGTTTACAATTTTCAGCCAAAGTTTTCAATATTTTCATTTTTTTTAAGAAAAATAAACTAAGTAAGGACACAAATTTTTAAACTAAGATGCACTCCATTAATGGAGGGTTGCCACCCCCAAACTCAAGGGTTGCATTGCCCTCAATGCAAATGACAGATAAAAACAAAAGATAAGGCAGTACATCACAAAATATATAGCAGGCAGCAAAGTATAAGATAAGAAACTTAAGTTTTAATCGCTGTCTTCGCTGCTGCTGCTGAGTCGGATCTGGCGGCGGGCTCTGGCTTTCGGAGCAGGCTGGGGTACGAGGGAGGCAGATGTGTTCTTGGCCTTGGCCTCCCTTGCTGGCTGGATTCTGGTTGGGGAGATGTGAGGTGGTTGCTCCACAACCTAAACTTTAAAGCCGCTGCTGCTGCTGTTGCTGTCACCACTATTGCTGTCGTCACCGCTGCTACTAGCTTTTGGCATGTTACCTTTGTCTGCCATCCGCTTTTGCCTCTTCATCGGTAAGAACTCTTTTGACAGATTCCTCTGGATCGAGGGTTCATTATCACTTGTGGCCCAAACAGAAGAGGAGGAGAACCCAGCAACAAATGCATCTAGATCCTCCGATGCCATACGACGTTTTGTGCCTCGGGCAGATGGTTCAGCATGGGTGTTGCCTGCTGCTGTCGGGGCAGGCGATGGCATTGAGGCGGCAGAAGGTGTTCGTGGGGTAGCAGCAGGTGTAGGAGTGTGGGCAAGAGTAGTGACAGTAAAGTAATGGGCAGGGAAAGTAAGGAAGGCAGTATCAGGGAAATTTAAAGAATTTTGAATAAAAGTTACCGTAGAGGCAACAAAGTCCCTGATGAAAGTCATTAAGCCCAGCTGTCGTTCTTCCAGCTTCTGAATGGTAGCTAATATCCAGGCAGAGGAGTTTGTCGGGGCAGCTGCTGCGGCAGCTGGTTCAGTGTGTTGCTGCTCTGTCGTTTCGTCTGTGGCGGCAGCGGGGTCGAATGATGATAGAGGGGTGGCGGCAGTCAGCTCCATAAGGCTGAGGATGTTCTTTTCAGTCCACCCTCTTCCTTCGACTATCAAATCAGTGTGCACTTCGGGGACATTATGGCCGCGGCAGAGCGAGGTGATGAGGTATGGAAGGTAGAGGGGACCCGTTGCTCTATGTGCACACTCCAAAATACTTTCTCGAATAAAGCTGCCCACATTAATGGGCCGTTCATGTAGAATAGAGTGTATCAACGCTAACCTTGGTTGGTCGATGGTGGTGTTGTGGGATGACGGCACGATCCTCTTATTTATGAAGGCATTCCACAACTTTGCCTCCGGCAGCAACTGGGTTCTCTTCACTGTCCTTGGATTCTTCCTGTTGGTGTTCCATTGAGTCCCGGCACTGGTCAATTCTGCCATGACAGCGTCGTAGGCAGTAGTGTCCAATGTATTCAGGAATTGCTGGTGGGCATCTTCATTGATACCGATATAGAAGCCATATAAGGTATTAATGTATTCAGCTTCAAATGGCACCTCCTTCCCTTGAACGAACACTATTGTCGATGTCCTGCTGCTGATGGCAGCATAGAACTCTCGAACTAGCGTGACATTCATTTGCTCCGGCTGCTCCGCAAAAGTTTGCCACTGTAAAGCTCTAATCTTCCGGGCTATGAATGGTTTGAGGCCCAGATTCTCCTCCGTCGGTGTGTAGATGAAGCCTCTCTCTTCCCACATGTCTCTGCTAGCAAAGGAACGTGGGGGAGTTGCTGTCGGTGAGGAAGTGGAGGTAGCATTGCGTCGGGTTTTCCTAGAAGACATATTTGTGTAAGGGTTGTGAAAAGCAAATGAAAGCAAATGAAAGCTAAAGAGGGAGAGCAAGTAAGAAAGGCAGAAGTGAGTGAGAATGAAAATGAAATGGGGTTATATAGAGAGAAACTTGCTGCCCGTTGAAACTGTAACGGCAGGCGCGAATAACGGGGCCAACTGTTGTATGTTAGCGTGTCTGACGCATCTGACACACGTTTCCGCGTCTGTGACGTGTTTCCTCGTATGTCGTGACAGTTGTATTTTCCGCGTCTGTCGCGGCAGCTGTAACGACAGGCTTCAATATTTGGGCTTTGTTGGGATGATGGATGGATGGTGGGCTGAGTTCACTTCTCCTGTTCTTCTTGACTCCTTTATTTCCTAAAAACAATAAAAACAAAAACATTATTCGAATAAAAGAAATCTTATTTCCTAATAAATAATAAATAATAAAAATAAAAATAAATAAAAATAAAAATCTTATTTCCTGATAGTGCTTGAGGCGCTGTCTGTTGACTTTGAATTGGTGCCCGTCTTTTATTGATCGGATTGTTATGGCACCATGGGGAAAACTTGTACGACTTGGAACGGGCCAGACCATCTAGATTTTAGCTTCCCTGGGAAGAGTTTTAGTCTAGAATTAAAGAGTAATACAAGCTGCCCTGGGCAGAACTGTCGTGGCAGCAACTTCTTGTCATACCACTTCTTAATTTTCTCCTTGTAGATTCTTGCATTGTCATAGGCCATTGTTCGAATTTCTTCAATTTCGTTCAGATCTAACAGCCTTTTCTGCCCTGCCCTGTCCAAGTCCATATTCATTGCCTTGATTGCCCAGTATGCTCTGTGCTCTATCTCAACAGGTAGATGACATGTTTGCCCATAAATCAATCGGTACAGAGACATTCCTAATGGAGTTTTAAAAGCTGTCCTATATGCCCATAACGCATCATTAAGAAGTAAAGACCAATCTTTCCTTGTTGGCTTAACCATCTTCTCAAGAATGTTCTTAACTTCCCTGTTGGATATTTTAGCTTGACCATTGGATTGTGGGTGATATGTTGTCGCTATCTTGTGCTTGACACCGTATTTCTTCAAGGCGGCAGTAATAACCTTGTTGTCAAAATGTCTCCCTTCATCACTGATAATAGCCTTAGGGATGCCAAACCAAGAAAGATATTTTTGTGTAAAAACCGTTGGACTGTCTTGGCATCATTCTTTTGGGTTGTGATAGCTTCGACCCACTTAGAGACATAATCTACTGCCAGGAGGATGTATCGATTCCCACATGAAGATGGAAAAGGTCCCATAAAATCAATCCCCCACACGTCGAAGATTTCGACTTCTAGAATGTTCTGCAGTGGCATCACGTTTCTCCTTGAGATGTTTCATGTCCTTTGCCACCTGTCACAGTTCTTGTAGAAGTGCATCTTTATACAGTGACGGCCAATAAAACCCTGACTGCAGCACCTTAGCAGCAGTTTTGTTGCCTCCTAAGTGACCTCCATACTGTGAAGCATGGCAGTGATGAAGTATGTCTTCTTGCTCTTCTTGTGGTACGCATCTCCTTATAACCTGATCTGCACATATTTTGAAAAGAAGAGGTTCGTCCCAATAATAATGCTTAGCATCATTTTGAAACCTTTTCCTGGCTTGATAATTAAGATCAGAAGGAATTATTCCGCTAACTAAGAAGTTAACGAAATCAGCATACCAGGGGAGTTCAGAAGACTTACCTGCCGCCATGGCTGTCGCGGCAGTGATTGCGGCAGCAAAGAGCTGCTCGTCTGGGAAGGTCTCTAGTATGTTTGTCTCATCTGTTGGTAGACTCTGTCCCTTCTCCAATCTCGACAAGTGATCTGCTACTTGATTTTCTGTCCCTTTTTTGTCCTTGATTTCAAGGTCGAATTCTTGCAATAGTAGGATCCACCGTATCAATCGAGGTTTAGCATCCTTCTTCGCGAACAAATACTTCAGGGCAGAATGGTCTGTGTGCACTATTACCTTCGTTCCAAGTATGTAAGAACGAAACTTGTCAATGGAGAATACCACAACTAATTCCAAATGTAACCCTCTTAACCCGGCCCAGACGGTTGAACCGAATTAAGAAGTTTACACGGGGAAAACCAAAGTCAACCCGAAAGTCAACCTTGATTAACGACCCTTTTTTTTCTTTTTAATCTTATCTAAATGCACATAATCCCTAGATAAGTTCATACAATCAGCATACTCAAAGATCAGCGCATTCGGAAAACATTCAGGGACTTAATTGCACAAACCACGAATTTAGGGACCAAAATGTAAATTCTGGAAATCATAAGGACTTAACCCATTTTTGTGTTACCATCATGAAATTAGTCATGTTTCATGCTTCTCTACCAAATTTCAACTCAAACGGACATCTCAAACTCACACAATTGCATAAACAAGATTCAGGACCAAAACGCAAAGATTTCAAAACATATAACCGTCAATTTCAGTGCCCAACGGTCGAGTGTTCCGAAACAGGGAGGACCTGTTCCGAAACACGGGACTGTTCCAAAACGAGTTCCGGAACAGGGCTCGACAGTAGCATTTTCGTTCCGGAACGGTTCCTCACGTTTCGAAACGCCTAGGCCATTTCAGGCCCCCGTTGCGAAACGGTAGCACCCGTTCTGATACGACCTGCCCAGATTGCAGAAACTTTGCTGGTTTATTACACAATAGACCCATCAAACATGCTCCAAAGGCAACCAAATCATACCAACAAGTCATTCAACACTCAGGGAACATAATTGCATCAAAATCTAGATACAAAACCACCCCTAGGTGCACCAACTCATTCAACACGTCCAACACTCAATCATGCTTTTAAAACAAGAAGCATAGCATAACTACTTAAGAATAAGAAGATTCAAACGTTGCAAGCGTTAAACTACATAGTTCAAAATCATAAACCAGACTTGTCCAACATACACAATCTCATTAAACATCAACATAAAAGATTCTCCCACCATTGCCTTTATTATCTATAGCTATTAACCGAGACATACATCTCAAGTGGAGCTCTTCTTGAATCCCTTGCTTCTCGCTGTCCCAACTTCAAATATCTGCATTGATGGACAAAAGGAGCGTAAGCACATAATGCTTAGTGAGGAATGCTCAAAACCAAAACACCATCAATGCAGCGAGTCATAAAACCTCTTTTAAAAGCCACACAATTCGATAAACCAAAGCAATGTTTGAAAACCCTTTTTAGCAACATGCTTTAAATCATGCATTGCTCAAACATGAAAACCAACCCTTAGCTTAAAAAAGCTAAGTAATTCACTTCAAAGCACAACCTTGCAAAACCATCAATTAAACCATTCCATGCATAAACATCATATGCAAAGTTAAATACAAGATCCTTGTAAAACACTTCCACTTCACAACATACTTTTCTCATATATTAAAAATCATTTCAAAGCAAGAAACCTTTAAAAACCACTTACTCATTCAATCTAACTCATGCATTAAACAAATGCAACATATGAACCACAAAATCAATATTTGCATTACATGCCTTTAAAAACAAGTCTTCACAAGACTTCAATGCACTAAAGAGATTTCATGCACACATGCACCATTCTCAATAGAAAATAAACACTTGTTCAAGCTAACAAGTAATACATGCATTCTTGGTACATTACACACTTTCCATGCAACCTTGCATCATTTCAAGCATCTCATGCCTCATTACATTCAAGAAGATTATATTGGCCTTCAAGTGATAATTCACAAACCATCAAAACAAAAGATACAATCGGATACGCGGATTACAAGCGTTGTCCCCACGCTTCATACACACTACCAATCTCAAGGTCCCCAAATGGAATTTAAACCACCATTATGACCTTACCATACACAAGGTCCTCAGATGGACTTTTAACCACCGTATGACCTTAACATTCACAAGGTCCTCAAATGGAATTTTAACCACCATTATGACCTTACCATCACCCATTGGTAGTTGTATAACATCACTAACGAGATCACGGGACATACAACACAAGATCCACACATGGACTTTACACGTGATCTTAACAAACACAAGGTCCTCAAATGGAATTTCAACCACCATTATGACCTTAACATACACAAGGTCCTCAAATGGAATTGTAACCACCATTATGACCTTAACACAAAACCCACCCATGGAATTTTAACCACCATGGTGTTCTTAACCATCTCGTTAGTGTACTTGGATGGAGTTACCGGTACAATCACAACCACTCCACATCCAAGGAGACTTTATTCACGGTGCACCCAATCCTATAGCCGGCTAACTATATCCGATTCAAGTAACCAAGAACCACTTACATCACTTGCCAACATAACCATTTTACCACATTATTCCATTGTTTTACAAGCATAACCAAAATGCCAAAACCACCAATTATCATCATCAATCCACTGTTTTTGAAGCATTAACACAAAGCCATTAAACAACATGCAACACTATGCATCAATTCCACAATTCCCATGTACAAAACCAAGGATCTCTTACCTTGAGCATCCTTCACACATGGCTTTCAAAACCAACATTAAACCATGCTAAAATATGCTTTCAAAACAGAATTTAAAACATGCAAGTCACATGCATAGCATCCAACAATCACAAGTGCTTTAAAAACCAATTCATAACACAAACCAAGAGAGAAATTCTATTTACTTACTCTTGAGCTTAGCTAAGTTGTTTAGACTTAAACTAAGCTCCCAAAACCTACAAACCTTTGTTTTAAAGCTGAAAACCCAACTTCACTCACCGATACACAAAACAAGGCTAGCCAACAAGCCTTCCAAGCATCCGAAACCTTCAACGCCACCTCTATTGCTCACGGATCATTCCCCCCTGTTTCAAGCACATAACAACAGAGGATTAATGCATCATAATGCATTAAAAACACCAGCAACACATCTAAACTCGCTGCTCTTTGCAAATCCAACATTTCGGCTACCAAACACAACCGAAAACACCTCCAAACACTTCCAAAACATAACCCAGCCAAGATCCATCACTTCTAACTACTTTTAAATATCAATTAACATCCAAAATGATCTCAAACACGTCCTTATACCTCCAGCATTAACAAACACCAAGATCACCCCAAAAACCACCATTTTCACAAGTAAAAACTTAGGAAAATCAACCTATCCGGGATTGCATTGATTAAACCTCAATTTTTCATCAATTATACATTCATTTTACATCAAAATGACATCTCAAAACAATGCCCAATCAGATCATACGAATTTCATCAAAATTAAAGCAAATCTTGCATTTTAAAGCCAAGATCAAGAACACAATTGTAAAAACTTTAACAAAACACAAATCAAGGATTGAGAACTTGGGAATTTCAGTAAAGAACTGAGAATTTAGAGGAGAAGGACGTTCATACCTCTAAACTTGAGTTTCTCCCTTTTTGGAACCACAATTCTTGAAAATCCAATAAGCAAATGCTAAGGTTTTGATGTAGAGATGATTAGAGATCAAATGAAGGTTGAAATCTAATCTTTAGTTGTCAAAATCAGAGGAAATTTTGCTGGAGAAGTGTGTTTGGGTTGAGAGAAAAGTTGAGAGAAAAGAAAATGGAAGATTTGAGAGAAAAGTTAGTTATGGCCAAAAATATCTTTCCCTCCATTTTCCCTTCTTTTAAAATCATTAATCAATTGATAAATATTCAGAAAAATCTGGAGAAACTCTTTTTGGGTAAATAGCTCCTTAAAGATTCAACGTTTCAATCCTTTTTAAAACAGTCACCCAGTTTTCAAAAATTACATTTTCGTCACTAACCCAAAATGTCACTCTTCCAAACCTCATTTTGTAAAATTGATTTCACCTTTCTCTTATATATAATAAAAGAGGATTTTAAGACATTTTTCCATATTTTTAATGCAACCCGAACTAGGCTTTCCTAAAAATCAACTTTTATATTCGAACCCACTCTGACCGACCCGGTCCAAACCCAAAACTTCTAAGCCCAAAATTGGGGTGTTACAATATGACATGAAATAACTTGTCTCTCTGCTGCCCAAGTGCTGCCCCGGCAGCATAGTCACTAGCATCACACATAATCTCGAATGGCTGTGTCTAGTCTGGTGGCTGTACTATTGGGGCTGTTACCAGTTTTTCCTTCAGAACCTTGAATGCTTCAGTACATTCATCGTTAAAGTCAAAGGGTCGGTTCTGCTCTAAAAGATGACATAGAGGCTTGGTAATTTTTGAGAAATTTGCAATGAATCTCCGATAAAAACCAGCATGTCCCAAGAAACTTCTAATACCCTTGACTGTGGTCGGCGGAGGCAGCTTTTCAATCACTTCTATCTTGGCTCTGTCGACTTCTATGCCACGACAGCTAATCTTATGGCCAAGGACTATCCCTTCATCCACCATAAAGTGACATTTTTCCCAATTTAAGACCAGGTTTGCTTTTTCACATCTTTCAAGTACCTTTTGTAGATTGCCTAGGAAGCTCTCAAAATCGTCCCCAAAGACTGAAAAATCATCCATAAAAATTTCAAGGAAGTCCTCCACCATATCGGAGAATATGGCCATCATGCACCGTTGGAAGGTGACGGGTGCATTGCATAATCCAAACGGCATTCTCCTAAAAGCATACGTTCCGTAAGGGCATGTGAAGGTCGTCTTTTCTTGATCTTCCGGTGCAATAGCTATTTGATTATAACCTGAATAACCATCAAGAAAACAATAGTAAGGTTTACCCGCTAATCTATCAAGCATTTGATCAATAAAGGGTAAAGGGAAGTGGTCCTTTCGGGTAGCTATGTTAAGCTTCCAATAGTCCATACAAACCCTCCAACTGGTCACAGTCCTGGTTGGGATTAACTCATTGTTTTCATTGGTCACTACGGTCATTCCTCCTTTCTTGGGAACGCATTGCACCGGGCTGACCCATTTGCTGACGGAGATGGCGTAAATTATCCTAGCATCTAACCATTTTATTATCTCTTTACGTACCACCTCTTTCATCGCATGGTTTAGCCGCCTTTGAGCATCTATAGTCGGCTAATGATCTTCCTCTAAAAGGATTTTATGCATACATAACGTCGGACTAATGCCTTGAATATCAGCTATCGTCCATCCATTTGCCTTTTGTGCTGTCGCAGCATCCCTATTAACTGTTGTTCCTGTTCCTGCATTAACTTGGAAGAGATGATTACGAGCAACGTATCATTTGAACCAAGAAAAGCATATTTTAGTTGCCCTGGCAGGGGCTTCAGTTCTAAGATAGGGGGCTCAACAGTAGATGGCTTTTGGATTGCATGGTTATCCGAAGTATAATTTAAAGGTTCGAATAACTTACCTGGACGATCGCCTATCCAGATTACCTCCTCATGATCTTCAGTATCAGATATATCGGATTCAGAGGAGTTGCTGTCGTCAGTGCTGTCGTGAATGTCCTGTAAGTGGCTGCCGAGGCAGTGACAAATTTTTATGTCGTGACAGCCTGACCTGATGCAGGGTTGATCAAGGGTATCTTCAGTGATAGCCTTGCATTCCTCGTCTGCATCAACATGCTTCATAGCTTGGAGAACATTCAACTTAATCTCTTGGTCGTTCACTCTCATGGTGAGTTCTCATTATTCCACATCAATCAGTGATCTTCCCGTGGCTATAAAGGGTCGCCCCAGGATGATTGGTACAGTTTCATCTGCTTCACAATCTAAAACAAGAAAGTCAGCAGGAAAAATAAATTTATCCACTCTTACCAGAATATCTTCAATTTTTCCTTCCGGATGAACGTAAGAGCGGTCTGCCAGCTGTAGAATTACTGTCGTGGGCCGAGCTTTTCCAATACCTAATTTCTGAAGAAAAAAAAAGATTTTGGCATTAAATTAATACTAGCACCAAGATCACAAAGTGCCTTACCCACATATTTATCTCCGATTACACAAGGTATGATGAAGCTCCCTGGATCTTTCTTTTTCTGGGGTGGCTGCCTATGAAGAATACTCATGCATCCTTCTGTCATCTTAACCGTTTCTTATTCCCCAAGTTTAAATTTCTTTGACATGACATCCTAGAGAAATTTGACGTAACCGGGCATCTCCCTAACGGCATCCAACAGCAGAATGTTAATATGAACCTGCTTAAAAATATCATAAATCTTTTTGAGCTGAGATTCTTGCTTCACTTGCTGTAACCGTTGAGGAAAAGGGGGTGGGGGACGATAATCAGCAATACGTCCTTCCCACTGCATATGAATCTGAGGAGATTTGGGTTCATCATTTTTCTCCTCTGTCGCTTCTGCTGTCGTGACGGGCTCATCGGTAGCAGCCTGTTTGTTACCTGTTGGGGCAGCTTCCTCGGCAGGTTTCTCTAAGGCTGGTTTTTTCGCTGTTTCAGCTTCCTTCTCCGGCCCTGGTAGTTTCTTCCCACTCCTAGTAGTAATGGCCTTACATTGCTCATGTTTGGGCTGCCTAGCGTTTTCAGAATTTCTAGGGAATCCTCCAGTCTGCCTAGGCATGATATGCTGAGAAACCTGACCCATATGTGTCTCCAAAGATTTCAGAGTAGCTTCATGATTTGTCATCTGCATCTCTGTTTTATCCATGAATGTCTCTGTTTTCTTAACAAACTGATTCATGTTCTCTATATAAGTACATGTCTGAGACATAAAAGTAGCCAGAGTCTGTTCCAGTATATTGTTAGTGGCAGCTGGTGGCTGTTGCTGCTGCTGCGGTTATTGTTGCTGTCGCGTCAGCAATCTAGGTCCTCCATGATTCTGATTATTGTGTGGTTGAGGATTCAAGGCATTATTAGGATTACTCCAAGAGAACTTGGGATCCTTTCTCCAGTTGGGATTGTAGTTGTTGGAGTTGTACTTCGGCTTATAGTTTCCAACATACTTTCCCTCTTCTAACTGTATAGGACATTCAATCGAACTATGATTTCCCTCACAGATTTCACATACCTTCTCAACAGCAAATCCATGTTGTCTATCATCGTTCAAGAGCTTTTTCATTGCCTTAGTAAGGAATGCCACCTGTGATTTCATCGTGCTGTCGGCCTCATAATCCTTAACAGCTAGTACCCGTTTACCCCCTCTTCTTGCTGTCGGAAACTGCTCCTCATTCTTAGACATATTTTCAATACTTGCATTGCCTCGTCTGGGTATTAGTCCAATAATAGTCCGTTTGCTGCTGAATCAATTCGAATACGAGTTTGTAAGTTGGCAGCATTATAAAACTTAGTTACCTAATTCCAGACGGGGAATCCATGCATTGGGCAGTTCCGCAAAAGAGTGGTAAATCTGTCCCAGGCCTCGTGCATTGGCTCGTCATCTTCCTTTTGAAAAGTATCAATTTCATTACGTAATCGTTCAGATAAATGTGAAGGATTAAAATGAGATAAAAATTCACGAGACAAATCTGCCCAAGTTATAATTGAACCCGGCGTAAGTTTACTCCACCAAGTCTTTGCTCTGTCCCTCAATGAATGGGGAAATAACCGAAGCCTCGGTATCTCCGGATTAACTCCTGGCAGTCTAAACGAACCACAGATCTCCTGGAAAGTTTTGAGATACTCCTTAGCATCCTCTATAACAGCACCACTGAATTGAGCGGCATTGTTGATCATGCTAAACATAACAGGTTTCAGTTCGAAGTTGTCAACATCTATGTCTGGTAGCGTGGCTTCCAGTTCTACATGATTGTTCAACATGTAGTCACGACGGGACCGTCGTCCGGCAGAGGCAGAAGGGTTGCCGACAGGCGGTATAATATCTCCAACAGGCGGGTCGTTTCCTTGGTGAGCCATTGTCTCTAACTGTTCCTCAAGGTACTTATTCCTGGCTAGGATGTGACGAAGTCGGTTCTTGAGATTAAATGAACGTTCGATTTCTGGATCTAATGGATACTCAGGATCTTCACCTCGTTTCGATCTGCGCATAAACAAGGAACCTTGTGAAACGCAAGAGTTGAAAACACCAAAGAAAAACAGAAAAATAAAAATAAAAACAAAAACAAAAAGTGCAGTAAAAGAAAAGGTAGAGTTATGTTTCCAATCCCCGACAACGACGCCAAAAACTTGTTGCGTGTAAAATAGTCTATCGCAATGGTAGTGCAAGTATACACGACGCAAGTAGTAAAGTGATATGAAGTATCGGATATCGTCTCCACAGGGATTAGGCTAATAGCTTCACCTTAATTCACTGCACGAAAGTAAAGAAAATACTTGAGAAGTTGTCACGGAAATAATGAAGTAAACGTAAATAAAAGAGTAGAGATATCAGGATAGAGAGAATGGGCTGGTATTGAATTTCTCAGTAGTGCAGGTATTGCTAAGTCTCGGAACTCCATTTCTGTCGTCGTCCCTGTCACGGCAGCACCTGTCGCGGCAGCAGTCCGTTGCTTATCGCGGTTGCGAATACTCAACTCAATACTTCAAGTTTGGCAAGAATCCCAGATATGCCTTGGCCTATCCCTAGGTCCAAGTCTGTCGATGATCACGTCTTTGATGATACCTCCCGACGTGAATCGAAGGATGAACACCGATGTTGATGATTTCTTCTTTAGCCACTTAACCTCTTCCTATCCCTAGGTCCGAGATAGTTCAACTATAAACTAGAAAACTTGCTCTTATTTCTTTCGTATACTTAACTCTCCCGATGCTAAGTAAATTGATAACCTCAGAATGCTCTCCCGATGCTCTTGCAAGATATTAATAACCAAAATAAGAGAACTTGAAGTTTATTTTATTGAAGTGAAAATTCCTAAAACAAAACAACCCTTGCAACTACTTTACAAAACAACTCGTGGCCCTAGGGGGAATTTAGAACATGTTGTGGGAAGGAAAACAGCTAGAGTTTTGGGAAGGAAGCTAGGTAATCGGCTATATGCCTCCTAGGTTGAAATATATGCCCTTATATAGGCTTTGGGTTCAAGTTATCTAAAATAGCAAGAATACAACTTTAATTGAAAGTACAATTCTAATAAAGACTAAATCTTCAAGGAATCTACTTTCCAGCCGTCATCTTTCTTGCTTAGGATTTTCTCTCCTTGAACTTTGGGCTTGACATTCCTTTCGATATGGGGCTTGGAAAATATGGTGGTTTCTCACGACAGACGGGCTGAATTTTCTCTATCTGTCGAGGTCCACTTTGCTTCTTCTCCTCAAAACTGTTGTCGTCCTCTGCTGTCACCACGGCAACCTTGATAGCATCGTCCTCTTTGACTGCTCGTCCAGTTCCAGCTCTTCTGCTTCACTGCCCAGCGCCTGCCCTTTCCGTCTGCTACAGCAGCAACGTGAAAAAACAACTATTTTTAGTAGAAACTATGCCTTTTAATATATTTGTGATGTTTTGCTGTAAACTGACCTAAATGCAGTAACTAATGCTTGAATGCAGCATAAATGTGGGTTAAATAGGGTGTAAATAATAGAACTTTTACAGACTCAACACCAGCCGACATTTATGGGTCTCTCATTTAAGATTGAATGAACGAGAGCCAACCTGGGTTTGTCAACCGTGCTGTTATGGGAAGAAGGCATTATCCTCTTCTTGACGAAGTGGTTCCATAGTTTGGCCTCGGGAGTAAGTTGAGTGCCTTTCACCGATGCTTGGGGTCGGTATTTCACTCTGTCCCCTCCTCCGTTACCTCTACCGTCACAGCATCGTAGTCTACCGGCGACAGATTCTCGACGATCCTCTTGTGTCTGTTCTCCCTTTTGCTGACATATATGCCATAGAGGGTGTTGATGTAACCAGGCTCGAAAGTAACTTCTTTACCTCGCACTGTCACAGTCTTCGTATCCTTTCTGTCGACGGCAACGTAAAATTGTCGGACCAACGTGACATTCATCTCCTCTGGCTGGGCAGCAAACATCTTCCATTTGAGGGCCTTGATTTTTCGTACAATGAAAGGTTCGAGCCTGAGGTCTTCCGTGCATTTGGTGTAAAGAAACCCTCTTTCTTCCCACATCTCCCTCTTTTGGAAGGAGCGATAATATCTGTCGACAGAGTCGGTTGTGGCAAAGCGGTTAGGGATGGCACTGTGGCTGGGTGTGATGGCTACTATGGAAGAGCTGGATGCAGCACTTCGACGTGTTTGTCTGGTAGTCATAGTTGCAAGGCTGTGGAAGATAAAAGAAATTTGAGATCTAGAGAGAAAGCAAGTTAAGAGAGTAAAATTGAGGTGAAAAAAATGAATAGTGAATGGAGTTTATAAAGATGAATGGGTTTCTGCCCGTTGGAGCTGTAACGGCAGGCGCAAATAACAGCGCCAGCTATCACGCTGTTTCTGACGCATCTGTCACGCGTTTCCGTGTCTGATGTGCGTCTGTTTTGTGTTTGTGTGTCTATTGCGACATCGTGATGACATGCAATATTTTCCGCGTCAATCGCGACAGCTGTTGAGTGGCTGTAACGACAGACTTCTCCGTTAGGCTTTTTGGGCTGCTGTTGAGATAGTGGGTTGTTTCACTTCTTCTCCTCTCCTTGTTTCCCTTATTTCCTAAAAATAATTAAAATAAAACCTTAGTTCCTAAAAATAAAATAATTCATAATTTCTAATAAATAAATAAAATACATAAATAATAAAAGTAAAAAAAATTAAGTTAAATTAGGGATACCTTGAGGGGCATCTTCTAAAGTAACCACTTCCTGCATCCTTGGGGCTTTAGTCCCCTGATAATGCTTTAGTCTGTGTCTGTTGACCTTAAATTGGTACCCGTCCTTTAAGGATTTGATCGTGATGGCACCATGAGGAAAAACCTGCACAACTTGGAATGGGCCGGACCATCTAGATTTAAGCTTTCCTGGGAAAAGTTTCAACCTAGAGTTAAACAACAACACAAGCTGCCCTGGGCAGAACTGTCGTGGCAACAACTTCTTATCATGCCACATCTTGGTCTTGTCCTTGTAAATTCTTGCATTATCGTATGCCATTGCTCGAATTTCATCAATTTCGTTCAAGTCAAGTAGCCTCTCCTGTCCTGCCTTATCTAAGTCCATGTTCACTACCTTGATAGCCCAGTAAGCTCTGTGCTCTATCTCGACAGGTAAATGGCATGTCTTTCCATATATAAGCCTGTAGGGTGACATTCCCAATGGTGTCTTAAATGCTGTTCTATAGGCCCATAGTCCGTCATTGAGGTGTAAAGACCAATCTTTACGAGTAGGTTTAACCATCTTCTTAAGAATGTTTTTTAATTCCCGGTTGGATATTTTGGCCTGTCCATTGGTTTGAGGGTGATATGTTGTTGCGATCCGGTGCTTTATGCCGTATTTTCTTAAGGTAGCAACGATTACCCTATTGTCGAAATGTCTCCCTTCATCACTAATGATCGCCTTAGGTATGCCAAACCTGGAGAAAATGTGTTTGTGTAGAAATCTCTGAACAGTCTTGGCATCATTTTTCTGTGTGGCAATCGCTTCAACCCATTTGGATACATAGTCCACTGCCTGTAGGATATATAGATTCCCACATGAAGCTGGGAATGGTCCCATGAAATCAATCCCCCATACATCGAAGATCTCGACTTCTAAAATGTTTTGCAGTGGCATCTCATGTCTTCTTGAGATGTTCCCAGTCCGTTGGCACTTGTCACAGCTTTTGTAGAATGCTTGGGCATCCATGAACAGTGAGGGCCAATAAAAACCATATTGCAAAACCTTGGTAGTCGTTTTGTTTCCTCCTAAGTGTCCTCCATATGGGGAAGCATGGCAGTGGTGAAGCACAGCTTCCTACTCATCATGTGGTACACATCTCCTGATAACTTGACCTGCACAATGTTTGAAAAGAAGAGGTTCGTCCCAATAATAATGTTTTGCACTATTTTTGAACCTCTTCCTTGCTTGGTAATTTAGTTCAGGAGGGAGTATTCCGCTAAAATGTAATTAACAAAATCAGCATACCATGGAAGTTCAGAAAACTTACATGCTGCCATGGCTGTTGCGGCAGTGCTTGTGGCAGCAAACAACTGCTCGTCAGGGAAAGTCTCCAGTATGTGGGTCTTGTCTGTCGGTAAACTATTTCCCATCTCTAATCTTGACAAGTGGTCTGCAACTTGGTTCTCTGTCCCATTTTTATCCTTGATTTCAATGTCGAACTCTTGCAGCAGCAGAATCCAACGTATGAGTCTAGGTTTTGCATCTTTTTTAGCGAACATATACTTCAGTGGTGAATGGTCTGTATGGACCACCACCTTCGTCCCAAGTATGTACGAACGAAACTTGTCAATCGAGAACACCACTGCTAACAGTTCCTTTTCTATTATGGTGTAATTCACTTGAGCATCGTTTAGTGTTTTGATGGCGTAATAAATTACGTGGAACATCTTGTCCTTCCTCTGCCCAAGTGTTGCTCCTATAGTGTAGTCACTGGCATCACACATAATTTCAAATGGCAAACTCCAGTCTGGTGGCTATACAATCGGGGCTGTTACCAGCTTTTCTTTCAAGATTCTGAATGCCTCAGTACATTCAGTATTGAAGTCAAAGGGACGATTCTATTCTAATAGGTGGCATAAAGGCTTGGTGATCTTCGAAAATTTTGCAATAAACCTTCGATAAAACCCAGCATGCCCTTAGAAACTCCGAATTCCCTTCACTGTGGTGGGTGGCGGCAGTTTTTCAATCACTTCTATCTTTTTTTTGTCGACCTCTATGTCGCGGCAGCTTACCTTGTGACCTAGGACAATCCCTTCATCCACCATGAAGTGACATTTTTCCCAGTTTAATACCAAGTTCGCTTTCTCGCATCTTTCGAGTACCTTCTGTAGGTTTCTTAAACAACATTCAAAACTGTCTCCAAAGACGAAAAAAATCATCCATGAATATTTCCAGGAAGTCCTCCACCATGTCAGATAATATCGCCATCATACACCTCTAGAATGTTGATGGTGCATTACAGAGTCCAAATGGCATTCTCCAAAAAGCATAAGTGTCGTATGGGCAAGTGAAGGTCGTTTTCTCTTGATCCTCAGGTGCAATAGCTATCTGGTTATAACCTGAGTAACCATCAAGAAAACAATAATAAGGTTTCCCCACTAATCTATCATGCATTTGATCAATAAAAGGTAGGGGAAAATGGTCTTTCCGGGTAGCTTTGTTAAGCTTCTAGTAATCCATACTAACCCTCGAACTGGTCATTATCCTGTTTGGGATTAATTCGTTCTCTTCATTGGTCACCACGGTTATTCCTCCCTTTTTAGGAACACACTACACCGGGCTTACCCACTTACTATCCGAGATGGCATAAATTATCCCAACTTCCAGCCATTTGAAAATTTCTTTTCTAACCACTTCTCACATAGCGTCGTTCAAGTGTCTTTGAGCATCAATTGTCGGCTTATGATCATCCTCTAGGAGAATTTTGTGTATACATAGTGCCGGACTAATGCCTTGGATGTCAGCTATCGTCCATCCAATAGCCTTTTTATGCTCTTGCATCCCTATCAGCTGTTGTTCCTGTTTCTGCATTAACTTGGAAGAGATGATTACGAGCAACGTATCATTTAAACCAAGAAAAACGTATTTAAGTTGCCCTGGCATGGGCTTAAGGTCTAAAATAGGTGGTTCTACAGTTGAAGGCTTTTGGATTATGTGTTCATTCGAGGTATAGTTTAGGGGATCGAATAACTTACCTAGACGATTTCCTATCCAGTTTACATCCTCATGACCTTCAGTGTCAGATGTGTCTGAATCGGAGGAGTTGATGTCGTCGTTGCTGCCGTGACAGTCTTCCAGATGGCTGCTGTGGCAGTGACAAAATTTAATGTCATGGCAGCTCGACCTGATGCAAGGTTGGTCAAGGATTACTTCAGTGATGACCTTGCATTCTTCTTCTACATCAACATGTTTAATTGCCTAGAGAACATTGAGCTTGATCTCTTGATCATTTACTCTCATTGTAAGTTCTCCCTTCTCTACATCAATCAGTGATCTGCCTGTTGCTAGAAAGGGTCGCCCCAGGATGATTGGTGCGTTCTCATCTGCTTCACAATCTAAAACAAGAAAGTCAGTAGGAAAAATAAACTTATCCACTCTTAGCAGAATATCTTCGATCTTCCCTTCTGGTTGTACGTAACAGCGGTCTGGCAGTTGCAACATAACTGTCGTGGGTCGTGCTCGTCCAATACCTATTTTCTGAAACACAGATTTTGGCATTAAATTAATACTAGCACCTAGATCACAAAGTGTCTTACCCACGAATTTGTCACCAATTATGCACGGTATGATGAAACTCCCAGGGTCCTTCTTTTTCTAGGGTGGATGCCTGTGCAGAATAGTCATGCATCCCTCTGTCATTTTTACCGTTTCAAATTCCCCAAGTCTAGATCTTTTTGACATAGCATCATTGAGAAATTTTGTATAACCGGGCATCTGCTTGATGGCCTCTAACAACAGTATATTAAGGTGAATCTGCTTAAAAATATCATAGATCTTTTTGAGCTGGCACTCCTGTTTCTGCTTTCGTAACCGCTGTGGGAAAGAAGGTGGAGGACGGTAATCTTTCAGGCGTCCTTCCCATGGTATCCGGATCTGAGGAGGCTTAGGGTCTTCAGCATCCTTGTCTTTCTCCTTTGTCCCTTCTACTGTCGTGATAGGTATGGCGGCAGCAGGTTTCTCCTCTTCTGCCGGGGCAGTGTTCGCGACGAATATTTCTAGGGCTGGTTTGTCAATCGATACAGTTTTCGTCTCCGGCTCTTGTAGTTGTTTCCCACTCCTAGTTGTAATGACTTTGCACTGCTCATGTGTGGGTTGTCTAGCGACCTTAGTATCGCTAGGGAATCCTTCGTTCTACCCTAGCTTAATAAGCTGGGAAACTGACCCATCTGTGTCTCTAGTGATTTCAGCGTAGCTTCATGGTTAGTCATTCTCTCATCTCTATTTTATCCATGAACAACTCAGTCTTTTTGACGAAGTGATCAATGTTTGCCATTAAGCTCTTGTCTGGGATATAAATGTGGCCAGTATCTGCTCAAGTATACTAGGTGCGGCTGCCGGCTGCTGTTGCGGTTGCTGCCGTGTCAGAATTCTGGGTGCTCCCTGATTTTGAGTGTTCTGCACTTGATGATTCAGTGCGTTGTTTGGGTTACTCCAGGAGAACTTGGGATCTTTCCTCCAGTTGGGATTGTAATTGTTGGGATTGTAATTTCTCGGTTTGTTATAGTTTCCAACATACATCCCTTCTGTTGCATGTAAAAGTGTCTATCGCAATGTAGTGCAAGTGTACACGACGCAAGTAGTAATATGATACGTAAGTATTGGATATCGTCTCCACGGGTACTGGGCTAATAGCTTCACCTAAGATTGTTGCACAAGAGAGAAAAGGAATAGTTAAATTGTTGTCACGAGATAATAAAGAATACTGAAATAAAAGAGTATTGAAATCAAGATAGAGAGAATGGGCCGGTATTGAATTGCTGAGTAGTGTAGGTGTTGCAAAGTCTAGGAATCTATGTTCTGTCGTTGTGCCTGTCGCGGCAGCACCTGTCGCAGCAGCGGTCTGTTGTTAGTCGCGGCAGCGATCACACAACTCTGTACTTCAAGCTTGGTAAGAATCCTTGATGTGCCTTGGCATATCCCTACATCCAAGTCTGTCAATGAACACGTCTTTGATAATACCTCCCGACGTGAATCGAAGGATGAACACCGATGTTGTTGAATTCTTCCTTAGCCACTTAACCTCGTCCTATCCCTAGGTCCGAGATAGTTCAACTATAAACTGGAGAACTCGTACTTATTCCTTTCATATACTTAACTCTCCCGATATTAAGTAAATAGATAATCTCACAATGCTTTGCCGATATTCTTGCAAGATGTTGGATACCAGAATAAGCAAACTTGAAGTCTATTTTATTGAACAGAAAAATTCCTAAAACAAAGGCAATCCTTGCAACTACTTTACAAATCAACCAATAGCCCTAGGGTAAGTTTAGAACATGATGAGAAGGGGAAAGCGCTGGTGTTTTGGGAAGAAGGCTAGAGAATAAGATGATATCCCCCCCTAGGTCGAATTACATGCCTTTATATAGGCCTTGGGTTCAAGTTTTCTAATATGGCAAGAATACAAGTTTAAACTAAAGTACAACTCTATTAAAGACTAAATCTTCAGAGCATATATCTTTAATTCGTCCTTCCTTCTTGCTTGGAGTTTCTTCCTTGAACCTTGGGCCCTGTCTTCACTCTAATCTAGGGCTTGGAAAAATATATGGGTGCTCCACGGCAGACCGGCTTAATTTTCTCTTTCTGTCGAGGACCACTTTGCTTCTTCTCTTCACCATTGTTGTCTTTCTTGGCTGCCACGGCAGCGGCCCTGGCAGCATCGTCCTCCTCGTCTGCATATCCAGTTCCAGCTCTGCTTCTTTATTGCCCAGCATCTGTTTCTCCGCTGCCCTCCATCTGCTACAGCAGCTACCTGCAAAATCAACCAATTTCAGTAGAAACTGTGCCTTTTGATATATTTGTGATATATAAATGAAATCTAACCTAAATGTAATGAATTATGCAACAAAAATATGGGTTAAATAGGGAGTAAATTATAGATCTTTTACAAACTCAACACACCCTCAAACTCAAGTTTTTGCTTGCCCTCAAGCAATTTAGACCTAAAAGAAAACGATATATATTTTTTTGTTTGGCTTAAAACAATGAACTTTTTGTTACCTACCAATCATTCCCTATTGTGAGCAGCACCTTGTTGGATAATTCAGTATTTTTCCGGAACCTTGCTATAATTCTCGTTTAGCGTGTGCATGCTTGTGAACAATTATATACCAAGACTCCTTTAGTTTTACTAGAATAGTGAAGCTTCTAACTTGAATTTTTATGCCAATTTTCTTCTTTTTGGAGGCAATTCTTAGGCTCCTTTAGTTTTTATGCAGACTCGATTCTATTTTCTCAAGCTTAAGTTTGACTAGAGCCTGTTTCGGGCACCTCTAGCTAACTTCCTAGAGCCGGTTTCGGGCACCTCTAGGTGTATTGAGTCTATTTTTCTTAACTTCTTTTCCTAGAGCCAATGTTAGGCACCTCTAGGGGCAACTCAAGTGTTAAGCTTTTTATTCTAGTTTACTAGTAGAGTTCTAGGCAGTATAAAAGTCACAAATGGTGTTTAAGATTTAGAACTATAGTAAGGCTCTAAACTTCTCCTAAGACTATCCTAAAGGCACTGCCACGACAGAGGATGTCACGGCATGTAAGTTCAGTTCAAAGACTTAAGCTAAATTTTCATCATTTTTTAAGCAAAAATAAACTAAGTAAAAGACACAATTTGTAAACTTAAAAAGACTCCATTAATGGAGGGATGCCACCCCCAAACTCGAGGGTTGCATTGCCCTCAATGCAAATGACATAGATGAAAAAGAAAAATAAAAACAACATCCCAAAATATAAAAAGGCAGACATCAATATAAGATAAGAAACTTAAAATTTCAGGCGATGTCGTCGCCGTTGCTGCTGCTGCCGCTGAGTTGAATCTACTGACAGGCAGTGACTTTCTTTGCTGGTGCTGGCAGACGAATTGGAGAGGCAGAAGTGTTCTTGTTTTTCTCGTGGAGGTTGAATACGGGTAGGGGAGATATGAGGTTATTTCTCCACTACCTGAACCTCGGAGCTGCTGCTGCTGTCGCTACCGCTACCGATGCTGCTGCTACTGCTGCTGTCGCCAGATTTTTCTTTATCGGCTCATATTTTCTGTCGTTTCTCCAGGGTGAATTCCTTTGACAAGTTCCTCTTGACAGAGGGCTCATTGTCGGATGCCGCCCAGATTTCAGAGGAAGAGAAACAAGCAATATACCTCTCGAGGTCGAACTCAGGCTCCTTTCTCTTGGTTCCCCGGGCAGATGTGTCGGTTGTGCGGCCGCCGCCTGCAGCTGTTGTGGCAGGGTTTGGAGTGGACGCCGCAGATGGTGCTTTTGGTGTGGCAGCAGGGGTAGGGGTATTGGCAGGGATGGGCGCAACAGAGTAATGATTGGGGAAAGTAGGGAACAGTACATCGGGGAAATTAAGAGAAGTATGGATGAAATGTATCGTGGCGGTGGTGAAGTCTCGGATGAAACTCATGAGGCCGAGCTACCGTTCCTCCATTTTCTGTATGGCAGCAAAGATTTGTGAGGAGGTGTCCACTGGAGGAGCTGCTGCGGTAGGCTGTCTGGGTTCTGTGGCAGCAGGCTCGGTGTCGGTGGGCTTTGTCGGCTCGGCTGCCGTGGCAGTAGGGTCAAAAGACGACAGGGGCGTGGCAGCTTTTAGTTCCATCAGGCTGAGTATGTTACTATCTGTCCAGCCTTTCCCTCGAACTCGTAAGTCCTCGGTAGCTACCAGTACATGATGGCCGCGGCAGAGGGTAGTGTGATGAGATAAGGGTAGAAGAGTGGTCCTGACAGACGGTATGCACAATCCAGTATACCCTCCCGAACATATATGCCAACGTTAATTGGCCTCTCATTTAAAATAGAATGGATGAGGGCTAACCTTGGTTTGTCGACGGTTGTGTTGTGCGACGAGGGCATAATCCGTTTCTTGATAAACGCATTCCAAAGTTTTGCCTCTGTGGTGAGCTGGATTCTTTTCACCGTCCTTAGATGTTTCGGATCGGTATTCCAGTTGGTACCCTCGTCTGTGAGTTCTTCTATCACATCATCGTAGTCGGCATGCTTTAAACTCTCGAGAAATCTTTGGTGGCCATCTTCTTTTTTGCCCACATAGAACCCGTAGAGTGTATTGATGTATTCGGGATAGAATGATACCTCTTTCCCTCGGACTATAACTGCTATTGCGTCCCTGCTGCCGACGGTAGCATAAAATTCCCGGACCAGAGTCACGTTCATTTCCTTCGGCTGTTCAGCGAATATCTGCCACTGCAGGGCTCTGATTTTGAGAGCTATGAACGGCTGCAGCCCTAGGTTCTCTGTTTTGGAAGTGTAAATGAAACCTCTCTCCTCCCACATATCACGGATCTGGAAGGATCTTGGAGTGGATGCTGCTAGGGCAGATCCTAAGGCAGAGCTTCGGCGGGTGTTTCTAGTACTCATTTTGCATGGACTGCGGAAGAAAATGAAAGCAAGTAAAATCTCTAGAGGAAACAAGTAGAGAGTGTAAAAGTGAGTAAAAAATGAATAGTAAAATGGGGTTTATATAGAGGGGAGTTTGCTGCCCATTGGAGCTGTAACGGCAGGCGCGAATAACGAGGCCAGCCGTTACGCGGTTTCTGACGCGTCTATCACGCATTTTTGTGTCTGCTGCGCGTCTATTACGCGTTTGCGTGTCTACCACGACAACGTGTTGACATGCTGGATTTTCCGCGTCTGTCGCAGCAGCTGTAACGACAGTCTCCAAAGTTGGGCTTTCTGGGCTGATGGAAAGATGGTGGAGTTGAATTCACTTCTCCTCTTCTCCTTGTCTCCTTTATTTCCTGAAATTAATAAAAATAAAACTTTAGTTCCTAAAAATAAAATAATTCTCAGTACCTCTTCCTGCATCTCCTAAAGTAACCTCTTCCTGCATTCTTGGGGCTTCAGTCCCCTGATAATGCTTCAATCTTTGTCCATTGACTTTGAATTGGTGCCCGTCTTTTAAAGATTTGATTGTGATGGCACCATGGGGAAAAACTTGCACCACTTGGAACGGGCCAGACCATCTAGATTTCAGCTTCCCTGGGAAGAGTTTCAACCTAGAGTTGAACAACAACACAAGCTGCCCTGGGCAGAACTGTCGTGGCAGCAATTTCTTGTCATGCCACTTCTTTGTCTTGTCTTTATAGATTCTTGCGTTGTGATAGGCCGTTGTTCGAATTTCTTCAATCTCATTCAGATCAAATAGCCTTTTCTGTCGTGCTTTTTCCAAGTCCATATTGACATCCTTGATGGCCCAATATGCTCTATGCTCAATCTCAACAGGTAAATGGCATGTTTTTCCATAAATCAGCCGGTAGGGTGACATTCCCAATGGAGTTTTGAATGTTGTTTTTAGGCCCATAACGCATCATTGAGGTGTAGAGACCGGTCCTTCCTAGTTGGCTTAACCATCTTTTCAAGGATGTTCTTAACCTCTCTGTTGGATATTTCATCCTGTCCATTGGTCTGAGGGTGGTATACTGTTGCTATCCGATGTCTGACACAATACTTTTTCAAGGCAGCAGCTATAACCCTATTGTCGAAATGCTTCCCTTCATAACTGATGATCGCCTAAGGGATTCCAAATCTTGAATAAATGTTTTTTATGCAAAAACCTCTGAACCGTCTTGGCATCGTTTTTCTTAGTAGCGATTGCTTCGACCCATTTGGACACATAGTCCACTGCCATGAGGATATATAAGTTCCCACATGAAGTTGGGAATGGTCCCATAAAATCTATCGCCCAAACGTCGAAGATCTCAACTTCAAGAATGTTTTGCAGTGGCATCTCATGTCTCATTGAGATGTTTCCAGTCCGTTGACACTTGTCACAGTTTTTGTAGAATGTCTGGGCATCTTTGAACAGTGACGGCCAATAAAATCCCGACTGCAAAACCTTGGCAGCAGTTTTGTTACCTCCTAAGTGTCCTCCATACTGTGAAGCATGACAATGATGTAGTATATCTTCTTGTTCATCCTGTGGTACACATCTCATGATAACCTGATCTGCACAATATTTGAAAAGAAGAGGTTCGTCCCAATAATAATGCTTAACATCATTTTGGAACCTCTTCCTAGCTTGATAATTAAGGTCAGGAGGAGTTATTCCGCTAACTAAATAATTAACAAAATCAGCATACCAGGGGAGTTCAGAAAACTTACCTGCCGCCATGGCTGTCGCGGCAGTGCTTGTGGCAGTGAACAACTGCTCGTGAGGGAAGGTCTCCAGTATGTGTGTCTCATTTGCTGGAAGACTCTTTCCCTTCTCTAACCTTGATAAGTGATCTGCAACATGATTCTCTGTACCCTTTTTGTTTTTGATCTCAAGGTCGAACTCTTGCAGTAGCAGAATCCAACGTACCAGTCTAGGCTTTGCATCCTTTTTGGTGAACAGATACTTCAATGCAGAGTGGCATGTGTGGACTATGACCTTCGTTCCAAGTATATATGAACGAAACTTGTCAATCGAGAACACCACAACTAACAGTTCCTTCTCTGTTGTGGTGTAATTTACTTGGGCGTCATTCAGTGTTTTGCTGGCATAGTATATAACATGAAATAGCTTATCTTTCCTCTGCCCAACTGCTGCCCCGACAGCATAGTCACTAGCATCACACATAATCTCAAATGGTAGTTTCCAATCTGGTGGTTGTACTATTGGGGCTGTTACCAGCTTTTCTTTCAGAACCTTGAATGCCTCAGTACATTCATCGTTGAAGTCGAAGGGACGGTTCTACTCCAGAAGATGGCATAAGGGTTTGGTGATCTTCCAAAAGTTTGCGATAAACATCCGATTAAAACCAGCAAGCCCTAAGAAACTCCTAATTCCCTTGACTATGGTGGGTGGTGGCAGCTTTTCAATTACCTTGATTTTAGCCCTGTCGACTTCTATGCCGCGACAACTTATTTTATGGCCTAGGACTATCCCTTCATCCACCATGAAGTGATATTTCTCCCAGTTCAATACCAAGTTTGCTTTCTCACATCTTTCGAGCACCTTCTGTAGGTTTCCAAGGCAGCTTTCAAAATTGTCTCCAAAGACAGAAAAATCATCCATGAATATCTCCAGGAAATCCTCCACCATATCGGAGACTATTGCCATCTTGCACCTTTGAAAGGTTGCTGGTGCATTACAAAGTCCAAATGGCATCCTCCGAAAAGCATAAGTACCGTATGGGAATGTGAACGTCGTCTTCTCTTGATCTTCTGGTGCGATGGCTATTTGGTTATAACCTGAGTATCCATCAAGAAAACAGTAGTAAGGCTTTCCCGCAAATATATCAAGCATTTGATCAATAAAGGGTAGGGGAAAGTTGTCCTTCCGGGTAGCTTTGTTAAGCTTCCGGTAGTCCATACAAACCCTCGAACCGGTCACAATCCTGGTTGGGTTTAACTCATTTTCTTCGTTGGTTACCACGGTTATTCCTCCTTTCTTAGGAACGCACTGCACCGGGCTCACCCACTTGCTGTCCGAGATGGCATAGATTATTCCAGAATCTAGCCATTTTATGATCTCTTTACGCACTACCTCTCGCATAGCATCATTTACACGTCTCTGTGCATCAATGGTCAGCTTATTGTCATCCTCTAAAAGGATTTTATGCATGCATAGTGCCAGACTGATGCCTTGGATATCAGCTATCGTTCATCCAATAGCCTTTTTGTGCTGTTGCAACATCCCTATTAGTTGTCGTTCCTGTTCCTGCATCAACTTGGAAGAGATGAATACGGGCAATGTATAATTTAAACCAAGGAAAACATGTTTTAGCTGCCCTGGCAGGGGCTTAAGATCTAGAACAGGGGGCTCTATAGTTGATGGCTTTTGGACTATATGCTGATCTGAGGTATAGTTTAAGGGCTCGAATAACTTACCTGGACGGTTGTCTATCCAATTTACCTCATCTTGATCTTCAGTATCAGATGTATCAGATTCGGAGGAGATGTTGTCGTCGTCGCTGCCGTGACAGTCTTCTAAATGGCTGCTGGGGCAGTGGCCAATTTTGATGTCGTGGCAACCCGACCTGATGCAGGGTTGGTCAAGGATAACTTCAGTGATAGCCTTGAAGTATTCTTCTGCATCAACATGTTTTATTGCATGGAGAACATTCGGCTTGATCTCTTGATCTTTCACTCTCATAGTGAGTTCTCCTTTTTTCATATCAATCAGTGATCTTCCTGTGGCTAAGAAGGGTCACCCCAGGATGATTGGTGCATTCTCATCTGCTTCACAATCTAAAACAAGAAAGTCAGCAAGAAAAATAAATTTATCCACCCTTACCAGAATATCTTCAATTTTCCCTTCTGGATGAACGTAAGAGCGGTCTGCCAGCTGCAGTACTACTATTGTGGGCCGAGCTTTTCCAATACCAAATTTCTGAAAAACAGATTTGGGCATTAAATTTATACTAGCACCAAGATCACAAAGTTCCTTACCCACAAATTTATATCCGATTATGCAGGGTATGATGAAGCTCCCAGGATCCTTCTTCTTCAGGGGTGGATGCCTGTGCAGAATACTCATGCATCCCTCTGTCATTTTGACCGTTTCAAATTCCCCAAGTCTGGATTTCTTCGACATGGCATCCTTGAGAAATTTGGCATAACCAGGCATCTCCTTTATTGCATCTAACAGCGGAATGTTGATGTGAACCTGCTTAAAAATATCGTAGATCTTCTTAAGCTGTGATTCATGTTTCAATTTCTGTAACCGCTGGGGAAAAGGAGGTGGAGGACGATAATTAGCAATACGTCCTTCCCACTACATTCGAATCTGAGGAGGCTTAGGTTCTTCATCTTTCTCCTCTGTCCCTTCTGCTGTCATGACAGGCTCATCGGCAGCAGGCTGTTTGTTGTCTGTCAGGGCAGTGTTCTTGGCAAGCGACTCCAAGCCTGGTTCCTTAACTGGTTTAGCTTCCTTCTCTGGCCCTGGTAATTTCTTCCCACTCCTAGTAGTGATGGCTTTACACTGCTCATGTGTGGGTTGTCTAGCGTTTTCAGTATTGCTAGGAAATCCTCCATTCTGCCTTGGTTTAATATGCTGGGAAACCTGACCCATCTATGTCTCCAATGATTTCAGAGTAGCTTCATGATTAGTCATCCGCATCTCTGTTTTATCCATAAATGACTCAGTTTTCTTGACAAAGTGATTCATGTTCTCAATGTAAGTTCATGTTTGAGACATAAACGTGGCCAAGGTCTGCTCTAGTATACTAGGCGTGGCAGCTGGTGGTTGTTGCGGTTGCTGTCGAGTCAGTAATCTACGTCCTCCCTGATTCTGAGTATTCCATGCTTGAGGTTTCACGGTATTATTAGGGTTGCTCCAAGAGAACTTGGGATCCTTTCTCCAGATGGGATTGTAGTTGTTGGAATTGTAATTCTGTTTATTGTAGTTCCCAACATACATTCCTTCATCTAACTGTATCGGAAAATCTTCCGAACTGCGATTCTCATCACAAGTTTCGCATACCTCTTCAGCAGAGTAGGCAGGTTGTGAATCTTCTTTCAAGAGCTATTTCATTGCCTTAGTTAGAAATGTCACTTGTGTTTTTAGAGAACTGTCGGCCTCATAATCTTTCACAGCTAGTACTCTTTTACCCCCTCTTCTTATTGTAGGAAACTGTTCCTCGTTCTTCGCCATATTTTTCAATACTGCCATTGCCTCATCTGGATCTTTGTCCATCAACAATCCATTTGCTGCTGAATCAATTCTCATACGCGTATGTATGTTGGCAGCATTATAAAATTTAGTTACCTGGTTCCAAACGGGGAATCCATGCATAGGGCAGTTTCTCGGAAGAGTGGTAAATCTGTCCCAGGCCTCGTGCATTGGCTCATCATCTTCCTATTGAAATGTAGCAATTTCGTTACGTAATCGCTCATATAAGTGCAAAGGATTAAAACGAGACAAAAATTCACGAGTTAAATCTGCCCAAGTTCGTATTGAACTCGGCATTAGTTTATTTCCACCAAGTTTTCGCCCCGTCCCTCAATGAATGAGGAAATAACTGAAGCCTCAGTATCTCCAGATTAACTCCTCGTAGTCTAAACGAACCACAGATTTCCTGGAACGTTGTCAGATGCTCCCTAGCATCCTTTGTAGCAGCACCAATAAATTGGCCATCATTGTTAATCATGCTGAACATAACATGTTTCAGCTCAAAGTTGTCAACTTCTACGTATGGCAGAGTTGTTTCTAGTTCCACATGATCATTGAGAATGTAGTCTCGGCATGAACGGCGTGCGGCAGCGACAGGAGGATCGGCAGGTGGACCGTTCCTCCCATCTCCGGCAGGATCTTCAGCATCTTGGAGATTCCTTGGATTGTTCATGGCCTCTAACTGTTCTTCAAGGTATTCGTTTCTGGCTAATACGAGTCGGAGTCGGTTCCTAAGATTGCACGAGCGTTCAATTTCAGGATCTATCTGGTACTCGGGTTCCTTTCCTCGTCTCGATCTGCGCATAAACAGAAAACCTTGTGAAAAGCACAAGTTGAACAACTCATGAAAAATAAAACAGAAAAATAAAAGAAGTGCAGTAAAAGATAGGGTAAAGATATGTTGTCAGTCCCCGACAACGGCGCCAAAAAGTTGTTGCGTGTAAAAGTGTCTATCGCAATGTAGTGCAAGTGTACACGACGCAAGTAGTAAAGTGATACGTAAGTATCGGATATCGTCTCCACAGGGACTGGCTAATAGCTTCACCTTAGATTGCTGCACAAGAGAGAAAAGGAATAGTTTAATTGTTGTTACAAGGTAATAAAGAATACTGAAATAAAAGAGTATTGAAATAAAGATAGAGAGAATGGGCCGGTATTGAAAATCTCAGTAGTGTAGGTGTTGCAAAGTCTAGGAATCTCTGTTCTGTCGTTGCACCTGTCGCGGCAGCGGTCTGTTGTTAGTCGTGGCAGCGATCACACAACTCTGTACTTCAAGCTTGGCAAGAATCCCTGCTGTGCCTTGGCCTATCCCTAGGTCCAAGTTTGTCGATGAACACGTCTTTGATGATACCTCCCGGCGTGAATCGAAGGATGAACAGCGATGTTGTTGAATTCTTCCTTAGCCACTTAGCTCGTCCTATCCCTAGGTCCGAGATAGTTCAACCATAAAATAGAGAACCTGTAGTTATTCCTTTCGTATACTTAACTCTCCCGATATTAAGTAAATAGATAATCTCACAATGCTCTCCCGATACTCTTGCAAGATGTTGGAAACCATAATAAGAAAACGTAGGGCTAGAGAAATAGATAATCTCACAAGTCTATTTCATTGAACAAAAAAATTCCTAAAACAAAGGCAATCCTTACAACTACTTTACAAATCAACTCGTAGCCCTATGGGAAGTTTAGAACATGATGAGAAGGGGAAAATGGCTAGAGAATAAGATGATCTCCATCCCTAGGTCGAATTACATGCCTTTATATAAGCCTTGGGTTCATGTTTTCTAATATGGCAAGAATACAAGTTTAAACTAAAGTACAACTCTCTTAAAGACTAAATCTTCAGAGCATATATCTTTAATTCGCCCTTCCTTCTTGCTTTTAGTTTCTTCTTTGAACCTTGGGCTTGGCCTTCATTCTGATCTAGGGCTTGGAAAAATATATGGGTGCTCCACGACAGACCGGCTTAATTTTCTCTTTTTGTCGAGGCCCACTTTGCTTCTTCTCTTCACCATTGTTGTCGTCCTTAGCTGCCACGGCAGCAGCCATGGCAACATCGTCCTCCTCGTCTACATATCCCGTTCCAGCTCTGCTTCTTTACTGCCCAGCGTCTGCTTCTCCACTGCCTTCTATCATCTACAACAGCTACATGCAAAAGCAACAAATTTCAGTAGAAACTGTGCCTTTTGATATATTTGTGATATATAAATGAAATCTAACCTAAATGTAATGAATTATGCTTGAATGCAGCAGAAATATGGGTTAAATAGGGGGTAAATTATAGAACTTTTACACACTCAACACCTTCCTCTAGCTGTAACGGGCAGTCTTCTGAACTGTGATTCCCACTGCAAGTTTCACATACCTCTTCTACGGAGTAAACCGGTTTTGAATCTTTCTTTAGCAAGTTTTCTACCGCCTTTGTGAGGTACGCAACCTGTATCTTTAGGGAATTGTTGGCTTCATAGTCTTTCACAGCTAGTACTCGTTTACCTCTCCGCACTGTGGGAAATTGCTCTTCATTCTTTGCTAGATTTTTCAATACTACCATGGCTTCGTCTGGGTCTTTATCCAACTGCAGTCCACTTGCTGCTGAATCTATTCTCATCCAAGTGTGTGTGTTGGCAGCATTATAAAATTTAATGACTTGATTCCAAACGGGGAATCCGTGCATCGGGCAATTCCTCAGAAGAGTGGTAAACCTGTCCCATGCCTCGTGCATTGGCTCGTCATCTTCCTGTTGAAAAGTAGCAATTTCATTACCTAATTGCTCAGATAAATGGGAACGATTAAAACGAGATAAAAATTCACGAGTGAGATCTGCCTAAGTTCGTATTGAACCCGACGTTAATTTATTCCACCAAGTTCTCGCTCTGTCCCTCAGTGAATGAGGAAATAACTGAAACCTCAGTATCTCCGGATTTACTCCTGGTAGTCTAAACGAACCACAAATTTCTTGAAACGTTTTCATATGTTCTCTGGCATCCTCTGTAGCTGTTGCGTGTAAAAGTGTCTATCGCAATTGTAGTGCAAGTGTACACGACGCAAGTAGTAAAGTGATACGAAGTATCGGATATCGTCTCCACAGGGACTGGGCTAATAGCTTAACCTTGAATCACTGCACAAAAGTAAAGAAAATATTTGAGAAAGTTGTCACGAAAATAATAAAGAAAACGTAAATAAAAGAGTAGAGAAATCAAGATAGAGAGAATGGGCTGGTATTGAATTGCTCAGTAGTGCAGGTATTGCTAAGTCTAGGAAATCCAGTTCTGTCGCCGTCCCTGTCGCGGCAGCACCTGTCGCGGCAGCAGTCCGTTGCTTATCGCGGCAGCGAATACTCAACTCGGTACTTCAAGTTTGGCAAGAATCCCTGCTGTGCCTTGGCCTATCCCTAGGTCCAAGTCTGTCGATGAACACGTCTTTGATGATACCTCCCGACGTGAATCGAAGGATGAATACCGATATGTTGAATTCTTCTTTAGCCACTTAACCTCGTCCTATCCCTAGGTCCGAGATAGTTCAACTATAAACTAGAGAACTCGCACTTATTCCTTTCGTATACTTAACTCTCCCGATATTAAGTAAATGGATAACCTCACAATGCTCTCCCGATGCTCTTGCAAGATGTTTAATAACCAGAATAAGAGAACTTGAAGTTTATTTTATTGAACTGAAAATTCCTAAAACAAAAACAACCCTTGCAACTACTTTACAAAACAACCCGTGGCCCTAAGGGGATTTTAGAACATGGTGAGGGAAGGAAAACGGCTAGGGTTTTGGGAAGAAGGCTAGAGAATAGAGGATATCCTCCCTAGGTCGAAATACATGCCCTTATATAGGCTTTGGGTCCAAGTTTTCTAAAATAGCAAGAATACAACTTTAAATTAAAGTACAACTCTAATAAAGACTAAATCTTCAGAGAATCTAACTTTAAGTTGTCCTCCTTCTTGCTTGGGATTTTCTCTCCTTGAACTTTGAGCTTGACATTCCTTTCGATCTGGGGCTTGGAAAAATGTAGTGGTTTTACACGACAGACGGGCTGAATTTTCTCTATCTGTCGAGGTCCACTTTGCTTCTTCTCCTCAAAACTGTTGTCGTCCTCTGCTGTCACGGCGGCAACCATGGCAGCATCGTCCTCCTTGACTGCTCGTCCAGTTCCAGCTCTTCTGCTTTACTGCCCAGCGCCTGCCTCTCCTATCTGCAACAACAGCAACCTGCAAAAGCAACCAATTTCAGTAGAAATTGTGCCTTTTAATATATTTGTGATGTTTGACTGTAAACTAACCTAAATCCAATGAATTATGCTTGAATGCAGCAAAAATATGGGTTAAATAGGGGGTAAATAATAGAACTTTTACACACTCAACACACCACCTATCTCAAGTTTTTGCTTGCCCTCAAGCAATTAAGACCTAAAAGAAAAATGAAATAATTTTGTTTTGGCTCAAAACAATGAACTTTCCCTTACCCTTCATTCGTTCCCTGTGGCAGCAGCACCCTGTCGGATAATCTAGGATTGGTCCGGAGTTTCACTATAGTCCTCGTGCAGTGTGTGCATGCTTGTGAACAGTTATATGACAAGACTCTCTTAGTTTCACTAGAATATTTTGGCCTTTAACTCGAATTTTTATGCCAAAGTTTATTTTATTTTTTGAAGGTATTTCTTATGCTCCTTTGATTTTTTTATTTTTACTCGATTTCAATATTTTTTAAGCTAAAGTTTCCCTAGAGCCAGTGTTAGGCACCTCTAGCTAACTTCCTAGAGCCGGTTTCAGGCACCTCTAGGGCTATTGAGTCTCTTTTTTCTAAACTTCTTTCCTAGAGCCAGTGTTAGGCACCTCTAGGGGCTATCCAAGTGCTAGGCTTCCTATTCTAGTTGACTAAAAGAGTTCTAAGCAGTATAGCAGTCACAATGGTGTTTTAGTTTTCAGAACTATAAAAAGGCTCTAAATTTTTCCTAAAAACTATCATAAAGGCACTGCCACGACAGAGCTGCCACGGCAGGTAAGTTCAGTCCACATACTTAAGCCAAAATTTTCAATATTTTTTTAAATATAAACTAAGTAGAAGACACAAATTTTTAAAACTAAGATGGACTCCATTAATGGAGGGTTGCCACCCCCAAACTCGAGGGTTGCATTGCCCTCAATGCAAATGACAAATAAATACAAAGATAAAGCAGTACATCACAAAATATATAAGCAGGCAACAAAAAGAACTTAAGAACTTAAATTTTTAATTGATGTCTTCGCTGCTGCTGCAGAGTCTGATCTTGCGGGGGGCTCGAGCTTTCGGAGCTGGCTGGGGCACGGGGGAGGCTGATGTGTTCTTTGCTTTGGCCTCCCGTGGTGGCTGGATCCTGGTTGGGGAGATATGAGGTGGTTGCTCCACAACATGGATTTCAGAGCTGCTGCTGCTGCTCTCACCGCTGCTGCTGTCGTTGCCACTGCTGCTGGCTCTTGGCATATTGTTTTTGTCCTCTATTCGCTTCTGCCTCTTCACCGGTGAGAACTCCTTCGAAAGATTCTTCTTAATAGAGTGTTCATTATCACTGGCGGCCCAAATGGATGAGGATGAGAATCTGGCAATAAAGGCATCCAGCTCCTCCAATGCCATTCTACGTTTCGTGCCACGGGCAGATTGCTCAACACGGGTGCTGCCGGCGGCTGTCGGGGCAGGTGATGGCGTTGAGGCGGCAGAGGGTGTCCGTGGTGTGGCAACAGGTGTGGGAGTGTGGGCAGGTGTAGTGACAGTAAAATAATGTGCAGGAAATGTGGGGAAGATAGCATCAGGGAAATTTAAAGAATTCTGTATAAAGGTTACCGTAGAGGCAGCAAAATCCCTGATGAAGGTCATCAGCCCAAGCTTTCGTTCCTCCATCTTCTGAATGGCAGCTAAGATCTGGGAGGAAGAGTCTGTCGGGGCGGCTGTTGTGGCAGCTGGTTTAGTTTCTGGCTGCTCTATCGTGTCTGCTGTTGTGGCAGCTTGGTCGAATGACGACAGAAGAGTGGGAGCGGTTAGCTCCATGAGGCTGAGGATGTTCTTTTTAGTCCAACCTTTCCCTTGGACTCGCAGATCAGTGGTCACTTCTAGTACGTCATGGCCACGACAGTGTGAGGTGATGAGGTATGGGAGGTAAAGGGGACCCGTCGGTCTGTGTGCGCACTCCAAGATGCTCTCACGAATATAGTTGCCCACATTAATGGACCTTTCATGTAAAATGGAGTGTATCAAAGCTAACCTCGGCTGGTCGATCGTGGTATTGTGGGACGACGGCATGATAGGCTTTTTTATGAAAGCATTCCATATCTTCGCCTCCGGCAGCAGCTGGGTCCGCTTTACTGTCCATGGATTTTTCCGGCTGGTGTTCCATTGAGTCCCCTCATCTGTCAATTTTGCCATGACAGTGTCATAGGCAGCAGGGTCTAATGTGTTGAGGAACTGTTGGTGAGCGTCGTCATTGTTGCCGATGTAGAATCCATACAACATGTTAATGTGCTCAGCTTCAAACGGCACTTCTTTCCCTCGAACAGTCACCGCTGTCGTCGTCCTGTTGCTGATGGCAGCATAAAATTCTCGAACCAACGTGACGTTCATTTCTTCAGGCTGCTCAGTAAAAGTTTGCCACTGTAGAGCTCGAACCTTCCGGGCTATGAATGGCATTAGGCCTAGATTTTCCTCCTTCGATGTATAGATAAAGCCTCTCTCTTCCCACATATCTCTGAAAGTAAAGGAGCGTGGGGTGGTTGTTGTCGGTGTGGAACTAGAAGCAGCATTCCGACGGGTTTTCCTAGAAGACATTTTTGCAAGGGTTGTGTAAATAAAAATGAAAGCAAGTAAAATCTAAAGGGAGCAAGCAAGAAGAGTATAAGTGAGTGAAAATGAAAAATGAAACGGGGTTATATAGAGAAGAATTTGCTGCCCGTTGAAGCTGTAACGGCAGGCGCGAATAACGGGGCCAGCTGCACGCGTTAGCGTGTCTGATGCGTCTGTCACGCGTTTCCGTGTCTGTTGCGCGTCTGTGACGTGTTTCCGCGTCTGTCGTGACAGCGTGTTGACAGCCTGTATTTTTCGCGTCTGTTGCGGCAGTTGTAACGACAGGCTTCAAAATTTGGGCTTTGTTGGGCTGGTGGATGGATGGTGGGCTGAGTTCACTTCTCCTATGCTTCTTGACTCCTTTATTTCCTAAAAACAATAAAAATAAAAACATTATTCAAATAAAATAAATCTTATTTCGTAATAAATAATATGTAATAATAAAACTTAAAGATAAAAATAAAAATTAGGTTAAATTAGGGATGCCAGGTGGGACATCTCCTAAGGTAACCACTTCCTGCATTCATGGGACTTCAGTCCCCTGATAATGCTTCAAGCGCTGTTCGTTGACTTTGAATTGGTGCCCGTCTTTTAATGATCGGATTGTGATGGCACCATGGGGAAAAACATGTACGACTTGGAACGGGCCAGACCATCTAGATTTCAGCTTCCCTAGGAAGAGTTTCAGTCTAGAATTGAATAGCAATACAAGCTGCCCTGGGCAGAACTGTCGTGGCAGCAACTTCTTGTCATGCCACTTCTTAGTTTTATCCTTGTAGATTCTTGCATTGTCATAGGACATTGTCCGGATTTCTTCAATTTCGTTCAGGTCCAACAGCCTTTTCTGCCCTGCCTTGTCCAAGTCCATATTTACTGTCTTGATTGCCCAATATGCTCTGTGCTCTATCTCGACAGGTAGATGACATGTTTTCCCGTAAATCAATCGGTATGGAGACATTCCCAATGGAGTTTTAAAAGTTGTCCTATAAGCCCATAATGCATCATTAAGGAGTAGAGACCAATCTTTCCTAGTTGGCTTGATCATCTTCTCAAGAATGTTCCTAACTTCCCTGTTGGACATTTCAGCTTGACCATTGGTCTGTGGGTGATATGTTGTTGCGATTCGATGCTTGACACCATATTTCTTCAAGGCAGCAACAATAATCCTGTTGTCGAAGTGTCTCCCTTCATCACTGATAACTGCCTTAGGGATGCCAAACCTAGAAAAGATATTTTTGTGTAAAAATCTTTGGATTGTCTTGGCATCATTCTTTTGAGTTGCGATAGCTTCCACCCATTTAGAGACATAATCTACTTCCAGGAGGATGTATAGATTCCCACATGATGATGGAAAAGGTCCCATAAAATCAATCCCCCAAACGTCAAAGATCTCGACTTCTAGAATGTTCTGCAGTGGCATCTCGTGTCTCCTTGAGATGTTTACTGTTCGTTGGCACTTGTCACAACTCTTGTAGAAGATTTGAGCATCTTTATACAGTGACGGCCAATAAAACCCTGACTGCAGCACCTTGGCAGCAGTTTTGTTGCCTCCTAAGTGACCTCCATACTGTGAAGCATGGCAGTGATGAAGTACGTCTTCTTGCTCTTCTTGTGGTATACATCTCCTTATAACCTGATCTGCACAGATTTTGAAAAGAAGAGGTTCGTCCCAATAATAATGCTTAACATCATTTTGGAACCTCTTCCTGGCTTGATAATTAAGGTCAGAAGGAATTATACCGCTAACTAAGAAATTAACGAAATCAGCATACCAGTGGAGTTCAGAAGACTTACCTGCCGCCATGGCTGTCGCGGCAGTGACTGCGGCAACAAAGAGCTACTCATCTGGGAAGGTCTCCAGTATGTTTGTCTCATCAGTTGGTAGACTCTGTCCCTTCTCCAACCTCGACAAGTGATCTGTCACTTGATTTTCTGTCCCCTTTCTGTCCTTGATTTCAAGGTCGAATTCTTGCAATAGCAGGATCCACCTTATCAATCTTGGCTTAGCATCTTTTTTTGCAAACAGATACTTCAAGGCAGAATGGTCTGTGTGCACTATGACCTTCGTTCCAAGTATGTAAGAACGAAACTTGTCAATGGAGAATACAACAGCTAATAACTCCTTTTTCTGTGGTGGTGTAGTTTACTTGGGCGTCGTCCAGTGTTTTGCTGGCATAGTATATGACATGAAATAATTTGTCTCTCTGCTACCCAAGTGCTGCCCCAACAGCATAGTCACTCGCATCACACATGAGCTCAAATGGCTGTGTCCAGTCTGGACGCTGTACTATTGTGGTTGTTACCAGTTTTTCCTTCAGAACCTTGAATGCTTCAGTACACTCCTCGTTAAAGTCAAAGGGTCGGTTCTGCTCCAGAAGATGGCATAGGGGCTTGGTGATTTTTGAAATATTCGCAATGAATCTCCGATAAAAAACCAGCATGTCCCAAGAAACTTCTAATTCCCTTGAATGTGGTGGGCGGCGAAAGCTTTTCGATCACTTCTATCTTGGCCCTGTCGACTTCTATCCCACGGCAACTAATCTTATGGCCAAGGACTATCCCTTCATCCACCATGAAGTGGCATTTTTCCCAATTCAAGACTAGGTTTGCTTTTTCACATCATTCGAGTACCTTTTGTAGATTTCCTAGGCAGCTGTCAAAATCGTCTCCAAAGACTGAAAAATCATCCATAAAAATCTCTAGGAAGTCCTCCACCATATCGGAGAATATGGCCATCATGCACCTTTGGAAGGTGGCGGGTGCGTTGCATAGTCCAAAAGGCATCCTCCTAAAAGCATACATTCCGTAGGGGCATGTGAATGTCGTCTTTTCTTGATCTTCCGGTGCGATAGCTATTTGATTGTAACCTGAATAACCATCAAGAAAACAATAGTAAGGTTTACCCGCTAGTCTATCAAGCATTTGATCAATAAAGGGTAAAGGAAAGTGGTCCTTTTGGGTAGCTTTGTTAAGCTTCAGATAGTCCATACAAACCCTCCAACCGGTCACAGTCCTGCTTGGGATTAACTCATTGTTTTCGTTGGTCACCACGGTCATTCCTCCTTTCTTGGGAACGCATTGCACCGGGCTCACCCATTTGCTGTCCGAGTTGGCGTAAATTATAATAGCATCTAACCATTTGATTATCTCTTTACGCACCACCTCTTTCATCGCATGGTTTAGCCGCCTTTGAGCATCTATAGTCGGCTTATGATCATCCTCTAAAAGGATTTTATGCATACATAATACTGGACTAATGCCTTGAATATCAGCTATCGTCCATCCAATTGCCTTTTTGTGCTGCTACAGCATCCCCATTAATTGTTGTTCTTGTTCCTGCATCAACTTGGAAGAGATGATTACGGGCAACGTATCATTTGAACCAAGAAAAGCATGCTTTAGCTGCCCTGGAAGGGGCTTCAGTTCTAAAACAGGGGGCTCAACAGTTGATGGCTTTTGGATTGCATGGTTATTCGAAGTATAATTTAAAGGTTCGAATAACTTACCTGGACGATCACCTATCCAGTTTACCTCCTCCTGATCTTCAGTATCAGATGTATCAGCTTCTGAGGAGTTGCTGTCGTCGGTGCTGTCGTGACAGTCTTGTAAATGGCTGCCGAGGCAGTGACCAATTTTGATGTCGTGACAGCCCGACCTTATGCAGGGTTGGTCAAGGGTAACTTCAGTGATAACCTTGCATTCCTCTTTTGCATTAGCTTGCTTCATAGCTTGGAGAACATTCAACTTAATCTCTTGATCGTTCACTCTCATGGTGAGTTCTCCTTTATCCACATCAATCAGTGATCTTCCCGTGGCTAAGAAGGGTCGCCCCAGGATGATTGGTGCGTTTTCATCTGCTTCACAATCTAAAACAAGAAAGTCAGCAGGAAATATAAATTTATCCAGTCTTACCAGAATATCTTCGATTTTTCCTTCCGGATGAACATAAGAGCGGTCTGCCAGCTGCAGAATTACTGTCGTGGGCCGAGCTTTTCCAATACCTAATTTCTGAAAAACAGATTTTGGCATTAAATTAATACTAGCACCAAGATCACAAAGTGCCTTACCCACATATTTATCTCCGATTACACAAGGTATGAAGAAGCTCCCCGGATCCTTCTTTTTCTGGGGTGGCTGCCTATGAAGAATACTCACGCATCCTTCTATCATCTTAACCGTTTCAAATTCCCCAAGTTTAGATTTCTTCGACATGACATCCTTGAGAAATTTGGCGTAACCGGGCATCTCCCTCAGGACATCTAACAACGGAATGTTAATACGAACCTACTTAAAAATATCATAAATCTTTTTGAGCTGAGATTCTTGCTTCACTTGCTGTAACCGTTGAGGAAAAGGAGGTGGGGGACGATAATAAGCAATACGTCCTTCCCACTGCATACGAATCTGAGGAGGTTTGGGTTCATCGTGTTTCTCCTCTGTCGCTTCTATTGTCGTAACAGGCTTATCGGCAGCAGGCTGTTTGTTACCTGTCGGGGCAGCTTCCTCAGCAGGTCTGTCCAAGGCTGGTTTTTCCACTGTTTCAGCTTCCTTCTCTGGCCCTGGTAGTTTCTTTCCACTCCTAGTAGTAATGGCTTTACACTGCTCATGTGTGGGCTGCCTAGCATTTTCAGTATTGCTAGGAAATCATCCAGTCTGCCTTGGATTGATATGCTGGGAAACCTGACCCATTTGTGTCTCCAAAGATTTCAGAGTAGCTTCATGATTTGTTATCCGCATCTCTGTTTTATCCATGAATGTCTCTGTCTTCTTGACAAACTGATTCATGTTCTCAATATAAGTTCCTGTCTAAGAGATAAAAGTAGCCAGAGTCTGTTCCAATATACTGTTTGTGGCAGCTGGTGGTTGTTGCTGCTGCTGTTGCGGCTGCAGTTGCTGTCGAGTCAGCAATCTAGGTCCTCCCTGATTTTTATTATTGTGTGCTTGAGGATTCAGGGCATTATTAGGATTACTCCAAGAAAACTTTGGATCCTTTCTCTAGTTGGGATTGTAGTTGTTGGAGTTGTAATTCTGCCTATTGTAATTTCCAACATACTTCCTCTCTTCTAATTGTATAGGACACTCATCCAAACTATGATTTCCCTCACAAATTTCACATACCTCTTCGACAGCAAATCCATGTTGTGCGTCATCGTTCAAGAGCTTTTTCATTGCCTTAGTAAGGTATGCCACCTGTGATTTCATCGTGATGTCGGCCTCATAATCCTTAATAGCTAGGACCCGTTTACCCCCTCATAATCCAGTACTTGCATTGCCTCGTCCGGGTCTTTGTCCAATAGTAATTCGTTTGCAGCTTAATCAGTTCGAATACGAGTTTGTAAGTTAGCAACATTATAAAACTTAGTTACCTGGTTCCAAACGGGGAATCCATGAATTGGGCAGTTCCGTAGAATAGTGGTAAATCTGTCCCAGGCCTCGTGCATCGGCTCGTCATCTTCCTGTTGAAAAGTAGCAATTTCATTACGTAATCGCTCAGATAACTATGAAGGATTAAAACGAGATAAAAATTCACGAGACAAATCTGCCCAAGTTCTAATTGAACCCGGCGTAAGTTTGTTCCACCAAATCTTTGCTTTGTCAATCAATGAATGGGGAAATAACCGAAGCCTCAGTATCTCCAGATTAACTCCTGGTAGTCTAAACGAACCACAGATCTCCTGGAATGTTTTTAGATTCTCTCTAACATCCTCTGTAACAGCACCACTGAATTGACCGGCATTATTGATCATGCTAAACATGACAGGTTTCAGCTCGAAGTCGTCAACATCTACGTCCACCAGTGTGGTTTCTAGTTCTACATGATCGTTCAACATGTAGTCACGACAGGACCGTCGTCCGGCAGCGGCAGCAGGGTTGCCGACAGGAGGTATAACTTCTCCATCTCCAACAGGAGGGTCGTTACCCAGGGGGTTTCCTTGGTTGGCCATCGTTTCTAACTGTTCCTCAAGGTACTTATTCCTGGCCAGTATGTGACGAAGTCGGTTCTTGAGATTGAAAGAACGTTCGATTTTCGGATCTAATGGATACTCAGGATCTTTTCCTCGTCTCGATCTGCGCATAAACAGGGAACCTTGTGAAAAGCAAGAGTTGAATCAAACCAAAGAAAAACAGAAAATAAAAATAAAAATAAAAACGAAAAGTGTAGTAAAAGAAAAGGTAGAGTTATGTTGCCAGTCCCCGGCAACGGCGCCAAAAACTTGTTGCGTGTAAAAGTGTCTATCGCAATTGTAGTCCAAGTGTACACGACGCAAGTAGTAAAGTGATAGGAAGTATCGGATATCGTCTCCACAGGGACTGTGCTAATAGCTTCACCTTGAATCACTGCACAAAAGTAAAGAAAATATTTGAGAAAGTTGTCACGAAAATAATAAAGAAAACGTAAATAAACGAGTAGAGAAATCAAGATAGAGAGAATGGTCTGGTATTGAATTGCTCAGTAGTGCAGGTATTGCTAAGTCTAGGAAATCCAGTTCTGTCGTCGTCCCTGTCGCGGAAGCAGTCCGTTGCTTATCGCAGCAGCGAATACTCAACTCAATACTTCAAGTTTGGCAAGAATCCCTGATGTGCCTTGGCCGATCCCTAGGTCTAAGTCTGTCGATGAACAAGTCTTTGATGATACCTCCTGGCGTGAATCGAAGGATGAATATCGATATTGTTGAATTCTTCTTTAGCCACTTAACCTCGTCATATCCCTAGGTCTGAGATAGTTCAACTATAAACTAGAGAACTCGCACTAATTCCTTTCGTATACTTAACTCTCCCGATATTAAGTAAATGGATAACCTCACAATGCTCTCCCAATGCTCTTGCAAGATGTTTAATAACCAGAATAAGAGAACTTGAAGTTTATTTTATTGAACTGAAAATTCCTAAAACAAAAACAACCCTTGCAACTACTTCACAAACCAACCCGTGGCCCTAAGGGGATTTTAGAACATGGTGAGGGAAGGAAAACAACTAGGGTTTTGGGAAGAAGGCTAGAGAATAGAGGATATCCTCCCTAGGTCGAAATACATGCCCTTATATAGGCTTTGGGTCCAAGTTTTCTAAAATAGCAAGAATACAACTTTAAATTAAAGTACAACTCTAATAAAGACTAAATCTTCAGAGAATACAACTTAAAGTCGTCCTCCTTCTTTCTTGGGATTTTCTCTCCTTGAACTTTGAGCTTGACATTCCTTTCGATCTGGGGCTTGGAAAAATGTAGTGGTTTTACACGACAGATGGGCTGAATTTTCTCTATCTGTCGAGGTCCACTTTGCTTCTTCTCATCAAAACTGCTGACGTCCTCTGCTGTCACGGCGGCAACCATGGCAGCATCGTCCTCCTTGACTGCTCATCCAGTTCCAGCTCTTCTGCTTTACTGCCCAGCGCCTGCCTCTCCTATCTGCTACAACAACAACCTGCAAAAGCAACCAATTTCAGTAGAAACTGTACCTTTTAATATATTTGTGATGTTTGACTGTAAACTAACCTAAATGCAATGAATTATGCTTGAATGTAGCAGAAATATGGGTTAAATAGGGGGTAAATAATAGAACTTTTACACCCTCAACAGTAGCAGCACCACTAAATTGGCCAGCGGAATTGATCATGCTGACATCACAGGTTTCAGCTTGTAATTTTCAGCTTCCACGTCTGGCAGGGTGGTCTCCAATTCCACGTGATCATCGATCATGTAATCACGGCAGGACCGGCGTACGGCCTCGGCAGCAAGCCTTCCGTTATGGGCATCCTGGGGAGGATCTTCAGGATTCCTCAGGCGATTTACCCCGTTATGCATTTCTTCTATCTGTTCCTCAAGGTAATCGTTCCTGGCTATCAAAAGGCGGACTCAGTTCCTACGATTGCACGAACGTTCTATTTCAGGGTCTAATTTATACTCAGGTTCATTGCCTTGTCTAGATCTGCGCATAAGCAAACTAAAAACCTTGTGAAAAGCACAGGGTGAACAGTCCCAATAAAAACATAAAAATTAAAAAGAAAGTGCAGTAAAAGTAAGGTTAAAGATATGTTGCCAGTCCCCAGCAACAGCGCCAAAAACTTGTTGCGTGTAAAATTGTCTATCACAATAGACTGCAAGTGTACACGACGCAAGTAGTAAAGTGATAAACGAAGTATCGGATGTCGAATCCACAGGGACTGGACATAGCTTTATCCTCGAATTGTTGCACAAGAGAGAAAGAAGATAGTTTAAATTGTTGGGAATTGATAATGAAGAATATTGAATATAAAATAACGGAGTTTTCAGGGTTAAGAAATTGGCCGGTATTGATTTTCGCGGTAGTGCAGGTGTTGCACTGTATAGAAATTCCAGTTCTGTCGTCGTCTTTGTCGCGGAAACACCTGCGGCGGCAGCAGTCTGTTGTTGTCGCGGCAGTGATCACACAACTCTGTACTTCAAGCTTGGAAAGAATCCCTTCTGTGACTTGTCTTATCCCTAGGTCCAAGTCTGTTGATGAACACGACTTAGTTGATACCTCCCGGCGTAAATCAAAGGATGAACACCGATGTTGTTGAATTCTTCCTTAGCCACTTAACCTCATCCTATCCCTAGGTCCGAGATAGTTCAACCATAAAATTGAGAACCAGCACTTATTCCTTTTGTATACTTAACTCTCCCGATATTAAGTAAATGAATAATCTCACAATGCTCTCCCGATACTCTTGCAAGATGTTGAAAACCAGAATAAGCAAACTTGAAGTTTATTTTATTGAACAGAAAATTCCTAAAAATAGTACAATCCTTGCAACTACTTTACAGAATCAACCCTTATCCCTAGGGGAAGTTTAGAACATGATGAGAAAGGGGAAAACGACTAGGGTTTGTGGAAGATGGCTAGAGAATGAGATGTTCTTCCCTAGGTCGAATTACATGCCTTTATATAGGCTTTGGGTTCAAGTTTTCTAATAAAGTAAGAGTACAAGTTAAACTAAAGTACGACTCTAATTAAGATTAAATCTCCAGAGTAGATGCCTTTAATTCGTCCTCTTTTCTTGCTTTGGGTTTCTTCCTTAAACTTTGGGCTTGGCCTTCATTCTGATCTAGGGCTCAGAAAAGTATAGGAGTGGCCCACGACAGACCGACTTAAGTTCCTCTATCTGTCGAGCTCCAATTCATTTTTCCCTTCACCATTGTTGTCATCATTGGCTGCCACGGTAGTGGCCACGACAACATCCTTCTTCTTGACTCCAGTCCTGTGTTCCAGCTCTGCTTCTTCACAACCCTGAGTCTGCCACATCTGCTACCTGCAAAATCAGCCAAAATTAGTAGCAATTGTGCCATTTTATATAATTGTGATGTATATGTGAAATATATCCTAAATGCATTGAATTATGCTTGAATGCAGCAAAAATATGGGTTAAATTAGGGGTAAAAAGTAGAACTTTTACACACTTAACACCGACGTCCTGGTATTTTTCCAGCAGGTAGGCTAGAAAGGTCTCCTGCACGTCTACTACATATTTGGTGAAGATCACCTGCTTGTACCCGATCCTCTGGCAACTTTCAAGTAGGCTACGCAGTAGGGGGATTGCGGAAGACGTGAGGGCAGCATCTGTACTGCCTGCTGCGGCTGGGTGGTAGTAGCTTGGGACGGTGGTTGGGCGGTGGAAGGTGTGTCAGGCTCCGCACATTGCATCATTTGTTGGTGTACCCTTCTTGTCCATCCTTCCTTGGCAGGATGAATTTCATCTTTTGGATGCAGCGACACGCCAAAATTGGCACACAAGCCAGTGATGAGTGCAGGGAAGAAGAGTGTACCTTTGACGGTTGGTTTTTCTACGTTGGCGTAGATCTCCTTTATTATTATTTTACCAACGTTGATCTGCCACCCCTTCATAATAATGCAGATAAGGGCGAGCCGCGACCTGTTTACCGTCGATCTGTGCAAGGTTGGCATCAGGCGGTGCTGGACAAAGTAACTTCAAAGGGCTGCCTCCGGCAGCAAATCTCAGTGGTTCTTGCCTGTTTACCGTCGATCTGTTGTTCTTTCCTATCAGCCATTTGGTGTTTGGCTTGTAGAGCTCCTTCTTGATTTTGTTGTAGTCAACCCTCGTCATATATGATTCCCACTCTCCGTACGGGTCGCCATTGATCTCTATGCTGTAAAAGCTATTAATCATGTCAGCAATCAAGTTAACACCTTCTCCCCGGATGTAGACGAAAGGGGTCTATGGGTTTGGCCGGTGGGCGTAAAATTCTCGCACATGGTTGCTGTTGATCCCTTTTTGCTGTCGTGCGAATTGGTCTCAGCCCATATTGTGGATCGTCTCGAACAAGAAAGGTTCCAACCCAAAATCACCATCAGGCTGGGTGTATTGAAAGCCCATCTCCTCCAATAGTTGCCTTTCTCTGTAAAATTGGTTGTAGGTCTCCTCGACTGCAGGTTTCAAGAACCTTTTGTATGAAGTTTTGGAGGTGGCGGCGGGTTTCTGTGATGAGTCCATAGTTTGTGGAACGGTTGTTTTCCTAAAGAAAGAAAATAACGTAAAAGAAAAATAAAGTAATAAAATCTTGGAAGCAAAGACTGTAGAAAGAATTCAGAGAAAAGAGAGAGCAAAGTGAAGAACGGGGTGGTAGAATAGTTTGCCTTATATAGTCATTTCTCTCCACTGCCTTGGCAGGCACGCTGTCAACGGGCGGCAATTATTTGGCATGAATAACGAGGTTTTAGTCATTACACAGATATTCGTTCTGCTCATCGCGGCAAACTAGCCATTGCGGCTAGCCGTTATGCTCGTCTGCCTTGGGCTGCCTTGGCCGCTAGTTGGGCCTCTCCTTTATTCTTTCATCTTTTTGGTCTTTCCTTCATGCCTAACCTAAAATAGAATAAATACAAAAATTAAATAAAAATTAAATCTAATCCTAATACATAAAAATAAATTGAAAATAAAAAATAAAAATAAAAATTAGGTTATGTTGGGCTGCACTTTTCCCAAGCATAACCACTTCTTGAGGGTCTTTATGTTTGGCTATTCATCTGGGCATGTCCTTCCCCTCCTCATGTGGATGTTGCTGCCAACCTTGCTGCCCTGATGGGACATACACCAAGAAAACAAAGAGTCTCTTTTTTAACAACTAAATGGAAAGAGATTTAATGGGCAAAAACTAAATATGAGTGCAGAAATTCAAACGCAGTTGTTGTTGCCAATCCCCGGCAACGGTTCCAAAAACTTTTAGAGTGTTTGGGTGTTCTCCATTTATGACCGAAAGTGCACACTCTTGTCAAGTTATAGTATAAAAGATATCGTCTCCCACAGGTATTGGAATAGCTCCTATGAATGATTTCCTGTACAAAGATTTAGTAAATGCGCTATTAAATCTCATGATGTGAAAATATAAAAACACAAGTAAAGATAAAAATAGTAATGAGAGGAATAATAGGGAGAGATTGGGCGATAAGCTGGGTAAGACAAGTGCAGCTTAGTAGCTTGTGGACTGCATTGTAAAGCTTGAATATGTTTAGCACTGCCACGAATTGCTGCCTCGGCGGGTATGGCAGGCAGCAAACTACGACAATGTCACGCGACCGCAGCAGGTCACTGCCACTGCAGGGGTGTGTACAGTGTCGGCAGGTGGAACGGAAAGAAGTCCTAGCAGCAAGTCTTGCAGACATTCCAAGTTCGGCAGGATAGTCGACAGTGATGCCTCCTATTTCTAGGTTAGGATGCTCGAGATTGCTTAACTTGTGGACTAGTGTGGAACCAAATTAGAAAAGTCGGTTGGTAATCCCTTTCAGCCGCTGAAACTTGAGGACTAGTGTGGAACCAAGTTAGTCATACCTTTGTGTGTTGTGATTGTTCTTAACCCTTTCGTAAGCCTTGCACTTTCGTGCTTGGCAAATGGATATTTTCTTCAACTAACTGGTGTAGACTAATTGAACGAACAAGGAACATAGATTAAGCAAACTCAGAACTTTATTGAAACCAACTCAAAACTATACAATTGTTTCCTCAAATTACTTTACATACTCGCGCCTAAACCCTGGGAGAGTTGGGCCGCGACCCCCAACACTCTAACTTATCTAGCTATCTTCTCAACTACACTCTCATCGGCAGATGTCGTTGATTCCCTCACGACATGCCCCTATACCCATACATACATTGGGTATATATAGAGCTCATGGCCTAAATTTGAGTCCTCTTTGAAGTAGGAGTTCTAAAAGTAAGTTGCATTAAATATATACTCCTTTATACTTTAAATACAGACTCTTTGGATGTTGCCTTCTTCTGCAAGTAAGGATAAGTACTCCTACTTTTCGATCTTCAATCAGCTCTACCGGCCACAACATGCTTTAGGAAATTGCAAGACTGAGCTCATTGGGCTTAGGAAATTTCCCTCTTGAAATCGCGACCCATCTTGGCTAAGTCGGTGTAACTCCTGCCCGGGCGGCTCTTGGCGGCAATGATGCTTCAGCAGCGTCCTTGGCGTCATCTTGAGCTGCTTCAGTACAACTTCTTTGGTTCTAGCATTCTTGTCTGGTCCTGCCCTTTCCTCTCCTCTCCTAGCTATAGCACCTGAAAATATAAACTAAACTAAAATTGTAACTTTTCTCAACCAAATATGAAATATTTGATAAAATCAAGGTGTAAGAGAAGATAATGTTATAATGCATGCAATGCACCTAAATATGCCTAAATGAGCTTAAGAACAACAATAATAAGGGCGGGAATGTGTACAAAATATAGAACTCATGGACACTCTACAGAAAGCCTCTTAATCTGACCTTGAACCCGAACTTGTTTATGTATTTAATTACTTAGTTAAGGGTACTATGAATAAGGACACAAATGAGAATTTGTGTTTTTGAAGGTACTCATAGTTCCTTGGATATGAATTGTTGATGAACGTTGAATTCGGGTTTGAGTACAATCGAATGGGGTATCATGAATTGATTGATGGAGCTCGGAGTTAAGGTAATACTTTACTACCTTCTGCATGCTTTCAAACTTGTTAGTATTCGGTTAATGGTTACACGACCATGATTAATCATATGATAAATTCTGCTTACGTCGATAATTTAAGAAATAAGAATATTGATGGCCAAGGCAAAAATATTCGAATAAGAGGTTTGATGAATTGAAGAGACTTCCGAGTTCAGTAAACGACTAATAAAAACAGATGATCTCTAAGTCTGATAATTTTGGCTAAGGAATTATGAAAATCTCCTCGAGCTATGTAAATGACTAAAATACCCATGTCAATGAAAGTGGTCTGGAAATATACAATAGATCTGGTAGAACAAATGATTCTTCTGAAAATCCTAAAATTGCTCGGGAAGTTCTGGTAACGAGGCTTCACTTTTGAGTCTATAAATTGCTCAGTTTCTTTGAAATTGAATAATTCTCTGAAGAAATTTACGGGAAATTAATTGTATGTTTGAATTAGTCAGAGTTGCGTAAAGTGCTGAATTGATTTGAATGACTAAAATGTTTGGAAATACTGATAAGGCTAAATTGATCAGTATGTCCCTAATAACCAAAAAGAATGATCTATCCTCGGCACCAATTGTCAAATTAAACAAAATGATGGATTTACACTCGAGAACTATAATGAAGGAATAATTGAAAGAACCGAGAGGCTCAGAATAATTGAAACACCTTCGGACATCGAGGTGACTAAAAATACCTCTAAGACTTGAAATGAGAATTATCAATAAAGCAAAGAAAAGGCAATAGTCCTGAAAGTAGTAATACACGACCCTTGTTGGTCGGTCGTTTCGAGAACTATTGGGATGTTAGAAGAATACCACTTAAAGGCATGTTCAAGTTATTTGGAGAAAGTACCTAGGTCTATGGTAAGAGCAACATGTTCTTTGTGTGTATTCGATGTTATGGATCGAGTTGAGATGCATTACACATGTCTGATTACTTGAGAAATACCATTTGGATATCTGCTCGATTTCTCGTTGTATGAATAGTGGTTACTTGGCTTGGGGAGCTTTTGTTATACAATGTAGTCAGTTTTGAGAAGTGATTACTTGCAGTGTACTGATTCGGTTAGATAATAAACCTTGTGCGATGGTTTGCGATTAGTTCAAAACGACTCGGAAACATGTAAGTAACCAGAACTTCTGAACTCCGTACGTCACTACTTTTACCTGATATTCAAATTGCCAAATTACCCTGAAGGTCAAAATGACCAAAATTCCCTCGTAGGCTTAAATGATTGGATCACTCTCGGTACTTATGAAATCTCAATGTTCTCGATGTGTCAAGTTCCGAATGTTGGCTTAAGCTATTAGTACCGAGCTCCCTCGTCCTGAAATCAGTCCAAAAATTGTGAAATGTCATCTTTCAGATATCTATCAAGTAACCTTGAGAAATGAATTGGGTCATAGAGTGCCTACCATGTATCTGTAATCATTCTCTGTCCTAAACCAAGATCATCTGCTTAAAATTAAAAGTATGACGCTGTTATTCGAAAAGAAAGTAATTCTCTGATTTCTATCCTCTGATATGAAAATATATATAATATATGATAGTGAATACGAAATAATAATAAAATAAATTTGACATATGTCTTCTAGTATAAAAATAGATATTATATCTATTTACTGTAATATTGTCTTCTAAATATAAATTGAATTCATCTGGGTATATTATCTGGGATATGATTGAAGATTTGTAGTCTCAGCGCTGGTAAGCCCTTCTAGACCTAAGCTCATATGCCTGACGGGCCTAGGGCATGTATTTCTGGATACTATTCTATGTTCTTGCATATTGGCGTATGGTTGGAGGGTAGTTAGTAAATTAATAAACTTTCTGACCTCTTCTGAAACATACCCTACTAAGTTAATGTATCAAAGTGAACTCTCAGTAAACTTACAATTTCACGTTTAATGAACCACTCGGAACTCCTTGATTCAACTTCTGAAATCTGAAATCTCTTTTGAATATCTGGCCTTAGACTCATCTCTTAAGGTTCGGGTGATCAAATAAAGAACAACTTTGTTACCTTCTGATATAATGCTCCACTGAACATCGAATTGTAATTAGAGCTTATTGTTGCCCAGTCCATCATGACAGTGTTAAGCTTTTCATATACCTTCTTGTGCTTTGAGCATCCCTTGGTAGTTTGTATTGCTGAGCTTTTTGAAGCTCACATTGTTTTTACCATCTAAGGTTAGAAGATCGACCATGTCACAGCGGTCAACGTCGGTATGGGAGTTTCTTCGACTTGCTTGTGGAGTATGGTACCTGAAATTAGGGGGCATGTATGTCACATTTTGATTTATATTCGAGTATGAAACTTGTATTAACAACTTTTATCATAGTTTTATTTCATTGTTTGAATGTTTTCTGAAATTGTATTTTAATTCAAAATATGATTTATGATTTTTAAATGATTTAGAAATTTGTTTATTTGAATTTTAACGTGGGTCGCTCCGGTGACCCTAATGTGACTTCCTAGGATCCCTATTAACGCATAGGCGGGCCTAGGGTTACATTTAGTGGTATCAGAGCTTCAATTTGTGTCATTCTGGGTAGATCGGTCGATCGTCTGTCATAGGGTGTCAGGTCTATGCATGCCCCTAGATCCTTATCGTACCCTACCAAGCCTAGACTCTGATGTCGAATCCTTTTTCTAAAATAACTAAATCTAAGTTTTTTGTCTGTTGTAGCTCGAATCGTACTGGCAAGTAATGTCTGTAATTTTCGTCTATGAATTTGGATCAATTTAATTGATCTAAATCTAGATAAAGAACCTGAGATGGTTTATGCATGTGAAATCGAAGATCTGAATCAGGTTAATAATAATTGTTTAATCATATGAGGTAACTGATATAAGACTACATGTACGGTAGCTCGGTGATAATAATTGTGTTTGAGAATATTCTCATGAAAATTTTATAAAGGTATTATAAATTTAAAAGAAAGATGTTCGCGAATGTGTCGAAAATGTAAATCTCGTGGTGACTCTGTTGCACGAAGGAAAAAGTTGTTTGAATATTATGTTGAAGGTAAGCGATATTCGTTCAAGACCTTGATAATGTTTGGTCGGCATAAAGAAAGACTTTTCCTTGAAATTTGAGGCATGATAAATCGTTATAAATCATCTCTGACCAAAGTTTAATGTTTACATCCTGATTTTGGAAGGCACTAGTTGAGGCTTTGAGTACTCATATGAATTTCACGCACAATTGTTCGTCTGTAAATTGATGGTCAACCTAGTGGAGTAATTCAGATTCTAACAGACGTACTTTTGGACTGTATGATTGACTTCTGTGGTGACGAGAATGTTTTGTAGTCTTGACTGAGTATGCCATAATAATAATAGTAACGAGACAAGTGTTCGTGTGGCTCCGTATGAAGTTCTGTATGGATTCATGTATTTCATTTTGATCAATCGAGTTGAGATGCATCATGGGATGGTTTTGGGTCTAATGTCAGTCTGAGTGACTGGAACGATACCAAATTGATCCGTGACCATCAGAGCATCCTGAAAAACAAGGATAGTCTGATGGATAAGTTTCAGTGCAATAATGGATGAAAGGCCGGTTCTCCAATTCTTCGACTCTGGTAAATTTCGAAGGTGAGATTTCTTTTAGGGTTGGAGAGTTGTAACACCCCAAATAATGGTTAAAAAAAAGAGAAAAGAAAAGGGGATTTGCAACCAAGGGAACTTAAACCCGTAACCTATGCTTGGTAAACTCGAGCTTTGACCGTCTGAGCTAAGGCAATCCATGGCCTTAGTTTAGTCCAGTTTTTATTTATGTTATGGTTTAGTTGTCTAATACAATAATAAATAAAAGTGAGACTCCCCATCTACCCAATTAAATTCTTTTGACCCAAATCCTAGAAACTATCAATCTTCTCCTACCAAACCCTACTATCACCGTCCGATCTGCCCACTCTGTCGCATCGTGCTCATCACCGCCAGTACTGGTGTAAGCCCTGTCGTTCACCGGTTTCGACCTATCGACCATGCATCTGGTACTACACCGTTCACCGTGGAGAGAAACATAAGTGCTCAGTGGAAAACCCAAGCCATGCCCTTTTGTTTTCCATCATTTTTCAGCCACCACCGCCGGTTTCAGTGTGACCGGAGGCACGCCGCGACTCCAACCCTGGCCGCCACTCCCGCATTAGCGCCACCGTTCGTCGTGAAGCTTGGTTCGAGGATTCGTAAAAACCCAAGTTCGACCCTTCTGTTTTCTGGTGATTTCATCGTTGTTCGCCTTCCGTTCGTCGCGCTACCACCACCAGTAGGTTTCTCACGCCACGACTAACAAACCCCTCCGACTGTTGGCCCGTCTGACACCGGTACTGGGTTCATCAGAGCATCACACTTTTCTGACCATTTTTCTCATTTCGAGTAAGATCTAGCGTGTTCCACCCTATTTTCCAATTTGTTTTTTAGTGGTAGTGTTGTAGGCTAATTTTTCCCATCCGTTTACGGTCAGGTTGTGCATCTCGACATCTCCGGCGACCTCTCTAGCATTTTTCCGGTGATCGAAATGCCTTAGGGTAAGTGAACTGGGTCCAAATCGTCCAAACCGGCCGACCCGATCTGAACCGACTAGATTGGTTGAATTGGTTAGCCCAACCGACCCGTCTACCCGAGTTCGACCCGTTGACCCGGTCTAAACCAACTCATTCGAGTCAACTCGGGCGAGTTGACTCATTCGAGTCAACCTAGTTGACATGTGACGTCAATGTTGACTTTGACCGCTGGCGTCACCATGGCGTCAGTGTTGACTTTGATAATTGACCAAAAAGTCTAGTTTTCCGAAAACTCCCATTTTTAAAGCCCGTTTCGCAAAATTCTGACCCGAAAGCCTCCAAATCTGACCTTGAACCCGAACTTGTTTGTGTATTTAATTATTCAGTTAAGGGTAATATGAATAAGGACTGAAATGGGAATTTATGTTTTTGAAGGTACTCAAAGTTCCTTGGATACGAATTGTTGATGGACTTCGAATTTGGGTTCGAGTTCTATCGAATGAGTATCATGAAATGACCGATGTAGCTCGGAGTTAAGGTAATACTTTACTACCTTCTGCATGCTTTCAAACTTGTTGGTATTCGGTTAATGCTTACACGACCATGATTAAGCATATGATAAATTCTGCTTACGTCAATAAGTTAAGAAATAAGAATATTGATAGCCAAGGCAAAAATATTCGAATAAGAGGTTTGATGAATTGAAGGGACTTCCAAGTTCAGTAAACGAGTAATAAAAACATATGATCTCTAAATCTGATTATTTTGGCTAATGAATTACAAAAATTCCCTCGAGCTATGTAAATGACTAAAATATCGATGTCAATGAAAGTGGTCTAGAAATATACAATAGATCTGGTAAAAAAATAGATTCTTCTGAAAAATCCTAAAATTGCTCGGGAAGTAATGGTAACGAGGCTTCACTTTCGAGTCCATAAATTGCTCAGTTTCTTTGAAATTGAATAATTCTCTGAAGACATTTACAAGAAACTAATTGTATGTTTGAATTAGTCAGAGTTGCGTAAAATGCTGAATTGATTGGAATGACTAAAATGTTTGGAAATACTTATAAGGTTGAATTGATCAGTATGTCCCTAATGACCAAAAAGAATGATATATCCTCGGCACCAATTGTCAAATTAAACAAAATGATGGATTTACCCTCGAGAACTATAATGAAGGAATAATTTAAAGAACCAAGAGGCTCAGAATAATTGAAACACATTCGGACATCGAGGTGACTAAAAACACCTCTAAGACTTGAAATGAGAATTATCAATAAAGCCAAGCAAAGGCAATAGTCCTGAAAGTAGTAATACACAACCCTTGTTGGTCAGTCGTTTTGAGAACTATTGTGATGTTGGAAGAATACCACTTAAAGGCATGTTCAAGTTATTTGGAGAAAGTGCATAGGTCTATGGTAAGAGCAACATGTTCTTCATGTGTATTCAATGTTATGGGTCGAGTTGAGATGCATTACGCATGTCCGATTACTTGAGAAATACCATTGGGATATCTGCTCGAATTTATCGTTGTATGTTCAGTGATTGCTTGACTTGGGGAGCTTTTGTTATACAATGTAGTCAGTTCTGAGAAGTGAGTACTTGCAGTGTACTGATTCAGTTAGATAATAAACCTTGTGCGATGGTTTGTGATTAGTTCAAAGGGACTCGGAAACCTGATAAGTAACCAGAACTTGTATTAACAACTTTTATCATAGTTTTATTTCATTGTCTGAATGTTTTCTGAAATTGTATTTTAATTGAAAACTTGATTCGTGATTTTGAAAGATTTAGAAATTTGTTTATTTGAAATTTTAACGTGGGTCGCTCCGGTGACCCTAATGAGACTTCCTAGGATCCGTATTAATGTATAGGCGGGTCTAGGAGTTACAAATACGAATTTTTCTCTTTCTCTCATCTCTTTGCTCTTTTGTACTTGTTCGTTGTTCTTTATTATTTTATTCACAAAAAATAATTATTATTATCACATTTAATAATAATTATACAAGCTAAAAAATATTAAAAGGCTAAAATTATTTAAGAAACAATTAAAGATTTGCCAGCATAACTCATCTCCTATTTGAAGAGCAATTTCCTTCTATGAAAATATCATACCAACTATCACAAGAAAATATTCACGTACAGAATAATGTTACCATATAAACTTAAAGCATCAAGCCGATGATCTTCGTGAATGAAGCTTTGAAACTAGAAGGAAAAACCTGCTTCCCATATTTGAATTACACATTATAGTGCTTTCTTGAACCGTGAATATCCATGTGAATATACATGCTATTTAAACCATGTTTCCAAAGAAACTAAAAGGTCATGATAGGAAACAAGCACATTAGATGGAAAAACAAGGTATAAACGTTTTACATACTCACGACACTGCACTAGCGGCATAGTGTTGTTCTTGGATTAAAACTTCAAAAAGTATATTAAAGATTGTTAGAAAAGTGTTAATCCAAGAAATAATATAATCAATAAAATATAAATACTATATTTAAATATTGAAAGAACAAGAAATAAAATTAGATATAATATATCTAAAATTAAACCGATTGGAAACGAGTTGAGGCCTGTAGCTACACAGTTTTCTTAAGATAGATTTCGGCCACTCTTTGGTGCTTGAGATTTTTGGTCGTTTGTCTCCCAGGATACAACGTCTAGATGATCAGCTAAAGTAGCACAAATGTAGAGATCAAATTCCAAAAAAAGAATTTGACAAATATATGCTGTTATTTGAGGAAATATTATTTCAAATTTGGGTCAAAGTATCCGCTGGCCCACTGAGGACCAGACCGGTTCGGATATTTGTGTTACTCACATCGTGCACATTTATGAACCAACAATTGGTTCCACATTTTCCTCAACAACGTTTGGATCAATTTCTCATTCAAAGCTCCAAAATTATCGAATTTTTTCAACAAAAACAACGTTGTCGAGCATCGTCATCGCATCTTGATTTTCATTTTCAATCATCAAAGCATATGACGATGGAGTTTTCGTTGGAGGATTCAAAAAATTCACAACACCATTTGACTTGCACAAAACTAGTTCGTTCGTCATTGACTCAACAAACTCGGCAATGCTTGAGGCGACAAATATTTTATATTTAGTTCTGTTTTTCATTTGAAAATTCTTTTTCGTAATCTAAAATATATCCCTTCGAGCCTCGGAACCAATGTTTTGCTCATGAATATAAATTTTTAATAGTCTTAAGGTGATTACAATATAGTATTTGGGCATGTAACCTCCTCGACCTGGTCTAGACGATAGACCGAACCGAACGAGTCACACGGGGAATATTGAAGTAAACCGGGAAGTTTACTCCAATAAACAACCCTATTTTTTTTTCTATCTTATCTTGTCTAGAAGCTCATTATTAACCTAAGTGATAAACTTCGTAGCAGAACAATTTACAACTCAAACAGACAATGTTCAGAGACCCACATGCATGTAAACACTTTTTAGGGACCATTTTGTAATTTTACCAATTTATAGGGACTTCTTTCATTTTTAAGTTACCAACCGTTAATTAGTCACATTATATGCCTCTCTGTTAAATCTCAGCTCAAAACAATCATCCAAGCTCATTTAATTGCACCTACAACATTCGGGGACTAAAACTTAAAGAAACAGAACAACAGAAGATACCATTAACTAACTTAACAACTTGTTGTTTCGGTACAGGTTGCCCTGTATCAAAACACGATCAAATGGATAAAAGCACACAAGGCTTAGTGAGGAGGCTCAAAAACAAAACACCATCAATGAATCATCGGCAAGTACCAAACCACACTCAATTTAACCCTTCCCGTGCATAGCTACCATATGCAAAGCATAAAGAGTAAAACATGCATAAACCACATTATGCAACACAAACCATTCCATGATACATCATCAATTATATTGTCTTACAAGTGATCATTAAACAAGTACACAACTTAAAACCTCATATCGGATACACAAATTACCACAAGTGTCTACCTGACACTTCAAGCCATCTTAACCGGAATTGATACATACACAACCAAAGGTACTCTATCGACCGGGTACAATTACAACCCATAGGGACACCAACCCTATCATAGATTAGATGCTTAACCACTAATGAGAGATGAGACACCGAACTCCTCAATCATTAGGGTACTTGGACGGAGACACGTGACACCAACCCTATCATCGGTTAGATGCTTAACTACTAATGAGGGACGAGACACCGAACTCCTCAATCGTTAGGGTAATTGGACGGAGACACGAGACACCAACCACTTGACATCCAAAGCGACTTTTTAAAGTGCACTCAATCCTATAGCCGACTAACTATATTCGATATCATTTATAAACCATTTCTCAACATCACTTGCCAATATAATTCACATTTAACACATACCTCAGTGTTTTCTAAGCATCATTAACAAATCGCATTTCGAAGCATTAAACCATGCTTAAAATCACATGTATAAATCATATACTTCAAGGAGCAATTACCTTGTGCATCCTTCAACATTACATCATTAAAAACAATAACCACATTCTTTTAAACATACTTTAACAGTAGGTAAAACCATAAATCCAAAACAGTGCAGAAATCATCACATAATGGCACAACCGAAAGAGGAAAACCCTTTCACTTACTTCCGAACTTAGTTAAGCGTTTCAAAATTACCACTAAGTTCCCAAAACACCTTTTTAAAGCTTTCAAAACTGAAATTCACGTTCTCACTCACCAACACGAGCAAACTCGACTAGCCGACGCGAATCCAAGCAATCAAAACTCATGAACCTTCACTGATTGCCTTTGATACGTTCTCCCCTATTTATACCACACAAGAATAGAGGATTAATGCATCACAATGCATTAAAATCTCCAGCAAACAAAGCTACCTCGCTGCTCTACCCAAAAACACCAAAATTCATATCTGAAACAACCGAAAACACCTTCGAATACACTACAAACTCAGCCCAGCCAAAAACCTACCACTTTCATCCATTTTTAAACATCAATCAACATCCAAAATCAACCTAATTACATCCTTTTACCTCCAGCAACTCAGGTTTCACACTAACACCACAAAACCCTAATTCTAACAACCTAACAACTAGAGATCCAATCCAATTTGGGATTATTATGATAAAATCTTTATTTAAACATTATTTAACATCCAAATCATTACTATTTATCAGCCTCAAATCAAATAAAATAGTAGCATTTCAAAAATCATATATCTCAATAAATAATCCTTAGTTTAACCAAATATCCATAATTAACCCATCAAAACAACTTAGAAAACATATGTAAAGGATTGTGACACGCGTCGTTTTCACGTAAAAATAATTCATGCTTCTCAAATGATAAATAAAAGAAATTTAGCGTAGTAAGGAAGAAGTAAGGGTTGATCCCACATGGTCTAAACTTCCTGATTAATGTTTGTTTAATCAGTGAGCCAAGAAGAGAGTTGAATAATGTTTAAGTAAAAAGGGGGTTGTGGAATTAACTAAAAATAAGAGATTTTAGAGAATATTTAAAAGATGTGATTTAATATGATAAAGATTAGAGATAAGGACTTACATGATGCAATTAGCAAAAGGAGGAGGATTCTACAAATAAAACATTCAATGGAGCGATGGGCGATAGGCGTGATCAAGGTTGGCGAGAACGAACGAGACAGGGCGGAGGCCGGGTATGGACCCCGTTCGTGTCGAATCTGCCGCAACAATTGCATTGGCAGGGGGTATGGCAGGTATTCGATAGGCATGGGGTTGTGGTGGACATTTTCATCCCCAAGAAGAAAAGGAGAGATGGAGCGAGATTTGGGTTCGTTCGTATGGCGACTATTCAAGATGCAAATCGTGTAATTGAGCGATTGAATGGATTCCGCCTATATGGATCGGTGATCACAGTACTATTTGCTAGAGATGGGGTGAGGGATTCGATTTGGCGCAAAAAGGGTTTGAATGATTACAAGCCTAAACCCTCATAGAGAACCAAGGTTTCGATGGGAAAAGAGAAAATCAATCGCAATCAAGAGACAATTGCAAAACCAAAACATGTTACGATGAGGAGAATAGGGGAAAAATCGATGGAGACAAATGGGAAATTTTAAAAACTTGTGTGGTTGGATGGCGACGCAATTCGATCTCGATTGCTCGAATGGCGAAGGAGCTAAATGAGAACAATATGAGGGGATTCTCAATTATGCACATGGCATGACGAATGGTGCTATTAATGCCCAACGAATCGGGAGAAAGGATGGACATTATGTCGCGGGCAGATTTAGATAGGTAGTTCGTGGATGTACGCCCGTGGTCGACTGCGATACAGATGTCGACGAGAAGAGTGTGGCTTGCCATGAGCGGAATCCCTATTCACGCGTGGGCAACGGAGACTTTTGAGAATATTGCCAAATTTTGGGGCTCCTTGGTAAAAGTAGACATATCGACGATTTTGTCTTCATCTTTCGAGCGAAGTAGGATACTTATTGAAACAAATTTGATCGAAAGGATCGATGAGGTGCTTGAATTGGAGGTAGATGGTAATACATATAACATAAGGGTGCAAGAATGGGAACGAGAGGTGGTTCAAGAGGATAGGGACGATGAGGAGAGTGACATGGAGACATCCTCGGAAACTAATTCCCATAGAGTTGTAGATGCATCTCATGGGATCAGTAAGTCGGAAGAAGGCGAGGATTCGATGTTGCAATCTTTTGTCCAGGACAGCCTTGTGGTTGAGGATAATAATTTGATTTCAAGAGGTGGGATGGACGTGGAGGACCAGGAAATAGATTCGAAACAAGACGCTAATGTTACACACAAAGGGTGTACTTACGAAAAACATATTGATCTATGTGTGGAATCATTGAGTGGAGGGAATTCGTGGGTTTTGGATGAGGTGGTTGCTTTGATAGATAGGGAGGGGACAGGCGATCGCACGAGCCTAGACATGGCTCAATTTGAATTTTATAGAGGGGACGGTGCCCAGGGGAATGAGACAGCAGCGGATGATGAGTTGGCTATGTTAGATAAGGAAAGGAATGGAGATTGCACGCGCCTTGACATGGATCACTTTGTCTGCTGTGTAGGGGACGATGCCCAGGGGAATGATGGAGCAGCGGAAAGGGGGGTGGCAGTGAATATTGTCGATACAACAGTGGGGGCGAACACAGGGGGGAAGGTTGCGGATTGGCCTGAACAAGTGAGGGCCTCAGATGCTAAATATATCGAGCATAATGGAGTCCTTCGCAAGGTAAGAAGCTTATCGAATGTTTTGTTAAGTGTTTTGAATCCGAAGGAAAGGTCTGAGTTGGAGAATAAATTAACAAAAAAATCTAGAGGAAGGCCGAAGAAGAATATACAGGAGGATACTGGGATTGCTAACGGGTCCTTATCCGATTCGGATTTTATAAACAGAAAGAGGGTGATATTGAGGGAGGCGAAACAAACACTTGACCTGGGGAAATTGATAGGGGCTTCGAAAGTAGGTAACGAGGAGGCGATCGTTCAGGATATTGCGCGTATCATTGAGTCGCACATTGAGAATAAATATCAGCCGGCGATGCGGGTGTTGTCGTGGAACATTCGCGGATTGGGTGCAGCCGTGAAGCGACGAGCAGTACGTGATAGAGTTCGACAACACCGTTGTGAGACGACGTTGCTTCAGGAAACAAAATTGGAGCAGCTATCAGCGAATGGGGTAAGTAAATTGTGGTTTTCGGATAAATTTGATTTTGTTATTGCACCTTCTATTGGGCGATCAGGGGGGTTACTGCTAATTTGGGACAACGATAAATTTCGGATGATAGAGACACGTGTGTCTCGACATTTTATTTTGATTAAAGGGGAGTGGGTGATAGTGAAATGGCCATGTCGGATGGTCAATGTGTATGCTCCTTGCGTGGTGGAGAATCAAGGGCAGGTATGGGGGGAATTACGGGAGCTGTTAGGGATGTTAGATGGGTCGTACTGTGTGGGAGGTGATTTTAATGCTGTGCGGGAGGTGGGGGAGAGATGTGGCTGTGTTGATGCATCGAGGGGAATGGAGGAGTTCAACAATTTTGTGGAGGATGTGGGTTTATTGGACATCAAAGTGGTGGGAAAAAAAGTTTACATGGTTTGGGTCGGGGAACAAGGCATGTCGCCTAGATAGATTCTTGGTGTCACGTGAGTGGATCGATCGATTTTCTTCGTTGTATCAATTGAATTTGCCCATGGGGATTTCGGATCATACGCCGATACGGCTAACAAGTGAGCATAGTGATTGGGGACCTCGACCGTTTAGGTTCCTAAATGTTTGGCTTGAGAAAAAAGATCATGTTGATTAATGGCGAAGGAATGGGAGAGAATTTTAGTGGAGTTTGAGTGTTATTCGATACATTATAAATTAAGGGAGATGAAAATTTTTTTGCGCACATGGAATAAAGAATGCTTTGGACAAGTCGACACTAGAATTGGGGCGGTGACAGAGCAGATAGACAGGTTGGATGAGGTTGTAGAGGTGGCGGGGGATAGAGTACAACGGGTTGAAGAGATTAGTCGGCTGAAAATTTAGCTGTGGCGTCTGCATAAATACAGGGAATCGATTTGGCGACAGAAGTCGAGAGCCCTTTGGGTAAAAGTGGGGGACCGTAATACTTCATTCTTTCATCGAACTGCGAAAATTAGAGCAGCAAAAAATCTGATTACTGGTTTGCGGATTAATGGAAAATGGGTGGAGGATCCAGCGAGGTTCAAACGCCATATACAGGGGGAATTTTGAAAAATTTTGCACGACCACCATAGTTTGGGACGATGGAGGCAGATGTGCGGTTTTGTAGGCTGGATAGGGATGCTGCCGATATGCTTGAAACAGGCTTTTTGCTGTCCGAAATTAGAGAAGCGATCATGAGTTGTGAAGGAGCGAAAGCTCCGGGGCCTGACGGGTTTAGCTTTGCTTTTTTCAAGCGGGGGTGGGAGTTCTTACAGGTTGATCTGCTGCGTTTGTTTGAGGCTTTCCATGTGCATGGTTCTTTGCTGAAAGGGGTTAACTCGATATGCTTATTGAATTCCGTTTACAAAATTGTGGCGAAAGTATTAGCAGGAAGGCTTCAGAGGGTGCTTCATTCGGTGATTAGTGAAGAGCAATCAGCTTTTATTAAAGGGAGGCAAATTGTTGATGGTATCTTATTAACCAACGAAGTCGTACATTCACTTCGTATGCGACGGTTTAGTGAAAGAGGAGTGGTGTTGAAGATTGACATCGTGAAGGCGTATGATTGCATAAAGTGGAAATTTCTGGATGATGTAATGTGCCGGATGAATTTTGGGATGGTATGGCGGAATTGGATTATGAAATGTGTGGGTACAGCACGTCTTTCAGTACTTGTGAATGGTAGTGCAACGCCGGAGTTTGCCATGGAAAGGGGGTTGCGACAAGGTGATCCCTTGTCGCCGTTACTATTTGTTATTGTTGCGGAGGCATTACATCAATTCTTGGTGAATGCGGAAAGTTTGGGTCTGATTAGAGGAGTGAGTGTCGCTGCGGATTGTCGGCTCTCGCATTAGCAATTTGCGGACGACAATGTTATCTTCATTCAAGGTGAAGTTGAATATGCTAGAAGTTTGAAGCGTGTTCTGACATGTTTTGAGTATGGGTCAGGGCAGCAAATTAACTATGCAAAATCGGCAATGTATGATGTGGGATTAGAGAATGAAGTGGCAATGGAGATGGCAAGGGAGTTGGTGTATGTGCGAGTCGATTTACCCTTCAAATACTTGGGGATTCCGATTGGAATTAATCCCCGGAATGGTAAGGTTTGGGAACCGGTGATTCATCGGATGCGCTTATGTTTAGCAGGATGGAAGAAAAACTCTTTGTCTTTTGCCGCAAGGGTAACATTGGTGAACTCGGTACTTTCTACGCTGCCATTGTATTATATGAGTATTTTTAGGGTGCCGAAAACGGTACTAAATAAAATTGAGATGATTCGTAGAGCATTCCTGTGGGGCGATACGGATTTAAAAAAGAGATTGAACCGGGTTGCTTGGGTGAAAGTATGTAGACCGAAGAAGGTAGGGGGTCTTGGAGTGGCAAATATTGAACTTAGAAATTCAGCGTTGCTTGCCAAATGGTTATGGAGATATGCCGACTCTCCTAAGTCACTGTGGAAGTCGATAGTGGAGGCTAAGTACGGTGTAGCAGTGAGGGGGAGGCTGCCGAATAGGGTGGGTAAACAGCACATGTCTTTCGTTTGGAGGCGAATTGTGGAGATTCAAGAAGGGGACGCTGCTGGTAAGTTTATGAGCGAGGATTGTTTTTCGTTGCACATAGGGAACGGACAACGGGTGTTGTTTTGGTTCGACCGGTGGTGTTTAGAGGTGCCTTTGTGTGAGGTGTTCCCGCACATCTTTCGTTGTGCTAGCAAGGCCACACGGGTGTGTGATTATGCGGTGCAAGGTACCCTGAACCATGAGGAGTGGCTGCCGTTTTTTAGCCGTGGGCTGCGATCCTTTGAGCAGCAACAACTGAGCCAATTGTGCGCGATCGTGACGAGGTACACCTTATGTGCGAGCGAGATGGATGTGCTGGTCTGGAAGCCAAATGCGCTTGGACAATTTTCAGTGGGGAGTATCATGAAATTGATGTCATCTATGGGTCTATCCGATTATGGTCTTGATGGTTTCAATATTTGGAAAATAGAGGTGCCGCCTAAAGTACAATGCTTCCAATGGTTCGTGCAATTGTGTCGATTGCCGACGTTGTCAATGCTACGCGCTAGGGGCATGCCTTTAGTGGGAATTCAGTGTTTGTGGTGTAGGGGGGTTGACGAGGAAGAGCATATATTTTTTTCATGCACGTTTGCAGACAAGTTGTGGGAGGCGTTTTTCTTGTGGTGGAGGTTGTCATGGGTAAAGCCGAGAACGTTTGCGGATTTTCTAGTGCAGTGTTGTAGTGGGGTTTTGTCGAGGGTGGGGAAAGCTTGGTGGGTGGTTGGATGTACAGCGGTCTTGTGGTCCTTATGGCTTGCGAGGAATGATGTAATATTAAATCATAAGCAGATTGTAATCGAGGAGCTGCTTTTCCTTGTTAAAATGTGATATTGTTATTGGATTAAATCCTCCGCGCAAGGAAGCGACATAACCGAAGCTGCTTGGTGGGAGTGGTCGTTGCAGTGTGTGCCGTCGGGTACAGTGAAACCTAGAGTTGGAATCCGTTGGTGTCCATCGATAGAAGGTGCACTAAAGTTTAATGTGGATGGCGCGGCGAGGGGGAAACCGGGGCTGGCGGGATGCGGGGGTGTGTTGCGGGATGAGAGGGGTGTAGTGCTGGCAGTTTTTTCGGGACCGTTGGGTTGTATTGACTCGAATGAAGCTGAGGTTTGGGCTATATTTCATGCGGTTCGATTGCTGGCCGAGACAAGGTGGAGGGTGGATTGGTCGTTCATAATTGAATCCGACTCGCGGATTGCATTGTCATGGGTGCTGCACAAGGAGAAGCGACCTTGGCGATATGGGGGGTTCTTTCGGGAGATAGATTATGCTTGCTTGCAGCTACGTTGTGTTTGCTTTCACCACGCTTTTCGTGAGGCGAATTCTTTCGCCGATGCTCTCGTTAAAAGGGGTGTGGATAGAGTGTCTTGGTTTCATGCTGTTGCGGATCATGGTATGGCATTGTAATGGGGTGTTTTTGTCCGTTTTCCTTGAGGATTGGTTTTACCTTCCATGATGCACTCTTTTTCCTCCAATTTAGGGTAGGGGGGATTTTTAAGGAGGCATATGGGAGGTTGTATGATTTTTTACACGCTGAATAAAATCATATGATTATTGATAAAAAAATATGATAAAGATTAGCCTCAGACTCTTGTTTTGACTCAATTTCCTCGGATCATCGGAAAAAGGATTTTTCACTTCGGGATTCACGTCAGCTACTTATCTACAAGGATAAATCCTTGTGACTAAGCTTTGTAAACCGAATACCCAAGTGCCATCTTTGATATCGATTTTGTAAATTGATCTAATCAACACAATGTTGTAGATAAAATCGTTTAAGTTCGTAAAAGACCAACTCGGATTATGTAGTTTCAATAATAACTGATCTGATCTCAGTTTCCTCTTAGTAAACGATTTTGCTAAGTGTGTTCCCAGGAAGTCGAATAGGCTTCAATAGTCGATCCTTCCTCATGCACAGTCAACCAAAACAATATCCTGACCAACGTCAATCTTTGGTTTTGAAATCATTTTTATTTTGAAATTAAGCTTAGAAAACTTAGAGAGATACCCGAAGTTGATGAAGTGCTTTTCCATCCTTACATTGGAATTGAGTAATTGCTTAAGCCTTTGGCTATAGAAAACTTAGTAAAGCATGATTATGGAAGAAATCATACTTAGCATTTTTCAAAATAAAATAGAAAAGTAAAAATAAATAAAGAACTAAAGAGGAGGGAAATTTCATAAACTTCAAGGTAAAACAAAAACAAGAACAAGAAATGATTTTGAAATTCACCCCAACGGGGGTATTTATAGTAGTCTAAACCCTAGAAAATAATCCTTAAGGAATAAAAGATAAATCGTAAAATATTCAAATTAAATAAAAAAGATAAATCTCAAGTTTAAATTTAAATCTCGGCTTGATAAGTCATCCGAATCAAGGCTGATAAGATATCATTCGTTGTTGACGTCATCTTCTAGAAGCTGCTGACGTGTCGTCCAGTCGACCCTTTCATGCTCTAATTCATGCCCACTAATCCATCCATGAATCCAGAACTAAAAGTGCAGTTTCCAGGCCTCTTAAGCACATTTTCCAGAAGTCATTTTCCTATACAAAAATTATATAAAAACGACGAAATCAACAATAATAATGAACAACCAATGAGTATTTAAACACAAAACATAGCACAAAATATGTAACACCCCTCGCCCGGTTACGTGCGAGAGACATTTCATATTGGGCATCAGACAGATTCATAAAACATATAAATCAAACATAAACATACAAAGCATGTTTATTTAAGCATTCAACAAATCATGCATACATGTGATTAATAACCAAAACATATGATTACATGAACATTGATACAATTAGGTGGGCCAAATAAAACTTGTCCAACATCATACATTCTATATACATGATACATACAACTTTAAACAAACCTAAACTATCGTCAAAATAAATATGATCCAAACAATTAATCATAAAGCGTACTATACATCAATAGGCTATTATAACATATTACATGTAATACTACAATCCAACATTAAAGATTGAAACATGGTTATACAAGGAGATAAGCATTCGGCTAATGTAAGTTTATAAGATTATATAGCTCATACCAATTCAATCATCATCAACCTAAGTTCATAAACCTTTTCATTCAAGGATTTAATCATGCATATGATTTAGTCTCTTTAGATACGTTTTTATACCTATACAAACTACCTAATTTATGAACTTATTTTTCAATTATACCCATGCTTCTATTCGAATACTTAAGGCAACCAAACACTAAATTTATACATATCCTAATTTAACATATATATCAAACATGAACTCAAGTTGGCATTCGATTACAATTACACACAAGGGCATATATTTCACAAACACTTAACATGATCATTAGTATATAAAAAATCAAGTTCCAACATGTTACTTACAAGTCAAGAAACGCATAATACATATCTATATGCATGTGACACATTACACAACTATGCCACCAACTAGGATGTAACCAAAACTTACCGTACTTGTGCTTGTCTTGCGGAAACGGCTCTCGAATCAACCAACTAGCTTTTAGTAACTAGCACCTGGAATATTTGGAAGAAGGGAACAAAAGAGTGATAAGTACACAATATGTACTTAGTGAGGCAGCCCTAAACTTTATTAATTAAGTCTTTTAAAATCTTATGCAAATGTTTAAGGTTGCCTGGCTAGGCTTAAGTACCAAGGATCACCTAGCTATCCCAATATGCACAAGTCACCTTAGCTAGTCTTGAAATAAATTCAAGTCACTCATATTGCAACATTAAGCAAGACAAACATTAATAATAAATGCATCAAGTATCATACATAATCGAAAACATTCTATAGAGCATGTAAACATTTCAAAATTCATTTCATTTGTACCAATCTAATAAGGTACTTAGCTTACTTTCTTAGTTTACAAGTATTTCGTATATTTTGCCTTGGATGATCAATGAATCAGGTAATCGAGTCTACGTGTGACATATGACTTTGGTTTCCCCAAAGGTATCAATTATTTCACTTTTAACTTGTAACATGTGACAGAGGATGCCTAAGCATCAAGCTGACTAACCACCTTTAATTTACATTGGTGACTAACCACCAACTTGTATTAACAATCAGAGGAGCTCAAATGACTCTAAGGCATGTCCTTCTACCTATAGACACTAATCAAACCAAGGACTTTACTTATCTTTCTTTATTAACAAGAGCATTCACTTGCCAATCATTCATAATTTCAAAGGCATTTAACCATTTCAATAGGCATACACATATAATCAATCAAGCATCATGGTAACATAAAATTCCAGCAAGCACATGAGTTCATTTTCATTTTATAATCATAAAAAACTAGTAGCAAAGCTCATCATTTAGTCTCATTTCACATAGCTCAAGCAATCAACAAATCATAGCAACTAATCATATTTATGCTAAGCATGCTTATCTAACAAGCAATATACACTTAGGTCAATATTCTTGCCTTTAATCCTTCTTCCTTATCATTTTAAATTTTACCAATCATTATTAAATTCATTACATGCTTCATTCATGTTATCTAATAATAAAAAAACATAAAGGTTAGGATACTAATCCTAACACTTAAGCAATGCTACACTCACAATACTCCAAGCTAGTTTATCTCTTTATTAATGATGCATTTTCCTTTCCTTTTTGCTTGCTCTCCCCTTGGTTCTTCTAATATCTCTTCTTCAACATCCTCTTAAATCATAACATAACACATACAACATTCATTAGAAGCAAATTTTTGACAAATAACCAAATCAAATAAATCAAACAACATGAATATACAAATATGCCCTAAAACTGACACCTTGAGCAATACACACTAATTTATTAATATCTCTTTACTCGCAACTCCAAATTAGAATTTCTTTACCATTCCAGAAAGCTTATAAACACACCTTTACAGCTATGTATAGCACATACTTTATCATTTTCCTATCAATACAGTTTATTACTTGAACATAGGGCATTTTCAGAAACCTAATATGCCTATGCTTAATTTTTTACTTTAGTGCATTTATAACCTATGTTTCACTACACCATTAATCTTGAGATTTTAACCACATTTACCTACATATATTAACATAATAATGATGTTCTAGAAACCACAAAAATAGGGCATGTAAGTCCTCAAATTATCTATCCTTACAAACTAGACCATTTTGATCTTCTATGTGTTCTAATGATATTTAAACTATCAATTGATATATAAATCAAGCTAAACCATTTATTTTTCATTCCTACAATACCTCCCCTGTTTTTAATAAATTTTCCAGAATTTATTGGCATCAATTAAACCCCTAAACATTTTCAAAATTACAATTTAACCTAAGCAGTTTCCAGATTCATTCAATTCTTAGCAGTCTTTTTGTAATTCAATTTACAGCCACTTCCTATGTCCTTTTCATACTCAAGAGGTCATTTCTTATAGTACTCATTCATCTCTACAACTTTTATTTACAAAAGTTTTCCTAATTCGAACCCTAACCCATTCCAAATTCCAGTTTAAAACAGGACAATGTTCAAGTACGAATCTGGGCAGATTCAAAATTCAAGCTTAATACATGTCATTTCTCTAGAATTTTAATCAATCTAATCTATCACACACACTCTTAAATCATCAATAAACATTCTAGAATCAAATTCCCAACATAATCTAACCAGCAAAACAATCAAACATCATCAAGAACATCAAATAAAAACATGACCAGAATCGATACTTACATGAACTGTTTTGTGGATGCAAGAACATGTGTTATTCCTAGCTCAAATCCAGTAGCATGCATGAATTTTTCCTCACTAATTCTCAAGATTTTGAGTGTTAAGTTCTCTCTCTCCTTTGGTTCTAAGGTTTATGTTGGAGAGAGAAAAAGATGGAGAAGGTGATTCATGTAGGTGGACTTACACATGTTTTGCCAATATGAATAGTTGGCCGATTATCACTAATCTAAGGGACACTTGGATTAGTTTTCATCCAAGTAAATCCCACCATAATTTATTATAATTTATACTATTAATATTCTATAATTATTTCCAGCCCACGTTTTTAATATTTTATTTATTTTAACATTATATTAACATATATATATAGTATTACATTACTTTTAATCCAATATTAACTTTCATTATCTAACATGTTTGTCATTCGTATACTTCATGTTAAATTTTATTATGCATAAGTTTATATATATAAGCACTCATGTTCTCTTTTTTTTTAATCCAATTGCAACTTAATAGGGAATAACTTATGTGGTTTCATCATAGTCTTAGGTAGATCGTTATTGTTTACGTTATCGTCGTTGTTTTTCTATCGTTCGAACTAAGGTATGTTTTAGGGCATGACAAAATAAACACTAGTCAAATTTCCCCTCACTTATCCAATGCTTGTCCTCAAACATTTCTCAATCAACATGCCAAAATCATAAGTTGCCATTTCCCAATTTCATTAAATTTCCAAGATTTCTTAAGTAAACTAAATTAAGAAAATGCTTAAATTCATGATCAATCAAGCAAGGCATAATCAATTAAGTATAAATCTTCCAAGGTATTTCAATCGTCCACCAAATCTAAAGAATACAAGACTTAGCTCCTCACATTGGTTCACTCATTTCGCTCAAGTGCTTCGGGTGAAAGAATCGCTCAAGCCTAAACTAATCGACTTATTACCATAGGCTTGTAACTAAATCTAGTCTCCACTACTTAATATGAAAATGAAGCAAAAATTAAGAGGTCTTTAAAAGGGTTGTAATGGTGGTAAGGTTCGGGTAGGATAAAGGCCAACGATCGCGTTTAAAAATTCAAGACAAAGAGAAAATTATTTCAAAGAATTATTCAAAGGGGAAAATGAAAGAAAGGAAAACAAGAAATCAAGCAACCAAAGCTTATTCACTCTCTTCTCTTTTTTTCTTTTTTCTTTCGAACTTTCCTCTCTTTTTTCTTGTTGTTTTTTCTTTTTTACTACTACTCGAACCAAACTATTTTTTTATTGTTCAAACAGTTTATTCGAACTGTTCTATACTGTATTTTTCTGCACTTTACTGCACTGGTCTTTTTTCTGCACATTATTTTTTCTTCACTACACTATTTTTTTTCACTTCAGTGTTCTAACAATGTTTTCTTTTTTCTTTTTTTCTCGAGTCTCCCCTTTTTTTCTTTAGAATAACCTTAACTTTGTCCTGAAAATGGATAACAAAAAGAGGGAAAACAACAAAATCGGTTTGGGTTATAAATGTGGTAAATCAAAGAAAAGGATAAGACTCAAAATATGTTCACCAAGGGAAACTAAATAAGAAGAGTAGGCTATTTTGTTTGGGAAGAGAAATTTGTTTAATCCTAATGCATCTCTCACATTAAAGCATCATAATCAAAATGTGTAGTCTCAACAAACATCGACTTACAAGTTCTAGAATGCAATCGATTAATTCGGCAAACTCAATTGAAACAAAGAGCAAGAATAAAAGATATACTCATTAAGCTCATAACTCACGTGAAAGGTTTATTGAACTATGTCATGCATTCAATTCAATAAACAAATTCATGAATTTACCAAGAAAAAATTACATTAATTAGTCAGAAAAATTTACATTAATTAGTCATGCCATGCTATATTACATCCTAAATTCAACAAGAACGAGATTGAATTCACAAAGAAACACAAAGAAATTAAATCAAACAAGATATTGGCAACCAAGATTTTTAACAATTCTAACCAAGAAATAGCTCAATTGTAATCACAAAGCATAAGCAAGAGTTAATTTAATGTCACCCCCACACTTAACTCATTTTGTCCCAAAATGTAATGTAATGCGCAAGAGAGGTAACGAAAATACTCCCCTATTTAGAGTCGGCTGGGACCATTAGGTAGAGGCGGCAGGGCCGGTTGTGAGTCGGAGCCGTTGGGAATGGCCACGAACTATGGCGGCGTAAATCGTCGACGACCGTCGAAGACGATTGGCTCATGGGTCTGAGGAAGGCAGTGAGCTTGGTTTCGTGTTCTTACCATGGTGAGTGCAATGAATGTTGAAGAAGGTGAAGGAGGGCTGGTGTTTTTCGAATGTGGCTGAGAATGAAGGCAACAAAGAGAGGTTTTTTTTACGTTGTGAACAAAAAAAACCACGTGGAATTTGATACCTGAAAAGTTTTAAAAATTAAATAGAAAGAAAAGTGGTGAAAAAGATAAGGGTAAAAAATGATACTTGACCAGTCAATTATTTTGGAAAATTTTGAAAATCAAATTTGTAGATGCGTGGGACCCTCGTGTGAGAGAAAGTAAGAGAGTGGGATTTTACTAGTGGGAGATTTAAGATTAGAAAAGATTAAATTTTATTATCAAAAAGTGGGTCCACGGTGAAAGTTTAAATTATGGGAAAAGTTTAAAGATGGACTGAAAGAAGGTGGACATGGATGGGTTAATCTGGAAGAGCAGCCATTGTTATGCTATTATGCGTCGGAGATTGTGAGTTTTGCTAATGTGAACCATTAGTGTAAATGGCGTGCATGGCTACTGGGCACAGTGAGTGAAATCTTTTTCTGTAGACGGCTCATGCACGTGACATTCCAACTCGACCAAATACCGCAACGGTGAATGATTCAAAATATTTGGGTACCTAAAAATTTAAAATAAAAATAAAATAAATACATAACAAAAATAAAAATAAATAAAATCTAAGCTAACGAAAATAAAATAAAATAAAATAACTAGCCTCCTATTCAACACTTTATTTAATGTCGTTAAGCTCGACGAACAAGTTCAGACTAAATGTATCGTGACAAATACTTCTTTCAGTTCATGCGGTTTATCCAACTGAGAATTTGCTTAAGATGAATTTTGTGATTGTGGAGTTCTTTTGTTTTCTTCTTGTGGGTTCGAGTATTAACGTAAGCATTTTTTCAGATATTTTTCAGCCTTGAAAACTTGTCTAAAATAATTACCGACAAGATATCTCTTTTACTCAAAAATTTACACTTCAAATTATCTGGCGGCAATTTTAACACGATATCTGGTGCCTGCAAAATGGTGGTAATGTTTTAGATTTTGAAGGAGTTAGGCGCAAATCAGAATCAACCAAAAAAATATTTTCCAACTCCTCAATTTGTTCATTATGACCCTTTAATTCCCTGCACAAATCATTAGATACGTTAGTTTCCACAAATTCTTCAACTAAAGGTTCATAAATACCAATGTAGCTAACATTTTCCATAGAATCTGGATGCTTCATCGCTTTATAAAACGTTAAACTTAACGATCTCACCATCAAATTCCATGGTGAGAATGCCACTCCTAACGTGAATTTCTGTATTCGTCATACTAAGAAAGGGTCGACCGAGAAGAATTTCTGAAGAAGTGTTGGACCGATCGTTTTCCATGTCTATTACATAGAAATCTGCCGGAAAGAAGAGGTGATTTACCTTTACTAAAACATTCTTGAGAACTCATTCCGGGTATATTACGGATCGATCAGCCAGCTGTATTGTCATATTTGTATCCTTCAAAGGCTCGTTAGTAATCATTTTATAAACAGAAAGTGGCACAACGTTAATTGAGGCTCCTAAGTCACACATTGCACGTTTAATTAAAACATCTCCTATTTTACAAGGTATAGTGAACATACCTTGGTCCTTCATCTTTGGTGGAAGCTTCCGCTGAAATAATGCGGAGACATGTTCTACAAGATTTAGTTTCTCGTGACCAATAAGTCTCCTCTTTGTGGTGCAAAGCTCCTTTAAAAATCGGGCATACCTTGGCATTTGTCGGGATTACTTCTAGGAGAGATATGTTAACTTGTACTTTTTGGAACAACTTTATGATTTCCTTTTCTTTGGCTCTTTTTTGACGCCTCGTCAACCTTGAGAGGAATGGTGGTGCAATCTCATGAGAAGATGTAACACCCGTGTTTTGGACCTAGGAGTTAACCGGGTTATAGTTCGAGTCAAATAAAATTTAATTAAAATAACTCAACTTCAAATAATGACCTATTTGAGCTTTAATAAAGAGGGAGGGACCTATATCGCGATTTGACCCAAGACTTTCAAAAGCTAGACCACTTTATGGGAAAAGTGTCATCTTCCTTTCCCCTCCCCCACACCCAACGTGAGAATGGTCTAAAACCTCACCCCCAAAACCTCTCAAACCTTATTACTATTCCATTGATTTTGCTACTCGATTTCAACACCATTTTAAGAGGTAAATATGTTTTCTTAACCTCCTCTCTATCCTCTACTTATCTATGGTCTTGGATTTTAAAAATATGGGGTTTTGGAAATTAGGGTTTATATAAAGTTTGAATTTTTAAGGGGTTTTCCAATTGGTTTTGATAAATTGAGTTGGGGCTTTAGTTAATCATGTTAAAATGTGTAACATATATCAATTTGATTGATTTTGGATGAAATTTCGTAGTGGGTCCTTAGGGCAAATTTTAGAGTATGAAAACTTGGGTTTTTGGGAGGTTTAGTGTTGGAATTGAAGGGCTGATGGTCTACCTATGTTAGGAGGGTGATTTGGGATGTTTTGGAAGTCATTTGGGTGTTTGGAAATGGGTGTTTCAGCCAAGGATTATTGGAGTACGAAAATTGGGTTTTTGAGATATTATGTGGTTTGGGAATTTGTGGAAATTGGGTTGTGTTTGCAAAGTAAGTTGATGGTTGAGTTTAGCATTGAATTGGGAAGTAATGTATGTGTTTTGTTTTGCTAGAAGCAAGAGGAAACGTTGAAGAGGCTTTGGGACCGAATCCGGGTTCGTAGGAGGATTGGTTCGAATTGCTAAGGAAGGGCGGTGAGTGGTCTTAACTTGTTTTAAAGTTTGGTTCGAGCATGAGTAGCGTGTGTGTGTAAAGTGTGCTTGGTAGGCCACTTCCTTATAACCCAAGTAGTTAATTTAGTCTTGTTTTCCTTAAATGCCAATGTGCTTGATGACTATGCTCTTGTACTTATGATTATATGGTGCATGTATATATATCATGATGTGGATATATGTGATGAGCATGAGTGTGATTGATGATATGTGATTGATGATGATAATTGGCATTAAATAATTACCAGTTGTAAATGATCGATCATTAGGATAGTGTGCACACAAATTGAGTCAAAACGTACGTGGCCTTGATGGCGTTAAGTCATCAAGGAGGAGTACGGTGATGTAACATTCCACCAGAAGATTTTATTTATTTCTACGGGATGATGACTGGAATCCCATCCGTAGGGCATGTGGCGATGAGTGGAATCCCGCACATGCAAGGTCCGGTGATGAGTGAAATCCCACCGAGGTAAAGTGTTGTTGAGGTTTATATCCGCACAATCGGGGTAATTAAAGTGGCCAATTAAACTTGTTCATGTATTGTGATATATGGTGGTGATATGTGATTGTGGTATATGGTGTTGTTGCATGATGTGGATGTTGATGCTTAAACTTGATAGGATTGAGAGACCATATATGCCACTTGAAAGACTAGCTAGGTCTACTCGATTTTATGCCTATGCTTGATGTATGTAAGACTAGGATTAACATGCTTGAACCTTGCATTGTTGATGTTTTTCGTTTTAGAGCACCCTCACTAAGCTTATAGCTTACGCTCTCAATGTTCAACAATGCAGATCATTAGCGTGGTGTTAGCTCGGAGCAAGGAAAGAAGGGCTTTCCAAGTTGTTGCTCAAGTATGGTTAATTTTGTAGTAGTTAAGCAATGTGGCAATAGGGTGTGTTTGTATGAGCTTGTATGACTCATTACATATGATGATGTTTTGATTTGATTATGGATTGTAAGCATGTAATGCTATGATGAATGTTTTGGTGTGTGATGGCATGCGTTAGAGTGTTTAGGTTGCCTTGTGTATGAGTGCAGACCTTTCAAGATGTCTTGTTCCCTTTAAGACCATTTGAGCTTTTATGTATGCATAACATTGCCTAAATTGCTCTTTAATTAGAATGCTATGTATGAATGCTTTAATCCATGTTTGAATGACACCCTTGGCTTAAATATGTGTGCTTGCATGTTCGTGTATGCTTAGGTGAGTCGAGAAATGCATTTAGAGTCGAGTTGGGGTCGTTTAAGTTGAAATTGAGGAATTGCAGTGCAGGGGGTATCATTACCCCTAGCTAGGGTATCGATATTGTCTTGCCCAAAGGCCTCAGATTTTACCTGGGGTATCGATACCCTCCAAAGTTACTGGAATTTGGAGTTTTGAGTGAGAGTAGAGCGTATCGATACGGGGTTCCCGAGTATCGATACGGGTCTACTCTGTTGACCAAGGAGGGTTGACCGAGATAGGGGGTATCGATACCCCTTGTAAAGGTATCGATACGGTCTTCTCGTGGTTGACTTCTTGGGTTGACCTAGAAAGGGGGTATCGATACCCCTGGAAAGGGTATCGATACTGTCTGCCTGTAAGCTTAAAAATGGACTGTTTATGCATGGCCGGGGTTCAAATGTGTTTTCCTTTGCGTTGTTTTTCCGCTGTGTGAATCGCTTAGGACTAAATTTTCATCTAGACAAGAATTAATATAAAAAGAAAAAAAATAGGGTTGCTAACCGAAGGGAACCTTAACGGGTTTCACTCGGTTTTCCCCGTGTGGCGCACTCGGACCGGTCATCCGGCCAGACCGGGGCGAGGGGGTTACATTTGTTGGTATCAGAGCCTGAGGTTACCGAGACCTCGGGCAGGTAAGTGAGGTAAGCTTAATGTGTTAAATGCTTGTGTTGTTCGATGCATGATTTGCCATGAATCCTTGATGCTTGATTGATTGTATGATGCTTTGAATGCATGAATTGTCGTGTCTGGTGTAGAGTGTGTGCCCATTGCTACTATTACTTAATTTAAAAAGATTTTTGGAAAGAGGAGTACTTGAGCACTATTGGACCCTTGCTTTGGCTAACGTAATCCTATTTGTTTGTTGTTGTAGTTTAAACCTTGCTAGCTAAAGCATGAGACCACGTGGGAGGCCTAGGATGGTTCGACCGGAACCACGAGCAGAGGCTCCGAGAGTTGAGCCGGTAGTTGGGGTTGGAGCTCAAGTGGGAGAGCATGTGGTTGGAGTTGGAGCTCCTCCACCACCTCCACCACCACCACCTCCTCCACCGGGAGTGGGAGGTGAGGCCGGGGTCGAAGGAGAGGGACCACAAGGAGGTCAGGGTGGCCAAGGTGGCCAAGGACCGGCCGGGATTGACTTAGCTCCATTGGTTCAGGCAATAGCCGGGGCATTCCAGGCTGCAGTAGCTGGAGGTCAGGCAGCTCATCATCAGGGTGAGGGCACCAGATTGCCATTAGAGAGACTTCGGGGCCTTGGGGCCGAAGAGTTTAGAGGTGCTACTCCGGAGAGGTCAGAGTTGTGGTTTGAGAAGACCGTCCGTATCCTTGCTCAGATGGGATGTACTGGTGAACGCAAGTTGGGATGCATTGAGTCTTTGCTTCAGGGAGATGCCTACACTTGGTGGGTCACCGTTACTTCGGGGATGGATGAGACCGAGATCACTTGGGAATTCTTTGAGACAGCTTTCCGGAAGAAGTATTTGGGTCCGCGTTACCTCGATGAGCGGAAGAGAGAGTTTATGGCATTGCTTCAGGGGAGTATGTCTGTGACCGATTATGACATCTGATTTGTCAGATTGAGTCAGTATGCACCCGAGCTTGTACCTACTGAGGTGGAGCGTTGTAACCGCTTCCGTTATGGGCTGAGTGAAGAGATCAAGACTTATACTCTAGCTTCGGATTACACTGATTTCGACGTCTTGGTCGCGAGGGCCAAGGACTTGGAGCACAGTTTGAGTTTGACCAGGCGGTCAGGTGGATCTAGTTCGGGTAAGAGGTCCAACAACTTTGATAGAGGTGATGCCAAGAGGCATCGGGACAACTGGCATCAGTTTGATCATAGGCGTGGTGGCGGTAACCACGGTAGGGGCCATCAGGGTCAGAGAGCTGGTGGGAAGTTGCCCACATGTGCTACTTGCGGGAGGAACCACACCAGTGAGTGTTGGGGGAATTACCATTCTTGTTGGAGTTGTGGTGCTAGAGACCACATTAGGCGTGACTGTCCATATCAGGTGGGGCAGGCACCAGCTCAGGCTCCTGCTCGAGCCAATGACTTTCCGAGAGGCCGCGGGCGCGGTAGAGGAAACTTCCAGCCGAGGAATGATGGTCAGAGGAACATAGCACATGTAGTTGCAGTTCAGCCAGAGGGCGGAGGTCAGGCCAGTGTTTATGCTCAGCGGGGAGATCAGCATGACACCGATGTGATCGCAGGTAACTTCTCGATACAGTCTTTGGTTTTGCTTTCTTTGATTGACTCTGGGTCTACACATTCCTACATATTGAGTGAGCATGCATAGTCTTTGAATTTGCCTTGTGAAATGTTAGAGGTAGGAGTTAGTGTTACTAGTTCCTTTGGGGACACGGTAGTAGTTAGGAAGATGTACCGAAGGTGTCCGTTGACGGTTCAGGGGCATGTGTTTTTAGTGGATATGATGGAACTTCCTTTCTATGGTTTCGATGTGATTTTGGGTATGGATTGGCTCACGGAACATAGAGCTAGGATAGATTTTGAAACTAAGCGGATTTCTTTGAGGCTCACAGATTACTATGAGATCGTAGTGGTGGGTGAGAACGTGAAGTTCTTGTCCAATGTGGTTTTAGTGTTTGAGGCTAAGAGATTAGTTGAGTTGGGGTGTGAAGCATACTTAGCGTATGTGATGAACCCTAACATGAGTGAGGTTAGACCTCAGGACATCCGGACAGTATGTGATTTTCCTAGTGTGTTTCCGGAAGAATTGCCAGGGATACCACCGGACAGAGAGGTAGAGTTCAGCATTGAGACTTATTCTGATTCAGCTCCTGTTTCGATTGCTCCATATCGTATGGCACCAAAAGAATTGAAAGAGTTGAAGACTCAGTTGCAAGAATTGACAGATAGAGGTTTTATTCGACCTAGTTCTTCACCTTGGGGTGCACCAGTGTTGTTTGTGAAGAAGAAAGATAGAAGTATGAGAATGTGCAGAGATTACAGACAGTTAAATTAGTTGATAGTGAAGAACAAATATCCGTTGCCTAGAATCGATGACTTGTTTGATCAGTTGAGAGGAGCATCTGTCTTTTCGAAGATTGATTTGAGATCAGGTTACTACCAGCTAAAGGTTAGAGAGGTTGATGTACCGAAGACGGCCTTTACGACTAGGTATGGACACTATGAGTTTTTAGTCATGCCATTTGGGTTGACTAATGCACCGGCATCTTTCATGGACATGATGAATAGGATTTTTCATCAGTATCTAGATCAGTTTGTGGTTGTATTTATAGATGACATTTTGGTGTATTCGCGAACTGAAGAAGACCATGACCGACACTTGAGACTTGTTTTGAAGACTTTGCTAGATCACCAGTTGTATGCGAAGCTCAGCAAGTGTGAATTCTGGATCCGAGAAGTAGTCTTCTTAGGACATGTAGTGTCAGCCGAAGGGATTAGGGTTGATCCGAAGAAGATTGAAGCCATTGTTGAGTGGAAGCAACCGAAGTCTGTGACAGAAGTACGTAGCTTCCTAGGCTTAGCCGGATACTATAGGAGATTTGTAGAGGGTTTCTCTAAATTAGCCGCTCCATTGACACAGTTACTTCAGAAGAGTGTTCAGTTTGAGTGGACAGATGCAAGACAGAGAGCCTTTGAGAAATTGAAAGAAGCTTTGACCCAAGCTCCGATTTTGATTCAGCCTGAGTCCGGGAAGGACTATGTAGTCTACAGTGATGCTTCTTATGTAGGGTTAGGATGTGTGCTGATGCAAGACAAAAGAGTGGTGGCTTATGCCTCAAGACAGTTGAAGACCCATGAGCGCAACTATTCGACCCATGACATAGAGTTAGCTACAGTTGTATTTGCTCTGAAGATTTGGAGGCATTATTTGTATGGTGAGAAATGCACAGTATACACCGATCACAAGAGTTTGAAGTACATTATGACTCAGCGAGATTTGAATCTCAGACAGCGTAGGTGGTTAGAGCTGCTAAAAGACTACGATCTTACTATTGAGTACCATCCGGGTAAGGCCAATGTAGTGGCCGATGCATTGAGTAGAAAGGTGGTCGTGGACTTGAGAGATATGTTTGCTAGATTGAGTTTGTCCGGAGATGGTGGCTTAGTAGCCGAGCTTCAGGTTAGACCTACTCTAGGTCAGATGATTAGAGAGAAACAACTATTGGATAGATCTTTGGCACCTCACGTGCAAGATATAGCCGAGGGTAAATCTTCAGACTATAGTTTCAGCACTGATGGGGTTTTATGTTTCAAAGACAGAATAGTTGTGCCAGAAGACAGTGACTTGAGACGTACGATCTTGACTGAAGCCAAAAGTAGTCCGTTTGCTATGCATCCTGGAAGTACGAAGATGTACCGTGATTTGAAGAATGAGTATTTTTGGGTTGGCTTGAAGAGAGATGTAGTCGACTTTGTGAGTAAGTGCTTAGTGTGTCAGAGAGTGAAGGTGGAACATCAGGTTCCCTCAGGTTTGTTACAGCCGTTGAGAATTCCGGAATGGAAATGGGAGAACATCACCATAGATTTTGTTTCGGGTTTGCCTTTGACTCATACGAAGAAGAACTCAGTTTGGGTGATAGTGGATCGCTTTACGAAGTGTGCCCATTTCTTGGCAGTCAACACTACTTACACCTTAGATAGATTGGCCGATTTGTACATTGGTGAGATTGTGAGACTGCATGGTGTGCCGAAGTCCATTGTGTCAGACAGAGATCCGTGGTTTACTTCTAGATTTTGGGAGTGTCTGCATACAGCTTTGGGTACCCGTTTGAACTTCAGCACTTCTTATCATCCTCAGTCAGATGGTCAGTCAGAGAGGGTTATTCAGATCTTAGAGGATATGTTGCGTTGTTGTATCATAGACTTTCAGGGTACTTGAGAGAAGCATTTGCCTCTAGTAGAGTTTGCGTACAATAACAATTTTCAGTCGAGCATTCAGATGGCTCCGTATGAGGCCTTGTATGGCCGGAAGTGTAGAACTCCAGTTTGTTGGGCCGAGGTAGGGCAGAAACTGTTACCTATGCCGGATTTGCTCAAGGGGACAGCCGACAAAGTAAAATTGATTTGTGATCGTTTGAAGGCTGCTTCGGATAGGCAGAAGTCCTATGCCGATTTGAAGAGAAAGGAAGTTGAGTTCTCAGTGGGTGAGAAGGTATTCTTGAAGGTGTCTCCGTGGAAAAAGGTGATGAGATTTGGCCGAAAAGGGAAGTTGAGTCCGAGGTACATAGGACTGTATGAGATTGTGAAGAGGGTTGGTCCGGTTGCTTATCAGTTGCGTTTGCCATCCGAGCTTGAGAAGATACATGATGTGTTCCATGTTTCGATGCTTTGCAAGTATAGGTCTGATCCATCACATGTTATGCCCGTAGAAGAAATCGAATTGAATCCGGATTTGACTTATGAAGAAGAGCCAGTGGAGATCTTAGCTTCTGACAGTAAAGTGTTGAAGGGTAGATCGATTGAGTTAGTGAAGGTGCGGTGGCAACGTAGAGGCGTGGACGAGGCCACTTGGGAGAGGAAGGAGGATATAGAAAAGCAGTTTCCGTATCTCTTTCAGTTAGGTAATTTCGGGGGTTTCAAAAATATGGGGTTTTGGAAATTAGGGTTTATATTAAAGTTTGAATTTTTAAGGGGTTTTCCAATTGGTTTTGATAAATTGAGTTGGGGCTTTAGTTAATCATGTTAAAATGTGTAACATATATCAATTTGGTTGATTTTGGATGAAATTTCGTAGTGGGTCCTTAGGGCAAATTTTAGAGTATGAAAACTTGGGTTTTTGGAAGGTTTAGTGTTGGAATTGAAGGGCTGATGGTCTACCTATGTTAGGAGGGTGATTTGGGATGTTTTGGAAGTCATTTGGGTGTTTGGAAATGGGTGTTTCAACCAAGGATTATTGGAGTACGAAAATTGGGTTTTTGAGATATTATGTGGTTTGGGAATTTGTGGAAATTGGGTTGTGTTTGCAAAGTAAGTTGATGGTTGAGTTTAGCATTGAATTTGGAAGTAATGTATGTGTTTTGTTTGGCTAGAAGCAAGAGGAAACGTTGAAGAGGCTTTGGGACCGAATCCGGGTTCGTAGGAGGATTGGTTCGAATTGCTAAGGAAGGGCGGTGAGTGGTCTTAACTTGTTCTAAAGTTTGGCTCGAGCATGAGTAGCGTGTGTGTGTAAAGTGTGCTTGGTAGGCCACTTCCTTATAACCCAAGTAGTTAATTTAGTCTTGTTTTCCTTAAATGCCAATGTGCTTAATGACTATGCTCTTGTACTTGTGATTATATGGTGCATGTATATATATCATGATGTGGATATATGTGATGAGCATGAGTGTGGTTGATGATATGTGATTGATGATGATAATTGGCACTAAATAATTACCGGTTGTAAATGATCGATCATTAGGATAGTGTGCACACAAATTGAGTCAAAACGTACGTGGCCTTGATGTAACATTTAGCCGGAAGGTTTTATTTTATTTCTACGGGATGATGAGTGGAATCCCATCCGTAGGGCATGTGGTGATGAGTGAAATCCCACCGGTGATGAGTGAAATCCCACCGAGGTAAAGTGTTGTTGAGGTTTATATCCGCACAATCGGGGTAATTAAAGTGGCCAATTAAACTTGTTCATGTAGTGTGATATATGGTGGTGATATGTGATTGTGGTATATGGTGTTGTTTCATGATGTGTATGTTGATGCTTAAACTTCATAGGATTGAGAGACCATATATGCCACTTGAAAGACTAGCTAGGTCTACTCGATTTTATGCCTATGCTTGATGTATGTAAGACTAGGATTAACATGCTTGAACCCTGCATTGTTGATGTTTTTTGTTTTAGAGCACCCTCACTAAGCTTATAGCTTACGCTCTCAATGTTCAACAATGCAGATCATTAGCGTGGTGTTAGCTCGGAGCAAGGCAAGAAGGGCTTTCCAAGTTGTTGCTCAAGTATGGTTAATTTTGTAGTAGTTAAGCAATGTGGCAATAGGGTGTGTTTGTATGAGCTTGTATGACTCATTACATATGATGATGTTTTGATTTGATTATGGATTGTAAGCATGTAATGCTATGATGAATGTTTTGGTGTGTGATGGCATGCATTAGAGTGTTTAGGTTGCCTTGTGTATGAGTGCAAACCTTTCAAGATGTCTTGTTCCCTTTAAGACCATTTGAGCTTTTATGTATGCATAACATTGCCTAAATTGCTCTTTAATTAGAATGCTATGTATGAATGCTTTAATCCATGTTTGAATGACACCCTTGGCTTAAATATGTGTGCTTGCATGTTCGTGTATGATTAGGTGAGTCGAGAAATGCATTTAGAGTCGAGTTGGGGTCGTTTAAGTTGAAATTGAGGAATTGCAGTGCAGAGGGTATCGATACCCCTAGCTAGGGTATCGATACTGTCTTGCCCAAAGGCCTCAGATTTTGCCTGGGGTATCGATACCCTAAGAGTATCGATACCCTCCAAAGTTATTGGAATTTGGAGTTTTGAGTGAGAGTAGAGCGTATCGATACGGGGTTCCCGAGTATCGATACGGGTCTACTCTGTTGACCAAGGAGGGTTGACCGAGATTGGGGGTATCGATACCCCTGGTAAGGGTATCGATACGGTATTCTCGTGGTTGACTTCTTGGGTTGACCTAGAAAGGGGGTATCGATACCCCTGACAAGGGTATCGATACTGACTGCCTGTAAGCTTAAAAATGGACTATTTATGCATGGCCGGGGTTCGAATGTGTTTTCCTTTGCGTTGTTTTTCCGCTTTGTGAATCGCTTAGGACTAAATGTTCATCTAGACAAGAATTAATATAAAAAGAAAAAAATAGGGTTGCTAACCGAAGGGAACCTTAACGGGTTTCACTCGGTTTTCCCCGTGTGGCCCACTCGGACCGGTCATCCGGCCAGACCGGGGCGAGGGGGTTACAGAAAAAGAAGGAGGTGGTGGTGGCGTTTCCTTCTCCTTCTTGGACTGTGCGACATTCTCTTCTCGGATTTCTAGGTTGACAATGGTTCCACTTCGTAGGGTGATAGCACTAACATTATTTTTTGGATTTGGCTCCGTTTGAGAAGGAAGTATTTCCTGTGTTTCTTGATGAGTGTTCAAAAGTACTATTTTTATTACCCTTTTTACTCATATTATTGTTAGACTTAGGCATATTTTAGTTACATTAGTAGGCATTCATGCATACTCTCATAATTTCCTTCATTGTTATGCTTGTGTTCATAATTTAGTGATTTTGGTGGAAAAAGGTACTCCTAGGTATTTGTTTTGTGCATTTGCAGGTTATGCCATGCAGAAAACAATTGCTGCCACGGTAGTTCAATGTCGTGCAGACAGCCATTGCCGCCGCAACAGATCATTGTCGAACCGGCAGTTCAATGCCGTGCGGGCAATGAAAGAAAGGGAGGATGGTGCAGAACGAGCCCTCGACGGGTCCAGATCAAGCCAACCAAAGATGACAATTTCTACCGAAGGATGCTGAACCATGAAGATAAAGCCTTACGGAGCAGAATCAGCTGATAGACCTCTGTTGAGGCAGCAACTATTGCCGCCGAGACAATGCACAAACGAAGATGCCGGCGAGCAAAATATTAAAAAATGGTAGTCGATTTGAAGAGCATAAAACGCTGAATTTTTCTACATACTTTGTGTTGCAATCGAAGTTCGAGAATAAGACAAAAGCATGGAAGGAAGGTTAAAGATAGAATTCGGCCAAAATTTATAAAGCCATTAAATTAAAGAGATTCACGTCTTTAATGAAGACAAGTCCAACTCCAACTTAACTTCCTATCCAAGAAAGACTTTGCTCCAAGCCTCCTCATATTTAAAGAATGCCAAACCACCAAATTGAAGTTGTCGAGTATCAAAAGTTTGAAAGGCTTAGCATGTTCTAGTTCTTTTCTTAGGTTAGGGTTATTTTGTTTAGTAGTTGTGAGAAAACATTTGTAATTGTTTAAGTTTTTGTTAATGCAAATAAAGTTCAAGGTTTGCTTATTCTTGGTGTGATTTTATTGTTGCAATCGAATCGGGAGAGGGTATTGTAAGGTTATCTATTTGTCTAATATCGGGAGAGTTAGACTCACGAATCAGGTAAGCATGGTTTTCATCCTAAATGGTGAAAGCTAACTCAACTTAGGAATAAGTTAAGAGTTTCAACGGCTATAAGAAACGTAAGATTGGTTGGTTTTCATCCTTGGTTCACGCTGGAGGTATTATCAAGACCTGCACATCAACACAATTTTGACTTAGGGATAAGGAGAAGCCACTGAAGGACGCTTTGACGAACCTTGATGTTGTTCGTTTCCGCCCGGGCAAGAGATTGTCGAGGCAGCTACTTAACCCATTGTCGTCGCGGCAGTAACTTTGGTTTCTGCCGAGGTAGTTTGGTGTTTGTTGCATTCAAGAACCAAGACAATTCCAACTGGTTTCCACACTACGACGCAACTTAATCCGGCTTACTCTATCTTATTCGAACTATCTATCTTTTATTTTTATTGTTCTTTAGTTTATTTGTTAGATAAAACTCTTCTTATTATTAATTGTGTTTTTACTTTCACAGTGCAGTAACTTAAGCAAGTTGGCCCAAACCAATCTATGTGGAGATGATACTATATACTTATCACTTACTTTAGACGTGTACACTTGCACAATTGTGTAGCACTTATTACACGCAACATGTTTTTGGCGCCGTTGCCGGGGATTGGCAATTGGTGTTAGTTGTTTTTGTTATTGCATTTTTACTTATTAGTTTTACTAACTTTTCTTTTTGTTTGTTTTATTCAAAAAAACAAAAAAAAATTCATGTGCGCTACAAGTAATGGATATCAACATGTCGAGAAAAACTGTTCAAGAATTGATGTGGGAATATAGGAGTTACTGCAATAAATACTTTCTTTACCTTTGACCACCGAGAGAAGCCAAAACCATGGAAATCTCTCGTGTTAATTGTGTAGAACGTCATGTGTTTGAAAATTGCCCCAACCTTTTCGGTGCACATGACTACATGAAAAACCATAGATGGAACCAACAGCAAAATAATTCATGGTATGATCAAAAAGCTCAATTTTTTACCATAACAATTTTGTCGATGCAACAGATGCCGCCGCAACAAATGCCACAACAACAGATGCCACAGCAACATACATGCGTTGGCAATGTAGTCCTTATCAACATCAGAGTGTCACGACAATAAATATGTCATGGCAATGTTGTCCTCGTCAAGAGCTATTAAATTCCATAGATACGTGTATTGCCATGATTGATGTACTCATGAGAGAAGCAGAAGATCGATTGAAGAGATCCTCATATGCCACGAGTAATAAGCACCAACAATCCATTCATAGGGATACTAAAGTCCCAAGGCAAGAGGAGGAGCAAGGCAAGGAGAGCTCCCCGATGTGTGGGGAACAACTAGAACCTCCAAGAAGAGAGGATGCCAATGAGAAAGACTGCCCAACACATGATGAGCCTGTAACCCCCTTAACCCGGCCTAGACGGTCGACCCGAATTAAAAAAGTCACACGGGGAAAACCAAAGTCAACCCGAAAGTCAACCTTGATTAACGACCCTTTTTTTTCTTTTTAATCTTGTCTAGATGCACATTAATCCTAATTGTGATCACACAAACAACATACTCAAAGATCACAAAGATCAGAGATCAAACGGGGACCCAATTGAACAAATTACAACTTTAGGGACCAAATTGTAATTTCTGATAATTAAAAGGACTTAACCCAAATTTAAGTTACCATCTCGAAATTAATCAGGTTTCATGCTTCTCTGTGAAATTTCAGCTCAAAAGGACTTCCCAAGCTCACACAATTGAACAAACAAGATTCAGGACCAAAACGTAAACAATTCAAAACATATAACTGCCAATGTCAGCCCCTAACGGTCGGACGTTCCGAAACCGATCGACCCCGTTCCGAAACACGAGCCGTTCCGAAACCGATCGACCCCGTTCCGAAACACGGCCTTGGCAGAGACCAAACCGTTTCGAAACAGTGCACACCGTTTCGGACGCCTGGGTTCGTGTAAGGCACCCGTTCCGAAATGGTGCATACTGTTCCGAAACGCCTGCACAGATTGCAGCAAACAAGCATACCAAATCATGCAATTGATCAACCAAACATGCTCCAAATGTCACCAAACTTTACCAGCACGCAATTAAACATATTTAAGACTTATAGGAATCATCAAAACATCAATCTAACATCACATGCAAAAAGCCCCAATTCTATAGGCATGCTTCCTACACAAGCTAGCTATTCAAACACCAAACTTCCAAAACAAGCATATAAGGTTCCAATTCAAAAATCAGCAATCTCAACAACATTCAACATACTTAGGGAGTCTCAAACACCTCCCAAAACATATACATTGGTCCCCCATTGCCAAATCACACAAAAGCTAAATGTTTAACAAAACCTTCCATACTTTGAGCTTCACTTGAACTTGATTGCTTGCCCTTTCTTGCTGCCCCTCAAGGTACTCTAATGCTCTGCATTATTGAATTAAGAAAACGTAGAGAGCGTAAGCAAAAGCTTAGTGAGGCATGCTCTTTAAAAACCATTCAATAATGCAATTAAAACCATTTATAAACATGCTTGAAATCAATCTTTGTACATGCTCAAAAGCATACTTAAAACAAGCAATCTCATGCTTCAACATAAACATTAAAACAAGCATCTCATGCTTCACAAAATACTTAACATGTCATATTGGCTCAAGTGACAAATTCCATTTCATAAAACAAGTTCAACAACTTTCCCAAGGACTTTTAAACACCTTGGCCCCAAGGACTTTTAAACACCTTGGCCATGGACTTTTAAACACCATGAATGAGGACCACACAAGGACTTTTAACCACCTTTGTGTCCAAAGCTTGAATCACCCCCAAGGACTTTTAAACACCTTGGCCCCAAGGACTTTTAAACACCTTGGCCCCATGGACTTTTAAACACCATGGAAAGGATCACCTAAGGACTTTTAACCACCTTAGTGTCCGCAACAAGACTCATCCAAGGACTTTTAACCACCTTGATGATCTTAAGTAACAAGGCTCACTCAAGGACTTTTAACCACCTTAGTGACCTTAATCTTTTCAAAACATCACTTGCCAATATACATCATATTCATCATTTAATCCACTGTTTTAAAGCATTAAACCAAGCCATTTTCACCATGCATTTCAAAGCATCAAACCATATTATTTCAATGTATAAAAGCAAGGTACTCCTACCTAGAGTTACCTTCAACATATGGCTTACATAATCAGCAAAATCCATGCTAAAACATGCTTTTAAAACAGTAATTAAAACATGCAATTCATCATCTTGCATCACAACAAAAACATGGCCACCACTAGAGAGTAAATCCGAAAACTTACACTTGAGCTTAGCAAAGTTGTTTAGACATAAACTAAGCTACCAAAACCTTCAAACCTTGGTTTAAAAGCTGAAAATCCATTTTCCACAAATGCACTCACCAATTTCCATTTTGCTTCAAGCCAAAGCACCAAATCAAGCTTCCGGATCAACCAATCTTGGATCCAAAGATGCCTCCCCTGTTTCAACACATCAAAGCAGAGGATTAATGCATCATCATGCATTAATTGCTTCAATGAAAGCACCTAAACTCGCTGCTCTCATCCAACCTCCATTTTCGGCCACCAAACACAACCGAAAATGCATCCAAACCACTTCTAAACAAAGCACAGCCACAAACCAGCAAAACCTCACTTCCATTAACATCATATAACATCTAAAAACAACCTATAAACAACCTTATACCTCCAGCAACATCAGATCACCAAGATCACCTCAAAAACTACCTTAAAACACAAGCTAAACTTAGGAAACTCAACCTATCCGGGATTGCATCAATCAAAACTCAATTCCACATCATTTTAGAGATCATTTAACATCAAAAACATCTCTTAAATCACAGATTACTCAGATCTAATGAAAATCATCAAAAATCATCAAAATCTTGCATAATAAGCCAAGATCCATTAATCAACTTAAAAACCTTTAATTAAACATCAATTAAGGATTGAAAACTTAGGAATTTCAGTAAAGAACTGATAGTTTAGAGGAGAAGGACGTTCTTACCTCCAAACTTGTGTTTCTCCACTTTTTGGAATGAAAATGCTTGTTGAAACTTGTAGCAATTGAAGAGGTTTTGAAGATATGTTGATTTGGAATCAAATGAGAGTTGAAAGGAGGTATTTAGGTGAGAAAATCAGAAACAAATCTCTGGAAATGTAGTGTTTGGTTTGAGAGAAAATGAGAGAAAGAAAATGAGAGTTAGTTATGAAATTAGCCAAATAGCTTTTCCCTCCTTTTTGATACACTTAAAAATCAGAATTATAACTCAAAATATCTTAGAAAAATCTGGAGAAACCACTTTTGGATTAATAGCTCCTTAAAGATTCAAAGTTCCAACCCTTTATAAAACAGCCACCAAACTTGCGAAAAATTACATTTTGGTCACTAGCCAAAATGTCACACTTCCAAAACTCATTTTCCAAAATTGATTTCACAGTTCACTTAATTATATTAAAAGATGATTTTAGAACATTTTTCCATATTTTTAATGCAACCCGAACTAGGCTTCCCTAATTTAACCTCTTAAGATTCGAACAGCACTTTGACCAACCGGTCAACGCCCTACACTCCTAAGCCCAAAACCGGGGCGTTACAACTCTCCCCCCCTTAAGAAATTTCGTCCTCGAAATTTACCTGAAGGAAAGAGATAAGGAAACTGCTTCAGCATGTCTTCCTTCCGCTCCCACGTGGCTTCCTCAACACCTCGATGCTTCCACAGCACCTTCACCAACTCAATGGTCTTGCCACGAAGAACCTTACAATCCGAATCCAGAACCTTCACCGGTTCCTCATCATAGGTCAAATCCGGATTCAAAACCACATCCTCCACAGGCATCACATGCGAAGGATCAGATCTATACTTCCGGAGCATAGAAACATGGAACACATCATGAATCTTCTCCAACTCCTGAGGTAACCTCAGCCGATACGCAACAGGACCCACACGCTCAACCACCTCATATGGTCCAATGTACCGAGGGCTCAACTTACCCTTCCGGCCAAACCTCATCACCTTCTTCCAAGGCGAAACCTTCAAGAACACACGGTCACCCACCGCATACTCTATCTCCTTACGCTTCAAATCCGCGTAAGACTTTTGCCGATCAGAGGCAGCCTTCAACCTCTCACAAATGAGCTTCACCTTCTCGGTGGTCCCTTTCAACAAAGCAGGCATCGAAACCAACTTTTGACCAGTTTCAGCCCAACAAAGAGGAGTCCTACACTTCCTCCCATACAGAGCCTCATAAGGTGCCATCTGTATACTCGCCTGATAACTATTGTTATAAGCGAACTCAACCAAAGGCAGATGCTTCTCCTAAGAACCTTGGAACTCAATCACGCAGCATCTCAACATATCCTCCAAAATCTGAATAACTCGCTCAGACTGACCATCCGACTGAGGATGATAGGATGTACTGAAATGCAACCTTGTACCCAGAGCTTGATGCAAACACTGCCAGAAACGCGATGTGAACCTCGGATCCCTATCTGACACAATCGACTTAGGCACACCATGCAACCTCACTATCTCAGCAATATACAGCTCTGCCAGCTTATCCAAAGAAAACGTAGTATGCACAGGCAAGAAATGCGCACACTTCGTCAAGCGATCCACAATCACCCAAACAGAATTCTTCTTTGATGGAGACAAAGGCAAACCAGATACAAAATCCATGGTAACCCTCTCCCACTTCCATTCAGTGATTTTCAACGGTTGCAACAAACCAGAAGGAACCTGATGTTCAGCCTTAACTCGCTGACACACCAAACACTTGCTCACAAACTCTGCAACATCCTTCTTCAAACCTACCCAATAGTACTCATCACGAAGATCACGATACATCTTAGTACTACCAGGGTGCATAGCAAAAGGACTACTATGACCTTCAGTCAGAATAGCACGCCTCAACTCAACATCAGCAGGCACTACTATCCGACTACCAAAACACAACACACCATCCTCATTAAAGCAGAAATACGAAGGTCTACCCTCCGCGATATCCTGAACATGAGACACCAATGAATCATCCAACAACTGCTTTTCCTTGATCAACTGAACCAAAGATGGTTTCACTTGCAACTCAGCAACAAGACCACCATCCCGCGATATGCTCAAGCTAGCAAACATAGCTCTCAGCTCAACAGCTACCTTCCTACTCAAGGCATCCGCAACAACATTAGCTTTTCCAGGATGATACTCAATCGTCAGATCATAATCCTTGAGCAACTCCAACCAACGTCGCTGCCTAAGATTCAACTCCTTCTGAGACATCAGATACCTCAAACTCTTGTGATCCGTGTACACAATACACTTCTCACCATACAGATAATGTCTCCAGATCTTCAGAGCAAACACTACCGCAGCCAGCTCAATATCATGCGTAGGATAGTTGCGCTCATGCACCTTCAACTGCCACGACGCATAAGCCACAACCTTACCCTCTTGCATCAGCACACACCCCAAACCAACATAGGATGCATCACTATAGACCACAAACTCTTTCCCTGATTCAGGCTGAATCAAGATAGGAGCTTGCGTCAAAGCCGCCTTAAGCTTCTCAAAAGCCTGCTGTCTCGCTTCCGTCCACTCATACTTAACATCCTTTTGCAACAGCTTCATCAAAGGAGCAGCAATCTTGGAAAAACCATCCACAAACCTCCGGTAGTATCCTGCCAAACCAAGGAAACTACGGACTTCATGAACAGACTTAGGAACTTTCCAGTTCATCACCGCTTCAATCTTCTGAGGATCAACATGAATCCCCTCAGTTGAGACCACATGCCCAAGAAATACCACCTCCTTAAGCCAGAACTCACACTTGCTCAACTTAGCATAAAGCTGATTCTCCAACAAAGCTTGCAGCACAACCCTCAAATGCTCTTCGTGCTCCTCCTCAGTACGCGAGTACACGAAGATATCATCAATGAACACCACAACGAACTTGTTCAGGTATTCATGAAACACACGATTCATCATGTCCATGAAAGCAGCAGGAGCATTTGTCAAACCAAACGGCATCACAAGGAACTCATAATGCCCATACCTTGTCCTGAAAGCTGTCTTAGGCACATCCACATCCTTCACCTTCAACTGATAATACCCTGACCTCAAGTCAATCTTAGAGAACACAACAGCTCCCCGAAATTGATCAAAGAGATCATCAATCCTCGGCAAAGGATACCGATTCTTGATAGTCAACTTGTTCAGCTGACGATAATCAATGCACATCCTCATAGTGCCATCCTTCTTCTTCACAAACAAGACAGGAGCACCCCAAGGCGACACACTCGGCCGGATGAAACCACGATCTAGCAGCTCTTGCAACTGCGTCTTCAGCTCCTTCAGCTCCTTAGGTGCCATTCTATAGGGAGTAATGGACACAGGAGTTGTATTCTCATACAGCTCAATTCCAAACTCCACCTCGCGATTAGGAGGTAAACCAGGCAACTCTTCAGGAAAAACACCAGGAAACTCCTTCACAACCTTGATATCTTGCACCCTCAACTCCTTAGAGCTAGGATTCATCACAAAAGCTAGATAAGCTTCGCAACCTTGCCTCAGCATCCTACTCGCCTCCAAGGTAGACACCACATTAGCAAGAAACTTCACATTCTCGCCAACTACAACAACTTCATAGTCATCCGCAAGCTTAAGCGAAACCCGCTTATTCTCACAATCCACGACAGCACGATGCTCAGCATGCCAATACATACCAAGGATCACATCAAAACCATAGAAAGGCAACTCCATAAGATCAACATGGAAGACATGTTCTTGAACAACCAAGGGACACCTTCTATAAAGCTTTCGAGTCACAACAGTTTCACCAAAAGAACTAGTGACACGAACTCCAACATCCAAAGACTCAAGAGGCAAACCAAGCAATTCAGCATGCTCACGCAAAATGTATGAATGCGTAGATCCAGAATCAATCAAAGAAAGCAATGACAAGGATTGCAAAGTAAAGGTACCTGCAATCACATCAGCATCATTCCTTCCCTCGCGCTGAGCATACACCCTCGCTTGGCCTCCACCCTCAGGCTGAATAGCCACAACATGAGCTACTCCGCGACCACCTTCCTCTCTCCTCTGAAAATTACCACGGCCGCGCCCACGACCTCTCTGCGGTGCAACGACAGGAGCACGATCTTTGCCACCAGCCAACCTCGGACAATCTCACCTCAGATGGTCAACAGAACCACAGTTCCAACATCCATTACCAGCTGCCGCAACAGGAGCCTGCACCTCCCTTACAGCACGAGGACAGTCACGCTTCATGTGACCACGCGAACCACAGATCCAGCAAGCACTTGGTTCAGCTCTAGCAAAACCACCCCTAGCAGGTGCACCACCACCTCTCTTGGCTGAGGACTGATACCTCTGATCACGTCCCCTCTTGTTCCGTCCACCTCCGGAACTATACTCAGCAGCTCTCTTGCCAGAACTCGCTCCAGCACCTTTCGCAGCTAAACCCAAGTTCATCTCAATGTCCTTGGATCGACTAACTAGCACATCAAAATCATTGTACTCAGCAGCCAACATGTAGGTCTTTACCTCCGTCACCAAGCCATAACGGAACCTTTCGCACCTCTCACGCTCATCAGGTATCAGCTCCGGTGCATACTGACTGAGCCGTACAAACTGCACTTCATACTCAGCCACACTCATGCTCCCTTGGGTAAGAGACATGAATTCACGCTTTTTCTCATCCAGATATCTCACTCCAAGATATCTCCTCTTGAACGCATTCTGAAAGAATGTCCAAGAAACATCAGCTTCAGCCATCCCAGCTATGGTGGTCGTCCACCATGTATACGCATCGTCCTGCAGCAAGGACACAACACAGCCCAACTTTTGCACATCCGTGCAGCTCATCTGACCCAAGATACGCTTGGTACTCTCTAGCCAAGCTTCCGAACTCTCAGCAGACATACCTCTGAACTCAGTCCCACCAAGACTGCGCAGACGCTCCAAAGGTAATCTGACTCCAGCATCTCCCTGATGCCCAGCTCCTTGAGCTCCAGCTACTGCTGCTCGAAAAGCACCCGCAATAGCTTGTACCAGCATAGACATATCAGGCATAGCTTGCCCCTGACCAACCTCTGGTCCAGCAGCTCCAGCACCAGCTGCAGCTTCAGCTCGCTCACCTCCAGCACCACCACCAGGCGGAGGAGGGGGTAACACTGCACTACCCGTATTCTCTTCATTTTCGTTCTCATTGGGAGCCGTAGCTCGCACACTACCTCTTAACTCTCTACGTGGTGCCATACTTTTACCATGCAATCACAATGCAAAAATAAAACAAGTCAGGCCCAGCAAGGTAAGCAATCCAAGTATTCAAGCTCAATTTCATTCAAAATCAACATCTTTTCATTAGCTTTTGTTTGGCAATGGGTACCCTCAGCATGCAACATCACAACATACATCTCAATTGCATCAACATCTCAAGCCACTGAACATGCTTTCAAACAACAAGCATACAAGCTAAACATACTTCAATCATGCATACATTCCCAATTACTCGCAAACTCAGCTCTGATACCACCAAATGTAACCCCCTTAACCCGGCCTAGACGGTCGACCCGAATTAAGAAAGTCACACGGGGAAAACCAAAGTCAACCCGAAAGTCAACCTTGATTAACGACCCTTTTTTTTCATTTTAATCTTGTCTAGATGCACATTAATCCTAATTGTGATCACACAAACAACATACTCAAAGATCACAAACATCAGAGATCAAACGGGGACCCAATTGAACAAATTACAACTTTAGGGACCAAATTGTAATTTCTGATAATTAAAAGGACTTAACCCAAATTTAAGTTACCATCTCGAAATTAATCAGGTTTCATGCTTCTCTGTGAAATTTCAGCTCAAAAGGACTTCCCAAGCTCACACAATTGAACAAACAAGATTCAGGACCAAAACATAAACAATTCAAAACATATAACTGTCAATGTCAGCCCCTAACGGTCGGACGTTCCGAAACCGATCGACCCCATTCCGAAACACGGGCCGTTCCGAAACCGATCGACCCCGTTCCGAAACACGGCCTTGGCAGAGACCAAACCGTTTCGAAACGGTGCACACCGTTTCGGACGCCTGGGTTCGTGTAAGGCACCCGTTCCGAAACGGTGCATACTGTTCCGAAACGCCTGCACAGATTGCAGCAAACAAGCATACCAAATCATGCAATTGATCAACCAAACATGCTCCAAATGTCACCAAACTTTACCAGCATGCAATTAAACATATTTAAGACTTATAGGAATCATCAAAACATCAATCTAACATCATATGCAAAAAGCCCCAATTCTATAGGCATGCTTCCTACACAAGCTAGCTATTCAAACACCAAACTTCCAAAACAAGCATATAAGGTTCCAATTCAAAAACCAGCAATCTCAACAACATTCAACATACTTAGGGAGTCTCAAACACCTCCCAAAACATATACATTGGTCCCCCATTGCCAAATCACACAAAAGCTAAATGTTTGTACATGCTCTTTAAAAACCATTCAATAATGCAATTAAAACAATTTATAAACATGCTTGAAATCAATCTTTGTACATGCTCAAAAGCATACTTAAAACAAGCAATCTCATGCTTCAACATAAACATTAAAACAAGCATCTCATGCTTCACAAAATACTTAACATGTCATATTGGCTCAAGTGACAAATTCCATTTCATAAAACAAGTTCAACAACTTTCCCAAGGACTTTTAAACACCTTGGCCCCAAGGACTTTTAAACACCTTGGCCATGGACTTTTAAACACCATGAATGAGGACCACACAAGGACTTTTAACCACCTTTGTGTCCAAAGCTTGAATCACCCCAAGGACTTTTAAACACCTTGGCCCCAAGGACTTTTAAACACCTTGGCCCCATGGACTTTTAAACACCATGGAAAGGATCACCTAAGGACTTTTAACCACCTTAGTGTCCGCAACAAGACTCATCCAAGGACTTTTAACCACCTTGATGATCTTAAGTAACAAGGCTCACTCAAGGACTTTTAACCACCTTAGTGACCTTAATCTTTTCAAAACATCACTTGCCAATATACATCATATTCATCATTTAATCCACTGTTTTAAAGCATTAAACCAAGCCATTTTCACCATGCATTTCAAAGCATCAAACCATATTATTTCAATGTATAAAAGCAAGGTACTCCTATCTAGAGTTACCTTCAACATATGGCTTAGATAATCAGCAAAATCCATGCTAAAACATGCTTTCAAAACAGTAATTAAAACATGCAATTCATCATCTTGCATCACAACAAAAACATGGCCACCACTAGAGAGTAAATCCGAAAACTTACACTTGAGCTTAGCAAAGTTGTTTAGACTTAAACTAAACTCCCAAAACCTTCAAACCTTGGTTTAAAAGCTGAAAATCCATTTTCCACAAATGCACTCACCAATTTCCACTTTGCTTCAAGCCAAAGCACCAAATCAAGCTTCCGGATCAACCAATCTTGGATCCAAAGATGCCTCCCCTGTTTCAACACATCAAAGCAGAGGATTAATGCATCATCATGCATTAATTGCTTCAATGAAAGCACCTAAACTCGCTGCTCTCATCCAACCTCCATTTTCGGCCACCAAACACAACCGAAAATGCATCCAAACCACTTCTAAACAAAGCCCAGCCACAAACCAGCAAAACCTCACTTCCATTAACATCATATAACATCTAAAAACAACCTATAAACAACCTTATACCTCCAGCAACATCAGATCACCAAGATCACCTCAAAAACTACCTTAAAACACAAGCTAAACTTAGGAAACTCAACCTATCCGGGATTGCATCAATCAAAACTCAATTCCACATCATTTTAGAGATCATTTAACATCAAAAACATCTCTTAAATCACAGATTACTCAGATCTAACGAAAATCATCAAAAATCATCAAAATCTTGCATAATAAGCCAAGATCCATTAATCAACTTAAAAACCTTTAATTAAACATCAATTAAGGATTGAAAACTTAGGAATTTCAGTAAAGAACTGATAGTTTAGAGGAGAAGGACGTTCTTACCTCCAAACTTGTGTTTCTCCACTTTTTGGAATGAAAATGCTTGTTGAAACTTGTAGGAATTGAAGAGGTTTTGAAGATATGTTGTTTTGGAATCAAATGAGAGTTGAAAGGAGGAATTTAGGTGAGAAAATCAGAAACAAATCTCTGGAAATGTAGTGTTTGGTTTGAGAGAAAATGAGAGAAAGAAAATGAGAGTTGGTTATGAAATTAGCCAAATAGCTTTTCCCTCCTTTTTGATACACTTAAAAATCAGAATTATAACTCAAAATATCTTAGAAAAATCTGGAGAAACCACTTTTGGATTAATAGCTCCTTAAAGATTCAAAGTTCCAACCCTTTATAAAACAGCCACCAAACTTGCGAAAAATTACATTTTGGTCACTAGCCAAAATGTCACACTTCCAAAACTCATTTTCCAAAATTGATTTCACAGTTCACTTAATTATATTAAAAGATGATTTTAGAACATTTTTCCATATTTTTAATGCAACCCGAACTAGGCTTCCCTAATTTAACCTCTTAAGATTCGAACAACACTTTGACCAACCGGTCAACGCCCAAAACTCCTAAGCAACCAATTGCCTCGGCAGCACCACATGCCTCACCATCTACACATGCCTCGACAACTACACATGCCCTGGCAAGTCTTGATACCTCGGCAATTAATGAAGAGCTTGAACAGAGCAACGCCATGACAACCTTCTGAGAGGCTGCGAAGATTAATGCTACAACAAACTGCTCTCACCCACCTTTGCCACAGAAATTGCAAGACCACACAAAAGATCAACGAGACAAAAATACTTTGCCAATTGAATATGAGCAGAAAATTGGGTTTTCCCTTAACTTGCACCAAACTATGGCAGAAGATTGCCACAGAAATTGGTTACCGAAGCAATTGCAACGACAACAAATGTTACATCCACCTATAACGGATTTTGACGATAATGGGGTAAGTAAATGGTTGAATATTTATATAATTTTTCCTAATAGTATACTCATGCCTTCAGAAAAAGTCACAAGGTGGAGCGTATACATGGACTACAAGGGAACACGAAAGAAAGATGCATCCACCATGGTAACGCAAAAGGGAGTAGCTGCGAGCACATTGACCCAACTCTTTTTGAGCAATATTGTCACTCGATGGAGGGTGCAAATGGACTATAAGAAGTATCGAAAATGACCCTCCTCAAAGATTCTCGGATATGTGGTAACCTTAGAAGATGCATGAAAATGCTCTCTCTAAGAGTTTTTAATTTTTGGACCTTTATTTTATTTTCGGTTATTTTAGGAGGTATTTTATTTGTCTGTAGTATAATTAGTTTTCAGGTTTTCTTTGTTTTTTTTCATCAAGAATAAAAACCACCATGGCCAAGAACCTCAAAACCATGGCAAGCCCAAGCTCACCCAAAACAGACAAGATGAAGGATGCCTCGGCAATACCCGATGCCTCAGCAATACCCGCTACCTCAGCAATACCTTCTACCTCGGCAAGTCATGTTGCAACGGCAATGCCTACTGCTTATGCCCGGGCAGGAATGCATACCAGGTAAATCAAGCAAACACCGCTCTCAAGCAAGTGAATCAAGCGTACAGATCGAAGGAAACTTATCATTCAAGGTGACGACCTTTCTAACTAATTCATTTGCATTTATTTTAATTTTTCATGCATTGAGGACAATGCTTTTCTCAAGTTTGAGGGGGGGTATTTGTCTTTAGTTAGTTTCATATCTAATTGCATTCATCTTTAGTAATAGCATATAGGATGCATATGTTACATGCATGCCTTTAATTGGATTTTATTGCTTAAGACTTGTTGAATATTCGATGACGAATTTTTACCACTGCACTTAATTGAAAAATATTTTTAATTTTAAGATTGCATGAAAAGAACCTAGAAACTTACTATGATACTGAAAATTTTTACACTGTTGTGACTTGTTGATTGATAAAATCTTAGTGAACTTAGGTTGCTAAATTTTTTTTGGGTAAATTGAAAAATTAAAAGGTTAATTTCTTGCTAAAGGTGCCCGAAATTGGCTCTAGTCGAATAAATAAAAAATGAGAAATTGAATCTCTAGAGGCGACCAAAATTGGCTCTAGTGAAAGTAAAAATAAATACCCTGGTAATTAGATAGATAAAAGCCTATTGTTCACATGGAATCTTGAAAATCAACTTGTACACAACCACACACACACATTGTCACGAGCATTGTAGTGTGGTTCTGGGTAATTTTTATGTCTTTCGAAAAATTTAAAAAGTGATCATACTTTGTGCCACGGTTCTGAGGATTGAATTTAAGTTTGAAAGCATGTCTTTGATGATTAAAGTATTGGCAAGTAATTGTTAGTTTGCATTGCTTGAGGACAAGCAATAGTTCGAGTTTGGGGATGTATGAGTGTTCAAAAGTACTATTTTATTACCCTTTTTACTTATATTATTGTTAGACTTGGGCATATTTTAGTTACATTAGTAGGCATTCATGCATGCTTTCATAATTTCCTTCATCGTTAGGCTAAGTTCATAATTTAGTGTTTTTAGGTGAAAAGGTATTGTTGGGTATTTGTTTTGTGCATGTGCAAGTTGTGTCATGCGGACAACAACTGCTGCCGTGACAGTTCATTGCCGCGTCAGTTCAATGCCGAGCCATTGTCGTGGCAGTTTATTACCGAGTCGACAATTCAATGTCGTGTGGGTAATGAAGGAAAGGGAGGATGGTGCAGAACGAGCTCTCGACAGGTCCAGATCAAGCCAACCAAAGATGACAGTTTCTACTGAAGGAAGCTTAACCAAGAAGTTAAAGCTTTACGGAGCAAAATCAGCTGACAGACCTCTATCGAGGCAGCAGCTACTGTCACCGAGGAAACGCACAAACGAAGTTGCCGACGGGAAAAATATGCAAAGTGGTAGTCGATTTGAAGGGCATAAAATGTTGAATTTTTCTACAAACTTTGTGTGGCAATCAGAGTTCGGGAAGATGACAAAAGCATGGAAGGAAGGTTAAAGATGGAATTTGGCCAAAGTGGATAAATGCATTAAATTAAAGAGATTCACCTCTTTAATGAAGACAAGTCCAACTCCAACTTAACTTCCTATCCAAGAAAGACTTTGCCCCAAGCCAACTTCTATTTAAAGAAGGCCAAGCCACCAAATTGAAGTTGTCGAGTATCGAGAATTTTAGAGGCTTATCATGTTCTAGTTCTTTTCTTAGGCTATGGTTGTTTTATTTAATAGTTGCGAGAAAAAAATTGTAATTGTTTAGGTTTTTGTTAATGCAAATAAAGTGCAAGGTTTGCTTATTCTTGGGTTTGATTTTATTGTTGCAATCGAATCGGGAAATGGTATTGTGAAGTTATCTATTCATCTAATATCGAGAAAGTTAGACTCACGAAATGGGTAAGCATGGTTTTCATCCCAAACGGTGAAAGCTAAATCGGGTTAAGAATAAGTTCATTGCCGAGCCAATGCGGGTAAGCATGGTTATCTATTCATCTAATATTGCAGGTTATGCCATGCGGAAAGCAATTGTTGCCGCATCAGTCCAATGTCGTGCAGGCAGCCATTGTCGCCACGGCAGTTCAATGTCGTGCAGGCAACGAAGGAAAGGGAGGATGGTCCAGAACGAGCTCTCGACAGGTCCAGATCAAGCCAACCAAAGATGATAATTTCTACTAAAGGATGCTGACCCATTGAAGATAAAGCCTTACGGAGCAAAATCAGCTGATTGACCTCTGTCGAGGCAGCAATTACTGCCATCGAGGCAATGCACAGACAAAGTTGCTGGCAGGCAAAATATGCAAAATGGTAGTCAATTTGAAGAGCATAAAATGCTGAATTTTTCTACACACTTTGTGTTGCAATCGGAGTTCGAGAATACGCCAAAAGCATGGAAGGAAGGTTAAAGATAGAATTCGGCCAAAATTGATAAATCCATTAAATTAAAGAGATTCACCTCTTTAATGAAGACAAGTCCAACTACAACTTAACTTTCTATCCAAGAAAGAATTTTCCCCAAGCCTCCTCCTATTTAAAGAATGCCAAGCCACCAAATTGAAGTTGTCGAGTATCAAAAGTTTGAAAGGCTGAGAATGTTCTAGTTATTTTCTTAGGCTAGGGTTATTTTGTTTAGTAGTTGTGAGAAAACATTTATAATTGTTTAGGTTTTTGTTAATGCAAATAAAGTTCAAGATTTGCTTATTCTTGGTGTTGATATTATTGTTGCAATCGAATCGAGAGAGGGTATTGTGGGGTTATCTATTTGTCTAATAACGGGAGAGTTAGACTCACGAATCAGGTAAACATGGTTCTCATCCTAAACGGTGAAAGCTAACTCAACTTAGGAATACGTTAAGAGTTTCAACGGCTAAAAGAAGCGTAATATTGGTTGGTGTTCATCCTTGGTTCACGCTGGGAGGTATTATCAAGACCTGCACATCAGCATGATTTCGACTTAGGGATAAGGAGAAGCCACTGAAGGACACTTTGACGAACCTTGACTTTGTTCGCTGCCGCCCGGGCAAGGGATTGTCAAGGCAGCTACTTAACCCATTGTCGCCGTGTTAGTAACTTTGGTTTCTGCCGAGGCAGTTTGGTGTTTGTTGCATTCAAGAACCAAGACAATTCCAATTGGTTTCCACACTACGACGCAAATTAATCCGGCCTACTCTCTCTTATTCGAACTATCTATCTTTTATTTTTATTATTCTTTTGTTTATTTGTTAGATAAAACTCTTCCTATTATTAATTGTGTTTTTACTTTCACAGTGCAGTAACTTAAGCAAGTTGGCCCAAACCAATCTATGTGGAGACGATACTCTATACTTATCACTTTATTACTTGAGACGAGTACACTTGCACAATTGTGTAGCACTTATTACACGCAGCAATTCTAGTCTCCCCACGGTTTAGGCCAACTGGCTCATTTGTTTATCTAAATCATGTAGGTGGGCTTCAGTGCGGTTTTGAAACTTCTCTTGGTATATTGGCAACCGTTCAACAATGGATTCCAATGATGACTTTGGTTGTTGAAATTGTTGCTGAGTGGGTTGTCTCGACTGATATGGCTAATTTTGCCTTTGATTTTGAGCATAACTGAAGTTCAGGTGATCTTTCAAACCTGGGTTATACAAGATGGCATTGAGATTGTATTGTCTTTGTGGAGGTGTCAGGTAATTCCTTATGGCATCCACTTGCGCAGTGTCCTCTTCCTGCACCATCGGACAACAGTCCGTTGGATGTTCTGGGCTCATACATATCCCACAAATCCTGGCTGCAATTCTTTTCTCCGCATTGAGAGATTGTACAATATCAGATAATTTTTCAATTTCGTTTTCCAACGAAAATGTATTAATCTCATGAACACGTCGAGATGGTTCACTTGAAGAGTGAAATCGTTGCGAGTTAGCGGCCATAGTAGATATTAACGTTCTCGCTGCGGTTGGAGTCATGTTAACAAGTTCTCCTCCACTTGCTGCATCGATCACCTTCATATCCATCGTGGAAATATTGGAGAAGTGTTTGTTTGGTTAAACCGTGTTGTGCATAGTTTGCGCATAGCTTTTTAAAATGCTCCAAATATTTGATATCCTTTTGTTGTATGCCTAAGATACTTCGTCTTAGCTCGCTTGCCTTAGCTGTTGGGAAAAACCTGACAAGAAAAAGGAGAGCCATATCAGTCCAAGTTGTAACCGAGTTGGAAGGTAAATCAAATAACCATTTTTTTGCTATATCAGCTAGAGAAAAAGGAAAGGCGCGAAGTTTTATTTGATCTTCAGAAACTCCCTGGGGTTTTGTACTCAAACACACCATATGGAACTCCTTGAGGTGTTTGTGAGGGTTTTCACTGGGCAAGCCGTGAAAAGTTTGTAGAAGATAGATCAAACTCGTTTTAAGCACGAATGGCGTTGTTCCATTGGAAATGTTATGAACATCGGTTGTTGATCATCTAGTGCCGCAGTGAGTTGTTGGATTGTCTTGTCGTCGTCCCCCATCATAGCCGGTTCTTCAGTTGTGTGGTTGAAATGTGATTCTGCTTCAGATGCTATTTCTAGACCACGTTCTAGTCGTTGTTGAAGCTGTCTTAGCTTCTTTTCCCGAAGTGTCTAGGCGTTCAATCTTCCGACGTATGCTTCGATCTCCGGGTTATAGTCTTCTTGTTCTCTCGGATTCTTCCTGGTCATAAATCAAACAAAATAATTTAGTAATTTTGCCGAGTCCCCTGCAACGGCACCAATTTGACATGTTTCATTTTCGCGTCAAAATAATTCATTCTTCTCAAATAATAAATAAAGGAAATTAAGTGTAGTAAGGGAGAAGTAAGGGTCGACCCCACAGGGACTAAGAAACTTCCCTATTTATGTTTGTTTAATCGGTGAGCCAAGAAGAGAGTTAAATAATGTTTAAGTAAAAAGGGGCATTTGTGGAATTAAGTAAAAATAAGAGATTGTAGAGAATATTTAAAAGATGTGATCTAATATGATAAAGATTAGCCTCAGACTCTTGCTTTGACTCAATTTCCTCGGATCATCGGAAAAAGAATATTTCACTTCGGGATTCACGTCGATTACTTGTCTATAAAGATCAATCCTTGTAACTAAGCTTTGTAAACCGAATACCCAAGTGCCATCTTTGATATCGATTTTGTAAATTGATCTAATCAATGCAATGTTGTAGATAAAACCGTTTAACTTCGTAAAAAACCGACTCGGATTATGTTTCTTCAATAATAACTGATCCGATCTCAATTCCCTCTTAGCAAACGAGTTTGAAGTTTCAATAATAACTTCAAGGTAAAACAAAACCAAGAACAAGAGATGATTTTGAGTTTCACCCCAAAGGGGGTATTTATAGTAGTTTAAACCCTAGAAATAACCCTAAAGGGATAAAAGATAAATCCTAAAATATTCAAATTAAATACAAAAGAAAAATCCCAAGTTTAAATTTAAATCACGGCTTGATAAGTCATCTGAATCAAGGCTGATAAGCTATCACGCACTGCTGACGTCATCTTTTAGAAGCTGGTGACGTGTCGTCCAGCCAACCCTTCCTTGCCCCGATTCCTGCCCACTAATCCAGCCATGAATCCAGAACAAAAAGTGCAGTTTCCAGGCCTTTTAAGCACATTTTCTAAAAGTTATTGTCCTGCACAAAAATCATGTAAAAATGCCCAAATCAGCAATAATAATGAACAACCAAGGAATATTTAAACACAAAACATAGAACAAAATAAACACTAGTCAGACTGATAACTTGGGAATTTCAGTAAAGAATTGATCATTAGAGGAGAAGAATGAACATTACCTCTAATGGATGAAATCTCTCTCAATTGGATATGTTTTTCTTGAAAAATCAAATGAAAACAATAAGTTGTAAATCAAGATTAAAGAATCCTTTAGAAATAAAAAACTCAGTAAATCAAGAGCATTACCTCAAGTTTCTTGAAAACGAAGAGTGTTTGGCTGAAGGAAAACTTTGAGAGAAAATAGAATGAGAGGAAATGATGTAAAATGAGTTTTAATGAAATAACCAACTCTTCTTTTATTAAACCCTTTTAATCTTTAATTAAAAACTTTTAAAAATGCTCTTATTTGAGAGAAAATAATGATAAAAAAGTAGGTCAAACAGCTCATTAAAGATTCAAAGTTTCGATCCTTTTACAAAACAATCCTTTTGTATGTCAAATAGCTCATTAAAGATTCAAAATGTTCCACATCCAAAGTCCTTTTCTTAAAATTGTTTTGACCAAAATCATTTATATAATTAATAATGATTTTTAAGAATTTTCTCATATTTTTATCATAACTTGAACCTTGATTTCCCTAAACCGCTCCCAAAAACTCAGATCTCTAGTCTAGGTCATACGAACCTTGAAATACTTCTAGGCCCAAAATCGGGGCATTACAACTCTCCCCCACTTAGGAAATTTCGTCCTTGAAATTTTACATGAAGGAAAAAGGTTCGGAAATTGCTTCATCATCTCTGCCCTGCTTTTCCATGTGGCCTCCTCGACTACTCGATGTCACCACAACACCTTCAGAAGTTCAATCATCCTACCACGAAGAACTTTGCTACTAGAATCAAGAATATCAACAGGTTCCTCATCATAAGATAAATCCAGATTCAACTCAATCTCCTCAACAGGCATAACATGTGATGGATCCGACCTATACCTCCGCAACATCGAAACATGAAACACATCATGAATTTTCTCCAACTCAGGAGGTAACCTCAACTGATAAGAAACATGACCAACATGCTCCACCACTTCATATGGTCCAATAAACCTTGGACTAAGCTTACCCTTACGTCCAAACCTCATCACCTTCTTCCAAGGCGATACCTTCAAGAACACGCGATCACCAACCGCAAACTCAATCTCCTTACGCTTTAAATCCACGTAAGACTTTTGATGATCTGATGCTGCCTTCAACCGATCACAAACAAGTTTTACCTTCTTCGTCATTCCCTTAAGCAAATTCGGCAAGGAAACCAACGTTTGCCCCACTTCCGCCCAACAAAAAAGGCGTCCTACACTTCCTACCATACAAGGCTTCATACGAAGCCATTTGTATTCTCGCTTGATAGCTATTATTATAAGCAAACTCCACCAAAGGCAACTATTTCTCCCAAGAACCTTGGAAATCTATAACACAACACCTCAAAATATCCTCAAGCACTTGGATAACTCGCTCAGACTAACCATCCGTCCGAGGATGATATGAGGTACTAAAATTTAGCCATTAGCCCAAAGCTCTATACAAGCACTCCCAAAACCTTGCTATAAACCTCGCATCTCTATCTGAAACTATGGATTTAGGTACCCCAAACAACCTCACACTCTCCACAATGTACAACTCTTCCAGCTTATCCAACGTATAGGTAGTATGCATAGCTATGAAATACGCACACTTCGTAAGACGGTCCACAATTACCCAAATAGAGTTCTTCTTTACCGAGGTCAAAGGCAATCCAGACACGAAATCCATCGTAATCCTGTCTCGTTTCCATCTCAGTATCTTTAAAGGTTGCAACAGCCCAGAAGGAAATTGATGCTCAGCTTTCACACGCTGACAAACCATACACTTACTCACAAATTCAGCAACATTCTTCTTCAACCCAACCCAATAGTACCCGTCTTTCAAATCACGATACATCTTTGTACTACCAGGATGCATAGAAAAAGGACTACTTTAAGCCTCAGTCAAGATAATGCTCCTCAGCTCAACATCCTCCGGCACAACTATTCGACTTTTAAAACACAAAACTTCATCATCATTGAAACAAAAATATGTTGCATTACCATCCGCTATGTCCTGAACATGAGGCACCAATGAATCATTAAGCAACTGCTCTTCTTTAATCAACTGAACCAAGGAAGCTTTCACTTGTAACCCAGCTATCAATCCACCATTACGCAATATACTTAACCGAGCAAAGATCGCTCTCAATTATACAACCACCTTCCTACTCAAGGCATCGTCCACAACATTGGCCTTTCCAGGGTGATACTCTATCGTCAAGTCGTAATCTTTAAGCAACTCCAACCATCTTCGTTACCTAAGATTCAAATCTTTCTGAGACATTAGATATTTCAAACTCTTATGATCCGTATAAACTACACACTTCTCACCATAAAGCCTCCAAATCTTTAAAGCAAACACAACTGCAACAAGCTCCAGATCATGAGTAGGATAGTTGCACGCATGCACCTTCAATTGTCAAGATGCATACGCCAGAACCTTCCCACCATGCATCAACACACATCCTAAACCAACACACGATGTATCACTATAAACTACAAACTCTTGCCCGATTAAGGTTGAATCAAGACAAGAGTTTGCGTCAAAGCTTTCTTCAACCTCTCGAAAGCTTGTTGTCTAACATCCGTGCACTCAAAATGAACATTCTTTCGCAACAACTTGGTTAACAGGGTAGAAATCTTAGAGAAACCATCCACAAACAATCGATAGTAACCCGCCAAAACCACGGAAACTACGAACTTCCGTCACTGATTTATTCGTCTTCTAATTCATCACCGCCTCAATTTTATGTGGGTCAACCCGAATACCTTCGGCCGACACCACATGTTCGAGAAAGACAACTTCTCTAAGCCTAAATTCACACTTACTTAACTTGGTGTGAAATTGATTTTCCAACAACACTTGCAACACAATTCGCAAATGCTTATCATGATCCTCCTCGGTACGAGAGTACACAAGAATATGATTAATAAACACAACCACAAATTGATCAAAAAACTCATGGAACACGATTCACCATGTCCATGAATGCAGCAGGTGCATTAGTCAAGCCAAATGGCATCACCAAGAACTTATAATGACCGTACCTCATACGAAAAGCCGTCTTAGGCACATCTACATCCTTTACCTTCAACTAATAATATCTAGATCTCAAATCAATTTTAGAAAACACTAAAGAACCTTTAAACTGATCAAACAAGTCATCAATTCTTGGAAAAAGGATACTTCTTCGTAATCGTCATCTTGTTCAGTTGCCGATAATCTATACACATTCGCATCGTGTCATCTTTCTTCTTCACAAACAAGATCGGTGCACCCCAAGGTGAAACACTAGGTCTGATAAAACCTTGATCGAGCAACTCATGAAGTTGCGTCTTCAACTCCTTCAACTCTTTTGGAGCCATTCGATAGGGAGCAATAGACATTGGAGTCGTATTTTCATACAATTCGATGCCAAACTGAACCTCCCTATTCGGCGGCAACCCAGGAAACTCTTCCAGAAATATGCCCAAAAACTCACATACCGTACGTATGTCCTGTACACGCACTTCCTTCGATCCTGGATTCATCACATAAGCTAAGAAAGCTTCACAACGCATCTCCATCATACGATTCGCTTCTAAACCTGAAATTGCATTGGATAAGATTTTCAAATTCTCGCCCACGATTACAACTTTGTAATCATCAACAAGTTTCAAGGTAACTTGCTTAGCATCAAAATCGACCACAGCCCTATGCTCGGTCAACCGATCCATCCCAAGGATTACATCAAAACCATAGACAGGGAACTCCATTAAATCAACTGCAAACACATGGCCTTGAATAAATAAAGGACATCTCCTATACAACCTTCTCGTAACAATAGTTTCACCAAAGGAACTAGTTACATGCATTTCCACATCTAACATCTCAACAAGGATATCAAGAAAATATACATGCTCACTCAAGATGTATGAATGTGTAGATCGAGAATCAATTAAAGATAAAAATGACAAGGATTGCAAAGTGAAAGTACCTGCAATCACATCGGTGTCATTGCGTCCCTCGCGATGTGCACACACCCTCCCAGGACCACCACCCTTAGGTTAAACAACCACAACATGTTCTACAGCTCTCTGACCATCCTCCCTATGCTCAATGTTACCACATTCGCGTCCACGACCTCTCTATGGTGCAACATATGGTGCTCTAACCTGACCACCTCCAGCCAACAATAGACAATCACGTCTCAAATGGTCAGTTGAACTACACCTCCAACAAGCATTGGCCACTACAGCTGTAGAAGCCTACGCCTCTCGAGCCAAACGAGGACAATCTCGCCTTATGTACTCACACGATCCATATACCTAACAAGAATTAAAAGGCAATCTAGCCTAAGCACACTGACTATAAGCTCCTTGTCTAGGCCTTCCTCCGCCTCGCTTCACATTCGTGTGATGCCTCTTATCACGTTGCCTCCTACTCAGTCCACCTCCAGGACCGAAACCTGCAGCTCTCTTACTCGAGCTAGAACCATCCACACAAGAAGTCAAACCCAAACTCTGCTCGATATACTTGGCTCACGCCACTAATACATCAAAATTAGTGTAATCAGAGGCCAACATAAAAGTCTTCAGCTCTTGCACCAATCTGTAATGGAAACGGACGCAATGATGCCTATCACTCGGCACCAACTCTGAAGCATAATGGCTCAAACGAACAAACTGAACCTCATACTCAGCCACAGACATGCTACCCTGAGCCAACGACATAAACTCGCATTTCTTGTCATCCAAGTATCTAACACCCATATACTTCTTCTTCAAAGCGTATTGGAAGAACTCTCAATTCACCTCATTGGGCTCCATAGCCGCAGTTAAAGTCATCCACCAACTATAAGCATCACCTTGCAACATTTAAACAACACATCCCAGCTTACGTGCATCATTGAACCCCATTTGATCCAAAATCCAGATCGTACTGTCCAACCAAGCCTCGGATGCCTCTGGCGATAAACCACAGTACTCAACACCGCCCAAACTATGCAAGCATTCTAAAGGCAACCCCGGTTGCTGTTAAGTGTGTAAACGTCCTACATTTTAGCATGTTTTAGTTGCATTTATTAGGTAACCATACACAAAATTTCATAGATTAGATAATCTTCCATGTTTGATGAATTTCACTATTTTTCTCTATAAAAGATACTGCTCAGGTACGTGTTTTACTGTGCGCAGATACTTGCCCAGACAGACCATGCCGAAGCAGCAAGGAGGGCAGAAGGAAGAAGTTGGACAATCGATAGAAGATGTTGATGTACCCGTTGAAGAGCTGACTAGACTAAGCTACGGAGGAAAAGCCCAGAATAAGGAGCCATGCTGAGCCACTCACACCGATACAGACCTCTGCCGAGGCAGCAGAAAGTGCACTGCCAAGGCAGCAACCCGAGGAAACTAGAAAAATGCAAAGTGGTATGTCATTGAAAGAACACGTCAAGCCTATTTTTTAGAGACCACTTGCATGAGGATCGAAGTCCAAAAGCTCAAGAAATTCCACGGTCAAAGTTATGGTGGAAAAGGTCAAATGGGAATCTAGAAAGAATTAATGATAGAGATTTGTTCTTTTAATGAGTTGTAATCTGATTCTAACTAGTACTCCTACCCTATACTGACTTTGATCTAGGCCATGCCCTATAAATATGTAATCTTAGCCGACTAGGGGGAAGGAGAGTGAATTGTGAGAAAACTCCAGTGCTCTATTCATCCATCATGTTCTAAACTTCTCCTAGGGCCAAGGGTTGGTTTTGTTGAGTAGTTGTGACAGATTGCTTGTATTTGTTTAGGTTTTTAGTGTTTACTCTTGGCATTATTCTTGTTTGCAATCAAATCATGAGAGGATAGAGCAATTATCGATTTGTCTAATATCGGGAGAGTTAGACTCATGAAACAAGTAAACACAGTTTTATCCAACTTGGGGCGAAACTACTTAAACTTAGGAATAAGTTAGAAGTTCAGCGGCGAAAGGAGGCTTAAGATTGGTTGGTGTTCATCCCTTGATTCACGTCGGGAGGTATTATCAAGAGGTGTTCGCCAATAGCACTTCGACTTAGGGATAAGGAGGAATCACTGAATGAAGCTTTGCCAAGACAGCTGAGTCGATTTTGCAGCACTTGAACCAAGACAAAACATTCAAAATCCACACTACAACGCATAACAATACCAACCTATTTTCTCCATATGGTTTCTCGACTCTTTAGTTTTGTAACACCCCAATTTTGGGCTTAGGAGTTTTGGGATTTGGACCGGTTCGGTCGGAGTACGGTTCGAATATATAAAGGTGAAATTAGGAAAAGCCTAGTTCGGGTTGCATTAAAAATATGGAAAAATGTCTTAAAATCCTCTTTTATTATATATAAGAGTGTGGTGAAATCAATTTTACAAAATAAGGTTTGGAAGTGTGACATTTTTGTTGGTGACCAAAATATAATTTTTGAAAACTGTGAGACTGTTTTAAAAAGGATTGAAACTTTGAATCTTTAAGGAGCTATTTACCCAATGGGAGTTTCTCCAGATTTTTCTTAAATATTAAATGATTTATTAATGGTTTTAAAATAAAAGAAAAAGGGAGGGAAGATATTTTGGCATTTTTCTAACTTACTTTCCAAATTTCCATTTTCATTTTCTCTCATCTTTTCTCTCAAACCAAACACCTTTCTCCAGAGCTCTTCCCTCTGATTTTGTCACCTAAATAACTCATTTCAATCCTCTTTTGATCTTCAATCATTTCTTCAACAAAACCTTTGCATTTGCTAAGTGGATTTTCAAGAATTTGGTTCCAAAAAGGGAGAAAACTCAAGTTTGGAGGTATGAACGTCCTTCTCCTCTAAACTCTCAGTTCTTTACTGAAATTCCCAAGTTCTCAATCCTTAATTTATGTTTTATAAAAGGTTTTAAGGTTGTGTTCTTGATCTTGGCTTTTAAATGCAAGATTTGGTTGATTTTTGGTTAAAATTCGTATGATCCATTTGGGCAGTGTTTTGAGGTGTCTTTTTGATGTTAAATGAATGTTAAATTGATGAGAAGTTGAGGTTTAATCAATGCAATCCCGAATAGGTTGATTTTCCTAAGTTTTGCTTGAGTTTTTGGTTGTTTTTGGAGTGTTTTTGATGATCTGTTATTGTTGGAGGTATAAGGACGTGTTTGGGATCATTTTGAATGTTAATTGATGTTTATAAATGGTTAGAAGTGATGGATCTTGGCTGGGTTAAGTTTTGGAAGTGTTTGGAGGTGATTTCGGTTGTGTTTGGTAGCCGAAATGTTGGATTTGTGTAGAGCAGCGAGTTCAGTTGTGTTGCTGGTGTTTTTAATGCATTATGATGCATTAATCCTCTGTTGTTGTGTGCTTGAAACAGGGGAGTTTGATTCGTGAGCATTAGAGGTGGTGTGGAAGGTTTCGGATGCTTGGAAGGCTTGTTGGCTAGCCTTGTTTTGTGTATCGGTGAGTGAAGTTGGGTTTTCAGCTTTTAAACCAAGGTTTGAAGGTTTTGGGAGCTTAGTTTAAGTCTAAACAACTTTGCTAAGCTCAAGAGTAAGTAAATGGAATTTCCCTCTTGGTTTGTGTTGTGAATTGGTTTTTAAAGCACTTTTGATTGTTGGATACAATGCATGTGAATTGCATGTTTTGAATTCTGTTTTGAAGGCATATTTTAGCATGGTTTAATGCTGGTTTTGAAAGCCATGTGTGAAGGATGCTCAAGGTAAGAGATCCTTGGTTTTGTACATTGGAATTGTGTAATTGATGCATAGTGTTGCATGTTGTTTAATGGCTTTGTGTAATGCTTCAAAAACAATGGATTGATGATGGTAAATGGTGATTTTTGGCATTTTGGTTATGCTTGTAAAACAATGGATTAATGTGGTAAGATGGTTATATTGGCAAGTGATGTAAGTGGTTCTTGGTTACTTTAATCGGATATAGTTAGCCGGCTATAGGATTGGGTTCACCGTGAATTAAGTCGCCTTGGATGTGGAGTGGTTGTGGGTGAACCGGTAACTCCATCCAAGTACACTAACGAGATGGTTAAGAACACCATGGTGGTTAAAATTCCATGGGTGGGTCTTGTGTTAAGGTCATAATGGTGGTTAAAATTCCATTTGAGGACCTTGGGTAAGCAAAGGTTATAATGGTGGTTAAAATTCCATTTGAGGACCTTGTGCTTGTTAAGATCACAATGGTGGTGTAAAGTCCATGTGTGGATCTTGTGTAGTATGTCCCGGATCTCGTTAGTGATGTTATACAACTACCAATGGATAATGTTAAGATTATATGGTGGTTAAAATTCCATATGAGGACCTTGTGAATGTTAAGGTTATATGGTGGTTAAAATTCCATATGAGGACCTTGTGAATGTTAAGGTTATATGGTGGTTGAAATTCCATATGAGGACCTTGTGAATGTTAAGGTTATATGGTGGTTAAAATTCCATATGAGGACCTTGTGAATGTTAAGGTTATATGGTGGTTGAAATTCCATATGAGGACCTTGTGTATGGTAAGGTCAAATGGTGGTTAATATTCCATTTGGGGACCTTGGATTGGTAGTGTGTATGAAGCGTGGGGACAACGCTTGTGATCCGCGTATCCGATTGGATGTTGAGTTGAAAAGTGGATTTGGTTTATCACTTGGAAGCCAATATAATGTTCTTGAATATAATGAAGTATGAGATGCTTGAAATGATGCATGGTTGCATGAGAAGTGTGTAATGTATTATGAATGCATGTTTGCTTGTTAGTTTGAACAAGTGTTGATTATCTATTGAGAATGGTGCATGTGTGCATGAAATCTCTTTAGTGCATTGAAGTCTTGTGAAGACTTGTTTTTAAAGGCATGTGATGCAAATATTGATGATGTGGTTCATATGTTGCATTTGTTTAATGCACGTGTTAGTTTGAATGAGTAAATGGTTTTTAAAGGTTTCTTGCTTTAAAATGATATTCAAGTATGAGAAAGGTATGATGTGAAGTGGAAGTGTTTTCCAAGGATTTTGAATTTAACTTCACATATGATGTTCATGCATGGAATGGTTAAATTGATGGTATTGCAAGTTTATGCTTTGAAAAGGTTTACCTAGCTTTCTAAGTTAAGGGTTGGTTTTCATGTTTGAACAATGCATGATTTTAAGCATGTTGTTGAAAAGGATTTTCAAACATTGCTTTGGTTTAACGAATCGAGTTTGCTTTTAAAAGTGGTTTTATGACTCGCTGCATTGATGGTGTTTTGGTTTTGAGCATTCCTCACTAAGCATTATGTGCTTACGCTCCTTTTTGTCCATCAATGCAGATATTTGAAGTTGGAACAGCGAGAAGCAAGGGATTCAAGGGGAACTCCACTTGAGATGTATGTCTCGGTTAATAGCTATAGATAATAAAGGCAATGAGGGAAGAATCTCTTATGTTGATGTTTAATGAGATTGTGTATGTTGGACAAGTTTGGTTTATGATTTTGAAGTATGTGGTGTAACGCTTGCACGTTTGAATCATCTTATGCTTAAGTCGATATGTTATGCTTCTTGTTTTAAAAGCATGTTTGAGTGTTGGTTATGTTGAATGAGTTGGTGCACCTAGAAGTGGTATTGTATCTAGATTTTGATGCGATTATGTCCCTTGTATGTTGAATGACTTGCTGGTATGATTTGGTTGCCTTTGGAGCATGTTTGAGGGGTCAATCGTATGTTAAACCAGCAATTTTTCTGCAATCTGGGCAGCCTGTTTCGGAACAGGTGCTACCGTATCGGAACGGGGGCCTGAAATGGCATGGGCGTTCCGAAACGGAAGGAACTGTTCCGGAACGGTTTGGCCTCTGCCAGGCCCTGTTTCGGTACCAGTTTCGGAACGGTCCCGCGTTTCGGAACGGGTCTTCTCTGTTCCGAAACACTCGACCGTTGGGCACTGAAATTGTTGGTTAAATGTTTTGAAACCTTTGCGTTTTGGTCCAGAATCTTGATTTTGCAATTGAATGAGTTTGAGATGTTCGTTTGAGCTGAAATTTGACAGGGAAGCATGAAACATGACTAATTTCATATTGGTAACTTTTAATTGGGTTAAGTCCCTGTATTTCTCAGAATTTACAAATTGGTCCCTAATTCCTTAATTTGTGCAATTGAGTCCCTGAATGTTCTCTGATTGAAATGATCTTTATGTATGCTGATCTTGTGAACATATCTAGATTTAATATGCATCTAGACAAGTTTAAAAAGAAAAAAAAGGGTCGTTAATCAAGGTTGACTTTCGGGTTGACTTTGGTTTTCCCTGTGTAAACTTCTTAATTCGGTTCAACCGTCTGGGCCGGGTTAAGGGGGTTACAATTTTAATCTCTTTTAGTTTAATCGATTCAAACAAAACCTCAATTTACTTGTGTTTTTACTTTTACTTGTACAGGAAGATAAATTCTGAAGGATTTCCCAATCCCTATGGGGACGATATCTTTTATATTACAACTAGGAATCAGTGTACACTTGCACTTAAAGCAGGACTATTCGATAGCCTATAAGTTTTGGCGACGTTGCCGGAGATTGGCGTTAAATATCTTTTGTTTTTATTCTCTTATATTTTAATTTTATTTTTAATCTCGTGGTTTTCTTTGGTTTATGACTAGAGCGAACCCAACATCACCACTAAGAAAACTTGATCCTAAAATTGAAAGGATCGCACTCAAACTTCGGAAAGGAAACATCAGAAAATGGATCAGCTTGGAGAAGGCAATGCCCACAACAACCAACTCGCTAGAGGCACTCCGCCGCCTGGCGACAATAGAGATAATTCACTTGCCCCCCGACCGAAAGTCTGGGATTACTTGGAAGAGGACCTTAGAAAGTTGAACACCGGTGTTGTCGATCCTGAGATAGAAGCGGACCATTTTGAACTTAAACATGTCATGCTCAACATGCTTAACACACTTGAACATTTTGGAGGATCCGCCACTGAGGATGCCAGACAGCATATCAAATCCTTCCTAGACATCTTTAAATCGTTCAAGATACATGGAATTCAACCGCATATGATGTGACTCAGACTATTTCCCTATTCACTGAGGGATAGGGCAAAATCTTGGTTTAATAGTCTACCATCCGAGTCCATTGAGTCTTGGATGAAATTATGTCGTGATTTTCTAGCCAGATTTAATCCTATTAATTTAACTAATAAATTGCAAACTGAAATCACTATTTTTCGACAGGCTGATGATGAACCAATGTATGAGGCATGGGAACGATTTTGCGATTTGCTAAACAAATGCCCACTCTATGGATTCCCGGAGTGGACACAAGTCACGATGTTCTACAATGGTGTCAACAGTCCAACAAGACTGATGCTGGATGCCTCAGCAAACAGCACACTTCTTGATAAAGAGCATGAAGAAGCAATTCAGATATTGAACAGGACGACCAAAAATGACTACCAGTTCCCTACCGCCCACCGAGGCGGAGTAAGGCGACATGCCATTGTCATTGAGCTAGGAACATCCGACGCAGTCACAACACATTTGGTTCATCTAACAAAACTGTTGGAAGCAATGCAAAGCCATTAATGCCTTTTGTGAACAATGTAGGGGAGACAACGACTCCTTAAAATGCCAGCAATTCCAAGAAACTAGATACTTTGTAGGAAACTACTGTAGAGTGTCCAGAAGTTCTATATTTTATGCACATTCCTGCCCTCATTATTTCTGTTCTTAAGCTTAGTTAGGCATAATTAGCTGCATATCATGCATTATAACAATATTTCTTCTTTTACCACGCTTTTATTGAATATCTTATATTTGGTAGAGAAAAGGTATTGTTTTAGTTAGTTTTCTATTTGAGGTGTTGGTTGCTATAGGTCGTGTAGGTGTTCCCTTTTTGTGGGAGCGCAAGTGCACACTCCTGTCAAGTTATAATATATAAGATGTCGAATCACACGAGGATTGGACAACTTGTCTCGTTCTTTAGTTCCTCCACGAAAGTAAAGTAAAAACAGTAGTGAATAATTGGTTGAGATTGAAAAGTAAATAAAAACACAAGTAAAAGAGAAGATGAATCAGGGTGATAGAGCAAGTAGGGTTATGCTACCACTTAGTGTGAAAACTGCGTTGAATTAGGTATGTGTTATCTTTTGCTGCCACGATATGCTGCCTCGGTGGGTACGACGGACGGCAAACTACGACCCTGTCACGCGGCCGCAGCAGGTCACTGCCACTGCAGGGGTGTGTACTGTCTCGACAGGTGGAATAGAAATACGTCATGGTGGCAAGTGTGACAGACAGTACAAGTTTAGTAGGATATTCGACAGTGATCCCTCCTATTTCTAGGTTAGGATGTTCGAGATTGATAACTTGAGGACTAGTGGGGAACCAAATTAATCAACTCAATTAGTGATCCTTTTTAGCCGCTGAAACTTGTGGACTACTGTGGAACCAAGTTAGTCACGCCTCCCGTTGTGACCGTACTTAACACTTTCGTGGGCCTTGCACTTTCGTGCCCGACAAATAGATTCTCTCAAATGACTGGTGTGGAAAGATTGAAAGAATGAAGGACAATGGATTAAGTAAACTTGAAATATTTTATTGAAGAAATAACTTAAAAACCTAAAACAATTGTTTCACTCTAGTTACAACATAACCCTAACCCAATGGAGAATTAGAACATGGTGGCAGAGAAGAGCACAAGTAAAGTCTATAGAAAACCTATGATGATTTAAACTAGAAGTACAATGGGTATGTATAGACTCAAAACTAGGTCAAGTCCTCCTTGAAGTAGAAGTCCTTTTAAGTAGCTTTTCTTCTTTAATGTAACTTTTAATGATGACTTTTTTGCTTGGAACCAGGAGTTTTAGCTCTACAAATCGTGCTCCGGTTCTCCAAACTTCCATAGTCAGCTGCCGCAGGCAGCAAGGTTGGCAGCAGCTTTACTCGGCAGGTGCTCGACAACAACTTATCTTTAGTTGGAACTACTTCAATGTAGCTCATGGGTTTGCTTCTCAACGTTGTGTCCTCCATTCCTCTACTCCCTTGTTTAGCTGTTAGTACCTACAAGCAAGAATACACTCGAATAGTATCTCTTGTTCACCAAATAAATGATAAGTTATAAAAGCAAGGTAGGACAATGAAACACCGTAAAATGCTATACATGAACCTACTTATGCCAAAAATGAGCTGGAAAACAATAATAATAAGAGTTGGAAAGTGCATGAAATATAGGAATTTTTGGCACTTTACACACCTCCAAACTCTAACTATTGCTTTTTCTCAAGCAATGCAACCTAAAGTACTTGCTCTAATGATAGCCAGAAAGAAAAACATGTTGTTAACCTGATTTTCTACCTCAAGGCTGTGGCACCTATATATATAAAACTCAATGAAGGGAAATAAACAAGAAAATAACTCATAATTAAATTCCTAAAGCATGTGAGATGTTAGCAATCTGTAAGCAAGCTGAATACGCAGAATAAAAGATTAAACAGAGACACTGCTGTAATTTAAAGGTTACTGCCGAGGCAGCCCAATTTTAGAACATTATTAATTTTTAATCAAGGCAGTGAGGGATTTAGCTTATCACAACTACTCTTCTAGGTCTGACGTTTAGATGGGAGCAAACTACATAACCCCGAACCCTTGGAATAGAATCATCCCGTGAAGGCTTTCATTCACTCATGCTAATTTGTCCGTCACTTTTAGGCTTTCAGATTCATGGACTTTGATAGCAGCGGAGTGTCCTCGCACATGATTCTTCCTAGAGCCTGTTGCGGGCACCTCTAGGGTAACATATCATTTTTTTCTTTGTTTTTTATTTTGTTGCCTTAGCAGTTCTACATTTTTCTGTTTCTTTTGCCTGCCTCGATGGCTACCTGCAATTATCGTTAGAATTTTGCAAAGAAAACAAGCAGGTAGTGTTTATCAAATATTCTACACATTCAACAAGTAACAGAGATATTCAACATTTTCAGGCAGAAAGGAAAAAAAATCTAAGTCATATTTCACGCTTTGTCCCAGGGTTAAGTTTCATTTTTAATTAAGTGCGAAAATAAAGTAATCAGTTATCCTATCATAGGCACAAGTCATAACAAACTTTTCTTTTCCGATTATTAGTAAGGCAAGTACAATGCAACCTATATGAAACTAAGAATGCCTACAAATGATGTGAGAGCTACCCCCCCAAACTCGAGATGGGTATTGCCCTCAATGCACAAAATAGAAAATAAGAGAAAAATTACATGTTAAAGATAAAAATAAAACATAAAAATATAACAATAAAAGAAAAGAAAATAAGTTAAAAGTTTGATGAGGGTTGAGAGGAGGCTGGATTCTGGTTAGCTAAGGTAGGAGGATGTTCGGACGACGTAGCGGCTTTTGGCAGATGCCTTGGCGACAATTCGAGCAGGAGATGTCTTTGCTTTCCGTGGCGGCTGGACTCTCTTTGGCGTATGTTGTGGCTATTCTGGATGGTCGGCAGGGGAACGGTGGGAGATGCGTCGCTTCCTTCTGACTCTGTCTCGAGGTCCACAGGTTCTTCTGCTATTATATGCTGATTCTTCTTCCTTGTCCCTTCCTCAGTGGGTGCTGGAGGGATGAATGCAATTGGGATGGCTGTTGTTGCCAATACTACTAATGTTTCCTATTCCGGCGGCGGCTGCTCAATCTCCTCTGATGAGGAGGAGTCTGCCACTGTATTGGTTGTGCAGGCTGGGGAGAGATTCAGCTGGTGCCTCTTAGGGGAATCTGTCACTGTGTTTGAGGGGGTGGCAGCTGATTGCTGTGGAGAATGCATAGGAGAGGGAACCTGATGATCTACGTGGCGGGCAGTGGCGGCATGTGAAGTTCTTCGTGCTCTTGCTGCTGCTGCAAGCTTAACAGGAAAGGGTGGCATGGTGGGCACATCACCAGGGAATTTGTGCAGGAAATAAGCCACAAGGGCTTCTTGGACCTCCCCCATGTAGTTCATGAAGGCCAAGTGCTACTGCTCTATCCATTTTGTGTGTTCGAAGAGTGTGTGGAGCAGCGGGAGGACCTCTCTGTCTGGGGCAGCGTCAGTACTGCTGGGGGCGGCTGGAGTTTCAAACTTTGCGGCGGAGGGCTGACTGGGTGTTGTTGGTTCTTTCTCCGCATCTTGAATAATCTGAATGCGGACCTTTTTGGTCTAGCCCTCCTTAGCAGTTGTAAACTCATCAGTGGGCTCTGCCGGGACTCAAAAATTGGTGCAGAGACTTGTGATGAGGGACGAGAAGTAAAGCCTACTCTTCTTCTTCTTGAAGCAGTTATATATTTCCATGTAGATGATTTCCCCCACATAGATCGGCCGGTTCATCAAGATGTTGTAAATCAAGGCGAGGCACGACCGATCAACTGTTGAGTTTTAGGATGTGGGCAGCAGGCGCCTTTTCACAAACGTGTTCCACAACATAGCTTCAGGCAGTAGGTGGCGACACTGGACAGATCCCACATGTTTTCCCCCCAGCCATGGTGTGTTGGGCTTGCAGATTTTGGCCTTGATCTCTTCATAGTGGGCAGCCATCAGTGACTACCTCCATTCCTCGTATGGGTTGTCGTTCATATCAAGACTATAATAACTGTTGATGACAGTAGGGTTGAGCTTGACTGCCTCTCCACGGACGTAGACGAATGGCTTGTCTGGGCAGGGCTGATGTGAGTAAAATTCCCTGACTATGGTGATGTTCGCTATATCAGGCTCTTGAGCGAACATCTCCCATCCCTTGTAGTGGATGGTTCGGAACAAGGCGGGCTCTAAACCATGGTCTCCTGTTTGCTTCGTATAATGGAAGCCTTGTTCCTCCCAGACGGCATGTGATCAATGCATAAAAGTTCTATATTTTACCGCTCAATTATCCTTATTTTTGCTGCACTCAAGCATGTTTAACTGCAATTTAGGTTAAGTTTTGCATCAACATCACATTTAGATAAAACTGCGCATATACTGCTAAATTTGGTTACTTTTGCAGGTATCTGCCGTGGCAGCATTGGAGGCATCTGAGGAGCATAGGCAAGTTGCAGAGATGGAGGTGAGGAGACGAGGTTCGTGGTCTGTCGTGACTGCTGCTGTGGAAGAAGGGGAGATATTGAAGACACTTGAGGTAGAAAACGTGAAGTGGAGATCGACAGATAGAGGATTTCAAGCCGGACTATCGTGGGCCACTAGCATATTTTTGGAGACTAGAAGCAGAAGGAGCTGTACTGTAGAAGTTCCAATTGCCACCAAGGACGATGCCGCTGCAGAATGCCGCCCGGACGGCAATACGCCGACATAGTCAAGATGGGTCTCGTTTAATTGAGGACATTTTTCTGAGTCCATTAAGCCCAATCTTTCATTTTTCTGAGGCCGGGAGCAGAGCATAGACCTGATCAAGGATCGATAAGTAAAGTAACTTATCTTTACTTGTTGAACAAGATTCCTACTTCAACAAGGATTTCTACTCCATGAAGAACTTCGACTCCAAGAAGGACTTAGACTAGATCTTTTCCTATAAATACCCATGTATGTAAGGGTATAGAGATATCTGGAGAGAGAGAAGGAAAGAAAGGGGGAGTCGGCTAGATTACTATGTTCTAAACTTCCCCTATGGCAAATGGTTGTTATTGTAAAGTAGTTGTAAGGGTTGTTCTGTTCTTAGGATTTTTCTGTTCAATGAAATAAAACTTCAAGTTTGCTTATTCTGGTTTCAACATCTTGCAAGAGTATCGGGAGAGAATTGTGAGATTATCTATTTACTTAATATCGAGAGAGTTAAGTATACGAAAGGAATAAGTATGGGTTCTCCAGCTTATGGTTGAACTATCTCGTACCTAAGGATAGGACGAGGTTAAGCGGCTAAAGAAGAATTCATAAATATCGGTGTTCATACTTCGATTCGCGCCGGGAGGTATCATCCAAGACGTGTTCATCGACAGAACTTGGACCTAGGGATAGGACAAGTCAATCCAGGGATTCTTGCCGAACTTGAAGAAACTGAGTTGTTTATCGTTGCCGAGACATCAACAGACCTCTTCCGCGACAGGTGATGTCGTGACATGAGCCAGACACAGAATAGAAGTCCTTGAACAATGCAATACCTGCAGTACGGAGCAATCCAATTCCTGCCTGTTTTATAGTTCAGGTTTTTCACTTTTACTTGATTTATTCGTGACACTCTTCAATCAAATTAATAAAACTCTTACTTTCTTCTGTGCATATAGTTAAAGGATAGAAGTATTCCAGTTCCTGTGGAGACTGTAACACCCCAATTTTGGGCTTAGATGTTTTGGGTTTGAACCAGACCGGTCGGATTTTCGGTTCGAATATTAAAGGTGGTTTTAGGGAAAGCCTAGTTCGGGTTGCATTAAAAATATGGAAAAATATCTAAAAATCCTCTTTTATTATCTATAAGAGAGTGGTGAAATCAATTTTACAAAATGAGGTTTGGAAATATGACATTTCAAGTTAGTGACTAAAATGTAATTTTTGAAAAGTTCGTGACTGTTTTAAAAGGATTGAAACTTTGAATCTTTAAGGAGCTAATTTACCCAAGGGAGGATTTCTCCAGATTTTTCTTGATTTTTAAGACTCATTTAGTGTTTAATTAATAAAAAAGAAAAGAGGGAAAAGTGATATTTTAGTTTCATAACTAACTTTTACCAAAATTTTCCCATTTCATTTTCTCTCAAAATTCCCTCAGCCAAACACATTTCCACAGCAACTTTCCTTTTGATTTTCACACCTAAAGAAGAGTTTTCAATCCCCAAATGATTCCTAATCATTTCTACATCAAATCCTCATCATTTGCTTAATGAATTTTCAAGGATTTTGGCTCTAAATAAGGAAAAATCCACATTTAGAGGTATGAACGTCCTTCTCCTCTAAATACTCAGTTCTTTACTGAAATTCCCAAGTTCTCAATCCTTAAATTGAGTTTTATTAAAGGTTTTAATGTTGTGATCTTGATTTTGGCTTAAAATGCAAGATTTGGATTTAATTTTGAAGAAAATCGTTATAGATGATTGGGCTCTGTTTTGAGATGTCTTTTTGATGTATTTTGGATGTTTGAAAGATGTGAAATGGAGGTTTAATCAATGCAATCCTGAATAGGTTGATTTTCCTAAGTTTTTACTTGTGAAAATGGTGGTTTTTGGGGTGATTTTGGTGTTTTGTTAATGCTGGAGGTATAAGGAGGAGTTTGGGTTCATTTTGGATGTTTATTGATGTTTAATAATGGTTAGAAGTGATGGATCTTGGCTGGGTTAAGTTTTGGAAGAGTTTGGAGGTGATTTCGGTTGTGTTTGGTAGCCGAAATGTTGGATTTGTGTAGAGCAGCGAGTTTAGGTGTGTTGCTGGTGATTTTAATGCATAATGATGCATTAATCCTCTGTTGTTATGTGTTTAAAACAGGGGAGAATGATCCGGAGGCAATAGAGGTGGCGTTGGAGGTTTCGGATGCTTGGAAGGCTTAACGGCTAGCGTAGTTTTGTGTATCGGTGAGTGGTAAAGAGTTTTCCAGCTTTGAAACATTTTGGATGAGGCTTTGGGAGCTTAGTTTAAGTCTAAACAACTTAGCTAAGCTCAAGAGTAAGTAAATGAAATTTCTCTCTTGGTTTGGGCTATGCTTTCGTTTTTAAATGCACTTGGGATGATTGTGTTTAAATTACTGATTTTAAGCATGTTTGGACATGGTTTATTGTCGGTTATTAATGCCCTTATGTTAAAGATGCATGAGGTAAGTAATCCTTGACTTGCTTGTGTTGTGTGCATATGATTCTAAGCATGTGATGCTTGTGGATTTGGCATTTTGGTTATGCTTGTAAAAACAATGGATTAATGTGGTAAAATGGTCATATTGGCAAGTGATGTAAGTGGTTCTTGGTTACTTTAATCGGATATAGTTAGCCGGCTATTGGATTGGGTGCACCATGAATTGAGTCGCCTTGGATGTTGAGGGGTTGTGATTGTACCGTAGACTCCATCCAAGTACCCTAGCGATCGGGGAAATTAGTGTCACCGCGATGGAGGATGGCTCTCGTGGGTGGGCTTGTTAAGCGTCACCACGATGGAGGATGGCTCTCGTGGGTGGGCTTGTTAAGCATCACCACGATGGAGGATGGCTCTCGTGGGTGGACTATGTTTAGTGTCACCGCGATGGAGGATGACTCTCGTGGGTGGACCTTGATAAGCGTCAGAACAGTGAAGGGTTGCTCCCGTGTGTGAGCTTGGTTAAGGTGATTACAATGGTTGAGGTAGCTCCCATGTGTATGCCTTGTGGTGTGTCCCGGCTCTCGCTAGTGAGTTATACAACTTCCGATGAGTGATGTTGAGGGGTTGTGATTGTACCGTTAAACTCCATCACGGGTTTTGAGGGGTTGAGATTGTACCGGTAAACTCCACCTTGTGTTGTTCGGTAGTGTGTATGAAGCGTGTGGGACAATGCTTGTAATCCGCGTATCCGATTGTGTCTTGTGTTGTGATGGTTTGTGAATAGTCGCTTGAATGCCAATATAATGTGTTTGAATGTAATGAAGCAAGAGTTGCTTGGAAATGATGCAAGGTGCAAGGGAAATATGTAAATGATGCAAGAATGCATGCGATGCTTGTTAAGCTTGAGCACTAGTATATTTTGCTAATGTGAATGGTGTATATGTGCATAGAATCTCATAAATGCATTGAAGTCTTGTGAGGGCTTGTTTTAGAAGGCATGTAATGCAAGTGTTGTTTTTGTGGTTCATGTGTTGCATTGGTTTAATGCGTGAGATAGTTAGAAGGAGCTAATGGTTTTCAAAGGGTTTCTTGTTTTGAGATGTTCATCAAAATGAGGAAAGTATGTTGTGAATTGGAAGTGCTTTCCAAGGAAATTGTGTTTAACTTTGCATGTGATGTTCATGCATGAAAAGGGTTTAAATGATAGTTTGCAAGAATGTGTTTTGGGGTGAGTTGTTTAGCTTTTCTAAGCTAAAGGTTGGTTTTCATGTTGAGCAATGCATGGTTTGAAGCATGTTACTTTAAAATGGGGTTTTCAAACAATGCTTTGGTTTATTGAATTGTATTTACTTTTTAAGAAGGTTTTATAATTTGCTGCAGTGATGGTGTTTTGGTTTTGAGCATCCCTCACTAAGCATTATGTGCTTACGCTCCTTTGTGTCCATCAATGCAGATAATTGAAGTTGGGACAGCAAGAAACAAGGGATTCAAGGAGAGCTCCACTTGAGAAGTATGTCTCGATTAATAGCTATAGATAATAAAGGCAATGGGGGGGAAAGTCTTTTATATTGATGTGTAATGAGATTGAGTATGTTGACTGTATTTGGTTGGTGGTTTGAATCTTATTGTTATCGCTTTGCAACATTTGAATCCTCTTATTCATAAGTTGTTATGCTATGCTTCTTGTTTTAAAGGCATGATCAAGTGTTGGATGTGTTGAAAGAGTTGGTGCACCTAAGGTTCGTCTTGCATTTAGATTTTCATGCAATTTTGTAGATATGATGCTTGGCTTGTTGTTGTTATGTTGAGGATTGATTTGGAGTATGTTTGATGGGGTTTGAATGTGTAAAAACAGGCTTTTCTGCTGTTTCTGGGTAGGGTGTTTCGAAACACCCTTGCCTGTTTGGAAACAGGTGCTTGTTTTTGCATGGGCGTTTCGAAACGGGTAGAGGTGTTTCGAAACACTTTGGCTACTGCCAAGCCTTGTAACGCCCCGGTTTTGGGCTCAGAAGTTTTGGTGTTGACCGGTTCGGTCAAAGTGCTGATCGAATATATAAGAGTGAATTTAGGAAAGCCTAGTTCGGGTTGCATTAAAAATATGGAAAAATGTTCTAAAATCATCTTTTAATATATATAAGTGAACTGTGAAATCAATTTTGGAAAATGAGGTTCGGAAGGTTGACATTTTGGCTAGTGACCAAAATGTAATTTTTGAAAGTTGCGGGACAGTTTTATAAAGGATTGAAACTTTGAATCTTTAAGGAGCTATTATTCCAAAAAGGATTTCTCCAGATTTTTCTAAGATATTTTAAGGCTTTATTCTGATTTTTAAAGATTAAGAAAGGGAGGGAAATCATTTTAACCAATTTCCTAACTAATTTTCCATTTTCTCTCAATTTCTCTTTTCTCTCATTTTCTCTCAACCCAAACAAAATTCTCCAGATTTCTTTCTCTGATTTTGACATCTAAATCTCTCATTTCAACTCTCATTTGATTCCTAATCATCTCATCAACAAAACCTCTCAATTTGCAAGTTGTTTCATCAAGCTTTTTGGCTCTAAAATGGAGAAATTCAAGTTTGGAGGTAAGAACGTCCTTCTCCTCTAAACTATCAGTTCTTTACTGAAATTCCTAAGTTCTCAATCCTTGATTTGTGTTTTATTAATGGCTTTTCAAATGAGATCATGATTTTTGGCTAAAATGCAAGATTTGGTGATTTTGGTGAAATTTTCGTGTGATCTGTTTGGGCAGTGTTTTGAAGTGTCAAAATGATGTTAAATGAATGCTAAATTGATTAGAAGTTGAGGTTTAATCAATGCAATCCCGGATAGGTTGAATTTCCTAAGTTTGGCTTGAGTTTTTGGTTGTTTTTGGAGTGTTTTTGGTGATCTGTTATACCTGGAGGTATAAGGACGTGGTTGTGATCATTTTGCATGTTAATTGATGTATAAAAATGGTTAGAAGTGATGGATCTTGGCTGGGTTAAGTTTTGGAAGTGTTTGGAGGTGATTTCGGTTGTGTTTGGTAGCCAAATTGTTAGATTGTGATGAGCAGCGAGTTGTGTTGTTGTTGCTGGTGTTTTAATGCATAAGGATGCATTAATGTTCTGTTTTTGTGTGCTTGAAACAGGGGAGTTTGATCCGTGAGCTTTGAAGGTGTTTGCGGAAGGTTTCGGAAGCTTGGAGGGCTTGTTGGCTAGTCTTGTTTGGTTATCAGTGAGTGAAGTTGGGATTTCAGCTTTTAAACCAAGGTTTGAAGGTTTTTGGGAGCTTAGTGTAAGTCTAAACAACTTGCTAAGCTCAAGAGTAAGTAAAAGGATTTTTGTTCTTGAATTGTGTTGTGATTTGGTTTTAAAAGCAAATGTGAATGAAGATTGAAATGCATGTGTTTTGCATGGTTTAATTCTGTTTTATAAGAAATGTTTTAGCATGGTTTAATGCTGGTTTTGAAAGCCATATGAGAAGAATGCTCAAGGTAAGGGATCCTTGGTTTTGTACATGGTAATTGTGATTTTGATGCATAGTGTTGCATGTTGATCAATGGCTTTGTATGATGCTTTAAAACAGTGAATTGATGATGTTAAATGTTACCTTTTGCATATTGGTTATGCATGTGAATCATTGGATTAATGATGTAATGGTTTTGCATATTGATTATGCATGTGAATCATTGGGCTAATGTTGTGATGGTTTTGCATTATGTTTATGCATGTGGAACATTGGATTAATATGGTAAGATGGTTATATTGGCAAGAGATGTAAATGGTTCTTGGTTCGTTGATCGGATATAGTTAGCCGGCTATAGGATTGGGTGCAACGTGAATAAAGTCGCCTTGGAGGTGGAGTGGTCAAGAGTGGACCGGATAAGCTACCTTCAAGTTTCCTAACGAGATGAGGTCATAGTGGAGGTTGTTGCCCACGGGAGGACCTTGGTTATTTGAGGTCATAATGGAGGTGTTGCCCATTCGAGGACCTTGGTTGAGCAAAGGTTATATGGTGGTTAAAAGTCCATATGTGAGAACCTTGTGCTTGTTGAGATCACAATGGCAGTCGTTAAGTCCATGTGTGGATCTTGTGTGTGATGTCCCGGATCTCGTTAGATGATGTTCTACAACTACCAATCGGTTATGCAAAGGTTGTATGGTGGTTAAAAGTCCATACGGGAGAACCTTGTGCATGTCAAGGTTGTATGGTGGTTGAAAGTCCATACATGGGAACCTTGAGGAAAAGCTAAGGTTGTATGGTGTTTAAAAGTCCATACATGGGAACCTTAGGATGTTGAGGTCAAATGGAGGTTGTTGCCCATTTGGGAGACCTTGGATTGGGTAGGGTGTAGGGAGCGTAGGGACAACGCTCGGAATCCGCGTATCCGATCGGGTTGTTGAGTTGAAAAGTGAATGTGGTTGATCTCTTGGAAGCCAATGTAATGTTCTTGATCATAGTGAAGCATGAGATGCTTGAAATGATGCATGGTTGCATGTGAAGCATGAGATGCTTGAAATGATGCATGGTTGCATGTGAAGCATGAGATGCTTGAAATGATGCATGGTTGCATGTGAAGCATGAGATGCTTGAATTGATGCATGTTTGCATGAGATGCTTGAAAAGATGCATTGTTGCATGAAAAGTGTATGATGCTAGTGAATGCATGTTTACTTGTTAAGATGAACAAGTGTTGGTAATGATTTGGTAAATGATGCTTGTGAGCATGAAATGTCTATGTTGCATTGGAGTCTTGTAAGACATGTTTTAAAGGCATGTGAAGATGTTGTTATGGTTCTTATGTTGCCTTGGTTAAATGCATGTGATAGAATATTTAAGCTATGGTTTTAAAAGGTTTCTTGCTTGATATGGTTTTCAAGTTTAAGAAAGGTATGTTGTGAAATGGGAGTGTTTCCATGGTTTTGTTTAAGCTTGGCATATGGTGTTTATGCATGGTTTGAGCTTGTTGTTGAAAAGGGGTTTTCAAACATGGCTTTGGTAATCAAATCGGGTTTGTTTTAAAGGTGTTTTAAAGACCCGCTGCATTGATGGTGTTTTGGTTTTGAGCATTCCTCACTAAGCATTATGTGCTTACGCTCCTTTTTGTCTATCAATGCAGATTCTTGAAGTTTGGACAGCAAGGAGCAAGGGATTCAAGGTGGACTCCAATGGAGATGTATGTCTCGGTGAATAGCTATAGTTAATAAGGGCAATGGGGTAGAATCTCTCGGGTTTGTGTGTATGTGATCGTTTATGTTTGATCAAGAATGTTTAAATGCTGTTGTTAATGTTGTTGAAACATGAATTGGCTTAAATGAGTTTGTTTTGGAAGGTTTGTGCCCAAATGGTTGCTTGTGTAGGAAGCATGCCTATAGATTTGGGGGTTTTCTTATATGATGTGTTTCTGTTGAATTGTTGATGCAAGTATGTCTCTTTTATGTTGAATTGCATGTTGGTAAAGTTTGGTGGCTTTTGGAGCATGTTGAATGATCAATTGTGTGTTTGAGTGAGCAAAATGCAACATTCTGGGCTAGGTGTTTCGGAACCGGTAGCACCGTTTCGGAACGGGTGCCCTGCATGAACCCAGGCGTCCGAAACGGGTGACACCGTTCCGAAACAGAAGGCATTCTGCCAGACCCCCATTGCGGAACGCGTTGCGGAACGGCCCGTGTTTCGGAACGGGCTTGGCTTGTTTCGGAACGGGTGACTGTTGGGGGCTGACATGGGCGGTTAAATGTTTCAAAATGTTTGCATTTTGGTCCTGAATCTTGTTTGTGCAATTGTATGAGTTCGGGAGTTCCGTTTGAGCTGGAATTTGGCAGAGAAGCATGAAACATGATTAATTTTAAGTTGGTAACTTAAAATCTGGTTAAGTCCTTAAAGTTTACAGAAATTACAATTTGGTCCCTAAAGTTGTAATTTGTTCAATTGGGTCCCTGTTTGATCTCTGATGTTTGTGATCTTTGAGCATGGTGTTTGTGTGATCACATCTAAGGTTAATGTGCATCTAGACAAGATTAAAAAGAAAAAAAAGGGTCGTTAATCAAGGTTGACTTTCGGGTTGACTTTGGTTTTCCCCGTGTAATCTTCATAGTTCGGGTCAACCGTCTAGGCCGGGCTACGGGGGTTACATTTGGTGGTATCAGATCTGAGTTGCGAAGGTTGGGGAAAACGGTAAGTTGTTGTGATGTGTGTTTGTTGTTTACCTTGATGTATGGTTGGAAGTTGGTTGAAACATGTGTTTCTGAGCAAATTGTTGATGTTTCTGAGCATGTTGCTGATGTATGCAAGCATGTTTTGTGGTTATGAATCTTGGTTGAGTTATGTGGATATGTGCTGATGCTATGAGCTGATGTTATGCACGGTGAATGTGTTTTGAGCATGTTATGTTGCTAATGTGCTGGTGCATTTGGGTGTTGTTTGGTGTAAGCATGATCAAGGTATGTTGTTTGATATGCTTGATGTTGTGATATCCATGTTGTGTTGACTGTTATGTCATGTAAAGGGGAGGATTCGGGATACCCATTGCCTTATTAGTATAGCTATTGTGTTTTTGGAGTTGGAGTTTGAATCCTTGCTTAATGCTGGTCTAACTGGTTTGTTTGCTTGTTGTGATTGTATGTTTGTTGTTAGTGGTATGGCAAAGTCAATGGAAGAATGGCGGTTGAGTGAGATGGTTGCTGCCTTGGGGCAGGTTGTTAAGGCAAAGAATTCGCCCTTTTGTAAAGGTGTTTTGTCTCAGTCTTCTGTGCCTAGTGTTGAGATGGTAAGGCAAGGGAAAGAAGCTGGTTCTGTGATGGAAAGTTCTTTATCTGTTGTTCAAGAGGTGTTGGGAACATCTCAGGCTGCGGTTGAGGTAAAGTCAGTGGATGTGCTGGCTAGATGTGAGGGTTTGCCGAAGCAGTGTTTGCTTGATTTGGGTGCTGTGGAGTATCATGGTTCTTCCCCGGAGATGTTTGAGGCCTGGTTGGCCAAGGTGGTTCTGATTTTGGATCAGGAAGGCTGTGATTATGCCTGTAAGCTGGGGAGTGTTGTTTCTTTGATGTTGGAAGATGTGAGTGCTTGGTGGACATCTGTGGCGGTGGCGTCACATATCCATGATATTGATTGGGATTTCTTTGTATCGGCCTTTTATGGGAGATATCTTGGAAGGGAATTTCCTAGGGTTAAGCAAGGCGCGGGTAGTGCTGTTGTTGAGCAAGTGTTGCTTGAGCAAGGAGTAGAAGCTCAGTCATCTGTGTGTGTCCGTTGTGAAAGGCAACATGTTGGAAATTGTTGGGGCGCAGGTGTTTGTTGGAATTGTGGATCTAAGTTGCATGTTAAGCGTGATTGTCCTCATGGAGTGAAGTCAGCTTTGATGTTAGCCAAAGGATCTTTGAAAGGTCGTGGGTACGGCCGGGGCGAGGTTCAGAGGTGGCAGAAAAAGCAGAAGGTTGTGAAGAGTTTGGGAGATGGAGTTTGCTGGAAATGTGGGTCTGCTGGACACATGAGGCGTGATTTTTTGATGTTGGCTCGGAACAGTCAAGGTTCTTTACCGCAAGGAGTTGGTGTTGACCCTGGTGTGTTAGCTGGTGCTGCAATGGTGCGGCAGGAGGATGATGGTTCCGCAAGGAAGAGAGTTCGTCTGATGAAGCTTTAGGGTGGTGTTGTGTTTTCAGGTAACCTTGTTAAGTGATCTTTGCTTTAGTTGCCTTAGTTTGGTTTCTGTTGTTTTTTCCTTGCGTGGTAAGTCTAGTCTTGTTGCTAGTATGTTTGGGGTAATGGTAGTGGTTAGGAAATATCTGGGGTGTGAAGAAGGCTTGGGTGAATATCTTGTGGTTAATGGTTGTTGGTATGATGGAGTTAGATAAGTTAAAGGTGAGTTAGGAGGTTGTTCTTAGACAGATTTTGAGGATGTTATTGGAGGGTGTGAACTGGCATTCATGCACAGCTAAAATCATTGTTATATGCTATATTATATATGTTGGTCCATGCATACATGTGGCATGACATTAGAGGTTTTGCATACATGTACATCAGGCATTGATAGGGCATGTAGGTGATCATGCATACGATGTTCACACTCGCTAATAACCAATCGAATCTGTTAGTGTTGTAGTTGGATTAAGTGGGATGATGGGTTTTTAGAGGTTGTTTGGTGCTAAGTGTGAGCTAGAGGTGTTGGAGTTTGGTAAACTAGTTGCTGGTGATAGTGAGGGTGGTATAGCTTGTTGGTAAAAGGATAGTGTTTGATGCTCAGAGAGTTTAGTGGCTTGGTGGTGAAGGGTATCGGTTGAGGTTAGTATCGGTTAAGTGGTTTGTTTAGCTAAAAGGAAGTGGTAGTTCCTTGGTGATAAGTGATGTTGCAGTTTGAGGTTGTGTTTCCAAGGGCTGAGGTGGTTTAGCTTTTAAGTTGTTGTGAAAGGGTTGTGTTGGTTCTTAGCAACCTTTGAGGAGTGCAGAAGCTGTTATGTGTGTTTTGGTTAAGTAATGTTCTGGTAATGCAAGTGTTCTGGTTGAAGTTTGTAGAGAAAGGGCTGTGAAAGATCGAAGGCTTTCGTTGGTTGTTTGGGTTCTTGTGAGAAGTGGTTGGCAGGTTGTGGTTAAGAAAGTTCCGTTTGAAGTCAGTTGGTGGTGTGTGGAACGGCTGACGGTTTCAAGTTGGGGTTGTAATGTGATTTTTGGTATCTAGGTGAGTAGTCCTGATGAGCTGTCATGGTAATGTTGTGGCGGATGTGAAGGATTGTCAGCTTCGTTGAAGAGCTTGTGTAAACAGTTGGTGTTTAAGGATTTCTGCTTGTTGGGAAAATCTTTGGAAGAGGTTTGGGAGTTTGCAAGAGTTTTAGAAGCAGAGAGGTTGCCTAGTGGCTGAGTTGGATTGGTTGTTATCTCTGTGTAGACAAGTCTTGGAAGTTGTGTGTTACAGTGTTGTCTACTGTAAGAGCTGAAGTTTTTCAGGTTGATGTTGGGGTTGTGTACGGTTCGGTTATGTGGAAGGTTAAGTCGTGGTTACCTTTGAGAGTTTGGATTTGTGAACAGTGTATGGTGGAGGTTTTGTGTGGAAAGTGGTCAGTGGTGTTTGAGATGGTTGTGTTGTCTTGTGTGTGGCTTTGAGAAGGATGTTGTTTCTCTTTTCGCCGGTTGAAATTTCGAGGACGAAATTTCCTAAGGGGGGGAGAGTTGTAACGCCCCGGTTTTGGGCTCAGAAGTTTTGGTGTTGACCGGTTCGGTCAAAGTGCTGATCGAATATATAAGAGTGAATTTAGGAAAGCCTAGTTCGGGTTGCATTAAAAATATGGAAAAATGTTCTAAAATCATCTTTTAATATATATAAGTGAACTGTGAAATCAATTTTGGAAAATGAGGTTCGGAAGGTTGACATTTTGGCTAGTGACCAAAATGTAATTTTTGAAAGTTGCGGGACAGTTTTATAAAGGATTGAAACTTTGAATCTTTAAGGAGCTATTATTCCAAAAAGGATTTCTCCAGATTTTTCTAAGATATTTTAAGGCTTTATTCTGATTTTTAAAGATTAAGAAAGGGAGGGAAATCATTTTAACCAATTTCCTAACTAATTTTCCATTTTCTCTCAATTTCTCTTTTCTCTCATTTTCTCTCAACCCAAACAAAATTCTCCAGATTTCTTTCTCTGATTTTGACATCTAAATCTCTCATTTCAACTCTCATTTGATTCCTAATCATCTCATCAACAAAACCTCTCAATTTGCAAGTTGTTTCATCAAGCTTTTTGGCTCTAAAATGGAGAAATTCAAGTTTGGAGGTAAGAACGTCCTTCTCCTCTAAACTATCAGTTCTTTACTGAAATTCCTAAGTTCTCAATCCTTGATTTGTGTTTTATTAATGGCTTTTCAAATGAGATCATGATTTTTGGCTAAAATGCAAGATTTGGTGATTTTGGTGAAATTTTCGTGTGATCTGTTTGGGCAGTGTTTTGAAGTGTCAAAATGATGTTAAATGAATGCTAAATTGATTAGAAGTTGAGGTTTAATCAATGCAATCCCGGATAGGTTGAATTTCCTAAGTTTGGCTTGAGTTTTTGGTTGTTTTTGGAGTGTTTTTGGTGATCTGTTATACCTGGAGGTAAAAGGACGTGGTTGTGATCATTTTGCATGTTAATTGATGTATAAAAATGGTTAGAAGTGATGGATCTTGGCTGGGTTAAGTTTTGGAAGTGTTTGGAGGTGATTTCGGTTGTGTTTGGTAGCCAAATTGTTAGATTGTGATGAGCAGCGAGTTGTGTTGTTGTTGCTGGTGTTTTAATGCATAAGGATGCATTAATGTTCTGTTTTTGTGTGCTTGAAACAGGGGAGTTTGATCCGTGAGCTTTGAAGGTGTTTGCGGAAGGTTTCGGAAGCTTGGAGGGCTTGTTGGCTAGTCTTGTTTGGTTATCGGTGAGTGAAGTTGGGATTTCAGCTTTTAAACCAAGGTTTGAAGGTTTTTGGGAGCTTAGTGTAAGTCTAAACAACTTGCTAAGCTCAAGAGTAAGTAAAAGGATTTTTGTTCTTGAATTGTGTTGTGATTTGGTTTTAAAAGCAAATGTGAATGAAGATTGAAATGCATGTGTTTTGCATGGTTTAATTCTGTTTTATAAGCATGTTTTAGCATGGTTTAATGTTGGTTTTGAAAGCCATATGAGAAGAATGCTCAAGGTAAGGGATCCTTGGTTTTGTACATGGTAATTGTGATTTTGATGCATAGTGTTGTGATGGTTTTGCATTATGTTTATGCATGTGGAACATTGGATTAATATGGTAAGATGGTTATATTGGCAAGAGATGTAAATGGTTCTTGGTTCGTTGATCGGATATAGTTAGCCGGCTATAGGATTGGGTGCACCGTGAATAAAGTCGCCTTGGAGGTGGAGTGGTCAAGAGTGGACCGGATAAGCTCCCTTCAAGTTTCCTAACGAGATGAGGTCATAGTGGTGGTTCTTGCCCACGGGAGGACCTTGGTTATTTGAGGTCATAATGGAGGTGTTGCCCATTCGAGGACCTTGGTTGAGCAAAGGTTATATGGTGGTTAAAAGTCCATATGTGAGAACCTTGTGCTTGTTGAGATCACAATGGCAGTGGTTAAGTCCATGTGTGGATCTTGTGTGTGATGTCCCGGATCTCGTTAGATGATGTTCTACAACTACCAATCGGTTATGCAAAGGTTGTATGGTGGTTAAAAGTCCATACGGGAGAACCTTGTGCATGTCAAGGTTGTATGGTGGTTGAAAGTCCATACATGGGAACCTTGAGGAAAAGCTAAGGTTGTATGGTGTTTAAAAGTCCATACATGGGAACCTTAGGATGTTGAGGTCAAATGGAGGTTGTTGCCCATTTGGGAGACCTTGGATTGGGTAGGGTGTAGGGAGCGTAGGGACAACGCTCGGAATCCGCGTATCCGATCGGGTTGTTGAGTTGAAAAGTGAATGTGGTTGATCTCTTGGAAGCCAATGTAATGTTCTTGATCATAGTGAAGCATGAGATGCTTGAAATGATGCATGGTTGCATGTGAAGCATGAGATGCTTGAAATGATGCATGGTTGCATGTGAAACATGAGATGCTTGAAATGATGCATGGTTGCATGTGAAGCATGAGATGCTTGAATTGATGCATGTTTGCATGAGATGCTTGAAAAGATGCATTGTTGCATGAAAAGTGTATGATGCTAGTGAATGCATGTTTACTTGTTAAGATGAACAAGTGTTGGTAATCATTTGGTAAATGATGCTTGTGAGCATGAAATGTCTATGTTGCATTAGAGTCTTGTAAGACTTGTTTCAAAGGCATGTGAAGATGTTGTTATGGTTCTTATGTTGCCTTGGTTAAATGCATGTGATAGAATATTTAAGCTATGGTTTTAAAAGGTTTCTTGCTTGATATGGTTTTCAAGTTTAAGAAAGGTATGTTGTGAAATGGGAGTGTTTCCATGGTTTTGTTTAAGCTTGGCATATGGTGTTTATGCATGGTTTGAGCTTGTTGTTGAAAAGGGGTTTTCAAACTTGGCTTTGGTAATCAAATCGGGTTTGTTTTAAAGGTGTTTTAAAGACCCGCTGCATTGATGGTGTTTTGGTTTTGAGCATTCCTCACTAAGCATTATGTGCTTACGCTCCTTTTTGTCCATCAATGCAGATTCTTGAAGTTTGGACAGCAAGGAGCAAGGGATTCAAGGTGGACTCCAATGGAGATGTATGTCTCGGTGAATAGCTATAGTTAATAAGGGCAATGGGGTAGAATCTCTCGGGTTTGTGTGTATGTGATCGTTTATGTTTGATCAAGAATGTTTAAATGCTGTTGTTAATGTTGTTGAAACATGAATTGGCTTAAATGAGTTTGTTTTGGAAGGTTTGTGCCCAAATGGTTGCTTGTGTAGGAAGCATGCCTATAGATTTGGGGTTTTTCTTATATGATGTGTTTCTGTTGAATTGTTGATGCAAGTATGTCTCTTTTATGTTGAATTGCATGTTGGTAAAGTTTGGTGGCTTTTGGAGCATGTTGAATGATCAATTGTGTGTTTGAGTGAGCAAAATGCAACATTCTGGGCTAGGTGTTTCGGAACAGGTAGCACCGTTTCGGAACGGGTGCCCTGCATGAACCCAGGCGTCCGAAACGGGTGACACCGTTCCGAAACAGAAGGCATTCTGCCAGACCCGCGTTGCGGAACGCGTTGCGGAACGGCCCGTGTTTCGAAACGGGCTTGGCTTGTTTCGGAACGGGTGACTGTTGGGGGCTGACATGGGCGGTTAAATGTTTCAAAATGTTTGCATTTTGGTCCTGAATCTTGTTTGTGCAATTGTATGAGTTCGGGAGTTCCGTTTGAGCTGAAATTTGGCAGAGAAGCATGAAACATGATTAATTTTAAGTTGGTAACTTAAAATCTGGTTAAGTCCTTAAAGTTTACAGAAATTACAATTTGGTCCCTAAAGTTGTAATTTGTTCAATTGGGTCCCTGTTTGATCTCTGATGTTTGTGATCTTTGAGCATGGTGTTTGTGTGATCACATCTAAGGTTAATGTGCATCTAGACAAGATTAAAAAGAAAAAAAAAGGGTCGTTAATCAAGGTTGACTTTCGGGTTGACTTTGGTTTTCCCCGTGTAATCTTCGTAGTTCGGGTCAACCGTCTAGGCCGGGCTACGGGGGTTACAAGCCTCGTTTCTGAACGGTCAATTCCCGTTTCGAAACACTTGACCGTTGGGCACTGATTTGAATGGTTTTTGAGGTTTGCAAGCTTTACGTTTTAGTCCTGGGTATTGTATGTGCAATTACTTGAGTTCGAGGTGTTCGTTTAAGGTGAAATTTGACAGAGAAGCTTATAACCTAACTAATTTAATAATGGTATCTTAAAAATTAGCAAAGTCCTTTTAATTTCTAGATTTTACATTTTGGTCCCTAAATTCGTATATTGTGCAATTGAGTCCCTTATTGTTTTCCGATTGCTGTGATTTTTTAGTATGCTTATCTCAAGAGTATGCCTAGGATTAATGTGCACCTAGACAAGTTAAAAAAAAAGGGTCGTTAATCAAGGTTGACTTTCGGGTTGACTTTGGTTTTCCCCGTGTAATCTTCGTAGCTCGGGTCAACCGTCTAGGCCGGGCTAAGGGGTTTACATTTGGTGGTATCACAGCTGAGTTGCGAATGCTTGGGGAAATGGTAAATTGTTGTAATAAGTGTTTGATGTTTATTCTGATGTGTGGTTGAAAGTCGATTGAAATGTGTGTCTTTGAGCGAACTGTTGATGTTTTTATCATGCTTTTTGGTTATGAATCTTCATTGAGCTGATGTGAATTTGTACTGATGATATGCTGGTGTTGTGAGCTGATTTTATGAATGATGAAAGTGTGATGGGTATGATATGTTGATGTTATGCTGTTGCGGGTGAATGTTGTTTGATGAAAGCATGATCGAAGTATGTTGATTGATATGCTCGATGTTGTGATATCCATGTTTTATTGATTGTTATGTCATGTAAAAGGGGAGAGTTCAGGATACCCATTGTCTTATTATTATAGCTATTTTGTTATATTGGAGTTGGAGTCTTGAATCCTTGCTTGAAGCTGGCCTGATCGTTTTGTTATGTTTGCTTGTTGATTATTAGCGCGATGGAATCGATGAGAGAATGGCAGTTGGGTAAGATGGTTGCTGCTTTAGAGCAGGTTGTTAAGTCTTGGAATTCATCTTTTGGTGGAGGTGTTTCGTTTCAGCCTACAGTGCCTTGAGTTGAGGTAGTAAGGCAGGAGGAGAAAGTTGGTTCTGAGATGAAGAGTTCATCACCTATAGTTCTAGAGGTGTCGGGAACATCTCAGTCCGTGGTGAAAGTGAGGCCTGGGGATGTGTCAACTGTGGGACACGCGAGTTTGTCAAAACAGCGCCTATATGATTTGGGAGCTGTGGAGTATCATGGTTCGACACCTGAGGCGTTCGAGGCTTGGTTAGCCAGTTTAATTCTGATTTTGGATCAGGAAGGGTGTGACCACGCCTGTAAGCTGGGAAGTGTTGTCTCATTGATGTTGGAGGACGCTTGTACCTAGTGGACATTTGTGGCGGTGGCAACATATATCCACGATATAGATTGGGACTTCTTTGTGTCAGCCTTTTATGAAAGGTACCTTGGAAAGAAATTCCCAAGGGTTAAGCAACGTGGGGGTGTGGCTCCAGATTATGAAGGTGAGAAAAGTTTAAACAAGAGAGCTATGGATACTGACCTCGGGAGTGGTCAGCATAAGAGGTTACATGATAGAAGGTTTGGCTTGAATCGAAGCCTGGGTGGTAGTGCAGATGTGGAGCAAGTGCTACATGATCAAGGAGGAGTAGCTCGGTTGTCGATGTGTGACAGTTGTGGAAGGTGTCATGTTGGAGGTTGTTGGGCTGTGGAAGTTTGTTGGAAATGTGGTTCTAAGGAGCATGTGAAGCGAAATTGTCCTCAAGTGGTGAGATCAGCTTTAGTGGTAGCAAAAGGGTCTCAGAAGGGTCGTAGGCGCGGCCAAGACAAAGTTCGAAGGTGGCAGGAAGGGCAGAATGGTGTGAGGAGCTTGGGGAATGAATCTTGTTAGAATTGTGGGTCTGTTGGACATTTGAGACGAAATTGTTTGAAGTTGGCTCGGGGTAGTCAGGGTTCTTTACAGCAGGGAGATGGTGATGACCTTAAGGTGTTGGCTGATGCTGCGGTGGTGCGGCTAGAGAATGATGGTTCTGCGAAGAAGAGAGTTTGTCTGTTGAAGTCCCGAGGCAGTGAGATGTTTACAGGTAACCTTGTTAAGTAACCTTTACCCTAGTTATCTTAGTTTGGTTTCGGTTTGGTTTTCCCTTGCGTAGTGGGTATGGTCTCATAGCTAGCAAGTTTGGGGTAGTAGTTGGTGTTGTTTTGAAAACAACTTTAGTGTGAAGAGGGCATTAGTGGGTATTTTATGGTTAATGGGTTGTTAGAATGGTAGGGTTGGAAAAGTTGGAATTGAGATAGGAGGTTGTTCTTAGGCGGATCTTGAGGATGTTATTTGTGGGTGTGAACCGACATACATGCATAGTTAAAACCATTGTTATATACTATATTATATATATGTGTGTTGGTCCATGCATACATGTAACCCCCGTAGCCCGGCCTAGACGGTTGACCCGAACTACGAAGATTACACGGGGAAAACCAAAGTCAACCCGAAAGTCAACCTTGATTAACGACCTTTTTTTTTCTTTTTAATCTTGTCTAGATGCACATTAACCTTAGATGTGATCACACAAACACCATGCTCAAAGATCACAAACATCAGAGATCAAACAGGGACCCAATTGAACAAATTACAACTTTAGGGACCAAATTGTAATTTCTGTAAACTTTAAGGACTTAACCAGATTTTAAGTTACCAACTTAAAATTAATCATGTTTCATGCTTCTCTGCCAAATTTCAGCTCAAACGGACATCCCGAACTCATACAATTGCACAAACAAGATTCAGGACCAAAATGCAAACATTTTGAAACATTTAACCGCCCATGTCAGCCCCCAACGGTCACCCGTTCCGAAACAGGCCAAGCCCGTTCCGAAACACGGGCCGTTCCGCAACGCGTTCCGCAACGGGGGTCTGGCAGAATGCTTTCCGTTTCGGAACGGTGGCACCCGTTTCGGACGCCTGGGTTCATGCAGGGCACCCGTTCCGAAACGGTGTCATCTGTTCCGAAACGCCTAGCCCAGAATGCTGCATTTTGCTCACTCAAACACACAATCGATCATTCAAACATGCTCCAAAATCCACCAAACTTAACCAACATGCAATTGAACATGAAAAAGACATACTTGCATCAACAATTCAACAGAAACACATCATATATAAAAAACCCCAAATCTATAGGCATGCTTCCTACACAAGCAACCATTTAGGCATAAACCTTCCAAAAACAATCTCATTTAAGCCAATTCATGTTCCAACAACATTAACAACATCATTTAAACATTCATGATCAAACACATACGATCACATACACATAAACCCGAGAGATTCTACCCCATTGCCCTTATTAGCTATAGCTATTCACCGAGACATACATCTCCATTGGAGTCCACCTTGAATCCCTTGCTCCTTGCTGTCCAAACTTCAAGAATCTGCATTGATGGACAAAAAGGAGCGTAAGCACATAATGCTTAGTGAGGAATGCTCAAAACCAAAACACCATCAATGCAGCGGGTCTTTAAAACACCTTTAAAACAAACCTGATTTGATTACCAAACCATGTTTGAAAACCCTTTTCAACATCAAGCTCAAATCATGCATAATCACCATATGCCAAGCTTAAACAAAACCATGGAAAACACTTCCACTTCACAACATACCTTTCCTAACTTGAAAACCATATCAAGCAAGAAACCTTTTTAAAAACCAAAGCTTAAACATTCTATCACATGCATTTAACCAAGGCAACGTAAGAACTATACAACATCTTCACATGCCTTTAAAACAAGTCTTACAAGACTCCAATGCAACATAGATAATTCATGCTCACAAGCATCACTTACCAAATGATTACCAACACTTGTTCAACTTACAAGTAACATGCATTCACTAGCACCATACACTTTTCATGCAACAATGCATCTTTTCAAGCATCTCATGCTTCACATGCAAACATGCATCAATACAAGCATCTCATGCTTCACATGCAACCATGCATCAATTCAAGCATCTCATGCTTCACATGCAACCATGCATCAATTCAAGCATCTCATGCTTCACATGCAACCATGCATCAATTCAAGCATCTCATGCTTCACATGCAACCATGCATCAATTCAAGCATCTCATGCTTCACATGATCAAGAACATTACATTGGCTTCCAAGAGATCAACCACATTCACTTTTCAACTCAACAACCTGATCGGATACGCGGATTCCGAGCGTTGTCCCTACGCTCCCTACACACTACCCAATCCAAGGTCTTCTCGTGGGCAACAACCTCCACTTGACCTCAACATCCTAAGGTTCCCATGTATGGACTTTTAAACACCATACAACCTTAGCTTTTCCTCAAGGTTCCCATGTATGGACTTTCAACCACCATACACCCTTGACATGCACAAGGTTCTCCCGTATGGACTTTTAACCACCATACAACCTTTGCATAACCGATTGGTAGTTGTAGACATCATCTAACGAGATCCGGGACATCACACACAAGATCCACACATGGACTTAACCACTGCCATTGTGATCTCAACAAGCACAAGGTTCTCACATATGGACTTTGAACCACCATATAACCTTTGCTCAACCAAGGTCTTTCCGTGGGCAACAACCTCCACTGACCTCATCTCGTTAGGAATACTTGAGGGGAGCTTATCCGGTCCACACTTGACCACTCCGCCTTCAAGGCGACTTAATTCACGGTGCACCCAATCCTATAGCCGGCTAACTATATCCGATCAACGAACAAAGAACCATTTACATCTCTTGCCAATATAACCATCTTACCATATTAATCCAATGTTCCACATGCATATACATAATGCAAAGCCATCACATCATTAGCCCAATGATTCACATGCATAACTAATATGCAAAACCATTACATCATTAATCCAATGATTCACATGCATAACAAATATGCAAAACCATTACCTCATCAATCCAATGATTCACATGCATAACCAATATGCAAAAGGTAACATTTATCATCATTAATTCACTGTTTTAAAGCATCATACAAAGCCATTGATCAACATGCAACACTATGCATCAAAACCACATTTACCATGTACAAAACCAAGGACCTCTTACCTTGAACATTCTTCATAAATGGCTTTCAAAACCAGCATTAAACCATGCTAAAAACATGCTTACAAAACAGAATTAAACCACGCAAAAACACATGCATATCAATCATCAATCACATTTGATTTTAAAACCAAATCACACACACATCAAGAGCGAAAAACCCATTCACTTACGCTTGAGCTTAGCAAAGTTGTTTAGACTTACACTAAGCTCCCAAAACCTTCAAACCTTGTTTCAAAAGCTGAAATTCCAACTTCACTCACCGATTACCAAACAAGACTAGCCAACAAGCCTTCCAAGCTTCCGAAACCTTCCGAAAACACCTCCAAAGCTCACGGATCAAACTCCCCTGTTTCAAGCACACAAAAACAGAACATTAATGCATCCTTATGCATTAAAACACCAGCAACAACAACACAACTCGCTGCTCATCACAAATCTAACAATTTGGCCACCAAACACAACCGAAATCACCTCCAAACACTTCCAAAACTTAACCCAGCCAAGATCCATCACTTCTAACCATTTTTATACATCAAATAACATGCAAAATGATCACAACCACGTCCTTATACCTCCAGGTATAACAGATCACCAAAAACACTCCAAAAACAACCAAAAACTCAAGCCAAACTTAGGAAATTCAACCTATCCGGGATTGCATTGATTAAACCTCAACTTCTAATCAATTTAGCATTCATTTAACATCAATTTAACATCTCAAAACCCTGCTTAAACAGATCACACGAAAATTTCACCAAAATCACCAAATCTTGCATTTTAGCCAAAAATCAAGATCTCAATTGAAAAGCCATTAATAAACATAAATCAAGGATTGAGAACTTAGGAATTTCAGTAAAGAACTGATAGTTTAGAGGAGAAGGACGTTCTTACCTCCAAACTTGAATTTCTCCATTTTAGAGCCAAAAAGCTTGATGAAACAATTTGCAAATTGAGAGGTTTTGTTGATGAGATGATTAGGAATCAAATGAGAGTTGAAATGAGAGATTTAGATGTCAAAATCAGAGGAAGAAATCTGGAGAATTTTGTTTGGGTTGAGAGAAAATGAGAGAAAAGAGAATTTGAGAGAAAATGGAAAGTTAGTTGGAAATTTGGTTAAAATGATTTCCCTCTCTTTCATAAACTTTAAAATCAGATTTTAGACTTAAAATATCTTAGAAAAATCTGGAGAAATCCTTTTTGGAATAATAGCTCCTTAAAGATTCAAAGTTTCAATCCTTTATAAAACTGTCCCGCAACTTTCAAAATTTACATTTTGGTCACTAGCCAAAATGTCAACCTTCCGAACCTCATTTTCCAAAATTGATTTCACAGTTCACTTATATATATTAAAAGATGATTTTAGAACATTTTTCCATATTTTTAATGCAACCCGAACTAGGCTTTCCTAAATTCACTCTTATATATTCGATCAGCACTTTGACCGAATCGGTCAACGCCAAAACTTCTGAGCCCAAAACCGGGGCGTTACAACTCTCCCCCCCTTAGGAAATTTCGTCCTCGAAATTTCAACCGGCGAAAAGAGAAACGGAACCTTCTCAAACCAACGCACAACACAACAGCCTCAAACACCATACACTGTTCACAAACCCAAACTCTCAAAGGTAACCACGACTCAACCTTCCACATAACCGGACTGTACACAATCCCAACATCAACCTGAAAACTTCAGCTCTTACAGCAGACAACACTGTAACACACAACTTCCAAGACTTGTCTTCACAGAGACAACAACCAATCCAACTCAACCACTAGGCAACCTCTCTGCTTCTAAAACTCTTGCAAACTCCCAACCTCTTCCAAAAATTTTCCCAACAAGCAGAAATCCTTAAACACCAACTGTTTACTCAAGCTCTTCAACCCCAACTTGAAACCGTCAGCCGTTCCACACACCACCAACTGACTTCAAACAAAACTTCCTTAACCACAACCAGCCAACCACTTCTCACAAGAACCCAATCAACCAACGAAAGCCTTCGATCATTCACAGCCCTTTCTCTACAAACTTCAACCAGAACACTTGCATTACCAGAACATTACTTAACCAAAACACACATAACAGCTTCTGATCTCCCCAAAGGTTGCTAAGAACCAATACAACCCTTTCACAACAACTTAAAAGCTAAACTACCTCAGCACTTGGGAAACACAACCTCAAACTGCAACACCACTTATCACCAAGGAACTACCACTTCTTTTTAGCTAAACAAACCACTTAACCGATACTAACCTCAACCGATACCCTTCACCACCAAACCACTAAACTCTCTGAGCATCAAACACTATCCTTTTACCAACAGGTTATACCACCCTCACTATCATCAGCAACTGGTTTACCAAACTCCAACACCTCTAACTCACACTTAGCACCAAACAACCTCTAAAAACCCATCATCCCACTTAATCCAACCACAACACTAACAGATTCGATTAGTTATTAGCGAGCGTGAACATCGTATGCATGATCACCTACATGACCTATCAATGCCTGATGTACATGTATGCAAAACCTCTAATGTCATGCCACATGTATGCATGGACCAACATATATAATATAGCATATAACAATGATTTTAGCTGTGCATGAATGCCAGTTCACACCCTCCAATAACATCCTCAAAATCTGTCTAAGAACAACCTCCTAACTCACCTTTTAACTTATCTAACTCCATCATACCAACAACCACTAACCACAAGATATTCACCCAAGCCTTCTTCACACCCAAGATGTTCCCAAACAACTACCATTACCCCAAACATACTAGCAACAAGACTAGACTTACCACGCAAGGAAAACCAACAGAAACCAAACTAAGGCAACTAAAGCAAAGATCACTTAACAAGGTTACCTGAAAGCACAACACCACCCTGAAGCTTCATCAGACGAGCTCTCTTCCTTGCGAAACCATCATCCTCCTGCCGCACCATTGCAGCACCAGCTAACACACCAGGGTTACCACCAACTCCTTGCGGTAAAGAACCTTGGCTGTTCCGAGCCAACATCAAACAATGACGCCTCATGTGTCCAGCAGACCCACATTTCCAGCAAGCTTCACTTCCCAAACTCTTCACAACCTTCTGCTTTTTCTGCCACCTCTGAACCTTGCCTCGGCCGCGCCCACAACCTTTCAAGGATCCTTTGGCTAACACCAAAGCTGACTTCACTCCATGAGGACAATCACGCTTAACATGCAACTTAGAACCACAATTCCAACAAACACCTGCGCCCCAACAATTTCCAACATGTTGCCTTTCACAACGGACACACACAGATGACTGAGCTTCCTCTCCTTGCTCAAGCAACACTTGCTCAACAACAGCACTATCCGCGCCTTGCTTAACCCCTGGAAATTCCCTTCCAAGATATCTCCCATAAAAGGCCGATACAAAGAAATCCCAATCAATATCAGGAATATGTGACGCCACAGCCACAGATGTCCACCAGGCACATACATCTTCCAGCATCAAGGAAACAACACTCCCCAGCTTACAGGCATAATCACAGCCTTCCTGATCCAAGATCAGAACCACACTGGCCAACCAGGCCTCAAACATCTCCGGGGAAGAACCATGATACTCCACAGCACCCAAATCAAGCAAACACTGTTTCGGCAAACCCTCACATCTAGCCAGCACATCCACTGACTTTACCTCAACCGCAGCCTGAGATGTTCCCAACACCTCTTGAACAACAGATAAAGAACTTTCCATCACAGAACCAGCTTCTTTCCCTTGCCTTACCATCTCAACTTCAGGCACAGAAGACTGAAACAAAACACCTTTACAAAAGGGCGAATTCTTTGCCTTAACAACCTGCCCCAAGGCAGCAACCATCTCACTCAACCGCCATTCTTTCATCAACTTCGTCATACCACTAACAACAACAAACATACAATCACATCAAGCAAACAAACCAGTTAGACCAGCATTAAGCAAGGATTCAATCTCCAACTCCAAAAACACAATAGCTATATTAATAAGGCAATGGGTATCCCGAATCCTCCCCTTTACATGACATAACAGTCAACACAACATGGATATCACAACATCAAGCATATCAACAACCTACCTTGATCATGCTTACACCAAACAACATCCAATTGCACCAGCACATTAGCAACATAACATGCTCAAAACACATTCACCATGCATAAAATCAACTCATAGCATCAGCACATATCCACATAAACTCAGCCAAGATTCATAACCACAAACCATGCTTGCATACATCAGCAACATGCTCAAAAACATCAACAGCATACTCAGAAACACATGCTTCAACCAGCTTTCAACCACACAACAAGGTAAACATCAAACACATACCACAACAACTTACCGTTTCCCCCAACCTTCGCAACTCAGCTCTGATACCACCAAATGTAACCCCCGTAGCCCGGCCTAGACGGTTGACCCGAACTACGAAGATTACACGGGGAAAACCAAAGTCAACCCGAAAGTCAACCTTGATTAACGACCCTTTTTTTTCTTGTTAATCTTGTCTAGATGCACATTAACCTTAGATGTGATCACACAAACACCATGCTCAAAGATCACAAACTTCAGAGATCAAACAGGGACCCAATTGAACAAATTACAACTTTAGGAACCAAATTGTAATTTATGTAAACTTTAAGGACTTAACCAGATTTTAAGTTACCAACTTAAAATTAATCATGTTTCATGCTTCTCTGCCAAATTTCAGCTCAAACGGACATCCCGAACTCATAGAATTGCACAAACAAGATTCAGGACCAAAATGCAAACATTTTGAAACATTTAACCGCCCATGTCAGCCCCCAACGGTCACCCGTTCCGAAACAGGCCAAGCCCGTTCCGAAACACAGGCCGTTCCGCAACGCGTTCCGCAACGGGGGTCTGGCAGAATGCTTTCCGTTTCGGAACGGTGGCACCCGTTTCGGACGCCTGGGTTCATGCAGGGCACCCGTTCCGAAACGGTGTCATCTGTTCCGAAACGCCTAGCCCAGAATGCTACATTTTGCTCACTCAAACACACAATCGATCATTCAAACATGCTCCAAAAGCCACCAAACTTAACCAACATGCAATTCAACATGAAAAAGACATACTTGCATCAACAATTCAACAAAAACACATCATATATGAAAAACCCCAAATCTATAGGCATGTTTCCTACACAAGCAACCATTTAGGCATAAACCTTCCAAAAACAATCTCATTTAAGCCAATTCATGTTCCAACAACATTAACAACAGCATTTAAACATTCATGATCAAACACATACGATCACATACACATAAACCCGAGAGATTCTACCCCATTGCCCTTATTAGCTATAGCTATTCACCGAGACATACATCTCCATTGGAGTCCACCTTGAATCCCTTGCTCCTTGCTGTCCAAACTTCAAGAATCAGCATTGATGGACAAAAAGGAGCGTAAGCACATAATGCTTAGTGAGGAATGCTCAAAACCAAAACACCATCAATGCAGCGGGTCTTTAAAACACCTTTAAAACAAACCCCATTTCATTACCAAACCATGTTTGAAAACCCTTTTCAACATCAAGCTCAAATCATGCATAATCACCATATGCCAAGCTTAAACAAAACCATGGAAAACACTTCCACTTCACAACATACCTTTCCTAACTTGAAAACCATATCAAGCAAGAAACCTTTTTAAAAACCAAAGCTTAAACATTCTATCACATGCATTTAACCAAGGCAACGTAAGAACTATACAACATCTTCATATGCCTTTAAAACAAGTCTTACAAGACTCCAATGCAACATAGATAATTCATGCTCACAAGCATCACTTACCAAATGATTACCAACACTTGTTCAACTTACAAGTAACATGCATTCACTAGCACCATACACTTTTCATGCAACAATGCATCTTTTCAAGCATCTCATGCTTCACATGCAAACATGCATCAATACAAGCATCTCATGCTTCACATGCAACCATGCATCAATTCAAGCATCTCATGCTTCACATGCAACCATGCATCAATTCAAGCATCTCATGCTTCACATGCAACCATGCATCAATTCAAGCATCTCATGCTTCACATGCAACCATGCATCAATTCAAGCATCTCATGCTTCACATGCAACCATGCATCAATTCAAGCATCTCATGCTTCACATGATCAAGAACATTACATTGGCTTCCAAGAGATCAACCACATTCACTTTTCAACTCAACAACCCGATCGGATACGCGGATTCCGAGCGTTGTCCCTACGCTCCCTACACACTACCCAATCCATTTCTTCCCGTGGGCAACAACCTCCACTTGACCTCAACATCCTAAGGTTCCCATGTATGGACTTTTAAACACCATACAACCTTAGCTTTTCCTCAAGGTTCCCATGTATGGACTTTCAACCACCATACACCCTTGACATGCACAAGGTTCTCCCGTATGGACTTTTAACCACCATACAACCTTTGCATAACCGATTGGTAGTTGTAGACATCATCTAACGAGATCCGGGACATCACACACAAGATCCACACATGGACTTAACCACTGCCATTGTGATCTCAACAAGCACAAGGTTCTCACATATGGACTTTGAACCACCATATAACCTTTGCTCAACCAAGGTCTTCCCGTGGGCAACAACCTCCACTGACCTCATCTCGTTAGGAATACTTGAGGGGAGCTTATCCGGTCCACACTTGACCACTCCGCCTTCAAGGCGACTTAATTCACGGTGCACCCAATCCTATAGCCGGCTAACTATATCCGATCAACGAACAAAGAACCATTTACATCTCTTGCCAATATAACCATCTTACCATATTAATCCAATGTTCCACATGCATATACATAATGCAAAGCCATCACATCATTAGCCCAATGGTTCACATGCATAACTAATATGCAAAACCATTACATCATTAATCCAATGATTCACATGCATAACAAATATGCAAAACCATTACCTCATCAATCCAATGATTCACATGCATAACCAATATGCAAAAGGTAACATTTATCATCATTAATTCACTGTTTTAAAGCATCATACAAAGCCATTGATCAACATGCAACACTATGCATCAAAACCACATTTACCATGTACAAAACCAAGGACCTCTTACCTTGAACATTCTTCATAAATGGCTTTCAAAACCAGCATTAAACCATGCTAAAAACATGCTTACAAAACAGAATTAAACCACGCAAAAACACATGCATATCAATCATCAATCACATTTGATTTTAAAACCAAATCACACACACATCAAGAGCGAAAAACCCATTCACTTACGCTTGAGCTTAGCAAAGTTGTTTAGACTTACACTAAGCTCCCAAAACCTTCAAACCTTGTTTCAAAAGCTGAAATTCCAACTTCACTCACCGATTACCAAACAAGACTAGCCAACAAGCCTTCCAAGCTTCCGAAACCTTCCGAAAACACCTCCAAAGCTCACGGATCAAACTCCCCTGTTTCAAGCACACAAAAACAGAACATTAATGCATCCTTATGCATTAAAACACCAGCAACAACAACACAACTCGCTGCTCATCACAAATCTAACAATTTGGCCACCAAACACAACCGAAATCACCTCCAAACACTTCCAAAACTTAACCCAGCCAAGATCCATCACTTCTAACCATTTTTATACATCAAATAACATGCAAAATGATCACAACCACGTCCTTATACCTCCAGGTATAACAGATCACCAAAAACACTCCAAAAACAACCAAAAACTCAAGCCAAACTTAGGAAATTCAACCTATCCGGGATTGCATTGATTAAACCTCAACTTCTAATCAATTTAGCATTCATTTAACATCAATTTAACATCTCAAAACCCTGCTTAAACAGATCACACGAAAATTTCACCAAAATCACCAAATCTTGCATTTTAGCCAAAAATCAAGATCTCAATTGAAAAGCCATTAATAAAACATAAATCAAGGATTGAGAACTTAGGAATTTCAGTAAAGAACTGATAGTTTAGAGGAGAAGGACGTTCTTACCTCCAAACTTGAATTTCTCCATTTTAGAGCCAAAAAGCTTGATGAAACAATTTGCAAATTGAGAGGTTTTGTTGATGAGATGATTAGGAATCAAATGAGAGTTGAAATGAGAGATTTAGATGTCAAAATCAGAGGAAGAAATCTGGAGAATTTTGTTTGGGTTGAGAGAAAATGAGAGAAAAGAGAATTTGAGAGAAAATGGAAAGTTAGTTGGAAATTTGGTTAAAATGATTTCCCTCTCTTTCATAAACTTTAAAATCAGATTTTAGACTTAAAATATCTTAGAAAAATCTGGAGAAATCCTTTTTGGAATAATAGCTCCTTAAAGATTCAAAGTTTCAATCCTTTATAAAACTGTCCCGCAACTTTCAAAATTTACATTTTGGTCACTAGCCAAAATGTCAACCTTCCGAACCTCATTTTCCAAAATTGATTTCACAGTTCACTTATATATATTAAAAGATGATTTTAGAACATTTTTCCATATTTTTAATGCAACCCGAACTAGGCTTTCCTAAATTCACTCTTATATATTCGATCAGCACTTTGACCGAATCGGTCAACGCCAAAACTTCTGAGCCCAAAACCGGGGCGTTACAATACATGTGACAAGACATTAGAGGTTTTGCATACATGTATACATGCATTGATAGGGCATATTGGTGACCATGCATACGAACGTTCACACTTGCTAATAGCTAGTTGGGTCCGTTAGTGTTGTGTTAGGGTTAGGTTGTATGATGGGTTTTAAGAGTTGTTTTGGTGCTAGGAGAATGTTAGAAGTAATGGAGGGTATTAAGCGAGCTGTCAGTAATAGTGAGTGCGATATAGCATGTTGGCAGAAGGAAAGTGTTTTGGCGCTTAAAGAGTTTAGCAGTGTGGTGGGGAGGAGATTACCGGTTGAAGTTAGAATCAGTCAAAGTGGTTGTGAATAGCTAGTAGAAGTGGTGGTTTCTTGGTGTTAAGTGATGTTGCAGGTTAGTGGATGTGTTTCCAGAGTGATGAGGTAACTTGGCATTGATGTTGTAATAGAAGGGTTGTTTTTGTAGGTGATGGTTCGTAGCAACCTTCGAAGAGTTGAGAAGAGGTTGTGTTGTGGGTTGTAGAAAAGGGTTGGTCTGGGGTGAATAGAAGTTTCGTAATCTTAATATGTATGTATATAATTGGCGGTGTCCTGGTAAGGCTAGTGTTGTATTCAAAGCTTGAAGTGGAAAGGCAATGTAAGTTCAAGGGCCATTGTTGGTTGGACGGGTTCTTGTGAGAAGTGATTGGCTAGTCGTGTATAAGTAAATCCCTTCTGAAGTCAGCTAGGGGTGCGTGGAACGGCTGACAGAGTTAAGGTTGGAGTTTTGCGGTGTGGATTTCGAGTGATGGGTGAGTAAGTTTTGGAGAGTCGTTATGGTAATGATAGTGGCGGATGTGGAGGAATGTCATCAATACGTTGAGAAGTTTGAGTAAGCAGTTGTTGATTAAAATTTTGCTTGATGTGGTAATCTTTGGAAGAGGTTGAGCGGTTTTGCAAGGGGTTTCAGAAGCAATGAAGGTTGTGGGTCACATGGTGGCTGAACTGGATGGGTTGGAGCCACCGTGTGTGCGATTTTTGGGAGTTATGAGTTAAGGTGGTGTATGCTGTAAAAGTTTGGAGGTTCTTCAGGTTGTTGTTGGGGCTATGTGCAGTTCGGAAGTGTGAAAGGTTAAGCTGTGGTTAACATCTGAGTGTTCTGGAATTTGTGAACAATATGTGGTGGTCTTGGGTTTGCTTATAGTGTAAGTTGATTTGAGGAGGAGTTGTTTTGTCGTGTTCTGAGTGGATGATGTTTCAGTAGTGGATAAGTCTCTTGTGTTTCGTTGTGTGTTGCTTGTGAAGTTTGGTATCGTGATCTTTTCGCCAGTTGAAATTTTGCAACCCCCTCATCCCGCTCTGGTCGGATGACCGATCCGAGTGGGCCACACGGGGAAAACCGAAGCGAAACCCGTTAAGGTTTCCCCTCGGTTAACAACCCAGAAAATTTCCTTTTTATTTTATCTTGTCTATAGGCATAATTTAACCCTATGTGAAGTACAGCAGCGGAAAAAAATACAAACAATGAAGCATAAACCGACCATCCAAGACATTAAACAGCTCATTTTAGTCTTTTACAGCAGGCCGTTTCGAAACGCCCTTAGGGTGTTCCGAAATGCCTTGACTTAGTCAACAGGCCAGGGTCAACCATATGGTGACCATTTCGAAATAGGGGTGACCCGTATCGAAATGCCCTTGACGGTCAATATCTCGTGGTCAACGAGATTTGACCGTTTCGAAACATCAAAGGCCCGTTTCGGAACGCCTTTATCTCGTCAATTTCTCAAAATTCCAGTAGCAAAAATGTTCCGAAACGACCCTCATCCGTTTCGAAACGGCAGGCCATTTGCAAAGGAGCCGTATCGGAACAGGGTGACCCGTTCCGAAACGCCCCCCTGTCTGCAGACTCGTTTTGGCTGTTTTAAGGCACAAGGGTGCCCCAAAACACCACCAAAACACCCTACAACACCATATCAAATCAACTTAAGGTAACCCAAACTTACTAGCATGCTTTAACTAGGTTAAGACAAGTCTAAACATTAAGGTAGGACTTCACAAACCATGCATTCATACCACATCATTCAAGCATATAGATAACCTCTAAGGCATGTGGCTAACATTCAAAATAAGCAATTTAGGCATGAGTTACAATTCAACATGGCAACACCAACCATGCAAAAGCAAGATACTAAGGAGTCTATACATGCTCCTAAACAACCAACAACTACCCAACAAAACAACACATGTCCCATTGCTCAAACTATTACATGTCTAACATTAAAAATCCATACTTGAAGCACTCAAGGTTAACAATCACACTTGGAGGCCCTCCACTTGCTCGAGCAACCCGCGAACTAAGGATCTGCAATGTTGAACAAGGAGAGCGTAAGCAATGATGCTTAGTGAGGGTAAGCTCTAAAAACAAACCTCAACATTGCAGGGTCCGAGCACGATCTAGCCAAGGCATTTCACAAACATACCAATGGTCCACAAGAGGCGTAAGATAAAGATGCATGGGCAATGTACATTATAAATGTCATGATCATAAGCTCAACTCTACCATACATGTACACACAATCAAGCATCTCATCAAAGATCATAAACCTCAACACATTGATATACATATCAAACAACATTGGCACCTAGCTAAGACCCGAATACGCGGATAGACATGTTGGAGCTCACATCCAACAACCACATTACCTCACGGTGGGATTTCACTCATCACCGGTCTCGCGAAGAGGATTCCACTCATCCTCACGCCCCATAGATGGGATTCCACTCATCATCGACTACATTTAAATACAATTCCAGGCGAACCCATACTCCTCCTTGGTGACTCAACGCCACCAAGGCCACGCGCGACTTTAGACTCATGTGTACACACTAACATCCTAATGATCGATCATTTGTATTCAAGTAAACTAGTGCCAATATTTACTCACTTCACATTACTCATTTCAATCAATCTCGTGCTTAGCACGTACTCAACAACAACCATCATCATGCATGTCTCAAGCATCACAAGTCATATCTCAACCCACATGTATAATACAATATACATAATCATTCATATCACATTTCATACGAGACATACACATCCACATAAAAGAGTTCATCCAAAGGCTCTAGATCAAGTTTAGGATTAGGCTACCACCCTAATCCTAACTCTAGGTGGGTCTACCAAGCCCAACCTAGTCCATAAACTCGAACCAACTATTTTAAAACCATTGAGAACAATTAACCACTCACCTAAGCTTCCAAGCTCAAAGACCAAGCACGCAACCGTCTTCAAATTCCTGGATTTACTTCCGATGCTTCACCGATGACCAAACTTGATTCTAATCAATCCCAAACACAAACAAAACATCCACAATCAATATCTTGTCATCGAAACTAACCCGGAATGCAATTCAACCACAAACTACTATGTTGCAAGCATGAATAATATCCATTTTTCACCAATTCGGATGGCCCCAAAACCTTGTCCAAAACCATGTTTTCAACTTCAATTACACTCACAATTGATCCCAATTCAACCCCTATCCATAGCACTATCAAAAGCCTATCAAATCCCACCTAAAACAACCCCCAAAACTCACCCAAAACCTTCCAAAAACCCCATTTTCACCCAAATCCGAAAATTGTTCCAAATCATTTGAAATTCACATATGATATACCCTTTGACTTCTATATACCATAACTAAGCATAACAAATCAAAATACTTCATTTCTCAACATAAACATCTCATTTTTAATCAAAACATTCAAAACCTCTATTTTCTAAAAACTTCATGAAAATGTAAATAAAAGGTACTTTTATGAAGGGAAGACGAGGAGAAGTCAAAAATACCATTACCTTTCAATTTGGAGTTGAAATGGTGGAGCTTTTGAATGAAATAGTGAATAGGGTAGAGAGTCTTGGTTTCCCGTTGGTGAGTTTTGAAGAGGAAGATGAATAGTAGAAAAATGGGTGTTTTATTTGACATGTGTTATATTTTAAGGCTTAAAAGACTAGTTTACCCTTAATGAAATGGAATATTTACAAGGAAGGTAAATCCATGGTTAAATGGAGTTTTAAATCTTAAAACATGGTCAACCCAAGTTAATTAATTTTGAAAACAAACTCGATTTATTATTTAGAGTATAAAACTGAGCCCAAATAATATTAAAATATTATTTTCACCTAACCCCTAAACCCGGGTGTTACAACTCTCCCCCACTTAAGGAATTTCGTCCCCGAAATTACCTAGTGGAAACAAATACAGAAACTGCTCAACCATATCCGCTTTCCTCTCCCACGTGGCCTCTTCCACACCTCTATGTCTCCACAACACCTTGACCAACTCTATGGTCTTGCCACGCAACACCTTGCTATCTGAAGCAAGTATCTCAACGGGCTCTTCATTATAGGACAAATCCAGATTTAACTCTATCTCCTCAACGGGCATCACATGGGAAGGATCCGATCTATACCTCCTGTAATCACCTATTTTGTCCGGGGTGTTTAACCCGTTTTTTTTCTTCTTTTATTAATGGGCTTTAATTATGTGGTGATTAATAGTTAAAAACAAAAAAGAATTAAAAAAGAAAAAAAGAAAACAATATATATATATTAATATTATATACATATTATCATCACCATTTCACCATCATATTTTACTATTGTTATCTATTATTACTATTTATTATTATTAGTATCGTTCCTTCTTATTATCTTTACTATTATCATATTATTATCTACTATTTTCTATTACATTAGAGTGATCTTATTGTTATTAATATTATTATTACTATTACTTATATTATTATTAATATTATTTACCATATTATTATTATTAAATCTGAAAACCCAAAAACATTAAATAACTAAGCCCAATATATTAATATAATAAAAACCCATGTTTATATATTATTTGAAAGTCCACATTACATAATAAAAAGCCCAAGAAAATTAAACACTTTGCACAGCCCAATTCGGGCCCAAACTTAAATAACAGAAACCCTAATGCCCACTTCTGATTTCTTGCAGCCGCCCCCATTTCCCACCGTTAGATCTGGGATCCAGATCTAACGGTCCAGATTGCTCCAGGACGAAGAAACCCTAGATGAGGCCCCTTAGCCCTAGCGCCGCACTCCGCGTCACCGTTGGATCGAGGAGAGGATCAACGGTTCAGATGGTCCCTGATGGAGGAAACCCTAGATGGCTCTCAGCTCACGGGCGCCGCATCGCTCGCAGCCGTCGGATAAAGAGCGTATCGGGCGGTTGAGATCAAACCGAGGAGGATTCCAAAACCCTCACGCCCACACGCGCGGCTTCCCAGCTCCCTCACGCGCGCGAGTTCGAGCCCCTTCGAATTTTGCTGACCGTCCGGATCATTCCACGTCGCCCGGTCGGCCTTCTCTGGTCCCCTCTCCTCACGGGCCTCACATGCAACAGAAAACAACAAAATGTCAGAGCCAAAACGGACGCAACGGAAACGTACGAAGCAAAAACAACAACCAATTTCAGAGGCAATCAGCAGATGATCGTACAAATCAACAGCAAATTAGCAGACGAATTCCAGCAATATTAGGCATTAGAAAAAAAGAAAAAATCTGATTTATCGGCTATAAAAGCCGTAGCATGTAACGATCTAAAGGGGGATTTTTTTAGAGAGAAAAAAATTGTAAAAGGGGGATTCGGAGAGAGGAAAAAATTGTAATAGAGGGGATTTCTATTCGCAAATATCAGAGAACGATTGTAACCATTTTCAGTGAATACAAGCAAAAAGCCTCAGTTTACCAGAGGTATCTTTCGTCTTACAGTTCCTTTTTTACGCATCAAAAAAAATAAAACAAAAAGCAGTGAGGTTTATTTTTTCTTTACCTTCGACGTTTGAGCTTCTCGGTGCGTCGGTTCGCATCCGCCCGCCGTCGATAAGCCTCGCATGGTGAGACGGTAGAGTGGCGACCGAAGAAGGTTCAGGTTTCAGAAAAAAGGGTAAAGTTTCTTTTGATTTAACCATTTGTTTTCGGATCTATTCAAAACCAAGGTTCTTTTTTAAGAGAGGTTTTTTTACTCCGGTTTTGGGTTTCGAAGAGAGAAAGGTTTCTGTTTTTGAGGTTTCGAAAAGAAAAAAAAAAGGATTTTTTAGGGTTCTGACGCCGGTAACGGCGACCGGAACCCCTTGGTAGCGCCGGAAGATAACAGAGAAAAGGGGGAAAGGTTATTTCGGCTAGGGTTTGCCAAAACTGAAGAAAGGGTCAAGCTTTTATTTTTTGGGGGGTTTATATGTTGTTTTTTTATCTTTAACTTTGGTCTAAACGCGCATAAGTCCTTCCGCGCTCCTGATATTGCGCGAGGAGGGCTTCCGCACGTGAAGATCCCATCCCAGGTCCCCCTGTTTTCTTTATTGTTTTGATTTCGTCCCTGGACACGATTTAATCGAGTTTCGGATGGTAAAATGCCCTTTTTAGTCCCTGTAGGTTTCTGCCTCGTTTTAATTGAGTCCAGTTTTGCATTTTAATCAGCTTTTTTAATTGGTTTATTTACTGTTGCGGTCCCTGTTTGTATGTAGTTTATTTACCTTGCATTTTATTTATATTGCATGTCATCTTTGTTATGTTATCATTCATGCCTTTTTATTATGTGTTTACATCGAATGTATATATTTTACCATATTGTTTATGTTAGTATGTGCATATTTTGTCTTCTCTTGTTCGAATATATATATTTTTTGTGACATGCATTTTAATGTCATTTCATGTGATTTTTAATGTTAAGTTCGCATGTTAATGAATTTTAATTATAAAACGGAGATACCTATTAATTCGCGTATTCGGGTTGACATACCTAGCTTATTTGATGTCCCGCGAATATTCAGATTAATTCGAATCGTCTAAAGGTAAATCCGTAAATAAAAAGACAAGATCATAGCATCATATTTTAATTGTTCGCATCATGCATAAAGGTGACGTACGGGATCCGAACCCTAAACTAACACGACAGTCAGTCTTATATGATGTCGGTTTAGTCTTTGGTCCGGTGTACCGTCATCCTCTTTAATTAAACGACTAATTAATTTAAAAAACGCCAATTGATAAAGCTCGTATTATTAAAGTCCGGTTTTCAATCAAGAACCCCTAATTAAAGTCTTTTTAAATTTTGAATAATTTCCATCAATTAAAGGCAACAATTGTTTTGGTACCGATTTCCGGGCGTGATGGGGGCGCTAACCCTACCCCACACGTAACCAACTCCCGAACCATTCCAAAAGAATCTCTGGTTTAGTTTTTACGGTGTCTGGCCTACCATAGTGGTTGGTGGCGACTCCAAACGAGAAAAAAAGATTTCTTTTAAAGGTTGTTTTCCCGAAACCCGAGCCAATTTTTAAATTCCCCCCTTTTTAAATCAAATCGAACAATTTTTCAAAAGTAGCGGGACGAAAAAAACCCCGTTACAGCTTGGCGACTCCACTGGGGACGATTTTGTTTTTCAAAACAAAAAGAGAGTTAGGCCAAAGAAATAATTGTTGCTTTTAATGATGGAAATTGTTGGAATTTAATTTGACTTTAACGAGATGGTTCTTCTTTGAAAATAAGACTTTAAGTACACGAGCTTTGATAATTGGTGGTCTTGAATTAATTTTTCATTTAATTTCAAAGGGATCACCGACATGTGTTGCATCACGCATTAGGCTCTATACCCGAGCTTCGTCCCTTAAGTGGGAGTGAAACGCCCATACCCACGTGAGTCTCCCTCCACGGGTCGGTAATTCACTTCCGGAATCCACGCCTTTGACATGTGAGCAGCCCTCCACGTCATTAGGTTGTGCTTTCCCTCGAACCGAAACCAATTCGCAAGCTTGTAATGGGCCAGAATTGGGGTTCTTGTTACCTTAGTAGGTGATGAGACAGGTTCGGGTACCCTTGTTAGAACCGAACCACATGAGTGAGAATTTAAGAAACCTACCCCAGTTAGAGCCATGCAGATAACCATAGAATTAGAATTCATGCTATTAGGTCTTGCATCGTTGATCTGCTTTGGTATTTCCTGTTTATTTGGTTTATTTCAATATTCATTATTGGTGTTACTAACCCAGTTGCCTTTTTGGTCTTATTTTGATTATTTTTGCATACTCATCGCATTCTCATACGAAGTGTTGATTTGAGAACAGTCTAAGTTGAAAACTTTCACAACGGGAGAAAGGGTCCACAACAACGGAGTTTTCGGAACCCTAATGGAAAGGGACGAGGAAATTTATTTTATAAAAAAAATCATACCTCGTATTTATTTTCTTACCGCGTTGTAAGAAGACTCGATCTCCGTTATGGAAAGTTGTTTAATGAGGATGTTCGTCGAATCAATGTTTCCTTGCATTCAATTGTGTTTAATTTTTTGCCTTTAATCATTTGTTTCAGTTATGCATACACATTTCATGCATTACACCATTAAGTCATGGAATTAATTGTTCGAGGTCATGTCAGAATTCGTGACTACCGAAGATTTCGAACCCACACTTTACTCGCCATCAAAGAAGGCAAATGGATGAAAGTTCTGCTAAGTTAGAAGTCGGCTTCGAGAAGGGTCCGAATGAGGCATATGATGGCCATAAATCCTTCTGTGAGTTCCATCAGACTACGGGGCACGAGATTCAGGGTTGCCTGGAATTTAAGCAGTTGATCCAGGAGTTAATGGACAATCGGGAGGTTGAGTTCCTCGAAGAAGTTTGAAGGGTGGAATGGATGGTCAACTCAGCAGTATTTAAGAGTTTTAGTGTATCCAAGACCGCTTGTCTTCATTTCATTGCATTTTAATCTTTTTCTTGAAGTGATGTGTGAAATCAACCTTTGCTACCCTTTGCCCGAAGGTAGCAAAGATATTTGTAAGGGCTTCAGACTGCATGTTTCTAAATTTCAATGAAAGGATGCATTATGTTTCAATTGCCTTTTCATTTTGTGTGTATATGTTTGCCCATTGAGTCCCCGTATATCGATTGCGCAAGGGACATTAGCCTTGACCCCAAAGGTTGACTTCGAGCCGCCTTTGTCTAGTGGAAATCGAAAGCTTTGAAGATGATGAATATGTGGCTTACACTCCAAGTTAATTTGGTCACCTAATCAAACACACATAGAATAATAACCTTCAGAAGAATAACCGGAAGTTTTTCGTGCTAAAAAAAAAAAATTCAAGAATACTAAGCCTAACAATGTTCGAAGCCTGGTAATAGGCATTTTCGGATACAAATGTTGAATTTTTGGGGCACTGCGCTGTAGCAAAAGACCAATAAGGTTGCTATGCACCATCCACTTTAGCTACATGAGTGATGGTAAAATCGTGACATTGCCAAGTAACTCGGGGTATCGTTGTATGCTTCATCTTTATTCTCGAGCCAAAGGAATGTGATGAGTTGACTTCCCCACAATTATAATGAATTAATAAAGGCGAAGCCTATTGAAGATAAATCTAATTTTTGGGCACTCCGCTGTAGCAAAAGACCAATAAGGTTGCTATGCACCATCCACTTTAGCTACATGAGTGATGGTAAAATCGTGACAATGCCGAGTAACTCGGGGTATCGTTGTATGCTCCATCTTTATTCTCGAGCCAAAGGAATGTGATGAGTTGACTTCCCCAAAATCGTAATGAATTGATAAAGGCGAAGCCTATTGAAGATAAATCTAATTGATTAAAAGCCGAAATAACTTGGAGAGTATGTCACATTTTCAGACATCAACTTAGCTTTCGAGGTCTCCTAGACACATGATGCTTGAGGCAATCATTGGTAAGCCATAACAGTGTCGTCTGCGCACTTGATATTCAGGGTATTTGATCTAGCTTGATATATCCATGATTTGGAAAGAAAATCTAGTTTTTGAAAACGCATCTCATTTTGAAATTAGAAGATGTAGTCTAAATCTTTTTGTGAACACAAATTAATTTCCCTTTGCTTCAGGGATAAAGTCTAGAATGCAATGCCATGAATACAAATGACAGCTTGTCAGTGGCTACGGTGAAGATTGTAATCAGTTCCTACATGCAATAGTTCAGGGACTTGAAGTAAATTTTTGTCGAAATGTTTCGATTGCTTCAGAAGATAAAATTGGACCTTGATGAACTTAAGAGAAAAGTTCAGGGACTTGGGGGCATGTGCTTCCCCTATTGTTGAAAGAAGAGAAAAGTCGTCATTTGAGTTAAGACGAAGAGATGTTGAGCACCCAGTTTGAGTAGGGGGCAATATTTTGAGAACGAGCACCACGAGAAGTGCTATGTCCAGCCTGACCAGTGGAAGTCAGTAGTTGTCTTTTGAGAAGAGACCAAGATTTGGCAAAGATAAAAAAGCCAAAAGAGATTGAGAAGAAAAAGAAACCAAGAAACCGAGATTTGGCAAAGAGGAGAAAGCCAAAAGAGATTGAGAAGAAGAAGAGACAAGAAGAAGGACGAGATCGACCAACTCAGAGAGTAAAAGCATCCGAGCATTTTGATGTCATAATTCATGCATCACTTGTAGTTAGGCATCCCTAGGATTAGGGGCATGCTAACTCACATCATCATACATTTTTTACCTACTTTCGACAGGTATTTTAAAGCTTTCCCCGTAAAAGGAAACCCGCCTATCCGATCAGGCCCTTGGAGAATGGAACCCGCCTATCTGTTCGGGCTTTCAGAGAATAGAACCTGCCTATCTGTTCGGGCTTTCAGAGAATAGAACCTGTCTATCTGTTCGGGCTTTCAGATAATAGAACCTGCCTATCTGTTCGGGCTTTCAGAGAATAGAACCTGCCTATCTGTTCGGGCTTTCAGAGAATAGAACCTGCCTATCTGTTCGGGCATTCAGAGAATAGAATCTGCCTATCTGTTCGGGCTTTCAGAGAATGGAACCTGCCTATCTGTTCGGGCTTTCAGAGAATAGAACCTGCCTATCTGTTCGGGCTTTCAGAGAATAGAACCTGCCTATCTGTTCGGGCATTTAGAGAATAGAATCTGCCTATCTGTTCGGGCTTTCAGAGAATAGAACCTGCCTATCTGTTCGGGCTTTCAGAGAATAGAACCTGCCTATCTGTTCGGGCTTTCAGAGAATAGAACCTGCCTATCTGTTCGGGCTTTCAGAGAATAGAACTTGCCTATCCGTTCGGGCTTTCAGAGAATGGAACCTGCCTATCTGTTCGGGTATTCAGAGAATAGAACCTGCCTATCTGTTCGGGCTTTCAGAGAGTGGAATCCGCCTATCTGTTCGGGCTTTTAGAGAATGGAATCCGCCTATCTGTTCGGGCTTTCAGAGAATAGAACTCGCCTATCTGTTCGGGTTTTCGGAGAATGGAACCTGCCTATCTGTTCGGGCTTTCGGAGAATAGAACTCGCCTATCTGTTTAGGCTTTCGAAAAATAGAACCCGCCTATCCGTTCGGGCATTTAAAGAATGGAGCTTCTTCTGATCATCTGTTTGATCAGACCTCGAAGGGTTGAAGAGTGTTGAAATGAGAAAAACAGCTTCAGGCCTCCGCGACCGTTGCCTTTCCCCGCACTGACTTCCGAACCGCCAGTAGTTCAAGTGCATGGTGACTTGGAATCCAAACAGGGAAGTCGGACAAAATTGGTGCTTATGGCCTTTGCTTTATCCTTGTTCTACAAGTATAAGCAAAGGGGGGCAGCTGTAATCACCTATTTTGTCCGGGGTGTTTAACCCGTTTTTTTTCTTCTTTTATTAATGGGCTTTAATTATGTGGTGATTAATAGTTAAAAACAAAAAAGAATTAAAAAAGAAAAAAAGAAAACAATATATATATATATTAATATTATATACATATTATCATCACCATTTCACCATCATATTTTACTATTGTTATCTATTATTACTATTTATTATTATTAGTATCGTTCCTTCTTATTATCTTTACTATTATCATATTATTATCTACTATTTTCTATTATATTAGAGTGATCTTATTGTTATTAATATTATTATTACTATTACTTATATTATTATTAATATTATTTACCATATTATTATTATTATTATTATTAAATCTGAAAACCCAAAAACATTAAATAACTAAGCCCAATATATTAATATAATAAAAACCCATGTTTATATATTATTTGAAAGTCCACATTACATAATAAAAAGCCCAAGAAAATTAAACACTTTGCACAGCCCAATTCGGGCCCAAACTTAAATAACAGAAACCCTAATGCCCACTTCTGATTTCTTGCAGCCGCCCCCATTTCCCACCGTTAGATCTGGGATCCAGATCTAACGGTCCAGATTGCTCCAGGACGAAGAAACCCTAGATGAGGCCCCTTAGCCCTAGCGCCGCACTCCGCGTCACCGTTGGATCGAGGAGAGGATCAACAGCTCAGATGGTCCCTGATGGAGGAAACCCTAGATGGCTCTCAGCTCACGGGCGCCGCATCGCTCGCAGCCGTCGGATAAAGAGCGTATCGGGCGGTTGAGATCGAACCGAGGAGGATTCCAGAACCCTCACGCCCACACGCGCAGCTTCCCAGCTCCCTCACGCGCGCGAGTTCGAGCCCCTTCGAATTCTGCTGACCGTCCGGATCATTCCACGTCGCCCGGTCGGCCTTCTCTGGTCCCCTCTCCTCACGGGCCTCACATGCAACAGAAAACAACAAAATGTCAGAGCCAAAACGGACGCAACGGAAACGTACGAAGCAAAAACAACAACCAATTTCAGAGGCAATCAGCAGATGATCGTACAAATCAACAGCAAATTAGCAGACGAATTCCAGCAATATTAGGCATTAGAAAAAAAGAAAAAATCTGATTTATCGGCTATAAAAGCCGTAGCATGTAACGATCTAAAGGGGGATTTTTTTAGAGAGAAAAAAATTGTAAAAGGGGGATTCGGAGAGAGGAAAAAATTGTAATAGAGGGGATTTCTATTCGCAAATATCAGAGAACGATTGTACCCATTTTCAGTGAATAGAAGCAAAAAGCCTCAGTTTACCAGAGGTATCTTTCGTCTTACAGTTCCTTTTTTACGCATCAAAAAAAATAAAACAAAAAGCAGTGAGGTTTATTTTTTCTTTACCTTCGACGTTTGAGCTTCTCGGTGCGTCGGTTCGCATCCGCCCGCCGTCGATAAGCCTCGCATGGTGAGATGGTAGAGTGGCGACCGAAGAAGGTTCAGGTTTCAGAAAAAAGGGTAAAGTTTCTTTTGATTTAACCATTTGTTTTCGGATCTGTTCAAAACCAAGGTTCTTTTTTAAGAGAGGTTTTTTTACTCCGGTTTTGGGTTTCGAAGAGAGAAAGGTTTCTGTTTTTGAGGTTTCGAAAAGAAAAAAAAAAGGATTTTTTAGGGTTCCGACGTAACGGCGACCGGAACCCCTTGGTAGCGCCGGAAGATAACAGAGAAAAGGGGGAAAGGTTATTTCGGCTAGGGTTTGCCAAAACTGAAGAAAGGGTCAAGCTTTTATTTTTTGGGGGGTTTATATGTTGTTTTTTCATCTTTAACTTTGGTCTAAACGCGCATAAGTCCTTCCGCGCTCCTGATATTGCGCGAGGAGGGCTTCCGCACGTGAAGATCCCATCCCAGGTCCCCCAGTTTTCTTTATTGTTTTGATTTCGTCCCTGGACACGATTTAATCGAGTTTCGGATGGTAAAATGCCCTTTTTAGTCCCTGTAGGTTTCTGCCTCGTTTTAATTGAGTTCAGTTTTGCATTTTAATCAGCTTTTTTAATTGGTTTATTTACTGTTGCGGTCCCTGTTTGTATGTATTTTATTTACCTTGCATTTTATTTATATTGCATGTCATCTTTGTTATGTTATCATTCATGCCTTTTTATTATGTGTTTACATCGAATGTATATATTTTACCATATTGTTTATGTTAGTATGTGCATATTTTGTCTTCTCTTGTTCGAATATATATATTTTTTGTGACATGCATTTTAATGTCATTTCATGTGATTTTTAATGTTAAGTTCGCATGTTAATGAATTTTAATTATAAAACGGAGATACCTATTAATTCGCGTATTCGGGTTGACATACCTAGCTTATTTGATGTCCCGCGAATATTCGGATTAATTCGAATCGTCTAAAGGTAAATCCGTAAATAAAAAGACAAGATCATAGCATCATATTTTAATTGTTCGCATCATGCATAAAGGTGACGTACGGGATCCGAACCCTAAACTAACACGACAGTCAGTCTTATATGATGTCGGTTTAGTCTTTGGTCCGGTGTACCGTCATCCTTTTTAATTAAATGACTAATTAATTTAAAAACCGCCAATTTGATAAAGCTCGTATTATTAAAGTCCGGTTTTCAATCAAGAACCCCTAATTAAAGTCTTTTTAAATTTTGAATAATTTCCATCAATTAAAGGCAACAATTGTTTTGGTACCGATTTCCGGGCGTGATGGGGGCGCTAACCCTACCCCACACGTAACCAACTCCCGAACCCTTCCAAAAGAATCTCTAGTTTAGGTTTTACGGTGTCTGGCCTACCATAGTGGCCGGTGGCGACTCCAAACGAGAAAAAAAGATTTCTTTTAAAGGTTGTTTTCCCGAAACCCGAGCCAATTTTTAAATTCCCCCCTTTTTAAATCAAATCGAACAATTTTTCAAAAGTAGCGGGATGAAAAAAACCCCGTTACAGCTTGGCGACTCCACTGGGGACGATTTTGTTTTTCAAAACAAAAAGAGAGTTAGGCCAAAGAAATAATTGTTGCTTTTAATGATGGAAATTGTTGGAATTTAATTTGACTTTAACGAGATGGTTCTTCTTTGAAAATAAGACTTTAAGTACACGAGCTTTGATAATTGGTGGTCTTGAATTAATTTTTCATTTAATTTCAAAGGGATCACCGACATGTGTTGCATCACGCATTAGGCTCTATACCCGAGCTTCGTCCCTTAAGTGGGAGTGAAACGCCCATACCCACGTGAGTCTCCCTCCACGGGTCGGTAATTCACTTCCGGAATCCACGCCTTTGACATGTGAGCAGCCCTCCACGTCATTAGGTTGTGCTTTCCCTCGAACCGAAACCAATTCGCAAGCTTGTAATGGGCCAGAATTGGGGTTCTTGTTACCTTAGTAGGTGATGAGATAGGTTCGGGTACCCTTGTTAGAACCGAACCACATGAGTGAGAATTTAAGAAACCTACCCCGGTTAGAGCCATGCGGATAACCATAGAATTAGAATTCATGCTATTAGGTCTTACATCGTTGATCTGCTTTGGTATTTCCTGTTTATTTGGTTTATTTCAATATTCATTATTGGTGTTACTAACCAGTTGCCTTTTTGGTCTTATTTTGATTATTTTTGCATACTCATCGCATTCTCATACGAAGTGTTGATTTGAGAACAGTCTAAGTTGAAAACTTTCACAACGGGAGAAAGGGTCCACAACAACAGAGTTTTCGGAACCCTAATGGAAAGGGACGAGGAAATTTATTTTATAAAAAAAATCATACCTCGTATTTATTTTCTTACCGCGTTGTAAGAAGACTCGATCTCCGTTATGGAAAGTTGTTTAATGAGGATGTTCGTCGAATCAATGTTTCCTTGCATTCAATTGTGTTTAATTTTTTGCCTTTAATCATTTGTTTCAGTTATGCATACACATTTCATGCATTACACCATTAAGTCATGGAATTAATTGTTCGAGGTCATGTCAGCATTCGTGACTACCGAAGATTTCGAACCCACACTTTACTCGCCATCAAAGAAGGCAAATGGATGAAAGTTCTGCTAAGTTAGAAGTCGGCTTCGAGAAGGGTCCGAATGAGGCATATGATGGCCATAAATCCTTCTGTGAGTTCCATCAGACTACGGGGCACGAGATTCAGGGTTGCCTGGAATTTAAGCAGTTGATCCAGGAGTTAATGGACAATCGGGAGGTTGAGTTCCTCGAAGAAGTTTGAAGGGTGGAATGGATGGTCAACTCAGCAGTATTTAAGAGTTTTAGTGTATCCAAGACCGCTTGTCTTCATTTCATTGCATTTTAATCTTTTTCTTGAAGTGATGTGTGAAATCAACCTTTGCTACCCTTTGCCCGAAGGTAGCAAAGATATTTGTAAGGGCTTCAGACTGCATGTTTCTAAATTTCAATGAAAGGATGCATTATGTTTCAATTGCCTTTTCATTTTGTGTGTATATGTTTGCCCATTGAGTCCCCGTATATCGATTGCGCAAGGGACATTGGCCTTGACCCCAAAGGTTGACTTCGAGCCGCCTTTGTCTAGTGGAAATCGAAAGCTTTGAAGATGATGAATATGTGGCTTACACTCCAAGTTAATTTGGTCACCTAATCAAACACACATAGAATTATGACCTTCAGAAGAATAACCGGAAGTTTTTCGTGCTAAAAAAAAAATTCAAGAATACTAAGCCTAAAAATGTTCGAAGCCTGGTAATAGGCATTTTCGGATACAAATGTTGAATTTTTGGGGCACTCCGCTGTAGCAAAAGACCAATAAGGTTGCTATGCACCATCCACTTTAGCTACATGAGTGATGGTAAAATCGTGACATTGCCAAGTAACTCGGGGTATCGTTGTATGCTCCATCTTTATTCTCGAGCCAAAGGAATGTGATGAGTTGACTTCCCCACAATTATAATGAATTAATAAAGGCGAAGCCTATTGAAGATAAATCTAATTTTTGGGCACTCCGCTGTAGCAAAAGACCAATAAGGTTGCTATGCACCATCCACTTTAGCTACATGAGTGATGGTAAAATCCTGACAATGCCGAGTAACTTGGGGTATCGTTGTATGCTCCATCTTTATTCTCGAGCCAAAGGAATGTGATGAGTTGACTTCCCCAAAATCGTAATGAATTGATAAAGGCGAAGCCTATTGAAGATAAATCTAATTGATTAAAAGCCGAAATAACTTGGAGAGTATGTCACATTTTCAGACATCAGCTTAGCTTTCGAGGTCTCCTAGGCACATGATGCTTTAGGCAATCATTGGTAAGCCATAACAGTGTCGTCTGCGCACTTGATATTCAGGGTATTTGATCTAGCTTGATATATCCATGATTTGGAAAGAAAATCTAGTTTTTGAAAACGCATCTCATTTTGAAATTAGAAGATGTAGTCTAAATCTTTTTGTGAACACAAATTAATTTCCCTTTGCTTCAGGGATAAAGTCTAGAATGCAATGCCATGAATACAAATGACAGCTTGTCAGTGGCTACGGTGAAGATTGTAATCAGTTCCTACATGCAATAGTTCAGGGACTTGAAGTAAATTTTTGTCGAAATGTTTCGATTGCTTCAGAAGATAAAATTGGACCTTGATGAACTTAAGAGAAAAGTTCAGGGACTTGGGGGCATGTGCTTCCCCTATTGTTGAAAGAAGAGAAAAGTCGTCATTTGAGTTAAGACGAAGAGATGTTGAGCACCCAGTTTGAGTAGGGGGCAATATTTTGAGAACGAGCACCACGAGAAGTGCTATGTCCAGCCTGACCAGTGGAAGTCAGCAGTTGTCTTTTGAGAAGAGACCAAGATTTGGCAAAGATAAAAAAGCCAAAAGAGATTGAGAAGAAAAAGAAACCAAGAAACCGAGATTTGGCAAAGAGGAGAAAGCCAAAAGAGATTGAGAAGAAGAAGAGACAAGAAGAAGGACGAGATCGACCAACTCAGAGAGTAAAAGCATCCGAGCATTTTGATGTCATAATTCATGCATCACTTGTAGTTAGGCATCCCTAGGATTAGGGGCATGCTAACTCACATCATCATACATTTTTTACCTACTTTCGACAGGTATTTTAAAGCTTTCCCCGTAAAAGGAAACCCGCCTATCCGATCAGGCCCTTGGAGAATGGAACCCGCCTATCTGTTCGGGCTTTCGGAGAATGGAACCTGCATATCTGTTCGGGCTTTCAGAGAATAGAACCTGCCTATCTGTTCGGGCTTTCAGAGAATAGAACCTGCCTATCTGTTCGGGCTTTCATAGAATAGAACCTGCCTATCTGTTCGGGCTTTCAGAGAATAGAACCTGCCTATCTGTTCGGGATTTCAGAGAATAGAACCTGCCTATCTGTTCGGGCTTTCAGAGAATAGAACCTGCCTATCTGTTCGGGCATTCAGAGAATAGAATCTGCCTATCTGTTCGGGCTTTCAGAGAATGGAACCTGCCTATCTGTTCGGGCTTTCAGAGAATAGAACCTGCCTATCTGTTCGGGCTTTCAGAGAATAGAACCTGCCTATCTGTTCGAGCATTCAGAGAATAGAATCTGCCTATCTGTTCGGGCTTTCAGAGAATAGAACCTGCCTATCTGTTCGGGCTTTCAGAGAATAGAACCTGCCTATCTGTTCGGGCTTTCAGAGAATAGAACCTGCCTATCTGTTCGGGCTTTCAGAGAATAGAACCTGCCTATCCGTTCGGGCTTTCAGAGAATGGAACCTGCCTATCTGTTCGGGCATTCAGAGAATAGAACCTGCCTATCTGTTCGGGCTTTCAGAGAATGGAATCCGCCTATCTGTTCGGGCTTTTAGAGAATGGAATCCGCCTATCTGTTCGGGCTTTCAGAGAATAGAACTCGCCTATCTGTTCGGGTTTTCGGAGAATGGAACCTGCCTATCTGTTCGGGCTTTCGGAGAATAGAACTCGCCTATCTGTTTAGGCTTTCGAAAAATAGAACCCGCCTATCCGTTCGGGCATTTAAAGAATGGAGCTTCTGCTGATCATCTGTTTGATCAGACCTCGAAGGGTTGAAGAGTGTTGAAATGAGAAAAACAGCTTCAGGCCTCCGTGACCGTTGCCTTTCCCCGCACTGACTTCCGAACCGCCAGTAGTTCAAGTGCATGGTGACTTGGAATCCAAACAGGGAAGTCGGACAAAATTGGTGCTTATGGCCTTTGCTTTATCCTTGTTCTACAAGTATAAGCAAAGGGGGGCAGCTGTAATCACCTATTTTGTCCGGGGTGTTTAACCCGTTTTTTTTCTTCTTTTATTAATGGGCTTTAATTATGTGGTGATTAATAGTTAAAAACAAAAAAGAATTAAAAAAGAAAAAAAGAACACAATATATATATATTAATATTATATACATATTATCATCACCATTTCACCATCATATTTTACTATTGTTATCTATTATTACTATTTATTATTATTAGTATCGTTCCTTCTTATTATCTTTACTATTATCATATTATTATCTACTATTTTCTATTACATTAGAGTGATCTTATTGTTATTAATATTATTATTACTATTACTTATATTATTATTAATATTATTTACCATATTATTATTATTATTATTATTAAATCTGAAAACCCAAAAACATTAAATAACTAAGCCCAATATATTAATAGAATAAAAACCCATGTTTATATATTATTTGAAAGTCCACATTACATAATAAAAAGCCCAAGAAAATTAAACACTTTGCACAGCCCAATTCGGGCCCAAACTTAAATAACAGAAACCCTAATGCCCACTTCTGATTTCTTGCAGCCGCCCCCATTTCCCACCGTTAGATCTGGGATCCAGATCTAACGGTCCAGATTGCTCCAGGACGAAGAAACCCTAGATGAGGCCCCTTAGCCCTAGCGCCGCACTCCGCGTCACCGTTGGATCGAGGAGAGGATCAACGGCTCAGATGGTCCCTGATGGAGGAAACCCTAGATGGCTCTCAGCTCACGGGCGCCGCATCGCTCGCAGCCGTCGGATAAAGAGCGTATCGGGCGGTTGAGATCGAACCGAGGAGGATTCCAGGACCCTCACGCCCACACGCGCGGCTTCCCAGCTCCCTCACGCGCGCGAGTTCGAGCCCCTTCGAATTCTGCTGACCGTCCGGATCATTCCACGTCGCCCGGTCGGCCTTCTCTGGTCCCCTCTCCTCACGGGCCTCACATGCAACAGAAAACAACAAAATGTCAGAGCCAAAACGGACGCAACGGAAACGTACGAAGCAAAAACAACAACCAATTTCAGAGGCAATCAGCAGATGATCGTACAAATCAATAGCAACTTAGCAGACGAATTCCAGCAATATTAGGCATTAGAAAAAAAGAAAAAATCTGATTTATCGGCTATAAAAGCCGTAGCATGTAACGATCTAAAGGGGGATTTTTTTAGAGAGAAAAAAATTGTAAAAGGGGGATTCGGAGAGAGGAAAAAATTGTAATAGAGGGGATTTCTATTCGCAAATATCAGAGAACGATTGTAACCATTTTCAGTGAATACAAGCAAAAAGCCTCAGTTTACCAGAGGTATCTTTCGTCTTACAGTTCCTTTTTTACGCATCAAAAAAAATAAAACAAAAAGCAGTGAGGTTTATTTTTTCTTTACCTTCGACGTTTGAGCTTCTCGGTGCGTCGGTTCGCATCCGCCCGCCGTCGATAAGCCTCGCATGGTGAGACGGTAGAGTGGCGACCGAAGAAGGTTCAGGTTTCAGAAAAAAGGGTAAAGTTTCTTTTGATTTAACCATTTGTTTTCGGATCTGTTCAAAACCAAGGTTCTTTTTTAAGAGAGGTTTTTTTACTCCGGTTTTGGGTTTCGAAGAGAGAAAGGTTTCTGTTTTTGAGGTTTCGAAAAGAAAAAAAAGGATTTTTTAGGGTTCCGACGCCGGTAACGGCGACCGGAACCCCTTGGTAGCGCCGGAAGATAACAGAGAAAATGGGGAAAGGTTATTTCGGCTAGGGTTTGCCAAAACTGAAGAAAGGGTCAAGCTTTTATTTTTTGGGGGGTTTATATGTTGTTTTTTCATCTTTAACTTTGGTCTAAACGCGCATAAGTCCTTCCGCGCTCCTGATATTGCGCGAGGAGGGCTTCCGCACGTGAAGATCCCATCCCAGGTCCCCCTGTTTTCTTTATTGTTTTGATTTCGTCCCTGGACACGATTTAATCGAGTTTCGGATGGTAAAATGCCCTTTTTAGTCCCTGTAGGTTTCTGCCTCGTTTTAATTGAGTCCAGTTTTGCATTTTAATCAGCTTTTTTAATTGGTTTATTTACTGTTGCGGTCCCTGTTTGTATGTATTTTATTTACCTTGCATTTTATTTATATTGCATGTCATCTTTGTTATGTTATCATTCATGCCTTTTTATTATGTGTTTACATCGAATGTATATATTTTACCATATTGTTTATGTTAGTATGTGCATATTTTGTCTTCTCTTGTTCGAATATATATATTTTTTGTGACATGCATTTTAATGTCATTTCATGTGATTTTTAATGTTAAGTTCGCATGTTAATGAATTTTAATTATAAAACGGAGATACCTATTAATTCGCGTATTCGGGTTGACATACCTAGCTTATTTGATGTCCCGCGAATATTTGGATTAATTCGAATCGTCTAAAGGTAAATCCGTAAATAAAAAGACAAGATCATAGCATCATATTTTAATTGTTCGCATCATGCATAAAGGTGACGTACGGGATCCGAACCCTAAACTAACACGACAGTCAGTCTTATATGATGTCGGTTTAGTCTTTGGTCCGGTGTACCGTCATCCTTTTTAATTAAACGACTAATTAATTTAAAAATCGCCAATTTGATAAAGCTCGTATTATTAAAGTCCGGTTTTCAATCAAGAACCCCTAATTAAAGTCTTTTTAAATTTTGAATAATTTCCATCAATTAAAGGCAACAATTGTTTTGGTACCGATTTCCGGGCGTGATGGGGGCGCTAACCCTACCCCACACGTAACCAACTCCCGAACCCTTCCAAAAGAATCTCTGGTTTAGTTTTTACGGTGTCTGGCCTACCATAGTGGCCGGTGGCGACTCCAAACGAGAAAAAAAGATTTCTTTTAAAGGTTGTTTTCCCGAAACCCGAGCCAATTTTTAAATTCCCCCCTTTTTAAATCAAATCGAACAATTTTTCAAAAGTAGCGGGATGAAAAAAACCCCGTTACAGCTTGGCGACTCCACTGGGGACGATTTTGTTTTTCAAAACAAAAAGAGAGTTAGGCCAAAGAAATAATTGTTGCTTTTAATGATGGAAATTGTTGGAATTTAATTTGACTTTAACGAGATGGTTCTTCTTTGAAAATAAGACTTTAAGTACACGAGCTTTGATAATTGGTGGTCTTGAATTAATTTTTCATTTAATTTCAAAGGGATCACCGACATGTGTTGCATCACGCATTAGGCTCTATACCCGAGCTTCGTCCCTTAAGTGGGAGTGAAACGCCCATACCCACGTGAGTCTCCCTCCACGGGTCGGTAATTCACTTCCGGAATCCACGCCTTTGACATGTGAGCAGCCCTCCACGTCATTAGGTTGTGCTTTCCCTCGAACCGAAACCAATTCGCAAGCTTGTAATGGGCCAGAATTGGGGTTCTTGTTACCTTAGTAGGTGATGAGATAGGTTCGGGTACCCTTGTTAGAACCGAACCACATGAGTGAGAATTTAAGAAACCTACCCCGGTTAGAGCCATGCGGATAACCATAGAATTAGAATTCATGCTATTAGGTCTTGCATCGTTGATCTGCTTTGGTATTTCCTGTTTATTTGGTTTATTTCAATATTCATTATTGGTGTTACTAACCCAGTTGCCTTTTTGGTCTTATTTTGATTATTTTTGCATACTCATCGCATTCTCATACGAAGTGTTGATTTGAGAACAGTCTAAGTTGAAAACTTTCACAACGGGAGAAAGGGTCCACAACAACGGAGTTTTCGGAACCCTAATGGAAAGGGACGAGGAAATTTATTTTATAAAAAAAATCATACCTCGTATTTATTTTCTTACCGCGTTGTAAGAAGACTCGATCTCCGTTATGGAAAGTTGTTTAATGAGGATGTTCGTCGAATCAATGTTTCCTTGCATTCAATTGTGTTTAATTTTTTGCCTTTAATCATTTGTTTCAGTTATGCATACACATTTCATGCATTACACCATTAAGTCATGGAATTAATTGTTCGAGGTCATGTCAGCATTCGTGACTACCGAAGATTTCGAACCCACACTTTACTCGCCATCAAAGAAGGCAAATGGATGAAAGTTCTGCTAAGTTAGAAGTCGGCTTCGAGAAGGGTCCGAATGAGGCATATGATGGCCATAAATCCTTCTGTGAGTTCCATCAGACTACGGGGCACGAGATTCAGGGTTGCCCGGAATTTAAGCAGTTGATCCAGGAGTTAATGGACAATCGGGAGGTTGAGTTCCTCGAAGAAGTTTGAAGGGTGGAATGGATGGTCAACTCAGCAGTATTTAAGAGTTTTAGTGTATCCAAGACCGCTTGTCTTCATTTCATTGCATTTTAATCTTTTTCTTGAAGTGATGTGTGAAATCAACCTTTGCTACCCTTTGCCCGAAGGTAGCAAAGATATTTGTAAGGGCTTCAGACTGCATGTTTCTAAATTTCAATGAAAGGATGCATTATGTTTCAATTGCCTTTTCATTTTGTGTGTATATGTTTGCCCATTGAGTCCCCGTATATCGATTGCGCAAGGGACATTGGCCTTGACCCCAAAGGTTGACTTCGAGCCGCCTTTGTCTAGTGGAAATCGAAAGCTTTGAAGATGATGAATATGTGGCTTACACTCCAAGTTAATTTGGTCACCTAATCAAACACACATAGAATTATGACCTTCAGAAGAATAACCGGAAGTTTTTCGTGCTAAAAAAAAAATTCAAGAATACTAAGCCTAAAAATGTTCGAAGCCTGGTAATAGGCATTTTCGGATACAAATGTTGAATTTTTGGGGCACTCCGCTGTAGCAAAAGACCAATAAGGTTGCTATGCACCATCCACTTTAGCTACATGAGTGATGGTAAAATCGTGACATTGCCAAGTAACTCGGGGTATCGTTGTATGCTCCATCTTTATTCTCGAGCCAAAGGAATGTGATGAGTTGACTTCCCCACAATTATAATGAATTAATAAAGGCGAAGCCTATTGAAGATAAATCTAATTTTTGGGCACTCCGCTGTAGCAAAAGACCAATAAGGTTGCTATGCACCATCCACTTTAGCTACATGAGTGATGGTAAAATCGTGACAATGCCGAGTAACTCGGGGTATCGTTGTATGCTCCATCTTTATTCTCGAGCCAAAGGAATGTGATGAGTTGACTTCCCCAAAATCGTAATGAATTGATAAAGGCGAAGCCTATTGAAGATAAATCTAATTGATTAAAAGCCGAAATAACTTGGAGAGTATGTCACATTTTCAGACATCAGCTTAGCTTTCGAGGTCTCCTAGACACATGATGCTTTAGGCAATCATTGGTAAGCCATAACAGTGTCGTCTGCGCACTTGATATTCAGGGTATTTGATCTAGCTTGATATATCCATGATTTGGAAAGAAAATCTAGTTTTTGAAAACGCATCTCATTTTGAAATTAGAAGATGTAGTCTAAATCTTTTTGTGAACACAAATTAATTTCCCTTTGCTTCAGGGATAAAGTCTAGAATGCAATGCCATGAATACAAATGACAGCTTGTCAGTGGCTACGGTGAAGATTGTAATCAGTTCCTACATGCAATAGTTCAGGGACTTGAAGTAAATTTTTGTCGAAATGTTTCGATTGCTTCAGAAGATAAAATTGGACCTTGATGAACTTAAAAGAAAAGTTCAGGGACTTGGGGGCATGTGCTTCCCCTATTGTTGAAAGAAGAGAAAAGTCGTCATTTGAGTTAAGACGAAGAGATGTTGAGCACCCAGTTTGAGTAGGGGGCAATATTTTGAGAACGAGCACCACGAGAAGTGCTATGTCCAGCCTGACCAGTGGAAGTCAGCAGTTGTCTTTTGAGAAGAGACCAAGATTTGGCAAAGATAAAAAAGCCAAAAGAGATTGAGAAGAAAAAGAAACCAAGAAACCGAGATTTGGCAAAGAGGAGAAAGCCAAAAGAGATTGAGAAGAAGAAGAGACAAGAAGAAGGACGAGATCGACCAACTCAGAGAGTAAAAGCATCCGAGCATTTTGATGTCATAATTCATGCATCACTTGTAGTTAGGCATCCCTACGATTAGGGGCATGCTAACTCACATCATCATACATTTTTTACCTACTTTCGACAGGTATTTTAAAGCTTTCCCCGTAAAAGGAAACCCGCCTATCCGATCAGGCCCTTGGAGAATGGAACCCGCCTATCTGTTCGGGCTTTCGAAGAATGGAACCTGCCTATCTGTTCGGGCTTTCAGAGAATAGAACCTGCCTATCTGTTCGGGCTTTCAGAGAATAGAACCTGCCTATCTGTTCGGGCTTTCAAAGAATAGAACCTGCCCATCTGTTCGGGCTTTCAGAGAATAGAACCTGCTTATCTGTTCGGGCTTTCAGAGAATAGAACCTGCCTATCTGTTCGGGCTTTCAGAGAATAGAACCTGCCTATCTGTTCGGGCATTCAGAGAATAGAATCTGCCTATCTGTTCGGGCTTTCAGAGAATGGAACCTGCCTATCTGTTCGGGCTTTCAGAGAATAGAACCTGCCTATCTGTTCGGGCTTTCAGAGAATAGAACCTGCCTATCTGTTCGGGCATTCAGAGAATAGAATCTGCCTATCTGTTCGGGCTTTCAGAGAATAGAACCTGCCTATCTGTTCGGGCTTTCAGAGAATAGAACCTGCCTATCTGTTCGGGCTTTCAGAGAATAGAACCTGCCTATCTGTTCGGGCTTTCAGAGAATAGAACCTGCCTATCCGTTCGGGCTTTCAGAGAATGGAACCTGCCTATCTGTTCGGGCATTCAGAGAATAGAACCTGCCTATCTGTTCGGGCTTTCAGAGAATGGAATCCGCCTATCTGTTCGGGCTTTTAGAGAATGGAATCCGCCTATCTGTTCGGGCTTTCAGAGAATAGAACTCGCCTATCTGTTCGGGTTTTCGGAGAATGGAACCTGCCTATCTGTTCGGGCTTTCGGAGAATAGAACTCGCCTATCTGTTTAGGCTTTCGAAAAATAGAACCCGCCTATCCGTTCGGGCATTTAAAGAATGGAGCTTCTGCTGATCATCTGTTTGATCAGACCTCGAAGGGTTGAAGAGTGTTGAAATGAGAAAAACAGCTTCAGGCCTCCGCGACCGTTGCCTTTCCCCGCACTGACTTCCGAACCGCCAGTAGTTCAAGTGCATGGTGACTTGGAATCCAAACAGGGAAGTCGGACAAAATTGGTGCTTATGGTCTTTGCTTTATCCTTGTTCTACAAGTATAAGCAAAGGGGGGCAGCTGTAATCACCTATTTTGTCCGGGGTGTTTAACCCGTTTTTTTTCTTCTTTTATTAATGGGCTTTAATTATGTGGTGATTAATAGTTAAAAACAAAAAAGAATTAAAAAAGAAAAAAAGAAAACAATATATATATATATTAATATTATATACATATTATCATCACCATTTCACCATCATATTTTACTATTGTTATCTATTATTACTATTTATTATTATTAGTATCGTTCCTTCTTATTATCTTTACTATTATCATATTATTATCTACTATTTTCTATTACATTAGAGTGATCTTATTGTTATTAATATTATTATTACTATTACTTATATTATTATTAATATTATTTACCATATTATTATTATTATTATTAAATCTGAAAACCCAAAAACATTAAATAACTAAGCCCAATATATTAATATAATAAAAACCCATGTTTATATATTATTTGAAAGTCCACATTACATAATAAAAAGCCCAAGAAAATTAAACACTTTGCACAGCCCAATTCGGGCCCAAACTTAAATAACAGAAACCCTAATGCCCACTTCTGATTTCTTGCAGCCGCCCCCATTTCCCACCGTTAGATCTGGGATCCAGATCTAACGGTCCAGATTGCTCCAGGACGAAGAAACCCTAGATGAGGCCCCTTAGCCCTAGCGCCGCACTCCGCGTCACCGTTGGATCGAGGAGAGGATCAACGGCTCAGATGGTCCCTGATGGAGGAAACCCTAGATGGCTCTCAGCTCACGGGCGCCGCATCGCTCGCAGCCGTCGGATAAAGAGCGTATCGGGCGGTTGAGATTGAACCGAGGAGGATTCCAGAACCCTCACGCCCACACGCGCGGCTTCCCAGCTCCCTCACGCGCGCGAGTTCGAGCCCCTTCGAATTCTGCTGACCGTCCGGATCATTCCACGTCGCCCGGTCGGCCTTCTCTGGTCCCCTCTCCTCACGGGCCTCACATGCAACAGAAAACAACAAAATGTCAGAGCCAAAACGGACGCAACAGAAACGTACGAAGCAAAAACAACAACCAATTTCAGAGGCAATCAGCAGATGATCGTACAAATCAACAGCAAATTAGCAGACGAATTCCAGCAATATTAGGCATTAGAAAAAAAGAAAAAATCTGATTTATCGGCTATAAAAGCCGTAGCATGTAACGATCTAAAGGGGGATTTTTTTAGAGAGAAAAAAATTGTAAAAGGGGGATTCGGAGAGAGGAAAAAATTGTAATAGAGGGGATTTCTATTCGCAAATATCAGAGAACGATTGTAACCATTTTCAGTGAATACAAGCAAAAAGCCTCAGTTTACCAGAGGTATCTTTCGTCTTACAGTTCCTTTTTTACGCATCAAAAAAAAAATAAAACAAAAAGCAGTGAGGTTTATTTTTTCTTTACCTTCGACGTTTGAGCTTCTCGGTGCGTCGGTTCGCATCCGCCCGCCGTCGATAAGCCTCGCATGGTGAGACGGTAGAGTGGCGACCGAAGAAGGTTCAGGTTTCAGAAAAAAGGGTAAAGTTTCTTTTGATTTAACCATTTGTTTTCGGATCTGTTCAAAACCAAGGTTCTTTTTTAAGAGAGGTTTTTTTACTCCGGTTTTGGGTTTCGAAGAGAGAAAGGTTTCTGTTTTTGAGGTTTCGAAAAGAAAAAAAAGGATTTTTTAGGGTTCCGACGCCGGTAACGGCGACCGGAACCCCTTGGTAGCGCCGGAAGATAACAGAGAAAAGGGGGAAAGGTTATTTCGGCTAGGGTTTGCCAAAACTGAAGAAAGGGTCAAGCTTTTATTTTTTTGGGGGTTTATATGTTGTTTTTTCATCTTTAACTTTGGTCTAAACGCGCATAAGTCCTTCCGCGCTCCTGATATTGCGCGAGGAGGGCTTCCGCACGTGAAGATCCCATCCCAGGTCCCCCTGTTTTCTTTATTGTTTTGATTTCGTCCCTGGACACGATTTAATCGAGTTTCGGATGGTAAAATGCCCTTTTTAGTCCCTGTAGGTTTCTGCCTCGTTTTAATTGAGTCCAGTTTCGCATTTTAATCAGCTTTTTTAATTGGTTTATTTACTGTTGCGGTCCCTGTTTGTATGTATTTTATTTACCTTGCATTTTATTTATATTGCATGTCATCTTTGTTATGTTATCATTCATGCCTTTTTATTATGTGTTTACATCGAATGTATATATTTTACCATATTGTTTATGTTAGTATGTGCATATTTTGTCTTCTCTTGTTCGAATATATATATTTTTTGTGACATGCATTTTAATGTCATTTCATGTGATTTTTAATGTTAAGTTCGCATGTTAATGAATTTTAATTATAAAACGGAGATACTTATTAATTCGCGTATTCGGGTTGACATACCTAGCTTATTGGATGTCCCGCGAATATTCGGATTAATTCGAATCGTCTAAAGGTAAATCCGTAAATAAAAAGACAAGATCATAGCATCATATTTTAATTGTTCGCATCATGCATAAAGGTGACGTACGGGATCCGAACCCTAAACTAACACGACAGTCAGTCTTATATGATGTCGGTTTAGTCTTTGGTCCGGTGTACCGTCATCCTTTTTAATTAAACGACTAATTAATTTAAAAACCGCCAATTTGATAAAGCTCGTATTATTAAAGTCCGGTTTTCAATCAAGAACCCCTAATTAAAGTCTTTTTAAATTTTGAATAATTTCCATCAATTAAAGGCAACAATTCTTTTGGTACCGATTTCCGGGCGTGATGGGGGCGCTAACCCTACCCCACACGTAACCAACTCCCGAACCCTTCCAAAAGAATCTCTGGTTTAGTTTTTACGGTGTCTGGCCTACCATAGTGGCCGGTGGCGACTCCAAACGAGAAAAAAAGATTTCTTTTAAAGGTTGTTTTCCCGAAACCCGAGCCAATTTTTAAATTCCCCCCTTTTTAAATCAAATCGAACAATTTTTCAAAAGTAGCGGGACGAAAAAAACCCCGTTACACCTCCTAAGCATAGACACATGAAAGACATCATTGATCTTTTCTAACTCAGAAGGTAACCTCAAACGATAAGCTACAGGCCCAATCCGCTCAACTATCTCATACGGACCAATGAACCTCGGACTCAACTTTCCCTTCCGGCCAAATCTCATTACCTTCTTCCACGGAGATACTTTCAGAAATACTTTCTCACCCACTGAGTACTCAATCTCTTTCCTCTTCAAGTCTGCATAAGACTTCTGACGATCGGAAGCTGCTTTCAAACGGTCACAAATCAACTTCACTTTTTCTGTGGTTCCCTTAAGCAAGTCTGGCATAGGTAACAACTTCTGACCTGTCTCAGCCCAACAAATCGGAGTCCTACATCGTCTACCATACAAAGCCTCGTAAGGTGCCATCTGAATACTAGACTGATAACTGTTGTTGTAAGCAAACTCTACCAATGGTAAGTGCTTCTCCCAAGAACCCTGAAAATCAATCACACAACAACGAATCATATCCTCTAGAATCTGTATTACTCGCTCTGACTGCCCATCGGACTGCGGATGATAAGATGTGCTGAAATGCAAACGGCTACCCAAAGCACTATGCAAGCAACTCCAGAACCTCGAAGTAAATCTAGGATCCCTATCTGAAACAATAGACTTCGGGACTCCATGAAGTCTCACAATCTCACGAATGTACAAGTTTGCCAACTTGTCTAAGGAATCCGTGGTGTTCACTGCTAAGAAGTGAGCACACTTAGTGAACCTATCAACAATCACCCAAACGGAGTTCTTCTTCGAAGGAGACAAAGGCAACCGCGATACAAAATCCATGGTGACCCTCTCCCATTTCCATTCTGGAATCTTCAAAGGCTGTAGCAAACCTGAAGGAACCTGATGTTCTGCCTTCACTCTTTGACAAACCATACAACGGCTCACATATTCGGCTACATCTCTCTTCAAACCAACCCAAAAGTAATCATTCTTCAAATCTCGGTACGTTTTGGTACTACCCGGATGCATAGAAAAGGGACTCGAATGTGCTTCACTCAAAATCTGACGTCTCAACTCAACATCTTCCGGTACAACAATTCTATCTCTAAAGCACAACAAGCTCTCACCACTGAAACTATACTCAGTCGGTCTTCCTTCGGCTATGTCTTGAACATGCGGAACTAGGCTCACATCTTGCAACTGCTTCTCTCTAATCAACTGAATCAAAGAAGGCTTCACTTGCAACTCGGTGATCAAACCACCATCATCGGACACACTCAATCTAGCAAACATAGCTCTCAACTGAACGGCCACTTTTCTACTCAAAGCATCGGCTACTACATTTGCTTTACCCGGATGGTACTCGATGGTCAAATCATAATCTTTTAACAACTCTAGCCATCTTCGCTGTCTCAAGTTCAACTCCTTCTGTGTCATCAAGTACTTCAAGCTCTTGTGATCGGTGTAGACAATACACTTCTCACCATACAAGTAATGACGCCAAATCTTCAATGCAAAAGCAACTGCGGCCAACTCTATATCATGGGTAGGATAGTTCTTCTCATGAATCTTCAACTGTCTAGAAGCATAAGCAACAACTCTCCTATCTTGCATCAAAACACATCCTAAGCCTACGTAGGAAGCATCACTGTAAATCACGAACTCCTTACCTGAAACAGGTTGCACTAACACTGGAGCATTCGTCAAAGCTTCTTTCAATTTCTCAAAGGCCTTCTGTCTTGCATCTGACCACTCAAATTTGACTCCCTTTTGCAACAATTTAGTCAAAGGGGCAGCTACTCTAGAGAAACCATCAACAAATCTCCTATAGTAACCGGCTAACCCTAGGAAACTCCTAATCTCAGTCACGGACTTAGGTTGTTTCCACTCAACAATAGCCTCAATCTTCGACGGATCAACTCGAATGCCTTCGGCCGAAACAACATGGCTAAGAAATAAAACCTCTCGAATCCAGAACTCACATTTACTAAGCTTCGCATACAACTGATTGCTCAACAATCTCTCTAAAACGAATCTCAAGTGCTCATCAAGCTCTTCTTCTGTCTTCGAATACACAAGTATATCATCAATGAAGACAACTACAAAGCGGTCTAGATAGTCCCTAAAAATTCTGTTCATCATGTCCATGAATGCTGCTGGTGCATTCGTGAGCCCAAATGGCATCACAAGAAACTCATAGTGACCATATCTAGTCCTAAAAGCTGTCTTCGGAACATCACACTCTTTCACCTTGAACTGATAGTACCCGGATCTCAAATCTATCTTCGAGAATACTGAAGCACCTCTCAACTGATCAAACAAATCATCTATACGAGGCAACGGATACTTGTTCTTCACAGTCAACTGATTCAACTGCCTATAGTCAATACACATGCGCATGCTACCATCTTTCTTTTTCACAAACAACACTGGAGCACCCCACGGAGAACTACTAGGCCTAATGAAACCACGGTCTAATAATTCTTGCAACTGACTCTTCAATTCTTTCAACTCTTTCGGAGCCATGCGGTACGGAGATATCGAAACTGGGTTAGATCCTGAAACATTCTCAATCACAAACTCAACATCTCTGTCAGGAGGTAAACCCGGCAACTCTTCAGGAAACACATCTGGAAAGTCACACACTGTTCTGATATCTTTCGGTCTAGCTTCACTCATATCCGGATTCATAACATAAGCTAAATAAGCCCCACATCCAGAGTCCATCAACCTATGGGCCTCTAAAGCTGACACCACATTAGACAAGAACTTAATGTTCTCGCCTACTACTACTACCTCGTAGTCATCAGAAAGCTTCAAAGAAATTCTCTTTGTCTCGAAATCCACACTAGCCCGATGCTCAACCAACCAGTCCATACCCAAAATAATATCAAAACCGTAGAAAGGAAGTTCCATCATATCAACTGAGAACACATGACCCTGAATCTTCAGTGGACATCTCCTATACATACGTCTAACCACAACTGTCTCACCAAAAGAACTAGTAACATGCATACCTACATCTAAGATCTCAACAGGAATATCTAACTTCTGTGCATGTTCACTTAAGATATAGGAATGCGTAGAACCCGAATCAACCAAAGAAAGCAAAGACATGGACTGTAACTCAAAATTACCTGCTATCACATCGGTGTCGTTCCCGGCCTCTCTCTGAGCATAGACTCTCGCTGGTCCTCGCGCCTCTGGCTGCACAGCCACAACATGAGCAAGGTTCCTCTGAGCATCTACCCTAGGTGCATCAGCCCTAGGCTGGAAGTAGCCACGACCGCGCCCACGGCCTCTCTGAAAATCATTCGCTCTCGCAGGAGCCTGAGCAATGTTCGGTGCCTGAGCCGCCTGATGCGGACAATCCCTCCTAAAGTGGTCCATCGAACCACAGTTCCAACAAGCATGGAAGTTATCCCAACACTCACCAGCATGCTGTCTCCCACAGCGGGTACACTCGGGCAAACGCCCTCCTCCTCTATGGCCCTGATGGCCCCTACCATGGTGGCCACCGCCACGTCTATGGTCAAACTGATGTTCGCCACCTCTGTGTCTCTTAGCATCTCTACCATCAAAGTGGTTATGCCTCTTTCCAGAACTAGAACCACCAGCTCGTTTGGCCGAACCCAAACTATGCTCCAAATCCTTGGCCCTCGCGACCAATACATCAAAGTCTGAGTAGTCAGAAGCCAACGTGTACCTCTTAACCTCTTCATTCAATCCGTAGCGGAATCGGTTACAGCATTCCACTTCAGTAGGAACCAACTCTGGGCATACTGACTCAAGCGAACAAAGCGGATCTCATAATCAGTCACAGAAGCATCTCCTTGAGTAAGAGCCATGAACTCTCTCTTCTTCTCATCTAGGTACCTCGGTCCCAAGTACCTCTTCCTGAAAGCAGACTCAAAGAACTCCCAATCAATCTCTGTCTCTGGAACCCCGGTAGTAATGGTGACCCACCAGGTGTAGGCATCACCCTGAAGCAACGAGATCACACAACCCAATCTACGTGCGCCCGCACAACCCATTTGAGCCAAGATACGAACTGTCTTCTCCAACCATAATCCCGATCTCTCCGGAGTAGATCCTCTAAACTCCTCGGCCCCTAAGCTACGGAGCCTCTCCAGAGGTAGACTAGCATCGTGACACCTAGGCTGAGCTGCAGCCTGAGCTCCCGCAACTGCGGCCTGGAATGCTCCCGCTATTGCTTGCACAAGCGGAGTCATGTCAATTCCAGCTGGACCTTGGCCACCTTGGCCACCTTGTGGTCCATTTCCTCCGGCTCCATCCTCGCCCCCAACTCCAGGTGGAGGAGGTGGTGGTGGTGGAGGTGGTGGAGGAGCGCCAACTCCCGCGGCCCCCGGCCCTTCAAGGTGAGCCTCCGCACCAACTGTCGGCTCAACAGGAGCCGCAACCCGTGGTTCCTGACGAACCAACCTCGGCCTACCTCTCGGTCTAGATATCGCTCTCACAGATATCAACTACAACCACAACAACAAAACATACCAGTTGGGTTAGCAAGGCAAGGCTTCCAAGTGTTCAAGTACGTTCCCTCACTTAAAAAAATCATTTTTTTTCTTCAATGTAATAGTAGCAATGGGACTCACACACTCATGCTTTAAAATAAAACAATCAACATACTTGCCACACAAGCAATCATTCTTGCAAAACAAGCAAACACCGTGCAATTTAATTTAAAACTTAAACTTACCTCACTTACCTGCCCAAGGTCTCAGTAACCTTAGGCTCTGATACCAACAAGTGTAACCCCCTCGTCCCGGTCTGGTCGGATGACCGATCCGAGTGGGCCACACGGGGAAAACCGAAGTGAAACCCGTTAAGGTTTCCCCTCGGTTAACAACCCAGAAAATTTCCTTTTTATTTTATCTTGTCTATAGGCATAATTTAATGCTATGTGAAGTACAACAGCGGAAAAAATACAAACAATGAAGCATACACCGACCATCCAAGACATTAAACATCTCATTTTAGTCTTTTACAGCAGGCCGTTTCGAAACGCCCTTAGGGTGTTCCGAAACGCCTTGACTTAGTCAACAGGCCAGGGTCAACCATATGGTGACCGTTTCGAAACAGGGTTGACCCGTATCGAAACGCCCTTGACGGTCAATATCTCGTGGTCAACGAGATTTGACCATTTCGAAACATCAAAGGCCCGTTTCGGAACGCCTTTATCTCGTCAATTTCTCAAAATTCCAGTAGCAAAAATGTTCCGAAACGACCCTCATCCGTTTCGAAACGGCAGGCCATTTGCAAAGGAGTCGTATCGGAACAGGGTGATCCGTTCCGAAACGCCCCTATGTCTGCAGACTCGTTTTGGCTGTTTTAAGGCACAAGGGTGCCCCAAAACACCACCAAAACACCCTACAACACCATATCAAATCAACTTAAGGTAACCCAACCTTACTAGCATGCTTTAACTAGGTTAAGACAAGTCTAAACATTAAGGTAGGACTTCACAAACCATGCATTCATACCACATCATTCAAGCATATAGATAACCTCTAAGGCATATGGCTAACATTCAAAATAAGCAATTTAGGCATGAGTTACAATTCAACATGGCAACACCAACCATGCAAAAGCAAGATACTAAGGAGTCTATACATGCTCCTAAACAACCAACAACTACCCAACAAAACAACACATGTCCCATTGCTCAAAATATTACATGTCTAACATTAAAAATCCATACTTGAAGCACTCAAGGTTAACAATCACACTTGGAGGCCGTCCACTTGCTCGAGCAACCCGCGAACTAAGGATCTGCAATGTTGAACAAGGAGAGCGTAAGCAATGATGCTTAGTGAGGGTAAGCTCTAAAAACAAACCTCAACATTGCAGGGTCCGAGCACGATCTAGCCAAGGCATTTCACAAACATACCAATGGTCCACAAGAGGCGTAAGATAAAGATGCATGGGCAATGTATATTATAAATGTCATGATCATAAGCTCAACTCTACCATACATGTACACACAATCAAGAAGCTCATCAAAGATCATAAACCTCAACACATTGATATACATATCAAACAACATTGGCACCTAGCTAAGACCCGAATACGCGGATAGACATGTTGGAGCTCACATCCAACAACCACATTACCTCACGGTGGGATTTCACTCATCACCGGTTTCGCGAAGGGGATTCCACTCATCCTCACGCCCCGTCGATGGGATTCCACTCATCATCGACTACATTTAAATACAATTCCGGGCGAACCCGTACTCCTCCTTGGTGACTCAACGCCACCAAGGCCACGCGCGACTTTAGACTCATGTGTACACACTAACATCCTAATGATCGATCATTTGTATTCAAGTAAACTAGTGCCGATATTTACTCACTTCACATTACTCATTTCAATCAATCTCGTGCTTAGCACGTACTCAACAACAACCATCATCATGCATGTCTCAAGCATCACAAGTCATATCTCAACCCACATGTATAATACAATATACATAATCATTCATATCACATTTCATACGAGACATACACATCCACATAAAAGAGTTCATCCAAAGGCTCAAGATCAAGTTTAGGATTAGGCTACCACCCTAATCCTAACTCTAGGTGGGTCTACCAAGCCCAACCTAGTCCATAAACTCGAACCAACTATTTTAAAACCATTGAAACAATTAACCACTCACCTAAGCTTCCAAGCTCAAAGACCAAGCACGCAACCGTCTTCAAATTCCCGGATTTACTTCTGATGCTTCACCGATGCCCAAACTTTATTCTAATCAATCCCAAACACAAAAAAAACATCCACAATCAATATCTTGTCATCGAAACTAACCCGGAATGCAATTCAACCACAAACTACTATGTTGCAAGCATGGATAATATCCATTTTTCACCAATTCGGATGGCCCAAAAACCTTGTCCAAAAACCATGTTTTCAACTTCCATTACACTCACAATTGATCCCAATTCAACCCCTATCCATAGCACTATCAAAAGCCTATCAAAACCCACCTAAAACAACCCCCAAAACTCACCCAAAACCTCCCAAAAACCCCATTTTCACCCAAATCCGAAAATTGTTCCAAATCATTTGAAATTCACATATGATATACCCTTTGACTTCTATATACCATAACTAAGCATAACAAATCAAAATACTTCATTTCTCAACATAAAAATCTCATTTTTAATCAAAACATTCAAAACCTCCATTTTCTAAAAACTTCATGAAAATGTAAATAAAAGGTACTTTTATGGAGGGGAAGACGAGGAGAAGTCAAAAATACCATTACCTTTCAATTTGGAGTTGAAATGGTGGAGCTTTTGAATGAAATAGTGAATAGGGTAGAGAGTCTTGGTTTCCCGTTGGTGAGTTTTGAAGAGGAAGATGAATAGTAGAAAAATGGGTGTTTTATTTGACATGTGTTATATTTTAAGGCTTAAAAGACTAGTTTACCCTTAATGAAATGGAATATTTACAAGGAAGGTAAATCCATGGTTAAATGGAGTTTTAAATCTTAAAACATGGTCAACCCAAGTTAATTAATTTTTAAAACAAACTCGATTTTTTATTTAGAGTATAAAACCGAGCCCAAATAATATTAAAATATTATTTTCACCTAACCCCTAAACCCGGGTGTTACAAATTTCGAGGATGAAATTTCCTAAGAGGGGGAGAGTTGTAACACCCCAATTTTGGGCTTAGAAGTTTTGGGTTTGAACCGGACCGGTCGGATTTTCGGTTCGAATATAAAAGGTGGTTTTAGGGAAAGCCTAGTTCGGGATGCATTAAAAATATGGAAAATATCTAAAAATCCTCTTTTATTATATATAAGAGAGTGGTGAAATCAATTTTACAAAATGAGGTTTGGAAATATGACATTTCAAGTTAGTGACTAAAATGTAGTTTTTGAAAAGTTCATGATTGTTTTAAAAGGATTGAAACTTTGAATCTTTAAGGAGCTAATTTACCCAAGGGAGGATTTCTCCAGATTTTTCTTGATTTTTAAGACTCATTTAGTGTTTAATTAATAAAAAAGAAAAGAGGGAAAAGTGATATTTTAGTTTCATAACTAACTTTTACCAAAATTTTCCCATTTCATTTTCTCTCAAAATTCCCTCAGTCAAACACATTTCCACAGAAACTTTCCTTTTGATTTTCACACCTAAAGAAGAGTTTTCAATCCCCAAATGATTCCTAATCATTTCTACATCAAATCCTCACCATTTGCTTAATGAATTTTCAAGGATTTTGGCTCTAAACAAGGAGAAATCCACATTTAGAGGTATGAACATCCTTCTCCTCTAAATACTCAGTTCTTTACTGAAATTCTCAAGTTCGCAATCCTTAAATTGAGTTTTATTAAAGGTTTTAATGTTGTGATCTTGATTTTGGCTTAAAATGCAAGATTTGGATTTAATTTTGAAGAAATTCGTTATAGATGATTGGGCTCTGTTTTGAGATGTCTTTTTGATGTGTTTTGGATGTTTAAAAGATGTGAAATGGAGGTTTAATCAATGCAATCCCGAATAGGTTGATTTTCCTAAGTTTTTACTTGTGAAAATGGTGGTTTTTGGGTTGATTTTGGTGTTTTGTTAATGCTGGAGGTATAAGGACGAGTTTGGGTTCATTTTGGATGTTTATTAATGTTTAATAATGGTTAGAAGTGATGGATCTTAGCTGGGTTAAGTTTTGGAAGAGTTTGGAGGTGATTTCGGTTGTGTTTGGTAGCCGAAATGTTGGATTTGTGTAGAGCAGCGAGTTTAGGTGTGTTGCTGGTGATTTTAATGCATAATGATGCATTAATCCTCTATTGTTATGTGTTTAAAACAGGGGAGAATGATCCGGAGGCAATAGAGGTGGTGTCGGAGGTTTCGGATGCTTGGAAGGCTTAACGGCTAGCGTAGTTTTGTGTATTGGTGAGTGGTAAAGAGTTTTCCAGCTTTGAAACATTTCGGATGAAGCTTTGGGAGCTTAGTTTAAGTCTAAACAACTTAGCTAAGCTCAAGAGTAAGTAAATGGAATTTCTCTCTTGGTTTGGGCTATTCTTTGGTTTTTAAATGCACTTGTGATGATTGTGTTTAAATTACTGATTTTAAGCATGTTTGGACATGGTTTATTGTCGGTTATTAATGCCATTATGTTAAAGATGCATGAGGTAAGTAATCCTTGACTTGCTTGTGTTGTGTGCATATGATTCTAAGCATGTGATGCTTGTGGATTTGGCATTTTGGTTATGCTTGTAATAACAATGGATTAATGTGGTAAATTTGTTATATTGGCAAGTGATGTAAGTGGTTCTTGGTTACCTTAATCAGATATAGTTAGCCGGCTACAGGATTGGGTACACTGTGAATTGAGTCGCCTTGGATGTTGAGGGGTTGTGATTGTATCGTAGACTCCATCCAAATACCCTAGCGATCGATGAAATTAGTGTCACCGCGATGGAGGATGGCTCTCGTGGGTGGGCTTGTTAAGCGTCACCACGATGGAGGATGGCTCTCGTGGGTGGGCTTGTTAAGCGTCACCACGATGGAGGATGGCTCTCGTGGGTGGACTATGTTAAGTGTCACCGCGATGGAAGATGACTCTCGTGGGTGGACCTTGATAAGCGTCACAACAGTGGAGGGTTGCTCCCGTGTGTGAGCTTGGTTAAGGTGATTACAATGGTTGAGGTAGCTCCCATGTGTATGCCTTGTGGTGTGTCCCGGCTCTCGCTAGTGAGTTATACAACTTCCAATGAGTGATGTTGAGGGGTTGTGATTGTACAGTTAAACTCCATCACGAGTGTTGAGGGGTTGATATAGTACCGGTAAACTCCACGTTGTGTTGTTCGGTAGTGTGTATGAAGCGTGTGGGACAACGCTTGTAATTCGCGTATCCGATTGTGTCTTGTGTTGTGATGGTTTGTGAATTGTCGCTTGAATGCCAATAAAATGTGTTTGAATGTAATGAAGCAAGAGTTGCTTGGAAATGATGCAAGGTGCAAGGGAGATATGTAAATGATGCAAGAATGCATGCGATGCTTGTTAAGCTTGAGCACTAGTATATTTTGCTAATGTGAATGGTGTATATGTGCATAGAATCTCATAAATGCATTGAAGTCTTGTGAGGGCTTGTTTTAGAAGGCATGTAATGCAAGTGTTGTTTTTGTGGTTCATGTGTTGCATTGGTTTAATGCGTGAGATAGTTAGAAGGAGCTAATGGTTTTCAAAGGGTTTCTTGTTTTGAGATGTTCATCAAGAATGAGGAAAGTATGTTGTGAATTGGAAGTGCTTTCCAAGGAATTTGTGTTTAACTTTGCATGTGATGTTCATGGATGAAAAAGGTTTAAATGATAGTTTGCAAGAATGTGTTTTGGGGTGAGTTGTTTAGCTTTTCTAAGCTAAAGGTTGGTTTTCATGTTGAGCAATGCATGGTTTGAAGCATGTTACTTTAAAATGGGGTTTTCAAACAATGCTTTGGTTTATTGAATTGTATTTACTTTTTAAGAAGGTTTTATGATTTCCTGCATTGATGGTGTTTTGGTTTTCAACATCCCTCACTAAGCATTATGTGCTTACGCTATTTTGTGTCCATCAATACAGATAATTGAAGTTGGGACAGCATGTAACCCCCTTAACCCGGCCTAGACGGTTGACCCGAATTAAGAAAGTCACACGGGGAAAACCAAAGTCAACCCGAAAGTCAACCTTGATTAACGACCCTTTTTTTCTTTTAAATCTTGTCTAGATGCACATTAGTCCTAATTGTGATCACACAAACATCATACTCAAAGATCACAAACATCAGAGATCAAATAGGGACCCAATTGAACAAATTACAACTTTAGGGACCAAATTGTAATTTCTGTTAATTAAAAGGACTTAACCCAAATTAAAGTTACCAACTTGAAATTAATCAGGTTTCATGCTTCTCTGTGAAATTTCAGCTCAAAAGGATTTCCCAAGCTCATGCAATTGAACAAACAAGTTTCAGGACCAAAACGCAAACAATTCAAAACATATAACTGCCAATGTCAGCCCCTAACGGTCGACCGTTCCGAAACATGTAAACCCCGTTCCGAAACACGGGCCGTTCCGCAACGGGTTCCGAAACATGGCCTTGGTAGAGACCAAACCGTTTCGAAACGGTGCATACCGTTTCGGACGCCTGGGTTCATGTAAGGCACCCGTTCCGAAACGGTGCACACTGTTCCGAAACGCCTGCACAGATTGCAGCAAAATGCATTCCAAAACATGCAATAGATCACTCAAACATGCTCCAAATGTCACCAAACTTTACCAGCATGCAATTCAACATATATAAGACTTATAGGCATCATCAAATCATCAAACTAACATCATATGCAAAAGCCCCAATTCTATAGGCATGCTTCCTACACAAGCTAGCTACTCAAACACAAAACTTCCAAAACAAGCATGTAATGATCCAATCCAAAAACCAGCATTCAAATCAACATTCAACATACTTAGGGAGTTCCAAACACCTCCCAAAACATTCACATTGGTCCCCCATTGCCAAATCACCCAAAAGCTAAAATGTTTAACAAAAACCTTCCATACATTGAGCTTTACTTGTACTTGAATTCTTGCCCTTCTTGCTGCCCCTCAAGGTTCTCTAATGCTCTGCATTATTGAATTAAGAAAACGTAGAGAGCGTAAGCAAAAGCTTAGTGAGGAATGCTCTTAAAACCATTCAATAATGCAAATTAAAACATTTACAAAACATGCTTTAAATCAACCTTTGCACATGCTCAAAAGCATACTTTAAACAAGCAATCTCATGCTTCAACATAAACATAACATGTCATATTGGCTCAAGTGATACATTCCATTTCTTAAAACAAGTTCATCAACTTCCCAAGGACTTTTAAACACCTTGGCCCCAAGGACTTTTAAACACCTTGGCCATGGACTTTTAAACACCATGAATGAGGACCACACAAGGACTTTTAACCACCTTTGTGTCCATTGCTTGAATCACCCCAAGGACTTTTAAACACCTTGGCCCCAAGGACTTTTAAACACCTTGGCCCTATGGACTTTTAAACACCATGGCCCCATGGACTTTTAAACACCATGGAAAGGATCACCTAAGGACTTTTAACCACCTTAGTGTCCGCAACAAGAATCATCCAAGGACTTTTAACCACCTTGATGTTCTTAAGTAACAAGGCTCACTCAAGGACTTTTAACCACCTTAGTGACCTTAATCTTTTCAAAACATCACTTGCCAATATACATCATAATCATCATTTAATCCACTATTTTAAAGCATTAAATCAAGCCATTTTCATCTTGTATTTCAAAGCATCAATCCACATTTAAACAATGTACAAAAGCAAGGTACTCCTACCTAGAGTTACCTTCAAAGTATGGCTTACATCATCAGCAAAAGCCATGCTAAAACATGCTTTCAAAACAGTAATTAAAACATGCAAATCATCATTTTGCATCACATCAAAAATCATGGCCACCACTAGAGAGAAAATCCGAAAACTTACACTTGAGCTTAGCAAAGTGGTTTAGACTTAAACTAAGCTCCCAAAACCTTCAAACCTTGGTTTAAAAGCTGAAAACCCAATTTCCACAAACGCACTCACCGATTTCCACTTTGCTTCAAGCCAAAGCACCAAATCAAGCTTCCGGATCAACAACTCTTGGATCGCAAGATGCCTCCCCTGTTTCAACACATCAAAGTAGAGGATTAATGCATCATCATGCATTAATTGCTTCAATGAAAGCACCTAAACTCGCTGCTCTCATCCAACCTCCATGTTCGGCCACCAATCACAACCGAAAATGCATCCAAACCACTTCTAAACAAAGCCCAGCCATAAACCAGCAAAACCACACTTCCATAAACATCATATAACATCTAAAAACAACCTATTAACATCCTTATACCTCCAGCAACAACAGATCACCAAGATCACCTCAAAAACAACCTTGAAACACAAGCTAAACTTAGGAAACTCAACCTATCCGGGATTGCATTAATCAAAACTCAATTCCTTATCAATTTAGAGATCATTTAACATCGAAAACACCTCTCAAATCACAGATTAATCAGATCTAACGAAAATCATCAAAAATCATCAAAATCTTGCATAATAAGCCAAGATCCATTTCATCACTTAAAAACCTTTAATTAAACTTCAATTAAGGATTGAAAACTTAGGAATTTCAGTAAAGAACTGATAGTTTAGAGGAGAAGGACGTTCTTACCTCCAAACTTGAGTTTCTCCTCTTTTTGTAATCAAAATCCTTGTTGAAACAATTAGCAATTGAAGAGGTTTTGAAGATACAATGATTAGGAATCAAATGAGAGTTGAAAGGAGGGATTTAGGTGAAGAAATCAGATCCAATTCTCTGGAAAAGTAGTGTTTGGGTTGAGAGAAAATGAGAGAAAGAAAATTAGGAGAAGTTGGTTACAAAATCCAAAAATAGCCAAATGGCTTCCCTCCAATTTTAATATCCTTTAAAAATCAGATTTTAGACTTACAATATCTTAGAAAAATCTGGAGAAACTCCCTTTGGGTAAATAGCTCCTTAAAGATTCAAAGTTTCAACCCTTTATAAAACAGCCACCAAACTTGCGAAAATTACATTTTGGTCACTAGCCAAAATGTCACACTTCTAAAACTCATTTTCCAAAATTGATTTCACAGTTCACTTAATTATATTAAAATATGATTTTAGAACATTTTTCCATATTTTTAATGCAACCCGAACTAGGCTTTCCTAAATTCACCTCTTAAGATTCGAACAGCACTTTGACCAACCGGTCAACGCCCAAAACTCCTAAGCCCAAAACCGGGGCGTTACAACTCTCCCCCCCTTAAGAAATTTCGTCCTCGAAATTTACCTGAAGGAAAGAGATAAGGAAACTGCTTCAGCATGTCTTCCTTCCGCTCCCACGTGGCTTCCTCAACACCTCGATGCTTCCACAGCACCTTCACCAACTCAATGGTCTTGCCACGAAGAACCTTGCTATCCGAATCCAGAACCTTCACCGGTTCCTCATCATAGGTCAAATCCGGATTCAAAACCACTTCCTCCACAGGCATCACATGCGAAGGATCAGATCTATATTTCCGGAGCATAGAAACATGGAACACATCATGAATCTTCTCCAACTCCTGAGGTAACCTCAACCGATACGCAACAGGACCCACACGCTCAACCACCTTATATGGTCCAATGTACCGAGGGCTCAACTTACCCTTCCGGCCAAACCTTATCACCTTCTTCCAAGGCGAAACCTTCAAGAACACACGGTCACCCACCGCATACTCTATCTCCTTACGCTTCAGATCCGCGTAAGACTTTTGCCGATCAAAGGCAGCCTTCAACCTCTCACAAATGAGCTTCACCTTCTCGGTGGTCCCTTTCAACAAAGCCGGCATCGAAACCAACTTTTGACCAGTTTCAGCCCAACAAAGAGGAGTCCTACACTTCCTCCCATACAGAGCCTCATAAGGTGCCATCTGTATACTCGCCTGATAACTATTGTTATAAGCGAACTCAACCAAAGGCAGATGCTTCTCCCAAGAACCTTGGAACTCAATCACGCAACACCTCAACATATCCTCCAAAATCTGGATAACCCACTCAGACTGACCATCCGACTGAGGATGATAGGATGTACTGAAATGCAACCTTGTACCCAGAGCTTGATGCAAACACTGCCAGAAACGCGATGTGAACCTCGGATCCCTATCCAACACAATCGACTTAGGCACACCATGCAGCCTCACAATCTCAGCAATGTACAGCTCTGTCAGCCTATCCAAAGAAAACGTAGTATGCACAGGCAAGAAATGCGCACACTTCGTCAAGCGATTCACAATCACCCAAACAGAATTCTTCTTTGATGGAGACAAAGGTAAACCAGATACAAAATCCATGGTAACCCTCTCCCACTTCCATTCAGGGATTTTCAGCGGTTGCAACAAACCAGAAGGAACCTGATGTTCAGCCTTAACTCGCTGACACACCAAACACTTGCTAACAAACTCTGCAACATCCTTCTTCAAACCCACCCAATAGTACTCATCACGAAGATCACGGTACATCTTAGTACTACCAGGGTGCATAGCAAAAGGACTACTATGACCTTCAGTCAGAATAGCACGCCTCAACTCAGCATCAGCAGGCACTACTATCCGACTACCAAAACACAACACACCATCCTCATTAAAGCAGAAATCCGGAGGTCTACCCTCCGCGATATCCTAAACATGAGACACCAAGGAATCATCCAGCAACTACTTTTCCTTGATCAACTGAACCAAAGATGGTTTCACTTGCAACTCAGCAACAAGACCACCATCACGCGATATGCTCAAGCTAGCAAACATAGCTCTCATCTCAACAGCTACCTTCCTACTCAAGGCATCCGCAACAACATTAGCCTTTCCAGAGTGATACTTAACTGTCAGATCATACTCCTTGAGCAACTCCAACCAACGCCGCTGCCTAAGATTCAACTCCTTCTGAGACATCAGATACCTCAAACTCTTGTGATCCGTGTACACAATACACTTCTCACCATACAGATAATGTCTCCAGATCTTCAGAGCAAAAACCACTGCAGCCAGCTCAATGTCATGAGTAGGATAGTTGCGCTCATGCACCTTCAACTGCCGCGACGCATAAGCCACAACCTTACCCTCTTGCATCAGCACACACCCCAAACCAACATAGGATGCATCACTATAGACCACAAACTCTTTCCCTGATTCAGGCTGAATCAAGATAGGAGCTTGCGTCAAAGCCGCCTTAAGCTTCTCAAAAGCCTGTTGTCTCGCTTCTGTCCACTCATACTTAACATCCTTCTGCAACAGCTTCGTCAAAGGAGCAACAATCTTGGAAAAACCATCCACAAACCTCTGGTAGTATCCCGCCAAACCAAGGAAACTACGAACCTCATGAACAGACTTAGGAACTTTCCAGTTCATCACCGCCTCAATCTTCTGAGGATCAACACGAATCCCCTCAGCTGAGACCACATGCCCAAGAAACACCACCTCCTTAAGCCAGAACTCACACTTGCTCAGCTTAGCATAAAGCTGATTCTCCAACAAAGCTTGCAAAACAATCCTCAAATGCTCTTCGTGCTCCTCCTCAGTACGCGAGTACACAAGGATATCATCAATGAACACCACAACGAACTTGTCCAGGTATTCATGAAACACACGATTCATCATGTCCATGAAAGCAGCAGGAGCATTTGTCAACCCAAACGGCATCACAAGGAACTCATAATGACCATACCTTGTCCTGAAAGCTGTCTTAGGCACATCCACATCCTTCACCTTCAACTGATAATACCCTGACCTCAAGTCAATCTTAGAGAACACAGCCGCTCCCCGAAATTGATCAAAGAGATCATCAATCCTCGGCAAAGGATACCGATTCTTGATAGTCAACTTTTTCAGCTGACGGTAATCAATGCACATCCTCATAGTGCCATCTTTCTTCTTCACAAACAAGACTGGAGCACCCCAAGGTGATACACTCGGCCGGATGAAACCACGATCTAACAGCTCTTGCAACTGCGTCTTCAGCTCCTTAGGTGCCATTCTATAGGGAGTAATGGACACAGGAGTTGTATTCTCATACAGCTCAATTCCAAACTTCACCTCGCGATTAGGAGGTAAACCAGGCAACTCCTTAGGAAAAACACCAGGAAACTCCTTCACCACCTAGATATCTTGCACCCTCAACTCCTTAGAGCTAGGATTCATCACAAAAGCTAGATAAGCTTCGCAACCTTGCCTCAGCATCCTACTCGCCTCCAAGGTAGACACCACATTAGCAAGAAACTTCACATTCTCACCAACCACAACAACTTCATAATCATCTGCAAGCTTAAGCGAAACCCGCTTATTTTCACAATCCACAACAGCACGATGCTCAGCAAGCCAATTCATACCAAGGATCACATCAAAACCATAAAAAGGCAACTCCATAAGATCAACATGAAAGACATGTTCTTGAACAACCAAGGGACACCTTCTATAAAGCTTTCGAGTCACAACAGTTTCACCAAAAGAACTAGTGACACGAACACCAACATCCAAAGACTCAACAGGCAAACCAAGCAATTCAGCATGCTCACGCAAAATGTATGAATGCGTAGATCCAGAATCAATCAAAGAAAGCAATGACAAGGATTGCAAAGTAAAGGTACCTGCAATCACATCAGCATCATTCCTTCCCTCGCGCTGAGCATACACCCTAGCTTGGCCTCCACCCTCAGGCTGAATAGCCACAACATGGGCTACTCCGCGACCACCTTCCTCTCTCCTCTGGAAATTACCACAGCCGCGCCCACGACCTCTCTGCGGTGCAGCAACAACAGGAGCACGCTCTTGGCCACCAGCCAACCTCGGACAATCTCGCCTCAGATGGTCAACAGAACCACAATTCCAACATCCATTCCCGGCTGCCGCTACAGGAGCTTGCACCTCCCTCACAGCCCGAGGACAGTCACGCTTCATGTGACCACGAGAACCACAGATCCAGCAAGCACTAGGATCAGCTCTAGCATAACCACCTCTAGCAGGTGCACCACCACCTCTCTTGGCTGAGGACTGATACTTCTGGTCACGTCCCCTCTTGTTCCGTCCACCTCCGGAACTATACTCAGCTGACCTCTTGCCAGAACTTGCTCCAGCACCTTTCGCAGATAAACCCAAGTTCATCTCAATGTCCTTGGATCGGCTAACCAGCACATCAAAATCATTATACTCAGCAGCCAACATATATGTCTTTACTTCCGTCACCAAACCATAACGGAACCTTTCGCACCTCTCCCGCTCATCAGGTATCAGCTCCGGTGCATACTGACTGAGCCGTACAAACTGCACTTCGTACTCAGCCACACTCATGCTCCCTTCGGTAAGAGACATGAATTCACGCTTTTTTCTCATCCAGATATCTCACTCCTAGATATCTCCTCTTGAACGCATTCTGAAAGAATGTCCAAGTAACATCAGCTTCAGCCATCCCAGCTATGGTGGTCGTCCACCACGTATACGCATCGTCCTGCAGCAAGGACACAACACATCCCAACTTTTGCACATCCGTGCAGCTCATCTGACACAAAATACGCTTGGTACTCTCTAGCCAAGCTTCCGAACTCTCAGCAGACATACCCCTGAACTCAGTCCCACCAAGACTGCGCAGACGCTCCAAAGGTAGTCTATCACCAGCATCTGCCTGATGCCCAGCTCCTTGAGCTCCAGCTACTGCTGCTCGAAAAGCACCCGCAATAGCTTGTATCAGCATAGACATATCAGGCATAGCTTGCCCCTGACCAACCTCTGGTCCAGCAGCTCCAGCACCAGCTGCAGCTTCAGCTCGCTCACCTCCAGCACCACCACCAGGCGGAGGAGGGGGTAACACTGCACTACCCGTGTTCTCTTCATTCTCGTTCTCATTGGGAGCCGTAGCTCGCACACTACCTCTTAACTCTCTACGTGGTGCCATACTTTTACCATGCAATCACAATGCAAAATAAAACAAGTCAGCCCCAGCAAGGTAAGCAATCCAAGTATTCAAGCTCAATCTCATTCAAAATCAACATCATTTCATTAGCTTTTGTTTGGCAAAGGGTACCCTCAACATGCAACATCACAGCATACATCTCAATTGCATCCAAATCACAAGCCACTGAACATGCTTTCAAACAACAAGCATACAAGCCCAAACATACTTCAATCATGCATACATTCATTCCCAATTACTCGAGAACTCAGCTCTGATACCACCAAATGTAACCCCCTTAACCCGGCCTAGACGGTTGACCCGAATTAAGAAAGTCACACGGGGAAAACCAAAGTCAACCCGAAAGTCAACCTTGATTAACGACCCTTTTTTTTCTTTTAAATCTTGTCTAGATGCACATTAGTCCTAATTGTGATCACACAAACATCATACTCAAAGATCACAAACATCAGAGATCAAACAGGGACCCAATTGAACAAATTACAACTTTAGGGACCAAATTATAATTTCTATTAATTAAAAGGACTTAACCCAAATTAAAGTTACCAACTTGAAATTAATCAGGTTTCATGCTTCTCTGTGAAATTTCAGCTCAAAAGGACTTCCCAAGCTCATGCAATTGAACAAACAAGTTTCAGGACCAAAACGCAAACAATTCAAAACATATAACTGCCAATGTCAGCCCCTAATGGTCGACCGTTCCGAAACATGTAAACCCCGTTCCGAAACACGGGCCGTTCCGCAACGGGTTCCGAAACATGGCCTTGGCAGAGACCAAACCGTTTCGAAACGGTGCATACCGTTTCGGACGCCTGGGTTCATGTAAGGCACCCGTTCCGAAACGGTGCACACTGTTCCGAAACGCCTGCACAGATTGCAGCAAAATGCATTCCAAAACATGCAATAGATCACTCAAACATGCTCCAAATGTCACCAAACTTTACCAGCATGCAATTCAACATATATAAGACTTATAGGCATCATCAAATCATCAAACTAACATCATATGCAAAAAGCCCCAATTCTATAGGCATGCTTCCTACACAAGCTAGCTACTCAAACACAAAACTTCCAAAACAAGCATGTAATGATCCAATCCAAAAACCAGCATTCAAATCAACATTCAACATACTTAGGGAGTTCCAAACACCTCCCAAAACATTCACATTGGTCCCCCATTGCCAAATCACCCAAAAGCTAAAATGTTTAACAAAAACCTTCCATACATTGAGCTTTACTTGTACTTGAATTCTTGCCCTTCTTGCTGCCCCTCAAGGTTCTCTAATGCTCTGCATTATTGAATTAAGAAAACGTAGAGAGCGTAAGCAAAAGCTTAGTGAGGAATGCTCTTAAAACCATTCAATAATGCAATTCAAAACATTTACAAAACATGCTTTAAATCAACCTTTGCACATGCTCAAAAGCATACTTTAAACAAGCAATCTCATGCTTCAACATAAACATAACATGTCATATTGGCTCAAGTGATACATTCCATTTCTTAAAACAAGTTCATCAACTTCCCAAGGACTTTTAAACACCTTGGCCCCAAGGACTTTTAAACACCTTGGCCATGGACTTTTAAACACCATGAATGAGGACCACACAAGGACTTTTAACCACCTTTGTGTCCATTGCTTGAATCACCCCAAGGACTTTTAAACACCTTGGCCCCAAGGACTTTTAAACACCTTGGCCCCATGGACTTTTAAACACCATGGCCCCATGGACTTTTAAACACCATGGAAAGGATCACCTAAGGAATTTTAACCACCTTAGTGTCCGCAACAAGAATCATCCAAGGACTTTTAACCACCTTGATGTTCTTAAGTAACAAGGCTCACTCAAGGACTTTTAACCACCTTAGTGACCTTAATCTTTTCAAAACATCACTTGCCAATATACATCATAATCATCATTTAATCCACTGTTTTAAAGCATTAAATCAAGCCATTTTCATCATGTATTTCAAAGCATCAATCCACATTTAAACAATGTACAAAAGCAAGGTACTCCTACCTAGAGTTACCTTCAACATATGGCTTACATCATCAGCAAAATCCATGCTAAAACATGCTTTCAAAACAGTAATTAAAACATGCAAATCATCATTTTGCATCACATCAAAAATCATGGCCACCACTAGAGAGAAAATCCGAAAACTTACACTTGAGCTTAGCAAAGTGGTTTAGACTTAAACTAAGCTCCCAAAACCTTCAAACCTTGGTTTAAAAGCTGAAAACCCAATTTCCACAAACGCACTCACCGATTTCCACTTTGCTTCAAGCCAAAGCACCAAATCAAGCTTCCGGATCAACAACTCTTGGATCCAAAGATGCCTCCCCTGTTTCAACACATCAAAGCAGAGGATTAATGCATCATCATGCATTAATTGCTTCAATGAAAGCACCTAAACTCGCTGCTCTCATCCAACCTCCATTTTCGGCCACCAATCACAACCGAAAATGCATCCAAACCACTTCTAAACAAAGCCCAGCCATAAACCAGCAAAACCACACTTCCATAAACATCATATAACATCTAAAAACAACCTATTAACATCCTTATACCTCCAGCAACAACAGATCACCAAGATCACCTCAAAAACAACCTTGAAACACAAGCTAAACTTAGGAAACTCAACCTATCCGGGATTGCATTAATCAAAACTCAATTCCTTATCAATTTAGAGATCATTTAACATCGAAAACACCTCTCAAATCACAGATTAATCAGATCTAACGAAAATCATCAAAAATCATCAAAATCTTGCATAATAAGCCAAGATCCATTTCATCACTTAAAAACCTTTAATTAAACTTCAATTAAGGATTGAAAACTTAGGAATTTTAGTAAAGAACTGATAGTTTAGAGGAGAAGGACGTTCTTACCTCCAAACTTGAGTTTCTCCTCTTTTTGTAATCAAAATCCTTGTTGAAACAATTAGCAATTGAAGAGGTTTTGAAGATACAATGATTAGGAATCAAATGAGAGTTGAAAGGAGGGATTTAGGTGAAGAAATCAGATCCAATTCTCTGGAAAAGTAGTGTTTGGGTTGAGAGAAAATGAGAGAAAGAAAATTAGGAGAAGTTGGTTACAAAATCCAAAAATAGCCAAATGGTTTCCCTCCAATTTTAATATCCTTTAAAATCAGATTTTAGACTTAAAATATCTTAGAAAAATCTGGAGAAACTCCCTTTGGGTAAATAGCTCCTTAAAGATTCAAAGTTTCAACCCTTTATAAAACAGCCACCAAACTTGCGAAAATTACATTTTGGTCACTAGCCAAAATGTCACACTTCCAAAACTCATTTTCCAAAATTGATTTCACAGTTCACTTAATTATATTAAAAGATGATTTTAGAACATTTTTCCATATTTTTAATGCAACCCGAACTAGGCTTTCCTAAATTCACCTCTTAAGATTCGAACATCACTTTGACCAACCGGTCAACGCCCAAAACTCCTAAGCCCAAAACCGGGGCGTTACACAGCAAGAAGCAAGGGATTTAAGGAGAGCTCCACTTGAGAAGTATGTCTCGGTTAATAGCTATAGATAATAAAGGGAATGGGCGGAAAGTCTTTTATACGGATGTGTAATGAGATTGAGTATGTTGACCGTATTTGGTTGGTGGTTTGAATCTTATTGTTATCGCTTTGCAACATTTGAATCCTCTTATTCATAAGTTGTTATGTTATGCTTCTTGTTTTAAAGGCATGATCAAGTGTTGGATGTGTTGAAAGAGTTGGTGCACCTAAGGTTCGTCTTGCATTTAGATTTTCATGCAATTTGGTAGATATGATGCTTGGCTTGTTGTTGTTATGTTGAGGATTGATTTGGAGTATGTTTGATGGGGTTTGAATGTGTAAAAATAGGCTTTTCTGCTGTTTCTGGGCAGGGTGTTTCGAAACACCCTTGCCTGTTTCGAAACAGGTTCTTGTTTTGGCCTGTGCGTTTCGAAACGGGTAGAGGTGTTTCGAAACCCTTTGGCTACTACCAAGCCTCGTTTCTGAACGGTCAATTCCCTTTTCGAAACACTTGACCGTTGGGCACTGATTTGAATGGTTTTTGAGGTTTGCAAGCTTTACGTTTTAGTCATGGTTTTTGTATGTGCAATTGCTTGAGTTCGAGATGTCCGTTTAAGGTGAAATTTGACAGAGAAGCTTATAACCTAACTAATTTCATAATGGTATCTTAAAAATTAGCAAAGTCCTTTTAATTTCAAGATTTTACATTTTGGTCCCTAAATTCGTATGTTGTGCAATTGAGTCCCTTATTGTTTTCCGATTGCTGTGATTTTTGAGTATGCTTATCTCAAGAGTATGCCTAGGATTAATGTGCATCTAGACAAGTTTAAAAAGAAAAAAAGGGTCGTTAATCAAGGTTGACTTTCTGGTTGACTTTGGTTTTCCCCGTGTAATCTTCATAGTTCGGGTCAACCGTCTAGGCCGGGCTAAGGGGGTTACAGAGACGATATCCGATACTTAGTATCACTTTATTACTTGTGACGTGTACACTTGCACTCAATTGCGATAGACTCTTTTGCACGCAACAAGTTGTTGGCGTCGTTGCAGGGGACTGGCAAAATACTCTTACCTTTAACTTCTGCACTTTTCTTTTCTCTTTATTGTTATTTTTATTTTTTTATTTTTCTATTTTGTATCAAAAACTCAGGTGAAATACAAGTTTAAGGAGCATCAACATGTCAGGAAAAACTGTTCGAGAGCTGATGTGGGAGAATTCTCGCAATTACCGTGAAGAAACTGACATGCCATGGGAAAGTAGTCCTCCTCAAGAGCAAACGAATTCCTTAGAAGGTACACTTCAAGCCTTCGTGGCACTCATGCAAAAACTGTCGGCTTCTACGAACGCAAGTATCGCCAAGATGGATGCACTCTTGAGCAGACCGGTCCTCATTCTTGCCACGGATGAACCTGAAATCCTGAGGCAAGGTGACGAGGATGCCCATGTGAAGGAATACCCAACACATGATGAGTCTGAGCAACAACTTGCCATAGCAATGATCGTAGAGCCAGAATGGTGCAACACCGCAATAACGCTGAGTGAAATTCAAGAGAAAGTCACTGCGGTAACCACATCCGAGGCAAACTCTCAACCCACTACCTCGATTATGCTTGACCAAGATTGCACACATCCATCCTTGTCATGGCACTCGCACGACCACCTAGAAGAGATACCCAATGACAATGCCTCGCAAATGGAATACGAGCAGGTAATAAACGAACATTTTGAATTCATTAAAAACTCACAAATTCCATTGCAGGTATTAGAGGAACCAACACCGGTGCACTCAGAATCATCGAAGTCTCTACTGATGGAGATTTACGAGTGGCCAACAGAATTTGATATGGAGAGTTATGAAACATTATGAAGAAGGGAGGACTTCATGGACTACAAAGGGAAGAGAAAGAAAGGAGCCCCCACCATGAGAATAATCACCAGATGGAGGGTACGGATGGACTTCAAGAAGTACCGGAAACGACCCCTCAAGCATCAATAGAACATGGAGCAGTTACTTTAGGAGATGCCCCTCAAGGCACTCCTAATTTAACTTAATTTATTTTATTGTATTTTATTTTTATCTTATTTTATCTATATTGTTTTAGGAATTAGAAATTTGACATTAGTTTTTAGTTTGTTTGTGTTATTAGGTAAACAAAGAGAACTCTTGCAATGACGATAAAAGCAACCCGAGGAAGCTCTACCTCCACCCCTGTCGCGGCAGCGCTCATACTCCCTGAGATGAATTCCAAGGTGACTGTTGCCAATAGCAGTGACGTTAGTGACGCAAGGAAGAAGGCAACCTTCACGTCTCCAACTCCCAGGGCAGCAGCCACAGCTCCTCCGATAAAGTTGAAGGAGACTGCCCGCCGACAGCTCCTCATCCAAAGCTCCAGCAGCAGCGACGATAGCCGCACAACTGGAGTTTTCTTTTTCTTTTTTTCTCTGTCTCATGTTGTATATATTATCTTTTTGTGATGTTTCACTTTTCTATCATTTTTATTTTCTGTTTTTCATTTTTATGTCTTATGTCATCCATTGAGGACAATGCAACCCTTGAGTTTAGGGGTAGGCAGTGCTCCTAATTATTAATATAATATTGCATTTAGTTTTAATTGTGTCGCGTTTATTTTTTATGCTAAAAAAATTGGCTTAATTTATTGAACTTTTATTATCTGCTGCTGCCATCTCTGTCGTGACAACCCCTTAAAAATATTTTAGGAAATAAGTAGAGCCTTAGTATAGTTCTGAAAAACTAAAACACTTTGTGACTTACTTGATAAAATACTTTCTCTAGCATACTTAGAATATAAAACTTAGCCAGTAGAGGAGAAAAGACTTGAACTCAAGTTAGTCCTAGAGGTGCCTATCACTGGCTCTAGGAAAATAACTACAGAAACTTCTAGAGGTGCCTATCACCGGCTCTAGAAAGTGACTAGAGGTGCCTATCACCGGCTCTAGTAAAAGTAGAAAAAGAAAATTTTCTAGATGTGCCTATCACTAGCTCTAGAAATTAACTAGAGGTGCCCGAAACTGGCTCTAGTAAGATAAAAACTCTAAATAAGCTAAGTATAATATTCTAGTTGCTAGGGAAGTCTATATTCATGTATGTTCACAATAAATGCACACACTTACACGAGAATTATACTTTTGCTCTCTAAGTAGATCCTTAAATATTTGAACAGATGCAAAACATGATAGGGATGGTGCTATGGGTAAGGATTGTTAATTGACTTAAGCCAAGAAAAAAAATATATGTATGTATGCATGCATGTTAGTTAGTTAGGTTGCATTTGCTTGAGGACAAGCAAAGTTCGAGTTTAGGGGTATGATTAGTGCATAAAAGTTCTATATTTTACCCCTCATTTATCCTTATTTTTGCTGCACTCAAGCATGTTTAACTGCATTTTAGGTTAAGTTTTGCATCAACATCACATTTAGATAAAACTGCACAGATACTGATAAATTTGGTTACTTTTGCAGGTATCTGTCGTGGCAGCATTGGAGGCATCTAAGGAGCAGAGGCAAGTTGCAGAGCAGGAGGTGAGGAGACGAGGTTCGTGGTCTGTCGTGACCGCTGTTGTGGCAGAAGGTGCGACAGTGAAGACACCTGAGGTAGAAAACGCGAAGTGGATATCGATAGATAGAGGATTTCAACCGGGATATCATGGGCCACTCGCATATTTTTGGAGACTAGAAGCAAAAGGAGCTGTACTGAAGCAGTTCCAATTGCCACCAAGGACGCTGCTGCCGTAGAATGCCGCCCGGACGGCAATACGCCGACATAGTCAAGATGGGTCTCGTTTGATAGAGGACATTTTCTGAGTCTATTGAGCTTAATCTTGCATTTTTCTGAGGCCGGGAGCGGAGCATAGAGCTGATCAAGGATCGATAAGTAAAGTAATTTATCTTTACTTGTTGAACAAGGATTTCTACTCCAAGAAGAACTTCTACTCCAAGAAGGACTTAGACTAGATTCTTGCCTATATATACCCATGTATGTAAGGGTATAGAGATATCTAGAGGGAGAGAGAGAAGGGATGGGACAAGTCAATCAAGGGATTCTTGCCAAACTTGACGAAACTGAGTTGTTTATCATTGCCGCGACATCAAAGACCTCTACCGCGACAGGTGATACCGTGACAGGAGCCAGACATAGAATAGAAGTCCTTGAACAGTGCAATACCTGCACTACGGAGCAATTCAATTCCTGCCTGTTTTATAATTCTGATTTTTCTCTTTTACTTGATTTATTTATGACACTCTTCAATTAAATTATTAAAACTCTTTCTTTCTTCTGTGTAGATAGTTAAAAGATAGAAGTATTCCAGTCCCTATGGAGACGATATCTGATACTTAGTATCACTTTATTACTTGCGACCTGTACATTTGCACTCAATTGCAATAGACTCTTTTACACGCAACAGCCTGCTTCGAGAATTGTGCCCTATATCTCTCCTCGTCCGCCTTGTAGAAAAACTTGTTGTAGGTTGGCTTTTGGGTAGATGTTGAAGCCATATGAACGGTTGTATTCTAACTGAAAATAGAAAGGAAATATTATGAGACATTAGAAGAATAAGGTAGAAGCTAGCAAAAAGATGGAAGTGAAGTAAAATGAAATGAGTGAAGGGTTTATATAGAAGCTGCCGAGAAGTGTCGGGGCGGCATTAAATGATCAACGATCTGATTTCCTCGTGCACATCATAGATTTTTTTGCCTGTTATTTTTGGATCCGTAGGCGACTAACTAGCCGTTACACTTTGCTGCGCTGGCTGCTGACTCGGCAGGATGGTTGGCGTGCTTTTTGCTGGTCTTCCCTTGTAATCATGCTCTTTTATTCTTGATCATAAAAGAAAAAGAAAAATAATTAAATGATAAAATACTGAAAATTCATCTAATCCTAAAACAAAATAAAATCTAATCCTAATGCATAAAATTAAAAATAAGAAAATTAGAATAAAAACTAAGTTATGTTGGGAGTGTGTTTGGGTGCATCTCCCAGACATAACCACTTCTTAAGGTGGTTTAGCTTTTTCTCCCTTCCTGGGGGGTCCTCTTGTTCCTTTAGTTTTTGTTTAATGGGGTCCTTCAATTTGCCCCGAGGTCTGTCATGGCAGCCGCTGCCCTGGCCTATTTCCACACTTATCTTGGCAGCTCTTTCATCCAGGCCTTCTTTTCCTTCCTCTGAGGGTTGCAGCACATTCATCCTTATGCTTTGATCTTCTACCCTCATTGTAAGTTCCCCGAGTTCTACATCTATCAGCGTTCTTCCCGTGGCCAAGAAGGGTCGCCCGAGAATGATGGAGGCTTTTTTATCGGCCTTACAATCCAAGATGAGGAAATCGGTAGGAAGAATTAGGCTGCCCACTTTGACTAGTATGTCCTCAATCTTTCCCTCCGGTTGCACAAATGAGTGATCAGCAAGTTTAAGCATTACAAAGGTTGGTTTTGCAGGTCCAATACCTAGTTTGTCGAAGACGGCCTTAGGCATTAGGTTTATACTGGCTACCAAATCACACAAGGCCCTGGTCTCGTACTTGCTGCCCAGCCTGCATGGTATAACAAAGTTGCCCGAATTTGTCTGCTTGGGCGACATCTTGTTATGAAGCATAGCCATGCATTCTTCAGTGACGGCCACCGTTTCAAATTCCCCCATCCGTCTCTTCTGTTTCAGAATGTCCAAGAATTTTCTGAATTGGTGCTCCTGCTACTGTTGTTTGAGCTTATGGGGAATGGAGTTGGCGGGCAGATGTTCTCTACTTGCTTCTTGCTTGAGGGCTTAGTTCGGGGCGGATCATCCTTGTCAGGTTTGGTTTCATGTTCTTCTGTTGGGGCGGCTGGAGTCGGTGTTGCTGCTAGGGCGGCTAATATGGGTGCTACTGGGGCAGGCTTACTTATATGTTCTGGCTGATTTCCTAACTGCTCTACCATCCTACGTTCATCTAGCTGCTTCCCACTTCTTGTATTCATGGACTTGAAATGTTCAAAAGTGGGCTTGACTGCTTCTGGCGTGCTGCTGGATGATGCTCCCATGGTCCGGTTGTGGTAGATTTTGGTGAACTTCCCAAACTGGGTCTCCAGGTTCTTAATAGCAGCCTCCTGGTTGTTCATCTTCGTCATGTCCATGGAAGAATCAGTTTTTTCATTAAATTTATTTGTATAAACAATAAATTCACCAATTTGTTTCATAAAGTTATTCAAAGTAGCTTCTAGTGAATTATTGTGTTGTGGTTGTTGATTCTGCTGGTAGATTCCCTGTAGCTGTTGTGGATTTGTTGTTGTCTTTGGGTTGCTCCAGGAGAAGATGGAATGGTTTCTCCAGTTAGGATTGTATGTGCATTGGGCTGGCCTGCTATTCCTCTCATATCCTCCCATGTAGTTTGCAGATGCAGTGAATTCAGAGGAATCATGATTGGCCCCACATTCGCCACAGAAGGGCTCAACAGCTTTTACTTCATGGACCTTCCCTGGGGATTGCACCATCTTCATCACCAGCTCCGTCAGAATGTCGAGGCAGGCATTAACAGATTCGGAGGCTTCCACCTCATTTACAGTAGCTGGCCGCCTTGTGCCGCCTCTGTGGGCTGTCGAGTATTTATAGTCGTTTTTAGCTGCTATGTTGAGCAGCCGTAGTGCTTCCTCTGGTGGTCTGTCTAGGATGATCCCATTGACCGAGGCCTCTATCAACATCCGAGTTGGGTAGTTAACCCCATTGTAGAATATAGATACCTGAGTCCAAGCCAGTAAACCATGAAGCGGATAATTATTCAGTATTTGTTGCTACCGCTCCCATGCCTCATACATTGGCTCATCATCCCCTTGCCTAAAAGTTGTGATCTCATTCCGCAGCCTATCGGTGATGTTGGATAGGCTGAAACGGTCTAGAAAGTCCTTGCAGAGCTCCGCCCATGAAGTGAAAGATTCGGTCGGATGGTTATTCAACCACTGTTTCGCCCTATCCCTCAGCGAATAGGGAAATAGCCTCAGCCGCAATACGTCTTGGTGTACCCCATGAATTTTGAATGCTTGGCAAATGTCCAGGAATCCTCGTAAATGTTGTCGAGCATCTTCTATGGTTGTAACGCCCCGGTTTTGGGCTCAGAAGTTTTGGGCGTTGACCGGTTCGGTCAAAGTGTTGATCGAATATATAAGAGTGAATTTAGGAAAGCCTAGTTCGGGTTGCATTAAAAATATGGAAAAATGTTCTAAAATCATCTTTTAATATATATAAGTGAACTGTGAAATCAATTTTGGAAAATGAGGTTCGGAAGGGTGACATTTTGGCTAGTGACCAAAATGTAATTTTTGAAAGTTGCGTGACTGTTTTATAAAGGATTGAAACTTTGAATCTTTAAGGAGCTATTATTCCAAAAAGAGTTTCTCCAGATTTTTCTAAGATATTTTGAGGTATTATTCTGATTTTTAAACATAAAGAAAGAGGAGGGAAAGCAATTTTGACTATTTCATAACTAACTTTCCATTTTCTCTCAATTTTCCTTTTCTCTCATTTTCTCTCAACCCAAACACATTTCTCCAAATTTTCTCATCAGATTTTGTCACTCAAATCACTCATTTCAACTCTCTTTTGATTCCTAAACATCACATCAATAAAACCTCTCAATTTGCTAGTTGATTCTTCAAGCTTTTTGGTTCCAAAAAGGGAGAAACTCAAGTTTGGAGGTAAGAACGTCCTTCTCCTCTAAACTATCAGTTCTTTACTGAAATTCTTAAGTTCTCAATCCTTGATTTGTGACTTGTTAAAGGCTTTTCAATTGAAATCTTGATTTTGGCTTAAAATGCAAGATTTGGTGATTTTGGTGGAATTTTCGTGTGATCTGTTTGGGCAGTGTTTTGTAGTGTCAAATTGATGTTAAATGAATGCTAAATTGATTAGAAGTTGAGGTTTAATTAATGCAATCCCGGATAGGTTGAATTTCCTAAGTTTGGCTTGAGTTTTTGGTTGTTTTTGGAGTGTTTTTGATGATCCGTTATACCTGGAGGTATAAGGATGTGTTTGTGATCATTTTGGATGTTAAATGATGTTTAAAAATGGTTAGAAGTGATGGATCTTGGCTGGGTTAAGTTTTGGAAGTGTTTGGAGGTGATTTCGGTTGTGTTTGGTAGCCGAAATGTTGGATTTGTGATGAGCAGCGAGCTTGGTTGTGTTGCTGGTGTTTTTAATGCATAATGATGCATTAATCCTCTGTTTTTTTGTGCTTGAAACAGGGGAGTTTGATCCGTGAGCTTTAGAGGCATTGCGGAAGGTTTCGGATGCTTGGAAGGCTTGTTGGCTAGCCTTGTTTTGTGTATCGGTGAGTGAAGTTGGGTTTTCAGCTTTTAAACCAAGGTTTGAAGGTTTTGGGAGCTTAGTTTAAGTCTAAACAACTTTGCTAAGCTCAAGAGTAAGTAAATGGTTTTTCGCTCTTGGTTGTGTTGTGAATTGGCTTTAAAAACAATTGTGTTTGATGGTTACAATGCATGTTATTTGCATGATTTAAATTCTGTTTTGAAAGCATATTTTAGCATGGTTTAATGATGGTTTTGAAAGCCATATGTGAAGGATGCTCAAGGTAAGAGATCCTTGGTTTTATACATTGAAAATGTGGTTTTGATGCATGGTGTTGCATGATGTTTAATGGCTATGTGTAATGCTTTAAAACAGTGAATTAATGATGGTAAATGATGGTTTTTGCATTATGGTTATGCATGTGAATCATTGGACTAATGTGGTAAGGTGGTTATATTGGCAAGTGATGTAAGTCGTTCTTGGTTCTTTGATCGGATATAGTTAGCCGGCTATAGGATTGGGTGCACCATGAATAAAGTCGCCTTGGAGGTGGAGTGGTTAAGAGTGAACCGGTAAACTCCCTTCAAGTATCCTAACGAGATGGTTAAGGTCATAATGGAGGTTGAATGCCCATTCGAGGACCTTGGTTAAGCAAAGGTTATATGGTGGTTAAAAGTCCATATATGGGAACCTTGTGCTTGTTAAGCTCACAATGGTGGTGTAAAGTCCATGTGTGGATCTTGTGTTGGGTGTCCCGGATCTCGTTAGTGATGTTATACAACTACCAATCGGTGAATGCAAAGGTTGTATGGTGGTTAAAAGTCCATACATGGGAACCTTGTGCATGTCAAGGTTGTATGGTGTTTGAAAGTCCATACATGGGAACCTTGGGAAAAGTTGAGGTTGTATGGTGTTTGAAAGTCCATACATGGGAACCTTGGGAAAAGTTGAGGTTGTATGGTGTTTGAAAGTCCATACATGGGAACCTTAGGATGGTGAGGTCAAATGGTGTTTAAAAGTCCATTGGAGACCTTGGATTGGTAGTGTGTATGAAGCGTGCGGGACAACGCTTGTGATCCGCGTATCCGATTGGATGTTGAGTTGAAAAGTGAATGTGATTGATCACTCGAAAGCCAATATGTTGTTCTTGATTATAAAGAAGCATGTAATGCTTGAAATGATGCATAATTGCATGAGAAGCATGAGATGCTTGAAAAGATGCATGGTTGCATGGAATGTGTATAATGCTTGTGAATGCATGTTACTTGTTAAGTTGAACAAGTGTTGATCATCATTTGGTAAATGTTGCATGTGTGCATGAAGTCTCTTAAATGCATTGGAGTCTTGTAAGACTTGTTTTAAAAGGCATGTGATGATGATGTTGTGGTTCATATATTGCCTTGGTTTAATGCTTGTGTTGGATTACTTGAGTAAATGGTTTCAAAGGGTTTCTTGCTTGGAATGTTTTCAAGTATAAGAAAGGTATGTTGTGAAATGGAAGTGTTTTCCAAGGTTTTGAATTTAACTTTGCATATGGTGTTTATGCATGGAATGGTTAAATGGTTGAAATTGCAATTTGTGCTTTGAAAAGGTTTTCTTAGCTTGCTAAGCTAAGGGTTGGTTTTCATGTATGTGCAATGCATGGTTTAAGCATGATGTTAAAAAGGGGTTTTCAAACTTTGCTTGGTAAACAAATCGAGTTGCTTTTCAAAGAGGTTTTATGACTCGCTGCATTGATGGTGTTTTGGTTTTGAGCATTCCTCACTAAGCATTATGTGCTTACGCTCCTTTTTGTCCATCAATGCAGATTCTTGAAGTTTGGACAGCGAGAAGCAAGGGATTCAAGGGGGACTCCACTTGAGATGTTTGTCTCGGTTAATAGCTATAGTTAATAAAGGCAATGGGGTAGAATCTCTCAGATTGATGTTTATGTGTTCGTATATGTTCGAACAAGTATGGTTTTATGTTGTTGATGTTGTTGGAACATGTTTTGGCTTTTATGAAATTGAATTGGAAGTATGGTGTTTAAATGGTTGCTTGTGTAGGAAGCATATCCTTTGAATTGGGGCTTTTCATGAATGTTGGTATTTTGTTGAATTGTTGATGCAAGTATGTCTCTTATATGTTGATTAGTATGTTGGTAAAGTTTGGTGGCTTTTGGAGCATGTTTGGATGGTCAATTGCATGTTTAAGTATGCATTTGAAGGTTTTCTGTGCAGTGTGTTTCGGAACAGTTCATACCGTTTCGGAACGGGTGCCTCAAACAAACCCAAGCGTCCGAAACGGGTGAGACCGTTCCGAAACGGTTTGGCTACTGCCAGTCCCCCGTTGCGGTACGTGTTGCGGAACGGCCCCGCGTTTCGAAACGGGCTCTGCCTGTTTCGGAACGGGTGACCGTTGGGGGGCTGATTTTGGCAGTTAAATGTTTTGAAAAGTTTGCATTTTGGTCCTGAAACTTGTTTGTGCAATTGTATGAGTTTGGGATGTCCGTTTAAGCTGAAATTTGACGGAGAAGCATGAAACATGATTAATTTTAAGTTGGTAACTTAAAATCTGGTTAAGTCCTTAAAGTTTTCAGAATTTACAATTTGGTCCCTAAAGTTGTAAATTGTTCATTTGGGTCCCTGTTTGATCTCTGATGTTTATGATCTTTGAGTATGTTGTTGTGTGATCACATCTAAGGTTAACGTGCATCTAGACAAGATTAAAAAGAAAAAAAAGGGTCGTTAATCAAGGTTGACTTTCGGGTTGACTTTGGTTTTCCCCGTGTGACTTTCTTAATTCGGGTCAATCGTCTGGGCCGGGTTAAGGGGGTTACATTTGGTGGTATCAGAGCTGAGTTGCGAATGCTTGGGGAAAACGGTAAGATGTTGTGATGCGTGTTTGATGTTTACCTTGTTGTGTGGTTGAAAGCTGGTTGAAACACGTGTTTCTCAGCAAGTTGTTGATGTTTTCAAGCATGCTTTATGGTTATGAATCTTGGTTGAGCTTATGTGGATTTGTGCTGATGTTGTGAGCTGGTGTCATGCATGATGAACGTGTAATGAGTATGTTATGTTGCTAATATGCTGTTGCATGTGGATGCTGTTTGGTGTAAGCATGATCGAATATGTTGTTTGATATGCTTGATGTTGTGATATCCATGTTGTGATGACTGTTATGTCATGTAAAGGGGAGGATTCGGGATACCCATTGCCTTATTATTATAGCTATTGTGTTATTTTGGAGTTGGAGTTTGAATCCTTGCTTAAAGCTGGTCTAACTGGTTTGTTTGTTTTGTTGTGAATGTTTGTTGTTGTTAGTAGTATGACAAAGTCGATGAAAGAATGGCAGTTGGGTGAGATGGTTGCTGCCTTAAGGCAGGTTGTTAAGGCATGGAATTCACCCTTTTGTAGAGGTGTTTTGTCTCAGTCTTCTGTGCCTGGATTTGAGGTGGTAAGGCAAGGGAAAGAAGCTGGTTCTGTGGTGAAGAGTTCATCACCTGTTGTTCAGGAAGTGTTGGGAACATCTCAGGCTGTGGTAACGGTAAAGTCAGTGGATGTGCTGGCTATGGGATGTGTGGGTTTGCCGAAGCAGTGTTTGTTGGATTTGGGTGCTGTGGAGTATCATGGTTCTACACCGGGGATGTTTGAGGCCTGGTTGGCCAGTGTGATTCTGATCTTGGATCAGGAAGGCTGTGATTATGCCTGTAAGTTGGGGAGTGTTGTTTCTCTGATGTTGGAGGATGCGTGTGCCTGGTGGACATCTGTGGCGGTGGCGTCACATATCCATGACATTGACTGGGATTTCTTTGTATCTGCCTTTTATGAAAGGTATCTTGGAGAGAAGTTTTCAAGGGTTAAGCAATGTGACGGTGGTGCTGTTATGGAGCAAGTGTTGCTTGAGCAAGGAGTGGAAGTTCAGCTACCTGTGTGTGACCGTTGTGAAAGGCGCCATGTTGGAGGTTGTTGGGGCGCGGGTGCTTGTTGGAATTGTAATTCCAAAGTGCATGTGAAGCGTGATTGTCCTCTTGGGGTGAAGTCAGCTTCAGTGATAGCCAAAGGATCTCTGAAAGTTCGTGGGCGCGGCCGAGGCAAGGTTCAGAGGTGGCAGGAAGAACAGAAGGTTGTGAAGAATTTGGGAAATGAGAATTGCTGGAAATGTGGGTCTGTTGGACATATGAGACGTGATTGTTTGATGTTGGCTCGGAATAGCCAGGGTTCTTTACCGCAGGGAGATGGTGATGACCTTAAAGTGTTAGCTGGTGCTGCAGCGGTGCGGCAGGAGGATGATGGTTCCGCGAGGAAGAGAGCTCGTCTGATGAAGCTTCAGGGTGGTGATGTGTTTCCAGGTAACCTTGTTAAGTAATCTTTGCTCTAGTTACCTTGGTTTGGGTTTCTGTTGGTTTTTCTTTGCGTGGTAAGTTTAGTCTTGTTGCCAGCATGTTGAGTTAATAGTTGTGGTTTGGAAACATCTTTTGTGAAGAAGGCTTAGTGAGAATCTTGTGGTTAATGGTTGTTGGTATGATGGAGTTAGATAAGTTAGGAGTGAGTTGGGAGGTTGTTTTTAGACGGATTTTGAGGATGTTATTGGAGGGTGTGAACTGGCATTCATGCACAGTTAAAATCATTGTTATACGCTATATTATATATGTGTTGGTCCATGCATACATGTGACATGACATTAGAGGTTTTGCATACATGTACATCAGGCATGATAGGGCATGTTGGTGATCATGCATACGACGTTCTCACTCGCTAGTAACTAATCGAATCTGTTAGTGTGGTGGTTGGGTTAGGTTGGATGATGGGTTTTTAGAGGTTGTTTTGGCGCTGAGTGAGAGTTAGAAGTAATATTAAGCTAGTTTCTAGAATAGCGAGGGTGGTATAGCATGTTGGTGGAAGGATAGTCCTTGATGCTTAAAGAGTTTAGTGGTTTGGTGGCGAGGAGTACCGGTTGAAGTAGAACCGGTTAAGTGGTGTGAATAGTTAAAAGGAAGTGGTAGTTCCTTGGTGCTAGTGATGTTGCAGTTTTGTGGTTGTGTTTCCAAGTGATGAGGTAGCTTAGCATTTAAGTTGTTGTGGAAGGGTTGTGTTGGTAAGTGTTGGTTCTTAGCAACCTTTGAGGAGTTGAGGAGTTGTTATGTATGTTTAGGTTGAGCGAAGTTCTGGTAAGGCAGGTGTTGTGGTCGAAGTTTGAAGTGGAAAAGCAATGAAAGATCTAAGGCCAGTGTTGTTTGAAAAGATTCTTGTGAGAAGTGGTTGGCTGGTTGTGAGTATGTGAACTTCTTTTGAAGTCAGCTGGTGGTGTGTGGAACGGCTAGCGGAGTCAAGTTGGGGTTGTGATGTAAATTCAGGATTGTGGGTGAGTAGTCCTGGTGAGTCGTTATGGTAATGATAGCGGCAGATGTGAAGGATTGTCAGCTTCTGTTGAAGAGTTTGGGTAAGCAATTGATGTTTAAGAATTTTTGCTTGTTGGGAAAATCCTTGGAAGAGGTTTGGGAGTTGCAAGAGTTTTAGAAGCAGAGAAGTTTGCATAGTGGTTGAATTGGATTGGTTGGTGTCACTGTGTAAACCAGTCTTGGAAGTTGTGTGTTACAGTGATGTGTGCTGTAAAAGTTGAAGTTCTTCAGGTTGATGTTGGGGCAGTGTCCAGTCTGGATATGTGAAAGGTTAAGTTGTGGCTATCTTTGGGTGTTCTGGATTTTGTGAACAGTATGTGGTGGTGTTGAGTTGGTGGAGTTTTGTGTGAAATGTGTTCAGTGGTGGTTGAGGCTTTTGTGTTGCCTTGTGTGTTGCTTTGGGAAGGTTGTGGTTCCCTTTTCGTCGGTTGAAATTTCGAGGACGAAATTTCCTAAGGGGGGCAGAGTTGTAACGCCCCGGTTTTGGGCTCAGAAGTTTTGGGCGTTGACCGGTTCGGTCAAAGTGCTGATCGAATATATAAGAGTGAATTTAGGAAAGCCTAGTTCGGGTTGCATTAAAAATATGGAAAAATGTTCTAAAATCATCTTTTAATATATATAAGTGAACTGTGAAATCAATTTTGGAAAATGATGTTTGGAAGGGTGACATTTTGGCTAGTGACCAAAATGTAATTTTTGAAAGTTGCGTGACTGTTTTATAAAGGATTGAAACTTTGAATCTTTAAGGAGCTATTATTCCAAAAAGAGTTTCTCCAGATTTTTCTAAGATATTTTGAGGTATTATTCTGATTTTTAAACATAAAGAAAGAGGAGGGAAAGCCATTTTGACTATTTCATAACTAACTTTCCATTTTCTCTCAATTTTCCTTTTCTCTCATTTTCTCTCAACCCAAACACATTTCTCCAGATTTTCTCATCAGATTTTGTCACTCAAATCACTCATTTCAACTCTCTTTTGATTCCTAAACATCACATCAACAAAACCTCTCAATTTGCTAGTTGATTCTTCAAGCTTTTTGGTTCCAAAAAGGGAGAACCTCAAGTTTGGAGGTAAGAACGTCCTTCTCCTCTAAACTATCAGTTCTTTACTGAAATTCCTAAGTTCTCAATCCTTGATTTGTGATTTGTTAAAGGCTTTTCAATTGAAATCTTGATTTTGGCTTAAAATGCAAGATTTGGTGATTTTGGTGGAATTTTCGTGTGATCTGTTTGGGCAGTGTTTTGTAGTGTCAAATTGATGTTAAATGAATGCTAAATTGATTAGAAGTTAAGGTTTAATTAATGCAATCCCGGATAGGTTGAATTTCCTAAGTTTGGCTTGAGTTTTTGGTTGTTTTTGGAGTGTTTTTGATGATCTGTTATACCTGGAGGTATAAGGATGTGTTTGTGATCATTTTGGATGTTAAATGATGTTTAAAAATGGTTAGAAGTGATGGATCTTGGCTGGGTTAAGTTTTGGAAGTGTTTGGAGGTGATTTCGGTTGTGTTTGGTAGCCGAAATGTTGGATTTGTGATGAGCAGCGAGCTTGGTTGTGTTGCTGGTGTTTTTAATGCATAATGATGCATTAATCCTCTGTTTTTGTGTGCTTGAAACAGGGGAGTTTGATCCGTGAGCTTTAGAGGCATTGCGGAAGGTTTCGGATGCTTGGAAGGCTTGTTGGCTAGCCTAGTTTTGTGTATCGGTGAGTGAAGTTGGGTTTTCAGCTTTTAAACCAAGGTTTGAAGGTTTTGGGAGCTTAGTTTAAGTCTAAACAACTTTGCTAAGCTCAAGAGTAAGTAAATGGTTTTTCGCTCTTGGTTGTGTTGTGAATTGGCTTTAAAAACAATTGTGTTTGATGGTTACAATGCATGTGATTTGCATGATTTAAATTCTGTTTTGAAAGCATATTTTAGCATGGTTTAATGCTGGTTTTGAAAGCCATATGTGAAGGATGCTCAAGGTAAGAGATCCTTGGTTTTATACATTGAAAATGTGGTTTTGATGCATGGTGTTGCATGATGTTTAATGGCTATGTGTAATGCTTTAAAACAGTGAATTAATGATGGTAAATGATGGTTTTTGCATTATGGTTATGCATGTGAATCATTGGACTAATGTGGTAAGGTGGTTATATTGGCAAGTGATGTAAGTGGTTCTTGGTTCTTTGATCGGATATAGTTAGCCGGCTATAGGATTGGGTGCACCGTGAATAAAGTCGCCTTGGAGGTGGAGTGGTTAAGAGTGAACCGGTAAACTCCCTTCAAGTATCCTAACGAGATGGTTAAGGTCATAATGGAGGTTGAATGCCCATTCGAGGACCTTGGTTAAGCAAAGGTTATATGGTGGTTAAAAGTCCATATATGGGAACCTTGTGCTTGTTAAGATCACAATGGTGGTGTAAAGTCCATGTGTGGATCTTGTGTTGGGTGTCCCGGATCTCGTTAGTGATGATAAACAACTACCAATCGGTGAATGAAAAGGTTGTATGGTGGTTAAAAGTCCATACATAGGAACCTTGTGCATGTCAAGGTTGTATGGTGTTTGAAAGTCCATACATGGGAACCTTGGGAAAAGTTAAGGTTGTATGGTGTTTGAAAGTCCATACATGGGAACCTTGGCAAAAGTTGAGGTTGTATGGTGTTTGAAAGTCCATACATGGGAACCTTGGGAAAAGTTGAGGTTGTATGGTGTTTGAAAGTCCATACATGGGAACCTTAGGATGGTGAGGTCAAATGGTGTTTAAAAGTCCATTGGAGACCTTGGATTGGTAGTGTGTATGAAGCGTGGGGGACAACGCTTGTGATCCGCGTATCCGATTGGATGTTGAGTTGAAAAGTGAATGTGGTTGATCACTCAAAAGCCAATATGTTGTTCTTGATTATAAAGAAGCATGTAATGCTTGAAATGATGCATAATTGCATGAGAAGCATGAGATGCTTGAAAAGATGCATGGTTGCATGGAATGTGTATAATGCTTGTGAATGCATGTTACTTGTTAAGTTGAACAAGTGTTGATCATCATTTGGTAAATGATGCATGTGTGCATGAAATCTCTTAAATGCATTGGAGTCTTGTAAGACTTGTTTTAAAAGGCATGTGATGATGATGTTGTGGTTCATATATTGCCTTGGTTTAATGCTTGTGTTGGATTACTTGAGTAAATGGTTTCAAAGGGTTTCTTGCTTGGAATGTTTTCAAGTATAAGAAAGGTATGTTGTGAAATGGAAGTGTTTTCCAAGGTTTTGAATTTAACTTTGCATATGGTGTTTATGCATGGAATGGTTAAATGGTTGAAATTGCAATTTGTGCTTTGAAAAGGTTTTCTTAGCTTGCTAAGCTAAGGGTTGGTTTTCATGTATGTGCAATGCATGGTTTAAGCATGATGTTAAAAAGGGGTTTTCAAACTTTGCTTGGTAAACAAATCGAGTTGCTTTTCAAAGAGGTTTTATGACTCGCTGCATTGATGGTGTTTTGGTTTTGAGCATTCCTCACTAAGCATTATGTGCTTACGCTCCTTTTTGTCCATCAATGCAGATTCTTGAAGTTTGGACAGCGAGAAGCAAGGGATTCAAGGGGGACTCCACTTGAGATGTATGTCTCGGTTAATAGCTATAGTTAATAAAGGCAATGGGGTAGAATCTCTCGGATTGATGTTTATGTGTTCGTATATGTTCGGAAAAGTATGGTTTTATGTTGTTGATGTTGTTGGAACATGTTTTGGCTTTTATGAAATTGAATTGGAAGTATGGTGTTTAAATGGTTGCTTGTGTAGGAAGCATATCCTTTGAATTGGGGCTTTTCATGAATGTTGGTATTTTGTTGAATTGTTGATGCAAGTATGTCTCTTATATGTTGATTAGTATGTTGGTAAAGTTTGGTGGCTTTTGGAGCATGTTTGGATGGTCAATTGCATGTTTAAGTATGCATTTGGAGGTTTTCTGTGCAGGGTGTTTCGGAACAGTTCATACCGTTTCGGAACGGGTGCCTCAAACAAACCCAGGCGTCCGAAACGGGTGAGACCGTTCCGAAACGGTTTGGCTACTGCCAGTCCCCCGTTGCGGTACGTGTTGCGGAACGGCCCCGCGTTTCGAAACGGGCTCTGCCTGTTTCGGAACGGGTGACCGTTGGGGGCTGATTTTGGTAGTTAAATGTTTTGAAAAGTTTGCATTTTGGTCCTAAAACTTGTTTGTGCAATTGTATGAGTTTGGGATGTCCGTTTAAGCTGAAATTTGACGGAGAAGCATGAAACATGATTAATTTTAAGTTGGTAACTTAAAATCTTGTTAAGTCCTTAAAGTTTTCAGAATTTACAATTTGGTCCCTAAAGTTGTAAATTGTTCATTTGGGTCCCTGTTTGATCTCTGATGTTTATGATCTTTGAGTATGTTGTTGTGTGATCACATCTAAGGTTAACGTGCAGCTAGACAAGATTAAAAAGAAAAAAAAAGGTCGTTAATCAAGGTTGACTTTCGGGTTGACTTTGGTTTTCCCCGTGTGACTTTCTTAATTCGGGTCAATCGTCTGGGCCGGGTTAAGGGGGTTACAATGGTAGTCCTTCCGAAGTGCCCTAGTGTGTTTAGCATGTTGAAAATGAAAGGCTTCAGTTCAAAATGATTTGCTCCTATCTTCGATTCCGTTACTATTGGCTTGAACCTTTGAAAGTCATGTTCAAGGTAGTCCCTAATTGTCCGCACTAAGGGTGGATCAGGGGGATTTTGCCTCTACTGTACTTGTGGTCCTCTGGGCAGCAAATCTGGCTGCCCCCTGCCATTCATGACATCAACTGGGGCGGTCCTCGTTTACCATGGTCTCTTGCTTTTCTTTGCCTTTGTCCTTGTTCTTTAAGGCTTCCCTGAGTTCCCTCTTGATTGATCTAGTTTCACGCTCAAGATCGTCATAAATAATGAAGTTTCCGTTAGGGTTAGCCCTGGTCAAACACTTGCAAAGGACACGGTAAAATTTCTCTTTTTTCGATGAAATATAAAAATAAAGGGAAAAATAAAAAGGTGCAGGAATTGAAAAACGAAATTCGCTGTTACCAATCCCCGGCAACGGCGACAAAAACTTGTAGGGCGTGTAGGTGTTCCCTTTTTGTGGGAGCGCAAGTGCACACTCCTATCAAGTTATAGTATATAAGATGTCGAATCCCACGAAGATTGGACAACTTGTCTCGTTCTTTAGTTCCTGAACGAAGGTAAAGTAAAAACACTAGTGAATAATTGGTTGAGATCGAAAAGTAAATAAAAGCACAAGTAAAAGAGAAATGAATCAGGGTGATAGAGCAGGCAGAGTTATGCTGCCACTTAGTGTGAAAACTGCGTTGAATTAGGTAGGAGTTCTCTTTTGCTGCCACAATATGCTGCCTCGGCGGGTACGACAGGCGACAAACTACGACCCTGTGACAAGCGTCGTTTTACCCGTCAAAATAAGTAAATAAACAAATTAACCTCTTTCAACAAATAATAAAATAAAGAAATTAAGTAGTTATAAGGAAATAGGGTCGATCCACAATGAGATTAGTTGGAATTCTTGACTGAAGGTTGCTTTGATTAATGCTTCCAGGAATATCTGTAAAAAACAAGAAAAATAAAAAGTGGTGATATGATATTGAATGAAAATGAAATAGTAGAATTAAATGCAGAAGTAAAGAAAATAATAAGAAAGTCCAAATATGCAAAATAGCCTCGAGCTAGCCTTGTCAATTCCTTCGATCATTGAAATGGATTTTTACTCCGGGGATCATGTCGGTTACAGTCTGCGAGGCCCAACCCGTCGCAACTTGCTTCTCTTTCGAGTAACCAATCCTCCCAAGTCTATCTTCGAATGTTGTTTCTTAAACAAATTAACCACGACTATCACCGTCAAAATATTTAGTTTTGAAAACAGGAAAAGCCCGACTCAGAAATTGTCTTAGAAAGAATCGCTTCTGATTTATCTTTCCTTAGCGGACCGCCGCTAAGAGTGTTCACAGGAAGTCGAAATTGCCACAGGCCGATCCTTCCTCCCAACTATGTTTTTAAACGATTCCAGACCAACGAGCTCTTTTTGATTTCAAAAACGATTAAAAACTTTAGTAAGGCCGATTGCCAAACTATCTAAACAGAAAGATAAAAATGTATTCCCGAAGGAATTTAGGCAATGTTCAATTCTCACGATTTGAATTAATTTGGCTAGTTCTTGGCTCAATAAATTTAGCTAAGCATGATATTAGTTATCATACTTAACTTGATTTTATAAAAAAATTAAATAACATAAAAGAATAAAAATAGAGAAAAGAGAACTTTAATTAAAAACTAGAAATAACAAGTGTTTTCAAGCTAGAAGATGAAAACTAAATTCGATGCCTAAGCCTTTACCATGGAGTGATATTTTTAGGCATGGATTTACAAAGATAAATGATAAAGAAATTCAAAATAAAGAAAAGATAAACAATTCAAATGTTTTTGAAATTTAAATACATGAAATCTAAACAGATAAGCTGATAAGGTCTTCCAGAACGTTCTAGAATCTTCCAGAATTCGCCACGCATCTGCCACGTCAGACGCGTCGTGCCCAGTGTTGTGCCCACGATGTCAGTCATGACCAGAATAATAAAAAGACTGCAGAAAAGCCCTCTTTTGCTGTTGTTTTCCAAAGTTAGGTCCCTTGCGCAAAATATAGCAAAATGAAATGGATTAGGTAGCAAGAAATCCTAAAAACTAGAAACATAGAAATTAAAAAGTGTCACATTTGAGAGCTTATCAAATTCCCCCTCACTTGTCTCATACTTGTCTTCAAGTATGTACGAAAAAAGATATTAACCCAAGAATGCATTTCTCAAGCCATCACAAGCATCAGACATAATTATAAGAGTTCTAGTACGAAAGGAGTATCATGAAAGTAACACAAATCAAACCAAGTGGATATAAGCAAAGAACAACCCCTCATTCTTCCAATTGCCTATCAAGTGTTAATCAAATCCTAACCTAGTCTTAATCCTCACCAAGATTCACTCAAGAGCACTCAAAGTGTTTATAGGTAGAAGTGAAGTAAAAACACTCTAAGTCATACATGAACAAAGGTTTCCATAGGCTTGTAACAATCATTAGGTCTTTTGTTCAAGGTGTAATGTGGGTTTAGAAAAAAAGGTAGAAAGATGGAAAGAAAAGGCAAAAGAAGATGATCAATGCAAGAAGTTTCAAACAATAAGTAGTGAAGACGAAAGAGGAGCTAAAAATGGGCAAGCAAACACATATTTTTCTTCCTTTTTTTCTTTTTTTCGAAATTGTTTTTCTTTTTTTTCTTTTTTTTTCTTTTCGAAGCAATTGCTTCCTTTTGTTCTATTTTTTCTGAAAAAATTATGCCCTTATTCGAATTGCAGCCCCTTATTTGTCTAGTAATATAGTTTCTAGCATTTGATCAATCAAAAAGTTTGGTCGAGGAAAAACAAGGTTTGAGGGTTAAGTCAAGAAAAATGGGACATAAGGCTTCAAGAGGGTTCACTAAGCGGTGAGAAAAAGGTAAAAGAGAGAAAATGGCTAAATCCTAATGCCTAAATCATCTTAAAGCACCTCATTCTAGTGTAGTCTCAAATCGCATACAAGTCACAAGTTCTAGATTCCTAAATTCAAGATGACACTCTCAAGCAAGGAAAAACGAGCATAAAGAATAAGATGCATGCTCAAGGCTCAAATTCTCACAAAATTAGGCTAAGTTGATTAAGCTAGGTAAGAAATCCAATTATCACAATCAAGGTAAATTGAAAGAGATGTCAAACTATCATTTTACTCATGCCATTTGATTATGAAAGATGTCAACATTCAAATATTCCTACACACTATAAAAATTATAACATGCTGGACATCAAGCAATGGCAAGAAAAAGTTCATCTCAAAGTCAAATCAAAGTCAAACATATAGCAAACAAGCAAGACAAGTGGTTTTGCTACCCTCCCCCTCACTTAAATGAATTGCCCCAATTCAAAATAAAAAGAAAATGAGGAACAAATAAGGGTAAAAGATACTCCCCGTGAGTGATGAAATTGAGACCACTATTGGCATAGAGTGGAATGAGGGAGATGGTGAACGAGGAGGAGGAGCACGGTGGGAGTTGCATGGGCCAGTGGTGGTGGAAAGCCTTGAATGGCGGCTGACGAACGGTGCTGGAGAAGGTGCAGCGAAGGGCGATTCTGCATTTTCATTGGGCACCCGTCAAATGGTTGATGGTCGTCAGCCACCACAGTAGGGAGGAGGAATGGGGACTGGTCGGAATCACTGGGCACCTCCACGAAGGCCGCCGACGCAACGAATCATCATCATCCAACGGTGTGTGGATAGAGGCTCAACTTTATCTTGGCGTTATATGCGGACCATTGGTGGTGGTGGGGTTTTGGTGGGGATCGACTACACCGCATGATATGGGCATTTCTAACGTGCACCGTTTAATGAAACGGTGCACTTTGCTCCTTAACCCAAACTTTCGAATTTTTTCTGCCACCGATTGATTTCTATTGGAAGCCTGTAAGAAAGCAAAAAAAAAAAGAGAATAAAAATAAAAATAAAAGCTGAAAATTAAAATTAACGAAAATGAAAATAATGGGTTGCCTCCCATTTAGTGCTTTGTTTAACGTCGTTTAGCTCGACGACCTTTGCTAAATTTTTTGTTCTTCAAAAGAAAGTTCTTCAAATAAATGGTGGTGTTCATCCCTTGTCGTTTTAACGCCTTCCTTCATCTTTTTATTTGAGCGCAAAACAACAACTAAGTTTCTACCTCCTTCCCGATGCGACAACTTACTCGAAATGATGATTGGCAAAGTTTGGTTGTCGTCTAAAAATACATAATTAAATTGCTCTAACTTCGGCTTTGGTTCCTGCAAAATTGAGGGAAAATGTTTAGATCGAGTTGGAATTAATCGAAAATCAGAAAGGGAAGAAAGAGTTGAAATGATTTCGCCTATATTTTCATCGTCGAGATCCGCGAATTCCCTACAAAAGTCATAACAAAAATCAGTTTCGATCAAATCTGTAACGCCCCGGTTTTGGGCTTAGAAGTCTTGGGCGTTGACCGGTTGGTCAAAGTACTGTTCGAATCGTAAGAGGTTAAATTAGGAAAGCCTAGTTCGGGTTGCATTAAAAATATGGAAAAATGTTCTAAAATCATCTTTTAATATAATTAAGTGAACTGTGAAATCCATTTTGGAAAATGAGTTTTGGAAGGGTGACATTTTGGCTAGTGACCAAAATGTAATTTTTGAAAGTTTGGTGGCTGTTTTATAAAGGGTTGAAACTTTGAATCTTTAAGGAGCTAATTACCCAAAGGGAGTTTCTCCAGATTTTTCTAAGATATTTTGAGTTATAATTCTGATTTTTAAAGTGAAACAAAAGGAGGGAAATCTCATTTAGTCATTTTTTTCTCAACTAACTTCTCATTTTCTTTCTCTCTTTTTCTCTCAACCCAAACACTCCATTTACAGAGTTTTGTTTCTGATTTTCTCACCTAAAGTCCTCCTTTCAATTCTCATTTGATTCCTAATCATTGTTCTTCCAAATCCTCTTCAATTGCTACAAGTTTCATCAAGGTTTTTCATTCCAAAAAGAAGAGAAACTCAAGTTTGGAGGTAAGAACGTCCTTCTCCTCTAAACTTCAAGTTCTTTAATGAAATTCCTAAGTTTTCAATCCTAAATTGATGTTTAATTAAAGGCTTTTAAGTTGATTTATGGATCTTGGCTAATTATGCAAGATTTTGATGATTTCACATGATTTTCGTTTGATCTGTTAAATCTGTGAATTGAGAGATGTTTTTGATGTTAAATGATCCCTAAATTGATGTGGAAATGAGTTTTGATTGATGCAATCCCGGATAGGTTGAGTTTCCTAAGTTTAGCTTGTGTTTTAAGGTAGCTTTTGTGGTGATCTTGTGGATCTGTTGTTGCTGGAGGTATAAGGATGTTAATAGGTTGTTTTTAGATGTGTTTTGATGTTAATGGAAGTGTGGATTTGCTGGTTTATGGCTGGGCTTTGTTTAGAAGTGTTTTGGATGCATTTTCGGTTATGTTTGGTGGCCGAAAATGGAGGTTGGATGAGAGCAGCGAGTTTAGGTGCTTTCATTGAAGCAATTAATGCATGATGATGCATTAATCCTCTGCTTTAATGTGTTGAAACAGGGGAGGCATCATTGGATCCGAGTTTGGTTGATCCGGAGGCTTGATTTGGTGCTTTGGCTAGAAGCAAAGTGGTAATCGGTGAGTGCATTTGTGAAAATGGATTTTCAGCTTTAAAACCAAGGATTGAAGGTTTTGGGGAGCTTAGTTTAAGTCTAAACAACTTTGCTAAGCTCAAGTGTAAGTTTTCGGATTTTCTCTCTAGTGGTGGCCATGACTTGATGTTTTGCAAAGTGATGATTTGCATGTTTTAATTACTGTTTTATAAGCATGATTTAGCATGATATTTGCTGATGTTGTAAGCCATGTGGTGAAGGTAACTCTAGGTAGGAGTTCCTTGTTTTTATGCATTGTTTAAATGTGGATTTGATGCTTTGAAATGCATGGTGAAATGGCTTGGTTTAATGCTTTAAAACAGTGGATTATATGATGTGAAATATGTATATTGGCAAGTGATGTTTTGTAAAAGTGAAGGTCACTAAGGTGGTTAAAAGTCCTTGAGTGAGCCTTGTTACCTAAGAACATCAAGGTGGTTAAAAGTCCTTGGATGGTTCTTGATGCGGACACTAAGGTGGTTAAAAGTCCTTAGGTGCTCCTTTCCATGGTGGTTAAAAGTCCATGGGGCCAAGGTGTTTAAAAGTCCTTGGGGCCAAGGTGTTTAAAAGTCCTTGGGGTAATTCAAGCATTGGACACAAAGGTGGTTAAAAGTCCTTGTGTGGTCCTTATTCATGGTGTTTAAAAGTCCATGGCCAAGGTGTTTAAAAGTCCTTGGGGCCAAGGTGTTTAAAAGTCCTTGGGGAAAGTTATTGAACTTGTTTTCACAAATGAAATGTATCACTTGAGCCAATATGACATGTTGAGAATATTATGAAGCATGATATGCTTGTTTTAATAATTATGTTGAAGCATGAGATGCTTGTTTAAATGGATTTTGAAGCATGGAATTGCTTGATTTAAAGTATGCTTGGAGCATGTGTAAAGGTTGATATAAGCATGTTTTAGAAATGGTTTTAATTGCATTATTGAATGGTTTTTAAAGAGCACTCCTCACTAAGCTTTTGCTTACGCTCTCTCGTTTTCTTTATTCAATAATGCAGAGCACTAGACTATTTTTGAAGGGCAGCAAGAAGGGCAAGAGTTCAAGTACAAGTAGAGCTCAATGTATGGAAGGTTTTGTTAAACTTTTAGCTTTTGCTTGATTTGGCAATGGGGGACCAATGTATATGTTTTGGGAGGTGTTTGAGACTCCCTAAGTATGTTAAATGTTGTTGTTGTTGCTGGTTTTTGGATTGAACCTTATATGCTTGTTTTGCAAGTTGGATGCTTGAGTGGCTAGCTTGTGTAGGAAGCATGACCATTGAATTGGGGCTTTTTGCATATGATGTTGGTTTGTTGATTTGTTGGTTCCTACAAGTCTTATATATGTTTAATTGCATGCTGGTAAAGTTTGGTGATGTTTGGAGCATGTTTGAATGACCAATTGCATGATTTGGTATGCTTGTTTGCTGAAATCTGAGCAGGCGTTTCGGAACAATATGCACCGTTTCGGAACGGGTGCCTTACTCGAACCCAGGCGTCCGAAACGGTGTGCACCGTTTCGAAACGGTTTGGCCTCTGCCGAGCCACGTTCCGGAACCCGTTTCGGAACGGCCCGTGTTTCGGAACAGGGTCAACCTGTTTCGGAACGGTCGACCGTTGGGGGCTGACAGTGGTAGTTATATGTTTTGAATTGTTTACGTTTTGGTCCCGAATCTTGTATGATCAATTGCATGAGCTGTGGATGTCCTTTTGAGCTGAAATTTCACAGAGAAGCATGAAACCCGACTAATTTCAAGATGGTAACTTCAATTTGGGTTAAGTCCTTCTATTTATCAGAAATAGCAATTTGGTCCCTAAAGTTGTAATTTGCTCAATTGGGTCCCTGTTGATCTCTGATGTTTGTGGTCTTTTAGTATGTTGTTTGTATGATCACACATAGGTTAAATGTGCATCTAGATAAGATTAAAAAGAAAAAAAAAGGGTCGTTAATCAAGGTTGACTTTCGGGTTGACTTTGGTTTTCCCCGAGTGACTTTCTTAATTCGGGTCAACCGTCTAGGCCGGGTTAAGGGGGTTACATTTGGTGGTATCGGAGCTGAGTTCTCGAGTAATTGGGAATGTTGTTATGCATGATTGAAGCATGGTTTGACTTGTATGCTTGTTGAATGAAAGCATGTTCAGTGATTTGAAATGTTGATACTTTTGTGATGTATGCTGTGATGATGCATGATGAGGGTACCCATTGCCAAACAAAAGCTAAAGAAATGATGTTGATTTTGAAAGAGATTGAGCTTGAATACTTGAAATTGCTTACCTTGCTGGGCCTGACTTGTTTTATTTTGTATTGTTATGCATGGTAAAAGTATGGCACCACGTAGAGAGTTAAGGAGTAACGTGAGAGCTACGACCCCGGAGGGGAATGTGAATGAAGAGAATACGGGTAGTGCTGTGTTACCTCCTCCTCCACCTGGTGGTGGTGGTGCGGAGAGGGAAAGAGCTAGAGCTGGGGCAGCTGGTGCTGGAGCTGCAGGACCTGAGGTTGGTCAGGGGCAAGCGATGCCTGACATGTCGATGCTGGTACAAGCTATTGCGGGTGCTTTTCGAGCAGCAGTAGCTGGAGCTCAAGGAGCTGGGCATCAGGGAGATGCTGGAGCTAGATTACCCTTGGAGCGTCTGCGCAGTTTTGGTGGGACTGAGTTTAGGGGTATGTCAGCTGAGAGGTCAGAAGCTTGGCTGGAGAGTACCAAACGTGTCTTGGGACAGATGAGCTGCACTGATGTGCAAAAGTTGGGATGTGTGGTGTCTTTGCTGCAAGGTGATGCTTATACGTGGTGGACGACCACAATCTCTGGAATGGCTGAAGCTGACATCACTTGGACATTCTTTCAGAATGCGTTCAAGAGGAGATATCTGGGAGTGAGATATCTGGATGAGAAAAAGCGTGAATTCATGTCTCTGACCCAGGGGAGCATGAGTGTAGCTGAGTACGAGGTGCAGTTTGTACGGCTAAGTCAGTATGCACCGGAGCTGGTACCTGATGAGCGTGAGAGGTGCGAAAGGTTCCGTTATGGCTTGGTGACGGAAGTAAAGACCTACATGTTGGCTGCTGAGTACAATGATTTTGATGTGTTGGTTAGTCGATCCAAGGACATAGAGATGAATCTGAGTTTGTCTGCTAAGGGTGCTGGAGCGAGTTCTGGGAAGAGAGCTGCTGAGTATAGTTCCGTAGGTGGACGGAACAAGAGGGGACGTGATCAGAGGTTTCAGTCCTCAGCTAAGAGAGGTGGAGGTGCACCTGCTAGGGGTGGCAATGCTAGAGCTGACCCTAGTGCTTGTTGGATTTGTGGTTCCCGTGGTCACTTGAAGCGTGACTGTCCTCGTGCTGGGAGGGAGGTGCAAGCTCCTGTTGTGGCAGCTGGTTATGAGTGCTGGAACTGTGGTTCTGCTGACCACTTGAGACGTGATTGTCCGAGGTTGGCTGGTGGCCAAGAGCATGCTCCTGTTGTTGCAGCACCGCAGAGAGGTCGTGGGCGCGGCCGTGGTAATTTTCAGAGGAGAGAGGAAGGTGGTCGCGGAGTAGCTCATGTTGTGGCTATTCAACCTGAGGGTGGAGGCCAGGCGAGAGTGTATGCTCAGCGCGAGGGAAGGAATGATGCTGATGTGATTGCAGGTACCTTTACTTTGCAATCCTTGTCATTGCTTTCTTTGATAGATTCTGGATCTACGCATTCATATATTCTACGTGAGCATGCTGAGTTGCTTGGTTTGCCTGTTGAGTCTTTGGATGTTGGTGTTAGAGTCACTAGTTCTTTTGGTGAAACTGTTGTGACTCGTAAGCTTTATAGAAGATGTCCCTTGGTTGTTCAAGAGCATGTCTTTCATGTTGATTTTATGGAGTTGCCCTTTTATGGTTTTGATGTGATCCTTGGTATGGATTGGCTTGCTGAGCATCGTGCTGTTGTGGATTGTGAGAATAAGCAGGTTTCGCTTAAGCTTGCGGATGATTATGAAGTGGTGGTGGTTGGTGAGAATGTGAAGTTTCTTGCCAATGTTGTTTCTACCTTGGAGGCGAGCAGGATGCTGAGGCAAGGCTGTGAAGCTTATCTGGCTTTTGTGATGAATCCTAGTTCGAAGGAGTTGAGGGTGCAAGATATCAGGGTTGTGAAGGAGTTTCCTGATGTTTTTCCTGAGGAGTTGCCTGGTTTACCTCCTAATCGCGAGGTGGAGTTTGGTATTGAGCTGTATGAAAATACCACTCCTGTGTCCATTACTCCCTATAGAATGGCACCTAAGGAGCTAAGGGAGCTGAAGACGCAGTTGCAAGAGCTGCTTGATCGTGGTTTCATCCGGCCGAGTGTGTCGCCTTGGGGTGCTCCTGTCTTGTTTGTGAAGAAGAAAGATGGCACTATGAGGATGTGCATTGATTACCGTCAGCTGAACAAGTTGACTATCAAGAATCGGTATCCTTTGCCGAGGATTGATGATCTCTTTGATCAATTTCGGGGAGCTGCTGTGTTCTCTAAGATTGACTTGAGGTCAGGGTATTATCAGTTGAAGGTGAAGGATGTGGATGTGCCTAAGACAGCTTTCAGGACAAGGTATGGGCATTATGAGTTCCTTGTGATGCCGTTTGGGTTGACAAATGCTCCTGCTGCTTTCATGGACATGATGAATCGTGTTTTTCATGAATACCTGGACAAGTTCGTTGTGGTGTTCATTGATGATATCCTCGTGTACTCGCGTACTGAGGAGGAGCACGAAGAGCATTTGAGGGTTGTTTTGCAAGCTTTGTTGGAGAATCAGCTTTATGCTAAGCTGAGCAAGTGTGAGTTCTGGCTTAGAGAGGTGGTGTTTCTTGGACATGTGGTCTCAGCTGAGGGGATTCGTGTTGATCCTCAGAAGATTGAAGCGGTGATGAACTGGAAAGTTCCTAAGTCTGTTCAGGAGGTTCGTAGTTTCCTTGGTTTGGCAGGATACTACCGGAGGTTTGTGGATGGTTTTTCCAAGATTGCTGCTCCTTTGACGAAGTTATTGCAGAAAGATGTTAAGTATGAGTGGACAGAAGCGAGACAGCAGGCTTTTGAGAAGCTGAAGTTGGCTTTGACACAAGCTCCTATCTTGATTCAGCCTGAATCAGGGAAAGAGTTTGTGGTCTACAGTGATGCATCCTATGTTGGTTTGGGGTGTGTGCTGATGCAAGAGGGTAAGGTTGTAGCTTATGCGTCGCGGCAGTTGAAGGTGCATGAGCACAATTATCCTACGCATGATATTGAGCTGGCTGCTGTGGTTTTTGCTCTGAAGATCTGGAGACATTATCTGTATGGTGAGAAGTGTACTGTGTACACGGATCACAAGAGTTTGAGGTATCTGATGTCTCAGAAGGAGTTGAATCTCAGGCAGCGGCGTTGGTTGGAGTTGCTCAAGGATTATGATCTGACGATTGAATATCATCCTGGTAAAGCTAATGTTGTTGCGGATGCTTTGAGTAGGAAGGTAGCTGTTGAGCTGAGGGTGATGTTTGCTAGCTTGAGCATATCGCGGGATGGTGGTCTTGTTGCTGAGTTGCAAGTGAAACCATCGTTGGTTCAGTTGATCAAGGAAAAGTAGTTGTTGGATGATTCCTTGGTGTCTCATGTTCAGGATATCGCGGAGGGTAGACCTTCGGATTTTTGCTTTAATGAGGATGGTGTGTTGTGTTTTGGTAGTCGGATAGTAGTGCCTGCTGATGTTGAGTTGAGGCGTGCTATTCTGACTGAAGGTCATAGTAGTCCTTTTGCTATGCACCCTGGTAGTACTAAGATGTATCGTGATCTTCGTGATGAGTACTATTGGGTTGGTTTGAAGAAGGATGTGGCAGAGTTTGTGAGCAAGTGTTTGGTGTGTCAGCGAGTTAAGGTTGAACATCAGGTTCCTTCTGGTTTGTTGCAACCGTTGAAAGTTTCTGAATGGAAGTGGGAGAGGGTTACCATGGATTTCGTATCTGGTTTACCTTTGTCTCCATCAAAGAAGAATTCTGTTTGGGTGATTGTAGATCGCCTGACGAAGTGTGCGCATTTCTTGCCTGTGCATACTACGTTTTCTTTGGATAAGCTGGCAGAGCTGTACATTGCTGAGATAGTGAGGTTGCATGGTGTGCCTAAGTCGATTGTGTCGGATAGGGATCCGAGGTTCACATCGCGTTTTTGGCAGTGTTTGCATCAAGCTCTGGGTACAAGGTTGCATTTCAGTACATCCTATCATCCTCAGTCGGATGGTCAGTCTGAGCAGGTTATTCAGATTTTGGAGGATATGTTGAGATGCTGTGTGATTGAGTTCCAAGGTTCTTGGGAGAAGCATCTGCCGTTGGTTGAATTCGCTTATAACAACAGTTTTCAGGCAAGTATACAGATGGCACCTTATGAGGCTCTGTATGGGAGGAAGTGTAGGACTCCTCTGTGTTGGGCTGAAACGGGTCAAAAGTTGGTTTCTATGCCTGCTTTGTTGAAAGGAACCACCGAGAAGGTGAAACTCATTTGTGAGAGGTTGAAGGCTGCTTCTGATCGGCAGAAATCTTATGCGGATTTGAAGCGTAAGGAGATAGAGTATGCGGTGGGTGACCGTGTATTCTTGAAGGTTTCGCCTTGGAAGAAGGTGATGAGGTTTGGTCGGAAGGGTAAGCTGAGCCCTAGATACATTGGACCGTATGAGGTGGTTGAGCGTGTGGGTCCTGTTGCGTATCGGTTGAGGTTACCTCAGGAGCTGGAGAAGATTCATGATGTGTTCCATGTTTCTATGCTCCGGAAGTATAGATCTGATCCTTCGCATGTGATGCCTGTAGAGGATGTAGTTTTGAATCCGGATTTGACATATGATGAGGAACCGGTGAAGGTTCTGGATTCGGATAGCAAGGTTCTTCGTGGCAAAACCATTGAGTTGGTGAAGGTGCTGTGGAAGCATCGAGGTGTTGAGGAAGCCACGTGGGAGCGAAAGGAAGACATGCTGAAGCAGTTTCCTTATCTCTTTCCTTCAGGTAAATTTCGAGGACGAAATTTCTTAAGGGGGGGAGAGTTGTAACGCCCCGGTTTTGGGCTTAGAAGTCTTGGGCGTTGACCGGTTGGTCAAAGTGCTGTTCGAATCGTAAGAGGTTAAATTAGGAAAGCCTAGTTCGGGTTGCATTAAAAATATAGAAAAATGTTCTAAAATCATCTTTTAATATAATTAAGTGAACTGTGAAATCAATTTTGGAAAATGAGTTTTGGAAGGGTGACATTTTGGATAGTGACCAAAATGTAATTTTTGAAAGTTTGGTGGCTGTTTTATAAAGGGTTGAAACTTTGAATCTTTAAGGAGCTAATTACCCAAAGGGAGTTTCTCCAGATTTTTCTAAGATATTTTGAGTTATAATTCTGATTTTTAAAGTGAAACAAAAGGAGGGAAATCTCATTTAGTCATTTTTTCTCAACTAACTTCTCATTTTCTTTCTCTCTTTTTCTCTCAACCCAAACACTCCATTTACAGAGTTTTGTTTCTGATTTTCTCACCTAAAATCCTCCTTTCAATTCTCATTTGATTCCTAATCATTGTTCTTCCAAATCCTCTTCAATTGCTACAAGTTTCATCAAGGTTTTTCATTCCAAAAAGAGGAGAAACTCAAGTTTGGAGGTAAGAACGTCCTTCTCCTCTGAACTTCAAGTTCTTTAATGAAATTCCTAAGTTTTCAATCCTAAATTGATGTTTAATTAAAGGCTTTTAAGTTGATTTATGGATCTTGGCTAATTATGCAAGATTTTGATGATTTCACATGATTTTCGTTTGATCTGTTAAATCTGTGAATTGAGAGATGTTTTTGATGTTAAATGATCCCTAAATTGATGTGGAAATGAGTTTTGATTGATGCAATCCCGGATAGGTTGAGTTTCCTAAGTTTAGCTTGTGTTTTAAGGTAGCTTTTGTGGTGATCTTGTGGATCTGTTGTTGCTGGAGGTATAAGGATGTTAATAGGTTGTTTTTAGATGTGTTTTGATGTTAATGGAAGTGTGGATTTGCTGGTTTATGGCTGGGCTTTGTTTAGAAGTGTTTTGGATGCATTTTCGGTTATGTTTGGTGGCCGAAAATGGAGGTTGGATGAGAGCAGCGAGTTTAGGTGCTTTCATTGAAGCAATTAATGCATGATGATGCATTAATCCTCTGCTTTAATGTGTTGAAACAGGGGAGGCATCATTGGATCCGAGTTTGGTTGATCCGGAGGCTTGATTTGGTGCTTTGGCTAGAAGCAAAGTGGTAATCGGTGAGTGCATTTGTGAAAATAGATTTTCAGCTTTAAAACCAAGGTTTGAAGGTTTTGGGGAGCTTAGTTTAAGTCTAAACAACTTTGCTAAGCTCAAGTGTAAGTTTTCGGATTTTCTCTCTAGTGGTGGCCATGACTTGATGTTTTGCAAAGTGATGATTTGCATGTTTTAATTACTGTTTTATAAGCATGATTTAGCATGATATTTGCTGATGTTGTAAGCCATGTGGTGAAGGTAACTCTAGGTAGGAGTTCCTTGTTTTTATGCATTGTTTAAATGTGGATTTGATGCTTTGAAATGCATGGTGAAATGGCTTGGTTTAATGCTTTAAAACAGTGGATTATATGATGTGAAATATGTATATTGGCAAGTGATGTTTTGTAAAAGTGAAGGTCACTAAGGTGGTTAAAAGTCCTTGAGTGAGCCTTGTTACCTAAGAACATCAAGGTGGTTAAAAGTCCTTGGATGGTTCTTGATGCGGACACTAAGGTGGTTAAAAGTCCTTAGGTGCTCCTTTCCATGGTGGTTAAAAGTCCATGGGGCCAAGGTGTTTAAAAGTCCTTGGGGCCAAGGTGTTTAAAAGTCCTTGGGGTAATTCAAGCATTGGACACAAAGGTGGTTAAAAGTCCTTGTGTGGTCCTTATTCATGGTGTTTAAAAGTCCATGGCCAAGGTGTTTAAAAGTCCTTGGGGCCAAGGTGTTTAAAAGTCCTTGGGGAAAGTTATTGAACTTGTTTTCACAAATGAAATGTATCACTTGAGCCAATATGACATGTTGAGAATATTATGAAGCATGATATGCTTGTTTTAATAATTATGTTGAAGCATGAGATGCTTGTTTAAATGGATTTTGAAGCATGGAATTGCTTGATTTAAAGTATGCTTGGAGCATGTGTAAAGATTGATATAAGCATGTTTTAGAAATGGTTTTAATTGCATTATTGAATGGTTTTTAAAGAGCACTCCTCACTAAGCTTTTGCTTACGCTCTCTCGTTTTCTTTATTCAATAATGCAGAGCACTAGACTATTTTTGAAGGGCAGCAAGAAGGGCAAGAGTTCAAGTACAAGTAGAGCTCAATGTATGGAAGGTTTTGTTAAACTTTTAGCTTTTGCTTGATTTGGCAATGGGGGACCAATGTATATGTTTTGGGAGGTGTTTGAGACCCCCTAAGTATGTTAAATGTTGTTGTTGTTGCTGGTTTTTGGATTGAACCTTATATGCTTGTTTTTCAAGTTGGATGCTTGAGTGGCTAGCTTGTGTAGGAAGCATGACCATTGAATTGGGGCTTTTTGCATATGATGTTGGTTTGTTGATTTGTTGGTTCCTACAAGTCTTATATATGTTTAATTGCATGCTGGTAAAGTTTGGTGATGTTTGGAGCATGTTTGAATGACCAATTGCATGATTTGGTATGCTTGTTTGCTGAAATCTGAGCAGGCGTTTCGGAACAGTATGCACCGTTTCGGAACGGGTGCCTTACTCGAACCCAGCCGTCCGAAACGGTGTGCACCGTTTCGGAACGGGTGCCTTACTCGAACCCAGGCGTCCGAAACGGTGTGCACCGTTTCGAAACGGTTTGGCCTCTGCCGAGCCACGTTCCGGAACCCGTTTCGGAACGGCCCGTGTTTCGGAACAGGGTCAACCTGTTTCGGAACGGTCGACCGTTGGGGGCTGACAGTGGTAGTTATATGTTTTGAATTGTTTACGTTTTGGTCCCGAATCTTGTATGATCAATTGCATGAGCTGTGGATGTCCTTTTGAGCTGAAATTTCACAGAGAAGCATGAAACCCGACTAATTTCAAGATGGTAACTTCAATTTGGGTTAAGTCCTTCTATTTATCAGAAATAGCAATTTGGTCCCTAAAGTTGTAATTTGCTCAATTGGGTCCCTGTTGATCTCTGATGTTTGTGGTCTTTTAGTATGTTGTTTGTATGATCACACATAGGTTAAATGTGCATCTAGATAAGATTAAAAAGAAAAAAAAAGGGTCGTTAATCAAGGTTGACTTTCGGGTTGACTTTGGTTTTCCCCGTGTGACTTTCTTAATTCGGGTCAACCGTCTAGGCCGGGTTAAGGGGGTTACAAAATCAATAGCTAACCGATTTATAATATCAATGAAATTTAAACTTGCGACCGAATCAAGATACTTCATAGCTTTATACATATCAAATTTAACTACTTCCCCATCAAATTCCATAGTTAAGATGTTGTCATGGACATCAATCTTTGTATGCGCGGTTGATAGGAAAGGTCGGCCAAGCAAGATTTCAGATCCGTTATTGCTACGCTCATTTTCCATGTCAATAATATAAAAATCATCTGGGAAAATAAGATTTTTTACCTGTACCACCACGATTTCTAGTACTCCCTCGGGGTAGATGACTGATCGATTGGCTAATTGAACCGTCACTCGTGTTTCTTTCAATAGTTTAGTCGAAATTTTGTTGTAGACGCTTAACGGCATGACGTTGATAGATGCGCCTAAATCGCACATCTCTCTTTTTATCCCAACATTTCCAATTTTACAGGGAATCACAAACATACCTTGGTCCTTGTACTTTGGCGGCAACGGCTTTTGAAAGATGGCTGAAATATTTTCACCAAGGTTAAGTTTTTCATTTTCGGATAGTCGCCTTCGGTTTGTGCATAAGTCCTTCAGAAACCTTGCGTATTTGGGCACTTTCCGAATAACATCAAGAAGTGGAATATTAATTTCCACCTTCTTGAATATATCCAAAATTTCCTTCTCTTCCTCCTTTTTATCTCGTTTAGCCAATCTACCTGGAAAAGGAGGAACATGTTCGTAAGTAGAAACAAAAATTTTAGATTTGGCATTACCTGCGGTGGGAGGAGACTTTTCGTTCTGGTCTTCCGAAGAGTTTCCCGGTTCATCGGATTTTCGCTCATCTTGCTTGGGCGGTTTAGGCGTTATCACTGTTCCACTACGCAAAGTTATCACACTAACGGTTTCTCTTGGGTTGGTTTCGGTTTGGGATGGTAACTTTCCCTAAGATTCTAGACGGCTAACGTCTTGAGCTAGTTGGCTTATTTGTTTGTCGATTTGCTGGAGATGGGATTGTGTTTGGGTTTGGAATTTTTCCTGCGAAACTGCCAATCTCTCAACAATAGACTCAAGCAAGGATTTTTGGGGTGCTTGGTTTTGGTAGGGAGGTTGTTGCCTAGGTTGGTAATTCAGGTTCTGATTAACGTAGCTCAAGTTTGGGTGATCTCAAGAACCGGGATTGAACGTATTGCTCTGTGGGTTATAGGGTCTTTGGGGAGGTCCAAGAAAGTTGTGTACGGCGTTAACTTGGGCAGCTGATGCGTCTTGCAGCAATGGACATAAGTCGGTTGCGTGATCTGGCATAGTGCATACTCCACATACCTTAGAAGCTCTTAATTTTCCTGTAATAAGAGAATTAACAATATTAGTTAAGTTGTCTATTTTATTCTCTGATGAAATTGTGCTTACTGTGTGAACCTGTCGGCTGGGTTCACTCGCAGAACCAAATTGCTACGAATTAGCCACCATCGTAGATATCAAGGTTCGAGCATTTTCAGGGGTCATGTTAATGAGCGCGCCACCGCTTGCTGCATCTACCATCTTTTTGTCCATTGGCAACATTCCTTCGTATAAGTATTGAAGGAGTGTTTGCTCGGATAAGCCATGTTGCGGACAACTTGAACACAACTTTTTGAATCTCCCCCAATATTCGTATAGGGACTCATCGTGCATTTGTTGAATTCCCAGAATGTTTCGCCTAAGTTCTGTTGCTTTCGCCGCAGGGAAATATCTATCAAGAAAAACACGGGAGAGATCAGACCACGTATTAATCGAATTTGGTGGTAAATAGAATAACCACTCCTTAGCCGGAACGACTAAGGAAAAAGGAAAAGCCCTTAGTTTTATTTGGTCCTCCGAGACCCCTTGCGGTTTCGTGCTGCTGCACACCATATGGAATTCAGCAAGGTACTTGTGTGGGCTTTCAGTAGGGAGGCCATTAAAAGTAGGGAGTAGGTGGATTAATCTCGTTTTGAGCTGGAAGGGAGTATCGCCTTGAGGAAAAGCGATGTAGAGTGGTTGTTGCACAGTAGGGGCTGCGTTCAACTCTCGAATCGTTTGATCTGCCATATGTTCTGGTTTTAGTGTACGTTCCGTGACTGGTGTAGTTTCAGAAGTGGATTCCTGATCGGGTTCTCGTATGCTTTGTTCTCGTTGTTGTTTCTTTCGCCGAAGTGTTTCACTATGAGTTCTACGAGCGCTTGCTTTGATTTCCGGGTTGTATGGGGCTAAAGTACCCGAGTTTTTCCTGGTCATAAAAAAACAAAATCTGTCAAAAGTGCCAAAAGTAAACTCCCCGGCAACGGCGCCAATTTTGACAACTGTCGTTTTACCCGTCAAAATAAATAAATAAATTAACCTCTTTCAACAAATAATAAAATAAAGAAATTAAGTAGTTATAGGGAAAGAGGGTCGATCCACAGGGAGATTAGTCGAAATTCTTGACTGAAGGTTGCTTTGATTAATGCTTCTAGGAATATCTGTAAAAACAAGAAAAATAAAAAGGGGGTGATATGATATTGAATGAAAATGAAATAGTAGAATTAAATGCATAAGTAAAGAAAATAATAAGAAAGTCCAAATATACAAAATAGCCTCGAGCTAGCCTTGTCAATTCCTTCGATCATTGAAATGGATTTTTACTCTGGGGATCATGTCGGTTACAGTCTTCGAGACCCAACCCGTCGCAACTTGCTTCTCTCTCGAGTAACCAATCCTCCCAAGTTTATATTCGAAGGTTGGTTCTTAAACAAATTAACCACGTCTATCGCCGTCAAAATATTTAATTTTGAAAACAAGAAAAGCCCGACTCAGAAATTGTCTTAAAAAGAATCACTTCTGATTTTATCTTTCCTTAGTAGACCGCCGCTAAGAGTGTTCACATGAAGTCGAAAATGCCACAGGCTGATCCTTCCTCCCAACTATGTTTTTAAACGATTCCAGACCAACGAGCTCTTTTTGATTTGAAAAACGATTAAAAACTTTAGTAAGGCCGGTTACCAAACTATCTAAACAGAAAGATGAAAATGTATTCCTGAAGGAATTTAGGCAATGTTCAATTCTCACGATTTGAATTGATTTGGCTAGTTCTTGGCTCTAGAAATTTAGCTAAGCATGATATTACTTATCATACTTAACTAGATTTTATAAAAAAATAATTAAATAACATAAAAGAATAAAAATAGAGAAAAGAAAACTTTAATTAAAAACTCGAAATAACAAGTGTTTTAAGCTAAAAGATGAAGACTAAATTCGATGCCTAAGCCTTTACCAAGGAGTGGTATTTATAGGCTTGGATTTACAAAGATAAATGATAAGGAAATTCAAAATAAATAAAAGATAAAGAATTCAAATGTTTTTGAAATTTAAATACAGGAAATCTAAACGGATAAGCTGATAAGGTCTTCCAGAGCGTTCCAGAATCTTCAAGAAGTTGCCACGCATCTGCCACATAAGACGTGTCGTGCCTAGTGTCGTGCCCACGATGCCAGTTATGACCAGAATAATAAAAAGACTGCAGAAATGCCTTCTTTTGCTGTTGTTTTCCAGAATTAGGCCCCTTGCAAATAATATAGCAAAATGAAATGGATTAGGTAGCAAGAAATCCTAAAACTAAAAAATTAGCAATTAAAAAGTGTCACATTTGAGAGCTTATCACCCTCTCACACGGACGCAACATGTCACTGCCACTGCAGAGGTGTGTACCGTCTCGGCAGGTGGAATGGAAATACGTACTGGCGGCAAGTCTGGCAGATAATCCAAGTTCGGCAGGATAGTCGACAGTGATCCCTCCTATTTCTATTTTAGGATGCTCGAGATTGATAACTTGAGGACTAGTGTGGAACCAAATCAATCAACTCGGTTAGTGATCATTTTTAGCCGCTGAAACTTGTGGACTAGTGTGGAACCAAGTTAGTCACGCCTCCTTTTGTGACCGTACTTTACCCTTTCGTGAGCCTTGGACTTTCTTGCCCGACAAATAGATTCTCTCAAACAACTGGTGTGGAAAGATTGAAAGAATGAAGGACAATGGATTAAGTAAAGTTGGAATATTTTATTGAAGAAATAACTCAAAAACCTAAAACAACCGTTTCACTCTAGTTACAACATAACCCTAACCCAATGGAGATTTAGAACATGGCGATAGAGAAGAGCACAAGTAAAGTCTATAGAAAACCTAGGGTGATTAAAACTAGTAGTACAAAGGGTATTTATAGACTCAAAACTAGGTCAAGTCCTCCTTGAAGTAGAAGTCCTCTAAAGTTGCTTTTTCTTCTTTAATGTAGCTTTAAATGTCGACTTCTTTGCTTGGAATATGGTCTCTTCCTCATTTTCCTTAACCCGCAAGTAAGCTTGGGATTTCGCTTCGGCAGCCCTAGCCACTACTACAGATGTCGGAAAATCACGTGAAATCCGACGATAGAATCAGGAGTTTTAGCTATACAAATCGCGCTCCGGTTCTCCAAACATCCATAGTCAGCTACCGCGGGCAATAAGGTTGGCAGAAGCTTTACTCGGCAGGTGCTCGGCAGGTGTCGCAACCGCCTTTTTACGGGAGGCTTCAACTATTTTGGAAAACACTTTTTAAAAATCAACGGAGTGGCCACCAATCTTTTTTTTAAAGTGTGATTGGATCACTTTTAAAAATAGGGTTATTTTAATAAAACGTTTTGTTTTAACAAAATAACGATTTTGGTCTGCGAATATCAGAAAATAGGTTCGAGGGTCGATTACGCGTGGAGAAGAGTTACCACCCCCACGACGCCCAAAATTGGTACCTAATTGGTTTTAAAATTGTTTTCAAAACTAGAATTTGCAAGTTCAAAAAGGTTCGACTTTACTTGTCCGTTTAATGAATATTTGTCTATTTTAACGGCCTTATCGCTCGGGAGATGAACTTTAATCACCGCCAACATTTATGGCGCTAACCCGCCATTCCCGTTTGATAAGACACCGCATTGGATTATGTTTTCACTTTTCAAGCAACAAATAAATTTAGGTGTGTTGACCATTTTATTTAATTCTAGGTTCGATTATTTAAAAGCCCTAAAAAACGTCTAAGTCTATTATTTTTGTGAAGAACATTTTTCAACAAACAAGTCTCTAGCTAAGCTTTAGTCCCTAATCATATGTTTTCACCTATTTCTAAAACAAGCAAGTAAATTTTATTCTTTTGAATTTAACCCATTTTTATTCTTCCTTTTAAAATCCCTTATTTCTTTTTATTGTTTTCTAAGCTAAAACTTTTTTTTTTACATTTTTTACTACTTTTTCAATTTTTTATGTTTCTTTATCTTTTTCCTTTTTTATGTTTTCTCCCTAAAAGTATTTTATTTTTTAAAACTCATTTTCATTTTTTAGTTTTAAGGTTTTAAAACCACCCATTTCTAAAATGAACTTTTTTTCTTCCCAAAAACCTTTTTTAAGTTTTTTACCCTTTTAAAAAATTTAAAACATTTTTTTATTTTCCTTTTCCCTAATAACTTTTTCTTTTTCCCTTTTTACAAAAAATCATCTTTATCTTTAAAAAACATTTTTTTGCCCACCTATTATTTAAAATCAAAACAAATCATAAAATTTAAGATTAAACTAGAAATTTTAAAAAAATTTAAAACGAAAAAGTTACCGAAATCGCGAACAATTTCCAACCTTGAGAAAGCAACCAAGAACAAACAAAAATACCGAAATTCAACCAAGAGCAAACAATAAAATCAACATAAAAAAGAACAAAAAGTTAGAAATTTACTGAGAAATCGACGAACGACGAACTCGAACGTAAAGCTTCTCGAAATGCTTCAAACTCCCTCCGGAAAATTGCTCCACACTCCAATTCTTCCAAAAAATTCCAGCCAACTCAAGAGAATTTTTAGAGAATTTTTGGATTTTTCCTTGAACCCTTTTAGTGATTTTTTCTCCAATTTTAATGTGCAGAACAAGTGGGTGAAAGGGGTTTTATACTTGATTTTGATCTTCAAAATCAAGCTAAATATGAATTCAATCCCCAAATTAGAGCCTAATTCAACACAAACCTTGATACCCGGTAAAACCCTCCAAGAAATCATCCATTTTGATCCAAATTCGGGATAGAATTTCCCATTTAATTCGAATCTAGGGCTTATTATTTCATTTCGGTTTTTTACAAATTCTAGTGGTTATAGGCAACGGCGGCAAGCGGGGTCGGTGGCAAATGAACGGCGGCAACCAGGCGGTTCGAACGACCCCAACCACGCCGGCGGTCTCACTCGGTGGACAGCGAACGGCGGCTGGCAGCTTCGCGGCAAGGGTTTGGAGAGCCCAACCCTGCACACGTGGTCGTCACGTGCCAGCGCGTGATGCACGGGTTGGCTCTCCCCCTTTTTATTATTATTTTTTTTATTTTCTTTTTGACCCCCTTTTGTTGATGTTTTTTTCTTTTTTTCACACTTAATTATTATCCTATTTTATTCCTTTCTTACAATTTTTAAACACTACAATTAATATTTTTTTATTTTTTCCATTTTCTCTTTTATTCTCTTTTTACTTTAATAAATGAGCTTCAAATTAAAATGAGCTTTATTAAAAAAATGGGCTTTTTAAAAAATGAGTTTTTATGGTTTTTTTATATATAAGAATGGACTTTTCTTTAAAAAATGGGTTTTTATTTAAAAATGGTTTTTATAAGAGAATGGGCTTTTAAAAGTATTTTATTTTATTCTTTTTATTTATTTATTTTTCTTTTGTTAAAAGTTAAGGTGAAAATTTAGTGACAACAGCTGCCCCTCTTTGCTTATCTTTGTGAAACAAAGACAAAGCAAAGACAAAAAAGACACAAATTTTCACCTAATTTACTGATTGGTTCCATTCTCTGAATGCCCGAACGGATAGGTGTGCTCTATTCTCCTTATGCTCAAATAGATGAGCAGGGTTCCATTCTCCAAATGCCCGAACGGATAGGCTGGCTCTATTCTTCTTATGCCCGAATAGATGAGTAGGGTTCCATTCTCCCACCGCCCGAACAGATAAGCTGGTTCTGTTCTTCTTATGCCCGAATAGATGTGTAGGATTCCATTCTTCAAATGCCCGAACGGATAGGCTGGTTCTATTCTCCTTATGTCCGAATAGATGAGCTGGGTTCTATTCTCCCAAAATGCCTAAACAAATGAGCTGGGCTCTGTCCTCCCGAATGCTCAATTAGCCGAAGTCTTCTAAAAAGCTTTCATCCTCCTTATGCTTGGATGAATAAGCAGGCTCCATTCTCCTTATGCCCGAAAGAATAGGAAAATTTTATTAAGCATTACATCCTCCTTATGGTTGGATGAATAAGCAAACTACATTTGAGCAAGTCTTCCATGTACCTGAAAAACAAAATACAACATAAAATATGGTGTACATGCCCCTAGGGATGTCTAAAACATGAATGCATGACATGTTTTCCTTTTAAAAACTCCTTTTGCTTAGGCCATTTTTAAAATTTTGATGAAATTCTGGTTATTGAGACCAACCTGATTAATCATGAACTCTTTCTCCTGAACTTGTATAGGTCGAAACGATTTGCTTCACTCTTTTTTCCACCCTTCATGGTTTTTTTTTTACTTTGAATTCACCATTCACTAAAACAAAGTCATTTCTTTTGCTTTGAAAACTACCAACGAATTATGAGCTACTCTGACTCTTCCTCATTTTCTGATTTTCTACTGATTGGTTCAACATCTAATCCTTATCTATCTTCTGAGACAATATTTTCGTATTAAGGGATGCACACCCTAGGTCAAGTTTTGATCTTGTATGGCCGCTTCTATTGTCATGTAAAGGGAGTTGATAGCTAAGAGATGCTACTTAAGCGCCCAGACATTCATATGGACTTTCTTCCTTTTTTTAGAAAATGTCTCAACAAGGCTTTACTTTTTCTTCTTTAAACATCTTAACACCGTATGCCCCAAATAATTATGTAACACTTCATAGTCCCCAAACTTTTCAAAACAATCTCAAAGTAATGCTAAAGAAATCTTTTGCATGTATAAATGATTATCAAATCCATTAATCCTTATTTCAGAGCAAGATGCTAACAAAGATAGGGAAAGAAACAAGAAAGCAAGAAAAATTTATGAATCAAATTTATTAATGGTGTGGCAAACACGAAAAGGTTTATAAAAAGGAAGGGAAACAAGTATTCAAATATCAATAGTCCAAATTTCCCTTTTGAAAACGCCAGAAGAAAACTTGAATGCCACTAGTGTCGAGGAAGCCTTGAATATAGCGCATGATCTGTGGAGCCTCAAAATCTGTCAAGTTTACTTAGCCTCCCTTTACGGGTTTTCAACTCAGATCCTCCTTTGGTTTCAAATTCCTTTTTACGGGTTTTCATTTTGAACCCTTTTTCTCTTTTTTTTCCTTTTCCTTTTTTTTTCTTTTTCGTTTTTCTTTCTTTTCTTTTCTTTCTTTTCTTTCTTTTCTTTTTTTCCTTTTACTTCTTGAAGCATAGTACTTATTGACAGTGTCAGAGTTTATCGGGTTTTGAAACTCGTTTCCATCCATCTCAGCTAAGATCAATGTTCCACCTGAAAGAACCTTTGTCACAATATACGGTCCTTCCCAGTTAGGCACCCATTTTCCTCGGGGATCCCTTTGAATTGGCAGTTTCTTTTTTAAGACCAAATCGCCTTCTTGGAACTCTCTAGGGAACTTGTCAGCGTATACTTGGCACTTGTGGCATAAAGAGACTGAGGAGGCGCATGAACCTCATCAGCGTATACTTGGCACTTGTGGCATTTACGGGAATAATTAATGCAATCCCTTTCAATTTTCGACCAATAATATCCTAAGCGCACAATTCTTCTTGCCATAGTGAAACAAATAGGATGGGTTCCACAAATTTTTTCATGAACTTCTTCCAAAATCATCTACGCTTCTTTTGCATCTACACATTTTAATAGCACCTGATCTCGACTTCGTTTGTAAAGAATCTCTCCATCAAGCATGTATCCTGATGCCATTTTCCTGATCATTTTATTTTCATTTTCTGAAGCATGTGTTGGGTATTGTTGCAGCTCTAAGTACTTTAAAATGTCGTGGAACCATGGCAAGCCATCTTCCTCCTCCTCTACATTATAGCAATATGCTAGGGACTCCATCATTTGTAACTTAATAGGTATCATTTCTGAATCTTCGCTTGCTTTAAACGTGGCACCCAAGGTAGTTAACGTGTCTGCCATCTGATTATCTTCTCTTAGGATATGCTTGAAAGTAATTGCCTCGAACTTCTTAGCTAACTCGAGGACCAAGTCGCGTTATTCTATCAAATTTGCATCTTTTGTTTCCCATTCACCACGTGTTTGGTAAATGATCAGAGCTGAATCCCCATAGACTTTCAACTTTTGGATTCTCATGTTGACGGCTTCCCTTAGGCCCATTATGCATACTTCGTATTCTGCCATGTTATTGGTGCAGAAGAATTTTAACGACAAGTAAAAGGATAATGATCTCCTTCTGGCGAGACTAAAACCGCCCTAATACCTCTTCCTAGAGCATTTACAGCACCATCAAAATGCATGACCCAGAATTTTGTTGGTGATTCTTCATCTTTTGTGTTACACAACAAATCTTCATCAGGGAAACTAAAATCCAATGCCTTATAATCATCGTGTGCACGACTTGCAAGAAAGTTTGTTATGACACTTCCTTTTACTGCTTTTTGATTCACATACTGGATGTCGAATTCTGAAAGCAACACTTGCCATCGCGCTATTCTTCCCGACAAGGCTGGAGACTTCATCATGAACTTCAATGGGTCTAGCCGTGAGATCAACCATGTGGTGTGATACAACAAATACTGCATAAGCATTTTAGTGGCCCACACCAAAGCACAACATACATTTTCAATTGGCGTATATCTTGTTTCACAATCTGTAAATTTCTTGCTCACATAATATATCACACTTTCCTTCCTTCCAGTTGCATCATGTTGCCCTAGTACGCATCCCATTTAGTTTTTAAAACCGTCAGATAGAGTATTATCGGCTTCCCCGAAACAGGTGGCATTAACACTGGATGACTAGTTAACCACTCTTTAATCTTTTCCAAGGCTGTTTGGCACTCTTCATTCCAAGTCTCTGGTTGTTCTTTCTAAGCAACCTGAATATTGGGTCACACTTATTTGTGAGTTGGGAGATGAAACGAGCTATGTAATTCAACCTCCCCAAGAATCCTCGAACTTGCTTCTATGTTTGAGGAGGTGGAAGCTCTTATATGGCCTTTATCTTGTCTGGGTCGATTTCGATTCCTCTTCTGCTTACTACGAAGCCTAACAATTTCCCAGAAGTAACCCCAAATGTGCACTTAGCAGGATTAAGCTTTAACTGAAACTTTCTTAACCTTTGAAAAAGCTTACTCAAGTTCATCAGATGCTCTTCTTCAGTTATGGACTTGGTAATCATATCATCCATATAAGCTTCTATTTCTTTGTGCATCATGTCACGAAAAAGAGTGACCATAGCTCTCTGATATGTTGCCCCTGCGTTCTTCAATCCAAAGGGCATCACCTTATAGCAGAAGGTTCCCCAAAGCGTTACAAAAGTAGTTTTTTCCATGTCCTCTGGGCACATCTTGATTTGATTGTAACCGGAAAATCCGTCCATGATTGAGAAAAGGGAATGGCCAGTTGTATTGTCGACCAAAGTGTCGATATGTGGAAGCAAAAAATTATCTTTAGGGCTTGCTTTGTTGAGATCCCTGTAGTTGACACACATTCTTACTTTTCCATCTTTCTTGGGCACTGAGACGATGTTTGCCACCAATTTTGGATACTTAGCTACTTTAAGGAATCCTGCATTGTACTGCTTCTTGACTTCATCTCTAATTTTCAAGAGTGTATCAGCCTTCATTCTTCTGAGGTTTTGTTTTACGGGCTCCCATCCTTCTCTAATAGGAAGCCTATGCATGAAAATATTTGTGTCGAGTCCAGACATATCTTGGTATGACCAGAAAAAGATGTCCTTGTATTCTTGTATAAGCTCAATCAAATGTTGTCGTGTCTTAACTGAGATGGTGGTACCAATCTTGACTTCGCGATTTTCCTCTTCGATTCCAAGGTTTAAAACTTCTAACTCTTCTTTGTGAGGCAAAATTTGCTTTTAGTAACACCCCAAATTTTCCCTAATTCAGAAATCCAAAAATTTGAAATCCCTAATTCAGAAACCCTAACATTTGAGAATTTATAATATGGAACCCTAATTTTTAGTTGTGGTCTAATTGAGCATAATTCAAAATTTTTAGTGACCTTTGTGTGTTAAAATTAGAACCTCGGAGCTATTTTGTTAAGTGGGAAAAGTTGGGGCCCTTCTCTTGCGATTTACCCAACTTTCAAGTTTAAACCCTATTATTTGTGTTATTCAGACTCTTGAGCTTTTTGACTCCTGCAGCCGCACTCTCCCAAATATACCGACCTTTCGGTTTTCTCTCTCGGCATCCCTCACCCATCTCCGGCGAAGCTCCGGTCAATCCCAAGCCGTCGTCTGTTCATCGATCGGAGACCATTAGTGTGCTCGGGTTCTCTTCGCGATCAAAGCCCGGGCCTCGGTTTCCCCTCATCGACGAATGTTCGCCTGGAAACAGTAAGAAACCTTTCGGTTTCCTCGCGCCGCCGTCGTCACCGTTCAAGTTTGGGTAAGCCTCGCTAGTTTTCGTTTTGTTCATGCGTTGTTGATTGTGGATTCCTTTGTTTTTCCGTTTATTTCTGATCGGAAACCTTCGTTGCTAATCGAAATATATGTTTCTTTTGCAAACTTGTGCAATTTGGACTGTTGGAGTTGCCTTGAACTGAATCTGTTTGACCCTTTGACCTACTCGGACCGTTGACTTGAACATTTGATCGGGTTTGACCGAACCAACTTTGACCAGTGGACCATAGTTGACCGGACTTGATTTGTTGACCTTTGACTAAGTTTGGCCGTTGACCAGTTTGACCAGAGTTGTCTGTTGACCTAGTTGACCTTTGACCAGAGTTGACCGAGAGTTGACATTTCAGAAATTGTTCACCTTGACCTTTTTCGACGTCTTGAATCCGAATTCGTTGCCCGTTTTGTCTAATTCAATCATGAAAGCTCCGTTTTGCTAAGTTCAATTAATTATTCATAAAATTTGGTTGAGTTATGGATTTCAGAATCTGATTCAGAATATTCTTGTGTTCAGGTGTTAACGTCTTCAAGGTCGACGAGTTACCTCCAGTTGTGCAGATCGACCATTCACGTTCTTCGAGATCCTTACGTGAGTATGCTTTTGGATTAGTTGTTGAGTTTATAGTCGATGGCTTAGTGTTAGTAATAAATACTAATATAGTACTCATACCTCGTAGGTCCTGATTCAGCTAGATCTGAGCGTAAGATGCGCTTTTCTCGACATTAGAGCTTCAGTTGCTTAAAGGTGTGTCTCTTCCTATTTTATAAACTTGTGTGTTTCTTTCTGTGTTTTCTAGTATTAATATAAGTAAATGTTTTGTACATTTTGTGTGCACACTCTGTTGTGATGGGTGAATGTTTTCAGACATCATGCATAACATGTCATACTGTGATTTAAGTGAAATATCAGATTTTCAGAACTGTAAAACATCAGATTTATAGTATTGTGCAACTTGAATTTTCATAATTCAAGTTTCGGATCAGACTCGGATTTTAAAATCTGCATCATATCATTGTGGGTATATGGTTTGAGATTTGTTCGGGGAAGTTCAGTGGTTTCACCCTTCGGGCTGAATTCCGCTTCAGATTAGTGGTTTCACCCTTCGGGCTGAATTCCGCTTCGGATCAGTGGTTCCACCCTTCGGGCTGAGTTCCACTTCGGATGGTGACGATGGAGAAAGTAGGTTCTGGGGAACCTTACTTTTCGGTGTATCGGAGATGGGTATTATGATTCATGTGCATCAGACATCATATCATTATGATCCGGTTTTTGTTGTGTTTTTAGAAAAGTTTTTATCACAAAATAAAATACTTTTTGACTTAAGTTTTGTTTTCGGTTGCACTTTAGAGACACACTAAGCTCTTTAGCTTACACACCTTAGTTTTTACTTTTTCAGATATCTCAGACTCTATTAGGCGACTCGGTACTAGGAGCTTCTCGCATTTTACTCGGATATTTTTATAATTCAGTATGAACTCTCTTTTAATTATTTCAGACTACTATTTTGAAATATTTTAGAACATTTGTGTAATTCGGACATTGGGACTGTTTAATGTTTTAATTTGGGTATTATTAAATGCATGCATTTATAAGGTTATTTTCAGAAATTTAACCAAATATCGGAATAATGTTTAAACGACTACATTTTATAGTAATGGGACCTTATTGAGTTTATTTTCTTTTAAAAATAATGTTGTTTCTAATTAAGTAAACTTAAAAGGTGTTACTTGAGGGATAAGTTTTCAAACACGACTTCCTAGATTCGGCCCATTTCTTCTGGGTCGGGTTTAGGAGGTTACATTTAGTGGTATCAGTGCCTCCAGGTTCAACCCTCGGACTGTGGGGCTCACAAAAGTTGTTTTCAAATGTTTTTGACTTTTGCATGCATCGAAAATAATTTGGGATAAATGGGGATTTTCTGAAAAATATATTATGGTATTCTGTGATTTTGTGTTCAACGTTTCCAATGTGTTTTAAGTATGAGACTCCAGAACCGATTTTGACTCTAGGTTATTAGCTTCTGGTATATAGTTTGTAACACCCCAATTTTGGGCTTTGAAGTTTAGGGTCTGAACCGGACCGGTTTAAATTGTGGTTCGAATATAAAAGGCGATTTTAGGGAAAGCCTAGTTCGGGATGCATTAAAAATATGGAAAAATATCTAAAAATCCTCTTTTATTATATATAAGAGAGTGGTGAAATCAATTTTACAAAATGGGGTTTGGAAATATGACATTTCAAGTTAGTGACTAAAATGTAATTTTTGAAAAGTTGGTGACTGTTTTAAAAGGATTGAAACTTTGAATCTTTAAGGAGCTAATTTACCCAAGGGAGGGTTTCTCCAGATTTTTCTAAAATTTTAAAGATTTATTAAAGGTTATTTAATAAAAAGAAAAGAGGAAAAAGAGATATTTTAGTTTTATAACTAACTTTTGACAAAATTTTCCCATTTCATTTTCTCTCAATTTTCCCTCAGCCAAACACATTTCCACAGCCACTTTTCCTTTGATTTTCACACCTAAAGTTGAGATTTCAATCTCTAAATGATTTCTAATCATTTCTACACCAAATCCTCATCATTTGCTTATTGAATTTTCAAGAATTTTGGCTCTAAACAAGGAGAAATCCACATTTAGAGGGGAGACATCTTCGAATCCTTGTGGTGTTGATCCGGAGGCTTGATCAGCATTTCAGCAAGCTTGCGAAACGGAATCGGTGAGTGAAGTTTGGTTTTCAGCTTTGAAACCAATGTTGGAAGGTTATGGGAGCTTAGTTTAAGTCTAAACAACTTAGCTAAGCTCAAGAGTAAGTTTTCGGAGAAACTCTCTTTTTGATGAACCATGAGATGGTTGAATGCAATGTGTTTATTTTACATGCTTAATTTCTGTTTTGAAAGCATATTTTTGCTTGTTTAATGCTGGTTTTGTAAGCCATGTGTTGAAGGATGCTCAAGGTAAGAGATCTTTGGTTTGACATTGATAAACGTGGTTTTGATGCATGGTGATGCATAATGGTTTAATGGCTTTGATAAATGCTTTAAAACAGTGGATTGATGATGTTAAATGATGTATATTGGCAAGTGATGTGTTGGTTTAAAAGTACTTGAATCAGATATAGTTAGCCGGCTATAGGATTGGGTGCACCGTGAATAAAGTCGCCTTGGATGTTGAGGGGTTGTGATTGTACCGTAAACTCCATCCAAGTACACTAACGAGATGGTTAAGATCACAATAGTGGTTAAAAGTCCTTGTGTGGATCTTGTGTTGTGTGTCCCGTGTTCTCATTAGTGGTGTTATACAACTACCAACTAGTGATGTGGAGGGGTTGTGATTGTACCGTAGACTCCATCACGGGTGTTGAGGGGTTGTGATTGTACCGGTAAACTCCACCTTGAGTGTTGGTAGTGTGTATGAAGCGTATGGGACAACGCTTGTAATCCGCGTATCCGATTGTGTTTTGAGTTGAAAAATGGTTATGGATTATCACTTGAAAGCCAATATGACATGTTGTTGAATTGAAGCAAGAGATGCTTGGTTTGTGTGCATAGATGCATGATAAATGTTGTTTTGAAATTAAAGGCCTTGGAAAGGTGTTTTTACAAGGTGCATTATTGTGTTGTTTTATTAGAGCATTTCTCACTAAGCATACGTGCTTACGCTCTCTCTTTCTTGAACCAATAATGCAGAGCATTGAAGTGCTTAAAGGGCAGCAAGGAGGTCAAGGATCGAAGTGAAAGTTTAAGCTCATGTATGGTGACTATTTTCACAACACTATTAGCTTTTGGTATTTGGCAATGGGAACCTAGGTTGTTATTTTTGGGAGATGTTTTGGACTCCCTAAGTTTGGCTTGATGCCTATGATGATTTGGCTATGTAATTGGTCACTTTGGTGATTGCTTTGATGACTTGATGTTTGGTTGGTGTTGAGTATTAGGTTGCATGCCTATAGTTTGAGGTTTTTCCTAATTGATGCTATGGATGTGTTTTGATGATGCTATTATGTTTCTTTAGTGCACAATGACTTGTTGGCATGATTTGGGCGTCATAGGTATGCGTTTGATGGATCGAATGCTTGTTAAACTAGTAAATTTCTGCAATTCTGGGCAGGCCGTATCGGAACGGGTGCTACCGTTTCGGAACAGGGGCCTGAAATGGCCTTAGCTTTTCGAAACGAGTAGAGACGTTCCGAAACTTTTTTGTTACTGCCAAGCCCTATTTCGGAACAGGTTTCGAAACGGTCCCGCATTTCGGAACGCTCCTTCCCCGTTTCGGAACACTCGACCGTTGGGCACTGAATCTTATGGTTATATGTTTTGAAATCCTCACGTTTTAGTCCTGATTTCTCTATGTGCAATTGTTTGAGTTTGAGATGAAATTTGACAGAGAAGCATGATATATGACTAATTTCATAACGGTAACTTAAAAATTGGTAAAGTCCTCTTAATTTCCAAAATTTACAAATTGGTCCCCAAATTCGTATGTTGTGCAATTGAGTCCCTTCATGTTTTCTGAATGCTTTGATTTTTGAGTATGCTTATCTCAAGGGTACACCTAGGGTTAAGATGCATATAGACAAGGTTAAAAAGAAAAAAAGGGTCGTTAATCAAGGTTGACTTTCGGGTTGACTTTGGTTTTCCCCGTGTAATCTTCGTAGTTCGGGTCAACCGTCTAGGCCGGGCTAAGGGGGTTACATTTGGTGGTATCAGAGCTGAGTTCTCGAGTAATTGGGAATGGTTATGTGGGTGATAAGTGTATGATTGCTTTGTGTACCTGTTGAATGAAAGTATGATGTATGAATTGTAAGTATGTTGCAATTGTGCTGTATGCTGTGGTGAAGCATGTTAGAGGGACCCATTGCCATATCAAAGCTAATGAAATGATTTGTTTTTAATTGGAAATGAGCTTGAGTACTTGGATTGCTTACCTTGCTGAGCCTGACTATTTTTATTGCATTTGTGATTGCATGGTTTAGTTAATGGGACCTCGTAGAGAGACGAGGATTAATACGCGAGCTATGGCTCAAAACGAGAACGAAGAGAATGCTGAAAATGTGGTGGATTTACCTCCTCCACCTGGTGGTGGTGGTGCTGGGGGTGAGGGAGCTGGTGCTGGTGCTGGGGTCGCTGGACCTGAAGCTGGGCAGGGGCAGGCTGCTCCTGACATGACAGAACTGATTCAGGCTATTGCTGGAGCCTTTCAGGTGGCGGTAGCTGGAGCTCATGGAGCTGGGCATCAGGGAGATGCTAATGTTAGACTACCTCTGGAACGTTTGCGCAGTCTGGGAGGGACTGAGTTCAGGGGTTTGTCTGCTGAAGGTTCTGAGTCTTGGTTGGAAAGTACCAAGAGAATTTTGGGACAAATGAACTGCAATGAAGTGCAGAAGCTGGGCTGTGTAATATCGTTGTTGCATGACGATGCGTATACCTGGTGGACAACCACTATCTCCGGAATGGAAGATGCTGATGTGACTTGGAAGATCTTTCTGAACGCGTTCAACAGGAGGTATCTGGGTGTGCGGTACCTAGATGAAAAGAAAAGGGAATTCATGTCTCTTACTCAAGGGAGCATGTCAGTGGCTGAGTACGAGGTTCAGTTTGTCCGACTCAGTCAGTACGCACCTGAGCTTATCCCTGATGAGCGTGAGAGGTGTGAACGTTTCCGTTATGGTTTGGTGACGGAAGTGAAGACCTATATGTTGGCTGCTGAGTACACTGACTTTGATGTGCTGGTTGGTAGAGCAAAAGATATTGAGTTGAATTTGGGTTTATCTTCTAGAGGTGTTGGTCCTAGTGTGGGCAAGCGAGTTGCCGAGTATAGTTCCGGTGGCGGACGGAAAAGGAGAGGACGTGATCGGAAGTATCAGTCTTCAGCTAGGCGTGGTGGTGGAGGGAAAGGTGCGCCTGTTCAGGGAGACAGGGCGAGAGCTGATCAAAACACATGTTGGGCATGTGGGTCGCGTGGTCATCTGAGGCGTGATTGTCCTCGAGCAGCGAGGGAAGTGCAGGCTCCTGTTGTGGTGACCGGTAATTCGTGCTGGAACTGTGGTTCGGCGGATCACATGAGGAGGGAGTGTCCTCTGTTGGCCGGTGGTGGTCAGGGACGTGCTCCTGGAGTTGTTGCACCACAGAGAGGTCGTGGGCGCGGCCGTGGTAACTTCTAGCGCAGGGAGGATGGTGGTAGGAATGTGGCTCATGTGGTAGCTGTTCAGCCTGAGGGTGGTGGCCAGGCCAGAGTTTACGCTCAGAGGGAAAGGAGGAATGACACGGATGTGATCGCAGGTACTTTCACTTTGCAATCCTTGTCATTACTTTCCTTGATTGATTCTGGATCTACACACTCATACATATTGCGTGAACATGCTCAATTGCTTGGTTTGCCTATTGAGTCTTTGGATGTTGGTATGCGTGTAACTAGTTCTTTTGGTGAGACTGTTGTGACTCGAAAGCTTTATAGAAGATGTCCCTTGGTTGTACAAGACCATGTTTTTCATGTTGATCTTATGGAATTGCCTTTCTATGGTTTTGATGTAATCCTTGGTATTGATTGGCTTGTTGAGCATCGAGTTGTAGTGGATTTTTAGAATAAGCGAGTTTCGTTGAAGCTTGCGGATGATTATGAGGTGGTGGTGGTTGGTGAGAATGTGATGTTTCTTGCCAATGTGGTGTCTACGTTGGAAGCGAGCCGGATGCTGAGGCAAGGTTGTGAAGCTTACCTAGCCTTTGTGATGAATCCTAGCTCTAAGGAGTTACGAGTGCAAGATATCAGGACTGTGCGAGAGTTTCCTGGTGTGTTTCCGGAGGAGTTGCCTGGATTGCCTCCTAATCGCGGAGTGGAGTTTGGGATTGAGTTGTATGAAAACACAACTCCAGTGTCCATTACTCCTTATCGAATGGCACCTAAAGAGTTGAAAGAGCTGAAGACGCAACTTCAAGAGTTGCTTGATCGTGGTTTCATTCGGCCGAGTGTGTCACCTTGGGGTGCACCGGTCTTGTTTGTGAAGAAAAAGGATGGCACTATGAGAATGTGCATTGATTACCGTCAGCTTAACAAGTTGACTATCAAGAATCGGTATCCGTTGCCGAGAATTGATGATCTTTTTGATCAATTTCGGGGAGCGGCTGTGTTCTCTAAAATTGACCTAAGGTCAGGGTATTATCAGCTGAAGGTGAAGGATGTAGATGTGCCAAAGACAGCCTTCAGAACGAGGTATGGACATTATGAATTTCTCGTGCTGCCGTTTGGTTTGACGAATGCTCCTGCAGCTTTCATGGACATGATGAATAGAGTGTTCCATGAATACTTGGATAAATTTGTTGTGGTATTCATTGACGATATTCTCGTGTACTCTCGTACTGAGGAGGTGCATGAAGGGCATTTGAGGATTGTGTTACAGGCTTTGTTGGAGAATCAGCTTTATGCCAAGCTGAGCAAGTGTGAGTTTTGGCTTAGAGAAGTTGTGTTTCTCGGTCATGTGGTTTCTGCTGAGGGGATACGTGTTGATCCTCAAAAGATTGAGGCAGTGATGAATTGGAAGCCTCCTGAGTCTGTTCATGAAGTCCGTAGTTTCCTTGGTTTGGCAGGATACTATCAGAGGTTCGTGGATGGGTTTTCAAAGATTGCTGCACCTTTGACGAAGTTGTTGCAGAAGGATGTTAAGTATGAGTGGACGGAAGCGAGACAGTAGGCTTTTGAGAAGCTTAAGGCAGCTTTAACGCAAGCTCCTATCTTGGTTCAACCTGAATCAGGGAAAGAGTTTGTGGTGTATAGTGATGCGTCCTACGTTGGTTTGGGATGTGTGTTGATGCAAGAGGGTAAGGTGGTGGCTTATGCATCGCGTCAGTTAAAGGTGCATGAGCGCAATTATCCTACGCATGACATTGAGTTAGCTGTGGTAGTTTTTGCTTTGAAAATTTGGAGACATTACCTGTATGGTGAGAAGTGTACTGTGTACACGGATCACAAGATTTTGAAGTATTTGATGTCTCAGAAAAAGTTGAATCTTAGGCAACGACGTTGGGTGGAGTTGCTTAAGGATTACGATTTGACTATCGAGTATCATCCGGGTAAAACTAATGTTGTAGCAGATGCCTTGAGTAGGAAGGTAGCTGTTGAGTTGAGGGCTATGTTTGCCAATTTGAGCATTTCGCGTGATGGTGGTCTTGTGGCTGAGTTGCAAGTGAAACCATTCTTGGTTCAGTTGATTAAGGAAAAGCAATTGTTGGATGATTCCTTAGTACCACATGTTCAGGATATTGCGAAGGATAGGCCATCGGATTTCTGCTTTAATGATGATGGAGTTTTATGCTTTGGGAGTCAGATAGTAGTGCCCAATGATGCTGATTTGAGGCGTGCTATTCTGACTGAAGCTCATAGTAGTCCTTTTGCTATGCACCCTGGTAGTACTAAGATGTACCGTGATCTTCGTGATGAGTACTATTGGGTGGGTTTAAAGAAAGATGTTGCTGAGTTTGTAAGCAAGTGCATGGTATGTCAGCGAGTTAAGGCTGAGCATCAGTTTCCTTCAGGGTTGTTGCAACCGTTGAGGATTCCTGAGTGGAAGTGGGAAAGGATTACCATGGACTTCGTGTCTGGTTTGCCTTTGTCGCCATCGAAGAAGAATTCGGTGTGGGTGATTGTGGATCGCCTGACGAAGTGTGCGCATTTCTTGCATGTGCATACTACGTACACTTTGGATAAGCTTGCGGAGCTGTACATTGCTGAGATTGTGCGGCTGCATGGTGTGCCAAAGTCGATAGTGTCGGATAGGGATCCGAGGTTTACATCGCGTTTCTGGCAGTGTTTGCATCAGGCTTTGGGTACACGGTTGAATTTCAGTACATCTTATCATCCGCAGTCGGATGGACAGTCTGAGCGTGTTATCCAGGTGTTGGAGGATATGTTGAGGTGTTGTGTGATTGAGTTTCAGGGTTCTTGGGAGAAACATTTGCCTTTGGTGGAGTTTGCCTATAATAATAGTTATCAGGCAAGTATTCAAATGACACCTTATGAAGCTTTGTACGAGAGGAAGTGTAGGACTCCTCTTTGTTGGGCTGAAACGGGTCAGAAGTTGGTTTCGATGCCAGCTTTGTTGAAAGGAACCACTGAGAAAGTGAAGCTCATTTGTGAGCGATTGAAGGCAGCTTCTGATCGGCAAAAGTCTTACGCGGATTTGAAGCGTAAGGAGATTGAGTATGCGGTGGGTGACCGTGTGTTTTTGAAAGTTTCGCCTTGGAAAAAGGTGATGAGGTTTGGCCAAAATGGTAAATTGAGCCCTAGGTACATTGGACCATACGAGGTGATTGAGCGTGTGGGTCATGTTGTGTACAAGTTGAGGTTACCGTAAGAGTTAGAAAAGATTCATGATGTGTTTCATGTTTCTATGCTTCAGAAGTATAGATCGGATCCTTCTCATGTGATGTCTGTGGAAGAAGTGGAGTTGAATCCGGATTTGACCTATGATGAGGAACCAGTGAAGATTCTGGATTTGGATAGTAAAGTTCTTCGAGGCAAGACCATTGAGTTGGTAAAGGTGTTGTGGAAGCATCGTGGTGTTGAGGAAGCCACGTGGGAACGGAAGGATGACATGTTAAAGCAGTTTCCGTACCTTTTTCCTTCAGGTAAATTTTGAGGACGAAATTTCTTAAGGGGGTAGAGTTGTAACACCCCAATTTTGGGCTTGGAAGTTTAGGGTCTGAACTGGACCGGTTTAAATTGCGGTTCGAATATAAAAGGCGATTTTAGGAAAAGCCTAGTTTGGGATGCATTAAAAATATGGAAAAATATCTAAAAATCCTCTTTTATTATATATAAGAGAGTGGTGAAATCAATTTTACAAAATGGGGTTTGGAAATATGACATTTCAAGTTAGTGACTAAAATGTAATTTTTGAAAAGTTGGTGACTGTTTTAAAAGGATTGAAACTTTGAATCTTTAAGGAGCTAATTTACCTAAGGGAGGGTTTCTCCAGATTTTTCTAAAATTTTAAAGATTTATTAAAGGTTATTTAATAAAAAGAAAATAGGAAAAAGAGATATTTTAGTTTTATGACTAACTTTTGACAAAATTTTCCCATTTCATTTTCTCTCAATTTTCCCTCAGCCAAACACATTTCCACAACCACTTTTCCTTTGATTTTCACACCTAAAGTTGAGATTTCAATCTCTAAATGATTTCTAATAATTTCTACACCAAATCCTCATCATTTGCTTATTGAATTTTCAAGAATTTTGGCTCTAAACAAGGAGAAATCCACATTTAGAGGGGAGACATCTTCGGATCCTTGTGGTGTTGATCCGGAGGCTTGATCGGCGTTTCGGCAAGCTTGTGAAACGGAATCGGTGAGTGAAGTTTGGTTTTCAGCTTTGAAACCAATGTTGGAAGGTTATAGGAGTTTAGTTTAAGTCTAAACAACTTAGCTAAGCTCAAGAGTAAGTTTTCAGAGAAACTCTCTTTTTGATTAACCATGAGATGGTTGAATGCAATGTGTTTATTTTGCATGTTTAAATTCTGTTTTGAAAGCATATTTTAGCTTGTGTTGAAGGATGCTCAAGGTAAGAGATCCTTGGTTTGACATTGATAAACGTGGTTTTGATGCATGGTGATGCATGATGGTTTAATGGCTTTGATAAATGCTTTAAAACAGTGGATTGATGATGTTAAATGATGTATATTGGCAAGTGATGTGTTGGTTTAAAAGTACTTGAATCGGGTATAGTTAGCTGGGTATAGGATCGGGTGCACCGTGAATAAAGTCGCCTTGGATGTTGAGGGGTTGTGATTTGACCGTAAACTCCATCCAAGTACACTAACGAGATGGTTAAGATCACAATGGTGGTTAAAAGTCCATGTGTGGATCTTGTGTTGTGTGTCCCGTGTTCTCGTTAGTGGTGTTATACAACTACCAACTAGTGATGTAGAGGGGTTGTGATTGTACCGTAGACTCCATCACGGGTGTTGAGGGGTTGTGATTGTACCGGTAAACTCCACCTTGAGTGTTGGTAGTGTGTATGAAGCGTATGGGACAACGCTTGTAATCCGCGTATCCGATTGTGTTTTGAGTTGAAAAATGGTTATGGATTATCACTTGAAAGCCAATATGACATGTTGTTGAATTGAAGCAAGAGATGCTTGGTTTGTGTGCATAGATGCATGATAAATGTTGTTTTGAAATTAAAGGCCTTGGAAAGGTGTTTTTACAAGGTGCATTATTGTGTTGTTTTATTAGAGCATTTCTAACTAAGCATACGTGCTTACACTCTCTCTTTCTTGAACCAATAATGCAGAGCATTGAAGTGCTTAAAGGGCAGCAAGGAGGTCAAGGATCCAAGTGAAAGTTTAAGCTCATGTATGGTGACTATTTTCACAACACTATTAGCTTTTGGTATTTGGCAATGGGAACCTAGGTTGTGATTTTTGGGAGATGTTTTGGACTCCCTAAGTTTAGCTTGATGCCTATGATTATTTGGTTATGTAATTGGCCACTTTGGTGTTTTCTTTGATGACTTGATGTTTGGTTGGTGTTGAGTATTAGGTTGCATGCCTATAGTTTGAGGTTTTTCCTAATTGATGCTATGGATGTGTTTTGATGATGCTATTATGTTCCTTTAGTGCATAATGACTTGTTGGCATGATTTGGGCGTCATAGGTATGCGTTTGATGGATCGAATGCTTGTTAAACCAGTAAATTTCTGCAATTCTGGGCAGGCCGTATCGGAACGGGTGCTACCATTTCGGAACAGGGGCCTGAAATGGCCTTAGCGTTTCGAAACGGGTAGAGACGTTCCGAAACGTTTTTGCTACTGCCAAGCCCTGTTTCAGAACAGGTTTCGAAACGGTCCCGCGTTTCGGAACGGTCCTTCCCCGTTTCGGAACACTCGACCGTTAGGCACTGAAACTTATGGTTATATGTTTTGAAATCCTTACGTTTTAGTCATGATTTCTATATGTGCAATTGTTTGAGTTTGAGATGTCCGTTTGAGATGAAATTTGACAGAGAAGCATGAAACATGACTAATTTCATAATGGTAACTTAAAAATTGGTAAAGTCCTCTTAATTTCCAGAATTTACAAATTGGTCCCCAAATTCGTATGTTGTGCAATTGAGTCCCTTCATGTTTTCTGAATGCTTTGATTTTTGAGTATGCTTATCTCAAGAGTACACTAAGGGTTAATATGCATATAGACAAGGTTAAAAAGAAAAAAAAGGGTCGTTAATCAAGGTTGACTTTCGGGTTGACTTTGCTTTTCCCCGTGTAATCTTCGTAGTTCGGGTCAACCGTCTAGGCCGGGCTAAGGGGGTTACATAGTTCATTATGCCACAGTGTAGGAGTCTTAATCTATCGTTTGTCCAAGGTCGTAACCGAGGCCATATAGTTGTTTCTGGTAGTGATCACCTACCTTCTGTTAGGCAAGCAGAAATTCAGAATAAGTTACATGTTGATGAGAACCATTCGTTAGGAGGATATCAGATCGAAAGTGATAACTAACTTTATGTTGAGAACACTGATCGATATAGCGAAGTGTTAAGATTACTTTATGAATTTGAAACAGAATAACAAGTCAGTAAATGATTATGAGATAAAATTTCGGAGGTTCGTCAAGTATGTTCCTGAGTTAGTTGTGACTGAGAAAGATAAGTTTGACCTTTTTAAGGAATTTCATCTACCGATTCAAAGAGATGTTGCAACACATCATGATAAAATATTCAGCGACATGGTTGATCGAGCTAAAACTTCTGAGAGGATAAATTTCACAAATGGAAAAAAAAGGATCTTCAGAATTTGATCAAGTTGGGAAGCAACCGGACACATTTGTACAACCAAGTTTTGTCAGCTCGTTTGGAAAGAGACCTAGGGATGAGTTTGTTCCTCAGAGTTATCAGAATGTAAGACCCGCAGTATCGACAGTTTCGTCTGGCAGCCAGGGTAGTTCAAAAGTTCGTCGGCCAATTTCTGTATGTTGTTTTTGCAACAAAAAGCATAATAGAGAGTGCAGATTGATGAACATAACATGTTCCAAATGTGGTTCTCAGGATCACTACTTAAAGAATTGTCCACGTTCAGCTGCTGGTTCATCCGTTCAGATTCAGAGTCATGCATCAGTTCAGGCACCTCACCGAGGTAGAGGGCAGTTTAGGTCAGTTGTTTCTGGTACTGCTAGTAGAGATAGATATGCTTCGAGTGGTGGATGAGATAGATCCGAGATTAGATGTCCAACTTCAGTAAATCCAATCAGAGCTCGTGTTGGATACGATGGTATACATGATGACATGGAAAGTACATCTTAATATGTTTTGGTTCCATTTTCAGTTCCATGTTTCAGTAATTTCGGTTATGATATATCATGAATTCAGAATGGGAAAGTTATAAATGTTCAGTTAGTTTTGGGATCTTTTGCTAAGTTTGGAAATTTCGAGGACGAAATTTTTATAAGGGAGGGAGAGTTGTAACACCCCAAATTTTCCCTAATTCAGAAATCCAAAAATTTGAAATCCCTAATTCAGAAACCCTAACATTTGAGAATTTATAATATGGAACCCTAATTTTTAGTTGTTGTCTAATTGAGCAGAATTCAAAATTTTTAGTGACCTTTGTGTGTTACAATTAGAACCTCGGAGCTATTTTGTTAAGTGGGAAAAGTTGGGGCCTTCTATTGCGATTTACCCAACTTTCAAGTTTAAACCCTATTGTTTGTGTTATTCAGACTCTTGAGCTTTTTAACACCTGTAGCCGCACTCTCCCAAATATACCCACCTTTCGGTTTTCTCTCTCGGCATCCCTCACCCATCTCCGGCGTAGCTCAGGTCAATCCCAAGCCGTCGTCCGTTCATCGATCGGAGACCATCAGTGTGCTCGGGTTCTCTTCGCGATCAAAGCTCGGGCCTCGGTTTCTCTTCATCGACGACTGTTCGCCTAGAAACGGTAAGAAACCTTTCGGTTTCCTCGCACCGCCGTCGTCACCGTTCAAGTTTGGGTAGCCTCGCTAGTTTTCGTTTTGTTCATGCATTGTTGGTTGTGGATTCCTTTGTTTTTCTGTTTATTTCTGATCGGAAACGTTCGTTGCTCATCGGAATATATGTTTCTTTTGCAAACTGCCGTCGTCGCGTCATCTCCGACGAGTTTGCGTAGCCGCGTCTCTGTTCGTTTGATTGGTGAGCCGCAGCCTTCCTTCTTTATGCCACCGTCGCTCACCTTCCGCCGCCGCCGATTATCTTTTGTCGTCGTTGCTCCTACTTTGTCATCTCTGTCGCCGTCAAGCAAGGGTCTGTAAACGTAGCTTCAATTTGCAGAATTGTGTTAGGGTGATGGGTTGGGTTGTGTGAGAATCAGGGCTGAATTGAGCCCAATGCGACAGGCCCATATGTGTGTATAGAGTCCATCTGGTGAGCTTGAAGAGAGATCCAACTCGTGTTTCATTTCAGATTGAGCCCAAACTTGTGCAATTTGGACTGTAGGAGTTGCCTTGAACTGAATCTGTTTGACCCTTTGACCTACTCGGACCGTTGACTTGAACATTTGACCAGGTTTGACCGAACCAACTTTGACCAGTGGACCACAGTTGACCAGACTTGATTTGTTGACCTTTGACTAAGTTTGGCCGTTGACCAGTTTGACCAGAGTTGTCTGTTCACCTAGTTGACCTTTGACCAGAGTTGACCGAGAGTTGACTTTTCAGAAATTGTTCACCTTGACCTTTTTCGACGTCTTGAATCCGAATTCGTTGCCCGTTTTGTCTAATTCAATCCCGAAAGCTCCGTTTTGCTAAGTTCAATTAATTATTCATAAAATTTGGTTGAGTTATGGATTTCAGAATCTGATTCAGAATATTCTTGTGTTCAGGTGTTAACGTCTTCAAGGTCGACGAGTTACCTCCAGTTGTGCAGATCGACCATTCACGTTCTTCGAGATCCTTATGTGTGTATGCTTTTGGATTAGTTTTTGAGTTTATCGTCGATGGCTTAGTGTTAGTAATAAATACTAATATAGTACTCATACCTCGTAGGTCCTGATTCAGCTAGATCTGAGCGTAAGACGCACTTTTCTCGACATTAGAGCTTCAGTTGCTTAAAGGTATGTCTCTTCTTGTTTTATAAACTTTTGTGTTTCTTTCTGTGTTTTCTGGTATTAATATAAGTAAATGTTTTGTACATTTTGTGTGCATACTCTGTTGTGATGGGTGAATGTTTTCAGACATCATGCATAACATGTCATACCGTGATTTAAGTGAAATATCAGATTTTCAGAACTGTAAAACATCAGATTTATAGTATTGTGCAACTTGAATTTTCATAATTCAAGTTTCGGATCAGACTCGGATTTTAAAATCTGCATCATATCATTGTGGGTATATGGTTTGAGATTTTTTCGGGAAGTTCAGTGGTTTCACCCTTCGGGCTGAATTCCGCTTCGGATTAGTGGTTTCACCCTTTGGGCTGAATTCCGCTTCGGATCAGTGGTTCCACCCTTCGGGCTGAGTTCCACTTCGGATGGTGACGATGGAGAAAGTAGGTTTTGGGGAACCTTACTTTTCGGTGTATCGGAGATGGGTATTATGATTCATGTGCATCAGACATCATATCATTATGATCCGATTTTTGTTGTGTTTTTAGAAAAGTTTTTATCAGAAAATAAAATACTGTTTGACTTATGTTTTGTTTTCGGTTGCACTTTAGAGACACACTAAGCTCTTTAGCTTACACACCTTAGTTTTTACTTTTTCAGATATCTCAGACTCTTTTAGGTGACTCGGTACTAGGAGCTTCTCGCATTTTACTCGGATATTTTTATAATTCAGTATGAACTCTCTTTTAATTATTTCAGACTACTATTTTGAAATATTTTAGAACATTTGTGTAATTCGGACATTGGGACTGTTTAATGTTTTTAATTTGGGTATTATTAAATGCATGCAATTATAAGATTATTTTCAGAAATTTAACCAAATATCGGAATAATGTTTAAACGACTACATTTTATAGTAATGGGACCTTATTGAGTTTATTTTCTTTTAAAAATAATGTTGTTTCTAATTAAGTAAACTTAAAAGGTGTTACTTGAGGGATAAGTTTTCAAACACGACTTCCTAGATTCGGCCCATTTCTTCTGGGTCGGGTTTAGGGGGTGACATTTAGTGGTATCAGAGCCTCCAGGTTCAACCCTCGAACTGTGGGGCTCACAAAAGTTGTTTTAAAATGTTTTTGACTTTTGCATGCATCGAAAATAATTTGGGATAATTGGGGATTTTCTGAAAAATATATTATGGTATTATGTGATTTTGTGTTCAACGTTTCCAATGTGTTTTAAGTATGAGACTCCAGAACCGATTTTGACTCTAGGTTATTAGCTTCTGGTATATAGTTCATTATGCCACCGTGTAGGAGTCTTAATCTATCGTTTGTCCAAGGTCGTAACCGAGGCCGTATAGTTGTTTCTGGTAGTGATCACCTGCCTTCTGTTGGGCAAGCAGAAATTCAGAATAAGTTACATGTTGATGAGAACCATTCGTTAGGAGGATATCAGATCGGAAGTGATAACTCACTTTATATTGAGAACACTGATCGATATAGCGAAGTGTTAAGATTACTTTATGAATTTGAAACAGAATAACAAGTCAGTAAATGATTATGAGATAGAATTTCGGAGGTTGGTCAAGTATGCTCCTGAGTTAGTTGTGACTGAGAAAGATAAGTTTGACTTTTTTAAGGAACTTCATCTACCGATTCAAAGAGATGTTGCAACACATCATGATAAAGTATTCAGCGACATGGTTGATCGAGCTAAAACTTCTGAGAGGATAAGTTTCACAAATAGAAAAAAAAGGATCTTTAGAATTTGATCAAGTTGGGAAGCAACCGGACAAATTTGTACAACCAAGTTTTGTCAGCTCGTTTGGAAAGAGACCTAGGGATGAGTTTGTTCCTCAGAGTTATCAGAATGTAAGAACCGCAGTATCGACAGTTCTGTCTGGCAGCCAGGGTAGTTCAAAAGTTCGTCGGCCAATTTCTGTATGTTGTTTTTGAAACAAAAAGCATAATAGAGAGTGCAGATTGATGAACATAACATGTTCCAGATGTGGTTCTCAGGATCACTACTTAAAGAATTGTCCACGTTCAGCTACTGGTTCATCCGTTCAGATTAAGAGTCATGCATCAGTTCAGGCACCTCACCGAGGTAGAGGGCAGTTTAGGTCAGTTGTTTCTGGTACTGCTAGTAGAGATAGATATGCTTCGAGTGGTGGATCAGATAGATCCGAGATTAGATGTCCAACTTCAGTACATCCAATCAGAGCTCGTGTTGGATACGATGGTATACATGATGACATGCAAAGTACATCTTAATATGTTTTGGTTCAATTTTCAGTTCCATGTTTCAGTAATTTCGATTATGATATATCATGAATTCAGAATGGGAAAGTTATGAATGTTCAGTTGGTTTTGGGATCTTTTGCTAAGTTTGGAAATTTCGAGGACGAAATTTTTATAAGGGAGGGAGAGTTGTAACACCCCAAATTTTCCCTAATTCAGAAATCCAAAAATTTGAAATCCCTAATTCAGAAACCCTAACATTTGAGAATTTATAATATGGAACCCTAATTTTTAGTTGTGGTCTAATTGAGCATAATTCAAAATTTTTAGTGACCTTTGTGTGTTAAAATTAGAACCTCGGAGCTATTTTGTTAAGTGGGAAAAGTTGGGGCCCTTCTCTTCCGATTTACCCAATTTTCAAGCTTAAACCCTATTATTTGTGTTATTCAGACTCTTGAGCTTTTTGACTCCTGCAGCCGCACTCTCTCAAATATACCCACCTTTCGGTTTTCTCTCTCGGCATCCCTCACCCATCTCCGGCGAAGCTCCGGTCAATCCTAAGCCGTCGTCCGTTCATCGATCGGAGACCATCAGTGTGCTCGGGTTCTCTTCGCGATCAAAGCCCGAGCCTCGGTTTCCCCTCATCAACGACTGTTCGCCTGGAAACGGTAAGAAACCTTTCGGTTTCCTCGCGCCGCCATCGTCACCGTTCAAGTTTGGGTAAGCCTCGCTAGTTTTCGTTTTGTTCATGCGTTGTTGGTTGTGGATTCCTTTGTTCTTCCGTTTATTTCTGATCGGAAACGTTCGTTGCTCATCGGAATATATGTTTCTTTTGCAAACTACTGTCGTCGCGTCATCTCCGACGAGTTTGCGTAGCCGCGTCTCTGTTCGTCGGATTGGTGAGATGTTGCCTTCCTTGTTGATAAGGGTTGCGTCGTCGTTCTCGTCTGGATCTGCCACCGTCGTTGTTTGGTCGTGCCGCCGCTGTCGTCGTTTTGTATTCGTGTCGCTGACGTGGTCTTTATGCCACCGTCGCTCACCTTCCGCCGCCGCAGATTATCTTTTGTCGTCGTTGCTCCTGCTTTGTCATCTCTGCCGCCGTCAAGCAAGGGTCTGTAAACCTAGCTTCAGTTTGCAGAATTGTGTTAGGGTGGTGGGTTGGGTTGTGTGAGAATCAGGGCTGAATTGAGCCCAATGCGACAGGCCCATATGTGTGTATAGAGCCCATCTGGTTAGCTTGAAGAGAGATCCAACTCGTGTTTCATTTCAGTTTGAGCCCAAACTTGTGCAATTTGGACTGTTGGAGTTGCCTTGAACTGAATCTGTTTGACCCTTTGACCTACTCGGACCGTCGACTTGACATTTGACCGGGTTTGACCGAACCAACTTTGACCAGTGGACCACAGTTGACCGGACTTGATTTGTTGACCTTTGACTAAGTTTGGCCGTTGACCAGTTTGACCAGAGTTGTATGTTCACCTAGTTGACCTTTGACTAGAGTTGACCGAGAGTTGACTTTTCAGAAATTGTTCACCTTGACCTTTTTCGACGTCTTGAATCTGAATTCGTTGCCTGTTTTGTCTAATTCAATCCCGAAAGCTCCGTTTTGCTATGTTCAATTAATTATTCATAAAATTTGGTTGAGTTATGGATTTCAGAATCTGATTCAGAATATTCTTGTGTTCAGGTGTTAACGTCTTCAAGGTCGACGAGTTACCTCCAGTTGTGCAGATCGACCATTCACGTTCTTCGGGATCCTTACATGAGTATGCTTTTGGATTAGTTGTTTAGTTTATAGTCGGTGGCTTAGTATTAGTAATAAATACTAATATAGTACTCATACCTCGTAGGTCCTGATTCAGCTAGATCTGAGCGTAAGACGCGCTTTTCTCGACATTAGAGCTTCAATTGCTTAAAGGTGTGTCTCTTCCTGTTTTATAAACTTGTGTGTTTCTTTCTGTGTTTTCTGGTATTAATATAAGTAAATGTTTTGTACATTTTGTGTGCATACTCTGTTGTGATGGGTGAATGTTTTCAGACATCATGCATAACATGTCATACTGTGATTTAAGTGAAATATCAGATTTTCAGAACTGTAAAACATCAGATTTATAGTATTGTGCAACTTGAATTTTCATAATTCAAGTTTCGGATTAGACTCGGATTTTAAAATCTGCATCATATCATTGTGGGTATATGGTTTGAGATTTGTTCGGGGAAGTTCAGTGGTTTCACCCTTCGGGCTGAATTCCGCTTCGGATTAGTGGTTTCACCCTTCGGGCTGAATTTCGCTTCGGATCAGTGGTTCCACCCTTCGGGCTGAGTTCCACTTCGGATGGTAACGATGGAGAAAGTAGGTTCTGGGGAACCTTACTTTTCGGTGTATCGGAGATGGGTATTATGATTCATGTGTATCAGACATCATATCATTATGATCCGGTTTTTGTTGTGTTTTTAGAAAAGTTTTTATCAGAAAATAAAATACTGTTTGACTTATGTTTTGTTTTCGGTTGCACTTTAGAGACACACTAAGCTCTTTAGCTTACACACCTTAGTTTTTACTTTTTCAGATATCTCAGACTCTTTTAGGCAACTCGGTACTAGGAGCTTCTCGCATTTTACTCGGAAATTTTTATAATTCAGTATGAACTCTCTTTTAATTATTTCAGACTACTATTTTGAAATATTTTAGAACATTTGTGTAATTCGGACATTGGGACTGTTTAATGTTTTTAATTTGGGTATTATTAAATGCATGCATTTATAAGGTTATTTTCAAAAATTTAACCAAATATCGGAATAATGTTTAAACGACTACATTTTATAGTAATGGGACCTTATTGAGTTTATTTTCTTTTAAAAATAATGTTGTTTCTAATTAAGTAAACTAAAAAGGTGTTACTTGAGGGATAATTTTTCAAACATGATTTTCTAGATTCGGCCCATTTCTTTTGGGTCGGGTTTAGGGGGTTACACTTTTCCTCCCCTTTTACTATTCTAAGCAAATCCTCTGACAAGTCATATCCTTCTTCATCACTAGTACTCTCAACTTCTTCTAAACATAGCGACAACTCAAAATTAACATCGGAATCAGATTTAGAGTCATTTGGACCATTGATATCTAAAAACATGCAAATAAAAGGAGGCAATATATATATACCAAGAAATAAAGTATAAATGATATGATTTGTTATGTTTTTTGGATTCGTTTTTGCTTTTTGGGTTTTTATGATTTTTGGTGTTATTGGTTTTGTGAAAGAAAATTAGCCACAAGATAGAATTGAGGAAAATGCATCTTTATTGAAACTCAAATAATGGTTTTGACAATATACCCTTTTACATAATATATCTAATTACCCCAGGGTATTAGGGTAAAAGAGTTGGTTTTGAGATTTACTCTGAGGCAGTAAAAACTTTGGGGACCATTTCCGCGGTTCAGTTCTTCAATTCAGGGCAAGGGCGAATCTTGGTTAGAAATTTGTTTTCTTCCTCCTCCTTCTCTATGATAGCGTTGATGCTCAAATTCTCAAAAACATCGCATAGGTCATTCTTTCCTTTCTCCTCCTTGTCGAAGTAGGCATTAGGGTCAAAAAGCCCACCAGTCTTGAAAATGGTGCTTAGGGGTGGATACATCATGAGCTCTCCTTCAACTTCTTCTGCTCTCCGCTTCATTTTCACGCTTTCCTGCTGCTTCTCAGCTTTATCTTGCCATTTATTGGGCCTAAACCCCAAACCTAATCGATCCTTTTTCACTGGAATAACCACATGATAAGGCCTTCCTCACCCTTCTTCTTCAACCTCCTCTCCTAGTTTCCTGAAGGAGATTTCTTCCGTGGTACACACATTTGCTACATGCTCTACACCTCCCTTCTCGAAGAACACCAATTCCTTGCTATTCATTTTGGCTTGGACCATCAGTTTAAACTCTAGGCAACACTGGATCTCATGTCTTTCAGCCCCATGATACTTACAATATAGTTTTTCATCATCCTCCATTTTTAGGTTCTCCTCCTTCAATATCTCGGCTGCTACTAACTAATCCCACACCCAAATCATGGGCGCTTTAATTTATTCGACATTCTCCTTGATCATCCTCTTCTCTTCCTCGAGCACAACATTCACCTCTGTCTTTTGATGGTTTTGCAATGGGTTTCCTTTTTCGTCGAAAGTTTCAAATGCCAACATGTCTGATTTTCTTAGATCATCTACCACCCTTTTGAATGCGGTGAAGTTTTCGATGGTATGCCCCTTACTCCTGCATGATACTTGTATTGGGCCTTCTCGTCATACCAAAATGGAGAGGGAGGTGTGAATGGAGAAACATGTCTTAGTAACACCATTTGCGATCTGACCAGCTCGGCAAACAACTCTGCATAAGTCATTGGGATGGGAGGAAAGTAAGGCCTCGAATTCCCTTGATATCTTCGCTCTCCTTTTCGGGCGTTTGGGACCATCAGAGCTGTGGTGTTGGGCTTATTGAAGGTATTGGGTTTGTTGAACACCACGCATGTTGAATAGTTGGGGTTATAGACATTCGTTGCATTGACTTTGTTGTTGTCCTTCTTCCTATATGTTTTCTTTGTTTCCCCATTGTCCAACATTCCACTCTTCATGGCTGCAAGGATCAATTCGCCATTCATTAACATGTCTACAAAATTCTTCGTGGCGTGGTTGAGCATCCGATCATAAAAGGGACCCTTTAGCGTTTCTACAAACATTAGGGTGATCTCGTTTTATAGAAACTGTTGCTACACTTGTGCTGCTACGTCCCTCCATCTTTGAGCATATTGGCGAAAGCTCTCGTGGTGTTTTGGCTCCATCCCTTGCAAGACAAGACGAGTTGGAACCATGTCTGAAACATGTTTGTATTGCTCGCTGAAGGCTTTAGACAGGTCTCTCTATGATTTGATGTTCACTCGACTTAACTGCGAGTACCAACGCGCAACGAACCCTTCTAGGCTGTCTTGAAAGCAGTGAATGAGTATCTTCTCATTGTCGAGGTACATGGACATCTTTCTGCAGTACATGGTAAGATGTGCTAACGGGCATGTGGTCCCATTGTATTTCTCGAAGTCTGGGATCTTGAATTTCGGTGGCGCAACTAAGTCAGTTACCAAGCTTAGATCCTTGGCATCCATTCCACCATAGGAAACCCAATCTTGGAAGGACTTGAACATTCCTTCTAACTTCTCGTACTTCTCTTCTAGCTTCTTTTCAGTTCGAGCCTTATCAGCAACTTCATCGAGGCCAGGCACCTCGTAATTATTGGTCTCCACATTTGGAATATGAGTGGAAGATTCAGCTACATGAATGTGTATTTTAGCCTTGGTAGCAGCCTCCTTCCTAGAAGTCATCCCTGGGAATCAATGAATGGCAGAAGTATTTTCCCCTTCTTCAGCCGCATCTGGGTCCTTGAATCCAAGCAATGCAGCTATCGATCTGACTGTCTTTTGGTGGACGGCTTCAACTTGTTATTTCGTGTCGATTTTCATTTTCTCCAGCTTGTCCTGGATGTTCTTTTGATTCGCCTCCAAAGTTTCCAACCGTTCCTTAGTGTTCATGGCTCGGGTTTGGGCTCGTGAACCGTATTTATAGGTTATCGTAGCAATTTTGGATATTATGTTGTTTTTATTATTAAGTTAGTTTATGAACAAATGAATGTATGCACAAATGAATTCACAAAAAGCAAACAACAAAGCAAACAAGATAATGCAAATGCATGAATGTAGTCGAAGGGCCATCAATTCCAATGAAAATCTGTCCATGAAAAGAAACTTTTTATTAAATATAAAAGTTTTATTACAACTCTTTAAATTACAAATATTTTTTTGCTCGAGCGCCTAACTCTTTGATTTCATCAATTAACCACATGAGTCTTGGTCCAACTTCTCCAACAGGCCTGGCATACTGTCGAAGGGCTGGAGCTTTAGTTGCTAATATTGTCATGTGCTTGGCCACATCTTGAACTTGTGTCACCACCTCCCTGTCAAATTCATCCTTTTCTTGGAACCTTCGAGCATTATCTCTGAGGCGAGTGAACCAATAGTCGTTTCCTCCTTTAGTGATATCTTCTAGAACTAAGATCTTCATTCTGTACTCTTGAAGAAGATGATCCATTTCTTTAACTCGTTCTTTCAAAAAGCCATTCTTATTCAAACAAGCCTGAAGCACTTCATAGGTACAATCCCTTTGCATCTTGAGAACCGTTTGACTCAGATTCTCTGCTTTGGCTTCTAACATAGTAATGAAGGCCTGACTTTGCTTCAACCTCTTGGTGTCTTCGTCATAGACTGATTGTAGCTTTAGCAAACAAACTTTGTTGTCGTGGGCTTGCCTTTTCCATGCGGTTTTATTTTCATTGGATTCTTCTCGAGGTCTTTTCCCTTTCTCATTCTCTATGTCTTGTTTCATCTTCTTTCTTTCCTCAACCAAGACCTGTCGCAGTTTTTCCAACTCCTTCTTACCGCGTTCCTTTTCTTTCACGACAGCTTGTTCTATCTCTTGTCTCCATTGTTCCAGGCTTTTTCGAAGATCCGCTTATCGAATTGTAGCTTGAAGTTTAAGGAAGTCAACCCTCTGGATCTCATACCTCTCTTCTAGATTCTCATACATTTCCCGCACATGGTTGGCTTCACACTTGTGTTTTTCTACACCAAGGCTCACTTCAAACGTGTCTTGTAAATACTGTTCTTTAAGTGCTTTGGTTTCAAACTTAACCTCTCTTAACTCTTCCCTTAGAATGCCAGCCTTAGAAGGAACCACCTTCAAAAGCTCCTCTATTGATTTGGCAGGCCCATGAGTAGGTAGCATAACCTTGTCGTTCATCCTCGTATGTCTCCACACATCATAATCAGGAGTATACATGCAATGCATGTCAGACTCTGTTTTCATAAAATAACACGTCTTCCATGAATCACTGATTGCTTGCAACTTTCGCCTGAATTCTCTTTGAAACTCGAATTCGGACGTACCAAGCTCGGAAGTGAATGGAACAAATTTTTGTGATCCATATTGGCGCGATACTAACATAGGTGCACAACCAATTCCTCTCCATAAGCCTAATAGCATCAAATAGTTGTAATCCTCAAACCAATATCTGACCGTTGCATGTCCCATCCATGGCACTCTCCATTTGATGTCCTCATCACGACAATCTCGGAAAATATCTACCCACTTACTCATCTTTATGCTTGGCCAATCTTGTGCCAGAAACTCCTGAAGTGGGGAAAAGTTTGGGGAGAACACATTTGGTAGGGCCAAAGTTGGACACTCCCAGAAATGACTAAGGGCCCAAACTTGGAGTAACGGAGCACATCCTCCAAAACGCACGCCTTCCACTTTCCGATAAGCATTCAAAGAAATGAAGGTTTCTACTAACACTGCAGGCACTGGATTGACATTCCTCTTCAACTGTTCAAAGAAGTCTAAAAGGGCCACATCGATGTTTCCCAACACCTTTGGAAAAATCACTAAATGTAGATTGCGAGGGCCAAGAGGTTTATCCTTTTTGTGATGTCCGGATGAACTGGAAAAATGTTTCGAATGCGTGACCAAGGAAAATTGAAACTTCCCCCTCTCTTTCGTATCAACCCTTCGGCCCATTCATCACTCATTTTGGCAAATGAAACGAGTTTTGAATGTGAATTCTTGTTCTTGGGCGGCTTAGTATACACCCAATTCTCCTTTACTTCTGGAATATTGAACAATGCCAAGTATTCCTCGAAATATGGCATCATGTCTTCTCCATTGAACGTGAAGCAGCAATACCTAGGGTTCCAGAACTGAATTAGGGCCTTTAGAAACGGCTCATCCACCTTCACGAACAGAAGACACGCTATGTCGCCATAGGTCTCACGTAACAACTACATGTCTTTTAATCAAAATGATCTCATATCTCACGTAACTCCTGCACGTGGTTTTGTTTAACACCAATGTGGGCATACTACGTAGTTTCTGTTTCATGACCCGCACTCAAACTGTCTCCAAACTTCCTCTGATTAACCTCAGACCAGTGACGCACTTTCGCATTTTCCTCTTCCCTCTTTAAGAGCTTTCCGTCCATAAGTGAACAACTTTCCAGAATCAACCCCTTCTAATATGAAATGATGCACATGCAAAAAAATGAACAAGATAATAAATAGAGATCAACAAGCAAGAACAAACAAATGAAACAGATAAAATAATCAAAAACAATTTAAGTGCATGATAATTCTGGGCTGGCATTCCAACATTTCAGGACATGTCCGCACGGATTACCCGCGACTCAACACCCTAGGCTTTCCGCATGGCTCTATTAGTGGTAGGCTCCAAATTCTCAAACTTGGTTTAGTTCTAAAAAGGTACACAAGTTGTCCTTGATGTCCTCTACTAAGAGTAGCAAGACCTTCGATTCTCACCCATTATAGGCTGCAAACGAATCGAGTTCAACTCAGGAGGATTCACCACCGAAGCCTTCTCAAAAAATGAATATCCTTTCGAAGGCAAAGGGGTTCAGTCCCGGAGGTACTTTGCTATGGTCATACGAAGAATCAATATTCTTACATGAGCAAAGCGTGTTCCCCCCACTTAAACAAATGAGACAAAGCTCAGGAATAGAGCTTGGAATTAAGTCTTAAATGCGTAAAATAGAGTTATACTCATTTAAACGGACAAACAAATAGAATCTGCGATGAACTTGCAAATTCCATATTAAAAAACATTTTTTAAAATCATTTAAAACCAATTGGTGGCCTGGCCCTATTTGTTTTTATTTAAAAACAAAAACAAAAACTTATCCCCAGCGGAGTCGTCAAGCTGTCGCAGCCGCCTTTTTACGGGAGGCTTCAACTATTTTGGAAAACATTTTTTTAAAAATCAACAGAATCGCCACCAATCTTTTTTTATAAAAAAGTGTGATTGGATCACTTTTAAAAATAGGGTTATTTTAGTAAAACGTTTTGTTTTAATAAAATAACGGTTTCAGTCTGCTAAAATCAGAAACAGGTTCGGGGGTCGGTTACGCGTGGGGAAGGGTTAGCACCCCCACGATGCCCAAAATTGTTACCTAATTGGTTTTAAATTTTGTTTCAAAACTGAAATTTGTAAGTTCAAAAAGGTTCGACTTTACTTGTTCGTTTAATCAATATTAGTCTATTTTAACGACATTATCGCCCAGGAGATGAACTTTAATCACCGCCAACATTTCTGGCGCTAACCCGTCATTCCCGTTTGATAAGACACTGCATTGGATTATGTTTTCACTTTTCAAGCAACAAAGAAATTTAGGTGTGTTGAGCATTTTATTTAATTCTAGGTTCAATTATTTAAAATTCCTAAAAAACGTCTACGCCTTTTATTCCCAAGTTTAGGTTTAAATTTTCTTAAGTGTATTTTATTTTTTTGAATAACATTTTTCAATAAACAAGTCTCTATCTAAGCTTTAGTCCCTAATCCTAAGTTTTCACCTATTTCTAAAACAAGCAAGCGATTTTTTTCTTTTTAAATTTAACCCATTTTTATTCTTCCTTTTAAAAGCCTTAATTTTTTTATTGTTTTCTAAGCTAAAACTCTTTTTTACATTTTTACTACTTTTTCAATTTTTTATGTTTCTTTATCTTTTTCCTCTTTTATGTTTTCTCCCTAAAAGAATTTTATTCTTTTTAAACTTTTTTTTCATTTTTTAGTTTTAAAGTTTTAAAACCACCCATTTCTAAAATGAACTGTATTTCTTCCCAAAAACCTTTTTTAAAGTTTTTTAATCTTTTCAACAATTTATTTTTATCCTTAGACCCCTAACTTCGTTTAAAACATTTTTTGTTTTCCTTTTCCCTAATAACTTTTTATTTTTCCTTTTTTACCAAAAAAAAACATCTTTATCTCTATAAAAACATTTTTTACCCACCCATTATTTAAAATCAAAACAAATCATAAAAATCTTTTTTTTTTAATTTTCAAGATCAAACCCTTTATTATTTGACCTTACATTATCACTTTTTCTAATTAAACCCTAAATGTAAGTTTTTTTAGGGTAAAGTACTGCAGGGGTCACTTTCGTTTCCTGTTTGTACAGATTTAGTCATCACTTTTGAAAAGTGCCAATAAGTGGTCATCTACGTTTTCGATGTGTAAAGACTTGGTCACTCCGACGTTATAGTCTGTTAATCACCTAACGGATTGCTGATGTGGCGGAATTAATTAACGAAAAAATAAGGATAAATTACTGCAATAGCCATTAAAATTTATCTCATGTACATTTTTTCTCCTCAATTTAAAAAAGTAAACATTATAGTCACTAATAAAAATGTTTCTTTATAATTTCACCCTTAAATTTTAAAAAATTCATTTTTCAATCCTAAAACTTTACAATCAATTAGTCCAATAATATTCTAAATGCTTAGATGAAAAATAGGTTCCCAAAGTATACCCTTTGAAACTTAGGTGCCCAAATTGCTCCTATTTAATAACTCGAACTTAAAAATTTAGTCCACTAACTACTAAAAAATTCGAGTTATTGGAATTTCTATTTTATAATTCAAACTTTATTTTGAATTTTTTAGTGGAGTTTATGAAATTATGAGTCGAGTATTTTCACATCAAACCGAAAAATTTAATTTTTTCGAGTCAAGTCGAGTTTATGAAATTATGAGTCGAGTATTTTCACATCAAACCAAAAAATTTAATTTTTTTGAGTCAAGCCGAGTGTTGCACTTCCCTACATACAAACACGGATTAAAATTAAAAATTATATTTCTTTTACTTCACTAGCTATTGAAATTCGTTTATTCATTTTATTATTATGCTGGAGCAAAAATATTCAGGGAATCATTATGTACATAAATCAGTTATGAATATAATGGTCGTCCAAATTTTCTGACTTACCCTTGCTAGTGAAGTAAAAGAAAATTTGGACGACCATTATATTCATAACTGATTTATGTACATAATGATTCCCCGGATATTTTTGCTCCAGCATAATAATAAAATGAATAAACGAATTTCAATAGCTAGTGAAGTAAAAGAAATATAGTTTTTAATTTTAATCCGTGTTTGTATGTAGGGAAGTGCAACACTCGACTTGACTCGAAAAAATTAATTTTTTTGGTTTGATGTGAAAATACTCGACTCATAATTTCATAAACTCGACATGACTCGAAAAAAATAAATTTTTTGGTTTGATGTGAAAATACTCGACTCATAATTTCATAAACTCGACTCAAAAATTCAAAATAAAGTTTGAATTATAAAATAGAAATTCCAATAACTCGAATTTTTTAGTAGTTAGTGGACTAAATTTTTAAGTTCGAGTTATTAAATAGGAGCAATTTGGGCACCTAAGTTTCAAAGGGTATACTTTGGGCACCTATTTTTCATCTAAGCATTTATAATATTATTGTACTAATTGATTGTAAAGTTTTAGGATTGAAAAATGAAATTTTAAAAATTTAAGGGTGAAATTATAAAGAAACTTTTTTATTAGTGATTATAATATTTACTTTCTTAAATTGGGGAGAAAAAATGTACATGCGATAAATTTTAATGGTTATTGTAGTAATTTATCCTTATTTTTTCGTTAATTAATTCTGCCACATCAGCAATCCGTTAGGGGATTAACAGACTATAACGTCGGAGTGACCAAGTCCTTACACATCGAAAACGTAGATGACCACTTATTGGCACTTTTCAAAAGTGGTGACTAAATCTGTACAAACAAGAAACGAAAGTGACACCTGCAGTAGTTTACCCTTTTTTTAATTAACCACATTTATTCATTTTTATTCATGCATTAAAATTCAAAACACCTTTTAAATTAAATCTTACATTTCTAAAGATCAAAATTACTTTAACAAATTTTTTTTAAAATCATGCAAAAAGTTTAAGATCAAACTAGAAATTTTAACAAAATTTAAAACGAAAAAGATTACCGAAATCGTGAACAATTTCCAACCTTGAGAAAGCAACCTAAAAATCACAAACAACAAAAACAAAAACACCAAAATTCAACCAATAACAAACAATAAAATCAACATAAAAAAGAACGAAAAGTTTTTGAAATTTCACGAGAAATCGACGAACGACGAACTCGAACTTAAAGCTTCTCCAAATGCTTCGAACTCCCTCCGGAAAATTGCTCCAAACTCAAATTCTTCCAAAAATTTCCAGCCAACTCAAGAGAATTTTTGGATTTTTCGTTGAACCCTTTTAGTGTTTTTTTCTCCAATTTTGGTGTGTAGAACAAGCGAGTGAAGAGGGGTTTTAATACTTGATTTTGAGTTTCAAAATCAAGCTAAATCCCGAATTCAATCCCCAAATTGGAGCCTAATTCAGACACAAAGCTTGATACCCAGTAAAACCCTCCAAGAAATTATCTATTTTGATCCAAATTCGAGATAGAATTTCCCATTTAATTCGAATCTAGGGCTTATTATTTCATTTCCGTTTTTCACCTTATTCCATTCTCCAAACGCCCGAACGTATAGGCTGGTTCTATTCTCCTTATGCCCGAATAGATGAGCTGGGTTCCATTCTCCAAATGCCCGAGCGGATTGGTTGGTTCTATTCTCCTTATGCCCGAATAGATGAGCTGGGTTCCATTCTCCAAATGCCCGAACGGATAGGTTAGTTCTATTCTCCTTATGCGCGAATAGATTAGCCGGGTTCCATTCTCCAAATGCCCGAACAGATAGGCTGGTTCTATTCTCCTTATGCTCGAATACACGAGTTGGGTTTTATTCTCCCAAAATGCCTAAACAAATGAGCGGGGCTCTGTCCTCCCGAATGCTCAATTTTGGCCAAGTCTTCTAAAAAGCTTTCATCCTCCTTATGCTTGGATGAGTAAGCAGGCTCCATTCTCCCTATGCCTGAATGAATAGGCAAATTTTCTTAAGCATTTCATCCTCCTTATATTTGGATGAATAAGCAAACTCCATTTGAGCAAGTCTTCCATGTACTTGAAAAACAAAATGCAACATGCAATATGATGTACATGCCCCTAGGGATGTCTAAAACATGAATGCATGACATGTTTTTCTTTTAAAAACTCATTGTGTAGGTCGAAACGATTTGCTTCACTCTTCTTTCCACCCTTCTTGGTTTTTTACTTTGAATTCACCATTCACTACAGGCCATTTCTTTTTCTTTGAAAACTACCCACTTTCTGATTATGAGCTACTCTGACTCTTCCTCATTTTCTGATTTTCTACTGATTGGTTAAACATCTAATCCTTATCTACTTTCTAAGACAACATTTTCGTATTCAGGGATGCACACCCTAGGTCAAGTTTTGATCTTGTATGTCCGCTTCTATTGTCATGTAAAGGGAGTTGATAGCTAAGAGATGCTACTTAAGCGCTCAGACATTCATATGGACTTTCTTCCTCTTTTAGAAAACTTCACAACATGGCTTTACTTTTTCTCCTTTAAACATCTTAACACCGTATGCCCCATATAATTATGGAACACTTCATAGTCCCTGAACTTTTCAAAACATTCTCAATGTAATGCTCAAAAATCTTTTGCATGTATAAATGATTGTCAAATCCATTAATCCTTATTTGAAAGCAAGATGCTAACAAAGATAAGGAAAGAAACAAGAAAGCAAGAAAAATTTATGAATCAAATTTATTAATGATGTGGCAAACACAAAAAGGTTTATAAAAAGGAAGGGAAACAAGTATTCAAGTATCAATAGTCCGAATTTCTCTTTTTCAAATGCCAGAAACAAACTTGAATGCCACTAGTGTCGAGGAAGCCTTGAATACAACGCATGATCTGTGGAGCCTCAAAATCTGTCAAATTATCTTAGCCGCCCTTTACGGGTTTTCAACTCAGATCCTCCTTTGGTTTCAAAACGCCCTTTGCGGGTTTTCATTTTGAACCCCTTTTCTTTTCTTTTTTCCTTTTCTTTTTTTCTTTCTTTTCTTTTCTTTCTTTTCTTTTCTTTTTCTTCTTTTTTCCTTTTTTCCTTCTTATTCTTCAAGCATAGTACTTCTTGACAGTGTCAGAGTTTACCGGGTTTTGAAACTCGTTTCCATCCATCTCAGCTAAGATCAAAGCTCCACCTGAAAGAACCTTTGTTACAATATACGGTCCTTCCCAATTAGGCGCCCATTTTCCTCGGGGATCACTTTGAATTGGCAGTTTCTTTTTTAAGACCAAATCGCCCTCTTGGAACTCTCTAGGGCGAACCTTCTTTTCATAAGCCATAATCATTCTTCTTTGGTACATTTGACCATGAAACACAACTTTTATTATTTTTTTATTTCTTTTCTTTTTTTTTACTATTTTTGACCTCGCTTTTGTTGCTGTTTTTTTCTTTTTCCCCACTTAATTATTATCCTATTTTATTCCTTTTTTTACAATTTTTAAACACTACAATTAGTTTTTTTCCTTTTTCTCTTTTTTTCTCTTTTTTACTTTTTACTTTAATATATGGGCTTCAAACTAAAATGGGCTTTATTAAAAAATGGGCTTTTTAAAAAATGGGTTTTTATAGTTTTTTTATATATAAGAATGGGCTTTTATTAAAAAAATGGGTTTTTATTTAAAAATGTTTTAAATGGTTTTTATAAAAGAATTGGCTTTTAAATGGATTTTATTTTATTCTTTTTTCCTTTTTTTATTTTTCTTTTGTTAAAAGTTAGGGTGAAAATTTAGTGACAACAGCAGGTGCTCGGCAGCAATTTATCTTCAGCTGGAACTACTTCAGTACAGCTCATGGGTTTGCTTCTCAGTGTTGTGTCCTCCATTCCTCTGCTCCCTCGTTTAGCTGTTAGTACCTACAAGCAAGAATACACTAGAATAATATCTCTTGTTCACCAAATAAATGATACGTTATAGAAGCAATGTAGGACAATGAAACACTGTAAAATGCTATGCATGAACCTACTTATGACTAAAATGAGCTGGAAAACAATAAAAATAAGAGTTGGAAACTGCATGAAATATAGGACTTTTGGGCACTTTACAGTTGCTGATCAGAGGAAGAGAAGACAGGAAAGCGGAGAGCAGAAGGAGCTGTACCGAAGCAATTCCAGTTGACGCCAAAGATGTCGTCGCTGTAGAACGCCACCGCCAAGGACGTCGCCACCGGAGAATACCGCCAAGACGGCAATACGTCGTTATAGTAAAGATGGGTCTCGTTTGATAGGGGACATTTTTCTGAGTCCTTTGAGCCCAATCTTGCATTTTTCTGAGGCCTGGAGCGGTGTATAGAGCTTATTGAAGATCGATAAGAAAGGTGGCTTATACTTACTTGTTGAACAAGTAAACATCCATAGGAGTCCATATTTAAGTCAGAATTGAATGAAGCATTAAATACTAAAGCTATTTTATCATCAATGAAGACTTCTACTCCAAGGAGGACTTAATCTTAGGCCAAGCCCTATATATACCCATGTATGTGAGGGTATAGAGGCATATAGATATTGAGATATAGCGATAGAGAAAGATAGAGAGAGGGAGTCGGCTATGTTCTAAACTCCCTAAGGTTAAGTTTTTTGCTTGCAAAGTAGTTGTGAGAAACGATTGTAAAGTTTGTGAGTTTATTTTTACAATAAATATTCCAAGTTTGCTTAATCTATGCACTTTATTCTTTCAATTACTCTACACTAGTCGGTTGAGAGAATCCATTTGTCGGGCACGAAAGTGCAAGGCTCACAAAAGGGTTAAGTACGGTTACAACGTGCTGAGGCGTGACTAACTTGGTTCTGCAACAGTCCACAAGTTTCAGCGGCTAAAAAGGATCTCCAACCGAGTTTTCTAGCCTGTGTTAGGTTTACGCTGAGATTGCTAGGTATTTCCTACGTCATGCTAGGTTTTTGAGCATCCTTGCCTAGAAATAGGAAGGATCATTGTCGACTATCCCGCTAAACTTCGAATATCTGCCAGGCTTGCCGCCACGACTTATTTTCGTTCCACCTTCTGAGACAGTGAAAGTTTGCAGGGGAAGTTACCCGTTGTGGTCGAGTGACAGGGTCGTAGCTTCCACCCGCCATACCCGCTGAGGCCACAATCGAGGCAGCACAGAAATAACTTTACTTCTTCACAATGCAGTCAACACACTACTGAGGAACAATAACCTGGCCCATTCTATCACTATGATCCCCCTTCTTTAATTAATAGTGTTTTTAGTTTTATTCCTTTAACCAAACCTGAAATTAATTGTGCATTTAAATTCCTTGTGCAAATACACACTCGAAGAAACTATTCCAATCCTCGTGGGATTCGATATCTTAAATACTATAACTTGGCAGGAGTGTGCACTTGCGCTCTCACAAAAAGAGAACACCTACACGCCCTACAACTACAATAGAAGCAATAACACGACATCAAACACATGCAATCCTAGTTGAAGGAGGCATTCGAACTTTTCTTGGAGCAACCCCAATAATGCCCTGAATCCACCCAACCAGACGAATCAACCCCAAGGATTCCAGCAGAATCTGTCGCGGCAGTAACAACTAGTAGCACCTAGTTCTCTAGAACAAACTTTAAATGCTTTTATGTCTTAGACTCGTACATATATGTCTAACATGGATTCTTTTGTTAAAAAACTGATGCTTTCATGGATAGGACATAGATGAGTATGCAAAACCATGAGATGACTCTAAAGTCACTAGAAACTCAGGTGGGGCAGTTTGCACAACGAATGAACACTCGAACAATAGGAGGACTGCCCAGCGATACTGAAGTCGCAAGAAGACCCACTCATGAGCAGTGCAAAGAAATCACAACTAGAAGTGGAAAACAACTCGATGAAATTGGTGCCGATGAACCAAAAGAGAAACAACCAAGGGAGCCAGCCGCCTCGGCAGACGCTGATGCTACTGCCTCAGCAGAACTAGGGCTCTCTTACTCTCCCTCAAATCAGGTTTCAATGCAAATAGGGTATAGAAAATATCCGGTCGCCCATCCTTTTCCACAGCGGCTGGAGCAGCAGAAGCAGGAGTACCACTTTAAAAAGTTCCTCAATATTCTTAAACAAGTACACATAAACATACCCCTTGTTGAGGCAATAGAGAAAATGCCAAACTATGCTAAGTTCCTCAAGGACATGGTATCAAAACGAGCAAGGATAGGGGAATTCGAAACTGTGTCCATGATAGAAGGTTGCATGGCAATGCTGCACAACCGAGCCCCACCTAAGCTGAAAGATCCAAGCAGCTTCCTCATTCTATGTGCCATCGAAAATCATTATGTGGGAAAGGCTTTATGTGATATTGGGGAAAGCATCAACTTAATGCCAACAGTGTTCGAAAAGCTGGGCATTGGAAAAGCTCGGCCTACAACTTTCATGCTTCAGCTGGTTGATCGCTCTTACGTACACCCTGAAGGACAAATCAAAGATATCCTGGTAAGAGTGGATAAATTTATATTCCCTGCTGACTTCCTTGTTTTGGATTGTGAGGCAGATGAGCATGCACCGATTATACTGGGAAGACCATTCCTAACCATGGGCAGAACTTTGATCAACGTGGAGAAGGAAGAATTAACCATGAGGGTAAACGACCAGCACATAAAAGCTCAATGTACTTCATACCCTCAAGCAAGCTAATAGCATGAAGGAGTGCCAGCTGATCCAGACAACCACGAAGGTAAATCTCATACAAGATGCCCCCTGCCTCAGCAGCCATTACCCTGGCAGAGATTATGGACACTGCCTCGAAAGCTACCATGAGGATTTCCTAGACACCTACCTTGGCAGGAAGACTGAAGACTGCCCTAATGAACTTGAAGAGGTAAACTGGACCGTTACTCGACCAGGTAAGTATTTCGAACCTTTTAAATACACAACATAAGAGAGTAGCATTGAAAAACCATCTATTGAGCAGCCACCCAAACTGGAAGTTAAACCACTACCCTAGCAGATTAAATACGTTTATCTTGGACATAATGACATTTTCCCCGTAATTATTTCTTCCAAGTTGACGTAGGAACAGGAACAACAGTTGGTTGAGATGCTCGGGCGGGACAAACAAGCCATTAGATAGACTATTGCTGATCTAAAAGGAATCAGTCCGGTAGTTTGTATGCATAAGATCCTCCTAAAAGACAATCATAAGCCGACATTCGATGCCCAAAGGCGGCTAAATGAAGCCATGAGGGATGTGGTAAGAAAAGAAGTAATTAAGTGGCTTGATGCATGTATTATTTACCCCATATCCGACAGCACATGGGTGAGCCCGGTCCAATGTGTGCCTAAGAAAGAAGGGATGACAATCATCACGAACGAAGACAACGAGTTAATCCCAACCCGGACTGTGACCAGTTTGAGGGTTTGTATGGAATATCGAAAGCTGAATAAAGCGACTCGAAAGGATCACTTTCCCTTACATTTCTTAGATCAAATGTTAGATAGATAGGCCGGAAAACCTTACTGTTGAGTGCATAAAAGTTCTATATTTTACCCCTCATTTACTCATATTTTTGTTGCACTCAAGCATGATTCATTGCATTTAGGATAGATTTTTGCATATGCATCACAATTAGATAAAATTGCACAGTTGTTATTGATTTTGGTTACTTTTGCAGGTATCTGCTGCGGCAGACCCAGGGCAGCAAAGGAGCATAGGCAATTTGCAGAGCTGGAGTCGAGAAGCACAGTCTGTCGTGACATCTGCCATGGCAGCCATGACGACAGTGGTATGCTAAAGTGGAATGTTGAAGTTGAACTCAACAGATAGAGGATTTCAAGCTAGTCTTACGTGAACCACTCTCATATTTTTTGAGCCCTTAAGAAGAATGAAGGTCAAGCCCAAAGTTCAAGGAAGAAACTCAAGGCAAGAAAAGAGGACGAATTCAAGGCATCTACTCAGAAGATTTAGTCTTCAATAGAGTTGTACTTAAATTTAAACTTGTATTCTTGCCATATTAGAAAACTTGGACCCAAGACCTATATAAAGACATGTACTTCGACCTAGGGAAGGATATCTCACTTCTAGCCGTCTTCCCCCAAAACCCTTGTCGTTTTCCCTTCTTCACCATGTTCTATACTCCCCCTAGGGCTAAAGGTTGATTTTTTAAAGTAGTTGCAAGAATTGTATTGTTTTAGGAATTTTATGTTCAAGTAATAAAAACTTCAAGTTTATTTACTCTAGTTTTCATATCTCATAAGAGCATCGGGAGAGCATTATGAGGTTATCCATTTGTTTGATATCGTGAGAGACAATCACACGAAAGGAGTAAATACGTGTTTTCCAGTTTATGGTTAAACCATCTTGGCTTAGGGATTAGTACAGGGTTAAGTGGCTAAGGAAGAATTAACAAATATTGGTGTTCACCCTTTGATTTACGACGAGAGGTATCATCCAAGAAGTGTTCATCAACAGAACTTTAGCCTAGGGATAGGACAAGTCATTACAGGGATTCTTGCCAAGCTTGAAGTACGGAGTTGTTGATCGCTGTCGCGACATCAACAGACCTCTACCGCGACAGGTGCTGCCGCGATAGGAATGACGAAAGACAACAGATGTTTCTCTAACAGTGCAACACTTGCACTACTGATCAATTCAATACCGGCCTATTCTCTAAATTTGATTCCTTTATCTTTTACTTTAGTTTTAATCAAGATTACTTCACCCATTCATTTAAACTATTTCTTTCTCTTGTGCAACAATTCAAGGATAAAATTATTTCCAGTCCTTGTGGAGACGATATCTGATACTCTAGTATCACTTTACTACTTGTGTCGTGTACACTTGCACTATTTGCGATAGTTCTATTTACACGCAACAAGTTTTTGGCACCGTTGCTGGGGACTGGCAACATACCTTTACCTTTTTATTACTGCACTTTATTTTTATTTTCTTTTTTTAGTGGTGTTATTTACACCGTGCTTTTCACAAGGTTCTCTTATTGCTTATGCCCAGATCTAGACGATGTAAAGAACCTGAAAACGAATTAGATCCAGAAATCAAACGCATATACCAACTCAGGAACTAAGCCCGACTCTTGATAGAAAGAAACAACTATCTTGAGGAGATACTGGAAGCAATGGTGAACGGAAGGCAAGGCAATGGGAGAGATGACACCAACAACGACAATGACTCTAGGGTTATTATTGATCCTCCTAACGATGCTCGAAACGATCTACCGTTGCCCGCTGCCACAGCAGCACTGTAGACTTGTCGAGACTACATGGATAACGACCATGTTGAACTGGAAACTACCCTACCAGATGTGGAAGTTGAACACTTCGAACTTAAACCTGTCATGTTCAGCATGATAAACTCTGCTGGCCAATTTAGTGGTTCTGCTACTGAAGATGCACGAGAACATCTTAAAATGTTCCAAGAAATTTGTGGATCATTCAGACTGCCAGGGATAAGTCCGGAAGTACTGAGGCTCCGGCTATTCCCTCATTCATTAAGAGATAGAGCTAAAACTTGGTGGAACAAATTAATGTCGGGTTCAATAAGAACTTGGGCGGATCTCTCTCGTGAATTCCTTTCTTGTTTTAATCCTTCTCATTTATCTGAAAGATTGCGTAACGAGATTGCTACTTTTCAACAGGAAGATGACAAACCAATACATGAGGCGAGGGACAGATTTACAACTCTCTTACGGAACTGCCCAATGCATGGATTCCATGTGTGGAATAGGGTTGTCAAGTTCTACAACGCTGCCAATGCACATACTCGACTGAGAATAGATTCAGCAGCGAATGGGATATTACTGGATAAAGAACCAGACGAGGCAATGCTAGTGTTCAAAAAGTTAGCAAAGAACGATGAGAAATTTCCTACAGCCCGAAGAGGAGGCAAACGAGGAATATTTGTAAAGGAGTACGAAGTTGATAACTCGGTTAAAACACAGATTGCATACTCACGAAGATAGTCGAAAATCTGCAGCGGAAAGATTCTAAAGCTGTATATTCTGCAGAAGCGGTGTGTGAAACCTGTAGTGGGAATCACAATAAAGAAGAGTGCCCTCTACAACTGGAAGATGGGATGTATGTTGGGAACTATAACAAGACTAGAAACTATGATTCCAACGACTACAATCCCAACTGGAGGAAGGACCCCAAATTTTCGTGGAGCAATCCGAACAATGCATTGAACCCTCTAGTGCAGAAGAACCAGAACCAAGGAGTACCCAGAATTCTGTCATGACAGCAACCACCACATCAGCCGGCAACAACACCTAGTATACTGGAACAGACCTTGGCAACATTTATGTCACAAACGGGAGCATACATGGCAAACATGGATCACTTTGTCAAGAAAACTGAAACATTCATGGATAAAACAAAGATGAGAATGACAAACCATGAGGCTACCCTAAAATCTCTAGAGACACAGATGGGCCAGGTTTCACAGTACATCAAACCAAGCAGAATGGAGGATTCCCAAGTGATACTGAGGTCACTAGAAAACCCACACATGAGCAGTGCAAAGCAATTACAACGCGGAGTGGGAAATAATTACCAGGGCTGGAAATAAAAGAAGTACCGAGTGAGGACCCGACCCTACAGACACCTACTGTGAACACTGCCCGGTAGAGGAGAAACAACATGTTGTCGTCACACCTGCCACGACAGCAGAAGGGGCAGAGGAGCAGACAGAAGAAGCTAAAGATCTTGAGCCTCCTCAGATCCTAATTCCATGTGAAGGACGCCTTGAAGATTACCATCCTCCACCCTCTTTTCCATAGCGGTTATAGAAACAGAAACATGAGTACCAGCTTAAGAAAATTTATGATATTTTAAGCAAGTACATATTAACATTCCGCTGCTAGAAGCCATTAAGAATATGCCTGGTTATGCTAAGTTTCTCAAATATGCAATGTCCAAAAGGTCCAGACTTGGGGAATTTGAAACAGTGAAGATGACAGAAGGATACATGACAATCTTGCATAAGCATCCACCCCAAAAGAAGAAGGATCCTGGGAGCTTCATTATACCATGCATAATTGGAGAGAAGTTTGTGGGTATGGCACTTTGTGATCTTGGTGCTAGCATTAATCTAATGCCCGAATTTGTATTTCAGAAACTAGGTATTGGACAAGCAAGACCCACAACAATCACGCTGCAGCTGGTAGACTGCTCTTACATACAACCAGAAGGAAAGATCGAAGATATCTTTGTAAGAGTGGATAAGTTTATTTTTCCTGGTGACTTTCTTGTTTTAGATTGTGAAGTAGATGAAAACGCACTGATCATCCTGAGCCGACCCTTGCTAGCCACAAGCAGGACAATGATTGATGTCGAGAAAGGAGAACTAACGATGAGAGTAAATGATCAACAAATCAAGCTCAATGTTCTCCAAGCAATAAAACTAGCTGATGCAGAGGAAGAGTGCAAAGCAATCTCAAAAGTAGTCTTTGACTAACCTTGCATCAGGTCGAAATACCACGACAGAAAGTTTGGTCACTGCCACCGTAGTCACCCTGAATAATGTCATGACAGCGTCGACGAAAGTGACCCCTTAGACACAGAATCATCCGACACTAAAGGTCCTACTTAGGTAAAGTGGATAGGCACATGTCCAGGTAAGTTCTTTGAGCCTTTGAATTATACCTCGAATGAACATGTAATCCAAAAGCCTTCCATTGAACAGCCACCTGTTCTAGACCTTAAACCCCTGCCATGGAAACTTAAATACGTTTTTCTTGGTTTAAATGATATGTTACCCGTAATCATCTCTTCCAAGTTGATGTAGGAACAAGAACAACAGCTGATCAAAATGCTACAACAGCATAAAAAGGTAATTGGATGGACTATTGCTGATATCCAAGCTATCAGTCTGGCGTTATGCATGCATAAGATCCTCTTGGAGGATGACCATAAGCCGACTATTGATGCCCAAATACGACTAAACGAGGCTATGTGAGAGGTGGTACAGAAAGAAATCATCAAGTGGCTTGATGCCAAAATAATATATGCCATCTCGGATAGCAAGTGGGTGAGCCTGGTGCAATGTGTGCCCAAAAAGGGAGGCATAACCATAGTAACGAACGAGGAAAACGAACTAATCCCAACCAGGACTGTAACCGGTTGGAAGGTTTGTATGGACTACCGGAAGCTTAATAAAGCTACCTGGAAGGACTATTTCCCCTTACCATTTATCGATCAAATGCTAGATAGATTAGCGGGGAAACCTTACTACTGTTTTCTTGATGGTTACTCGGGTTATAACCAAATCGCATTCGCACCGGAGGACTAAGAGAAAACCACATTCACATGTCCGTACGACACATATGCCTTTCCAAGAATGCCATTTGGGCTCTGCAATGCACAAACAACCTTTCAACGGTGCATGATGGCAATATTCTCCGACATGGTGGAGGATTTCCTAGAAATTTTCATGGACAACTTTTCCGTCTTTGGAGAGAGCTTCGACGATTGTTTAAGCAATTACAAAAGGTCCATGAAATATGCGAAGAGGCAAACTTGGTTTTAAACTGGGAAAATGCCTCTTTATGGTAGATGAAGGCATAGTGCCGGGCCACAAGGTTAGCTGCCGCGGCATAGAGGTACACAGAGCCAAAATTGAGGTTATTGAAAAGCTGTCGCCACCCACCACAGTCAAAGGGATACAAAGCTTTTTAGGACATGTAGGGTTTTATCGAAGATTTATAACCATTTTTTCGAAGATTACTAAGCCTTTTTGCCACCTGATGGAACAAAATCGCCCCTTTGACTTTAACACTGAACGTACTGAAGCATTCAAGATACTGAAGGAGAAGCTGGTAACAGCCCCGATAGTGCAGCCACCAGACTGGAGCTTGCCATTTGAGACAATGTGTGACGCTAGTGATTATGCTGTCGGGGCAGCATTAGGGAAGAGGAAGGATAAACTCTTCCAATTGATTTACTATGCCAACAAAACTCTGAATGATTCCCAAATAAACTACACCACGACAGAGAAGGAGCTACTAGTAGTGGTGTTTTCAATTGACAAGTTTCGTCCGTATATACTTGGAACGAAAGTGGTGGTTCATACAGACCACTCAGCACTCAAGTATCTGTTCACCAAAAAGGATGCAAAACCTAGATTGATACTTTGGATTCTACTGCTGCAAGAATTTGACATTGACATCAAGGACAACAAGGGGATAGAGAACCAAGTAGCAGGTCACTTGTCAAGGCTAGATATGGGAAGGAATCAAGAGAAAGACAAGACCAACATATTGGAAACCTTCCCATATGAGCAGTTGTTTGCTGCCACCAGCACTGCCGCGAGAGCCATGGCGGCAGGTAAGCTTTCTAAAATCCCTTGGTATGCTGACATTGTCAATTATATTGTAAGTGGGTTATTACCTCCTGAGCTTAATTACAAAGCAAGGAAGAGGTCCCAAAATGATGCAAAACATTATTATTGGGACGAACCTCTCCTCTTTAATCATTGTGCTGATCAAATTATCAGGTGATGCATACCACAAGAGGAACAGAAAGCAGTGCTTCACCACTGTCATGCTGCTTCTTATGGAGGACACCTGGGGGAAAATAAAACTATTGCCAAGGTTCGGCAATTTGGTTTCTATTGGCCTACATTGTTCAAGGATGCACAAGCTTTTTACAAGAGTTGTGACAAATGCCAAAGGACTTGGAATATATCAAGAAGGCATGAGATGCCACTGTAGAACATACATGAGGTCAAAATCTTCGATGTTTTTGGAATCGACTTCATGGGATGATTCCCAACCTCTTGTGGAAATTTATACATCCTACTGGCAGTAGACTATGTGTCTAAGTGGGTAGAAGAGATCGCCACTCAAAAGAACGGTGCCAAGATTGTGTAAAGATTTCTTCACAAGAACATCTTCTCAAGGTTTGGCATCCCAAGGGCGATATATCACCCTCAAACCAATGGGCAGGTCGATATATCAAACATAGAAGTAAAGAACATCCTAGAGAAGATGGTCAAACTTACTCAAAAGGATTGGTATCTACATCTAAATGATGCACTCTGGGCCTACATGACAACATTCAAGACACCATTGGGGATGTCACCCTATCGCCTCATTTACGGGAAAACTTGCCATTTACTTGTCGAGATAGAACATAAGGCATATTGGGCTATCAAGACAGTTAATATGGATTGGGACAAGGCAGGGCAGAAAAGGCTACTGGACTTGAACGAAATTGAAGAAATTCGAGCAATGGCCTACGACAACGCCAAGATCTACAAGGACAAAACGAAGAAGTGCCACGGCAGAAGATTGCTGCCACGACAGTTCTGCCCGGGGTAGCAGGTGATGTTGTTCAACTCTAGGTTAAAGCTCTTCCCAGTAAAGCTTAAATCTAGGTGGTCTGGCCCTTTCCAAGTTGTCCAAGTTTTCCCCCATGGTGCCATTACAATCAAATCCATGAAGGATGGGCACCAATTCAAGGTCAATGGACAGAGGCTCAAGCATTATCAGGGGACTGAAGCCCCAAGGATGCATGAACTGGTTACTTCAGGAGATGCCCCTCAAGGCATCCCTAACTTAACTTTATTTTATTTAAATTATTTATTTATTATTTAGGAAATAAGATTTTTATATATTTATTTATTTTTAGGGAATAAGATTTTAACTTAGTTTATTTATCTATTTATTTTTAGGAAATAAAGGAAGCAAGAAAATAGGAGGAATGAACCAACCCACCACATTCACAACAGTCCAAAAAGCCCAATGGACAAGCCTGTTGTCATAGCTTGTCACCAGCTGTCGCGGCAGACGCGGAAAATACAATCTGTCACGAAGCTGTCGTGACAGACACGCAAACACTTAACAAACACACAACAGACGCGGAAATGCATGACAGATGCGTAAGAAACCGCGTGACAGCTGGCCCCGTTATTCACGCCTGCCGTTACAGTCCCAAGGGGCAGAAAATCCCGTTCTATATAAACCCATATTCTCATTTCATTTTCACCTCATTCTCATTCTCTTTGCTTACTCTCCAAAATTTAGGTTTTTAGAAATCTCTTTTATTTTTCTACAGTTTTCCTTGCAATGGCTACCAGATCACCACGACGAAGTGCTGCCTCCACCTCTGCTGCGGCGGTATCCACACTCAGCCACAACGAAATACCCAGCCGCTTCGTATCAGTGGACTCAGAGCAGTGGTACTATGGGTCATTTCAAAAGAGAGAGATGTGGGAAGAAAAAAGGTTCACTTACACCCAAAATGGGAGAACTATGGCGCCATTGCCAGGGACTGGCAACAAGTCTTTTCTTTTCTTATGCGCAGATCTCAATGAGGGAAAGAACCTGGGCACCAGTTAGATCCTGAAATCGAACGAACGTGCAATCTCAGGAAACGAGTCCGCCTCCTTGTAGAAAGAAACGAATAATTAGAGGAACAGTTAGAAGCAATGGTGAACGAAAGACGGGAAGACAAGAGGAACGACCAAGAGAATCTTCGAGGTCCTGAAGATCATGTCCGAGATGGAGGAAACAGACAACCTGCCGATCCTCCTGACGCTGCCGCACGCCGATCATGCCGAGACTACATGATCAATGATCATGTGGAACTAGAGACTACCCTGCCAGACGTAGAAGCTGAAAATTTCGAGCTGAAACCTGTCATGTTCAACATGATTAATAACGCTGGCCAATTTAGTGGTGATGCTATAGAGGATGCTAGGAAGCATCTGAAAACGTTCTAGGAAATCTGTGGTTCGTTTAGACTACCAGGAGTAAATCTGGAGATACTGAGGCTTCGGTTATTTCCTCATTCATTGAGGGACAGGGTGAAAACTTGATGGAATAAACTAATGTTGGGTTCGATACAAACTTGGGCAGATTTAACATGTGAATTTTTGTCTCGTTTTAATCCTTCACTTTTATCTGAGTGATTACGTAACGAAATTTCTACTTTTCAACAGGAAGATGACGAGCCAATGCACGAGGCATGGGATAGATTTACCACTCTACTGAGGAACTGCCCGATGCATGGATTCCCCGTTTGGAACCAGGTAATTAAGTTTTATAATGGTGCCAACTTACAGACTCGTATGAGAATTGATTCAGCAGCGAATGGATTGTTGTTGAACAAAGATCCAGATGAAGCAATGGTAGTATTGAGAAACCTGGAAAAGAACGAGGAACAGTTTCCTACAACAAGAAGAGGGGGTAAACGAGTACTAGCTGTGAAAGATTATGAGGCCAACGACTCCCTAAAAAACATGTGGTATATCTCACAAAGGTAGTTGAAAAGCTATTGAAAAAGGATTCAAAACCTGTCTACTATGCTGAAGAGGTATGTGAAACTTGTGATGGGGATCACAGTTTGGAAGATTGTCCGTTACAATTAGAGGAAGGGATGTATGTTGGGAACTACAACAAACAGAACTACAAAACCAACAACTACAATCCCAACTGGAGAAAGGATCCCAAAGGATCCCAAATTCTCTTGGAGCAACCCTAACAATGCCCTAAATCCTCAAGCACAGAACACTCAAAATCAGGGAGGACCTAGATTACTGACTGAGCAGCAACCGCAACAGCCACCAGCTGCCACGACTAGTATATTGGAGCAGACCTTGGCTACGCTTATGTCTCAAACAAGAACTTACATTGAGAACATGAATCACTTCGTCAAAAAGGCTGAGTCATTCATGGATAAAACAGAGATGTGGATGACTAACCATGAAGCTACTCTGACATCACTGGAGACACAGATGGGTCAGGTTTCCCAGCATATTAAACCGAGGCGGAATGGAGGATTCCCTAGCGATACTAAAAATGCTAGACAACCCACACATGAGTAGTGTAAAGCCATTACAACTAGGAGTTGGAAGAAATTACCAGGGCCAGAGAAGGAAGCTGAACCAGCTAAGGAACCAGCCCTAGAAACGACTGGCGAGAACACTGCCCTGGCAGACGACAAATTGCCTGCTGCCGATGAACCTGTCACGACAGTAGAAGGGACATAGGAGAAGGATGAAGAACCTAAGCCACCTCAGATCCGAATGCAGTGGGAGGGACGCGTTGCAGATTTTCGTCCTCCACCTCCTTTTCCTCAGCGGTTACAGAAGTTGAAACAGGAATCCCAGCTTAAGAAGATATATGATATTTTTAAGCAGGTCCATATCAATATTCCACTGTTAGATGCTATCAAGGAGATGCCTCACTAAGCCAAATTTCTCAAGGATGCCATGTCGAAGAAATCCAGACTTGGGGAATTTGAGACGGTTAAAATGACAGAGGGATGCATGACTATTCTACGAAAGCATCCACCCCAGAAAAAGAAGGATCATGGGAGTTTCATAATATCGTGCATAATCGGAGACAAATTTGTGGGTAAGACACTTTGTGATCTTGGTGCTATTATAAATTTAATGCCAAAATCTGTATTTCAGAAATTAGGTATTGGAAAAGCACGGCCCATAACAGTCGTATAGCAGCTGGCAGACCGCTCTTACGTACATCCAGAAGGGAAGATAGAAGATATTCTGGTAAGAGTGGATAGATTTATTTTTCCTGTTGACTTTCTTGTTTTAGATTGTGAAGCAGATGAGAATGCACCAATCATCCTGGGGCGACCCTTCTTAGCCACATGAAGATCACTGATTGATGTAGAAAAAGGAGAACTCACTTGAGAGTGAACGATCAAGAGATCAAGCTGAACGTTCTCCAAGCAATAAAACATGTTGATGCAGAAGAAGAATGCAAGGCTATCACTGAAGTTATCCTTGACCAACCTTGCATTAGGTCGGACTGCCATGACATCAAAATTGGCCACTACCCAAGCAGCCATTTAGAAGACTATCACGGCAGAAATGACGACAACAGCTCCTCAAACTCTGACATATCTGATACTGAAGATCATTAGGAGGTAAACTGGATAGGCAATCGTCCAGGTAAGTTATTCGAGCCCTTAAACTATACCTCGAATGAACATATAGTCCAAAAGCCATCAACTGTAGAGCCTCTTGTCTTAGATCTTAAGCCCCTGCCAGGGCAGCTCAAATATGTTTTTCTTGGATTAAATGATACGTTGCTCGTAATCATCTCTTCCAAGTTGATGCAGGAACATGAACAGTAGCTGATAGAGATGCTACAACAGAATAAAAAGGCTATTGGATGGACGATAGCTGATATCCAGGGCATCAGTTCGGACTATGCATGCACAAAATTCTCCTAGAGGATGATCGTAAGCCGACAATTGATGCCCAGAGACGTCTAAACGATGCTATGCGAGAGGTGGTTCGTAAGGAGATCATCAAATGGCTAGATGCTGGAATAATTTATGCCATCTCGGATATCAAGTGGGTGAGCCCGGTACAGTGAGTTCCTAAGAAAGGAGGAATAATCGTGGTAACCAACGAAGAAAACGAGTTAATCCCAACCAGGACTGTTACCGGTTGGAGGGTTTGTATGGACTACCGGAAGCTTAACAAAGCTACCCGAAATGACCACTTTCCCTTGCCTTTTATTGATCAAATGCTTGATAGATTAGCGGGAAAACCTTATTACTGTTTTCTTTATGGATACTCAAGTTATAACCAAATAGCCATCGCACCAGAGTATCAAGAGATGACGACGTTCAGTTGTCCATACGGTACTTACGCTTTTCGGAGGATGCCATTCAGACTTTGTAATGCACCGACAACCTTTAAGAGGTGTATGATGGCAATATTTTCCGACATGGTGGAGGACTTCCTGGAGATATTCATGGACGATTTGTAACACCCCAATTTTGGGCTTAGAAGTTTAGGGTCTGAACTGGGCCGGTATGATTTTCGGTGCGAATATAAAAGGAGGTTTTAGGGAAAGCCTAGTTCGGGATGCTTTAAAAATGTGGAAAATATCTAAAAATGCTCTTTAATATATATAAGAGAGTGGTGAAATAAATTTTACAAAATAAGGCTTGGAAGTGCGACATTTTGGAATAGTGACTAAAATGCGATTGTTGAAAAGTTCAGTGGTGACTGTTTTGTAAGGATTGAAACTTTGAATCTTTAAGGAGCTAATTTACCCAAGAATGATTTCTCCAGATTTTTCTTAGATTTTAATGATTTAATTAATGTTTAATTAATTAAATGAAAAGTGGAAAACCATATTTTAGATTTTCATAACTAACTTTCTTAAAAACTTTCTCATCTCATTTTCTCTCAAAATTCCCTCATCCAAACACATTTCTACAGCAACATTTCTATTGATTTTCACACCAATTGAAGAGGTTTCAATCATCAATTGATTCATAATCCTTTCTACATCAAATCCTCTTGATTTGCCTATTGAATTTTCAAGGAATTTGGCTCTAATCAAGGAGAAATCTACATTTAGAGGTAAGGTTGTTCTTCTCCTCTAAATAATCAGTTCTTTACTGAAATTCCCAAGTTATCAATCCTTAAATTAAGTTTTATAAAAGGTTTTAATGATATGAACTTGATTTTGACTTAAAACTCAAGATTTGGAAGAAATCTTGAAGAAATTCGTGGTGATTGTTTGGGCTCTATTTTGTGATGGATTTTAAATGTATTTTTGATGTTTAATGATGTATAATTGAGGTTTAATCAATGCAATCCCGAATAGGTTGAATTTCCTAAGTTTTTGCTTATGAAAATGGTGGTTTTAGGGGTGATCTTGGTGTTCTGTTATAGCTTGAGGTATAAGGACGAGATTAGGTGCATTTCGGTTGTTAATTGATGTTTTGGAATGGTTAGAACTGAGGGATCATGGCTGGGTTATGTTGTGGAAGGGTTTGGAGGTGATTTCGTTTGTGTTTGGTAGCCGAAATGTTAGAATTGGTTAGAGCAGCGAGTTTAGGTGTGATAGCTGAAGATTTTAATGCATGACGATGCATTAATCCTCTGCTTTGATGTGTTTAAAATAAGGGAGACATCTTCGGACACTTGTGGTGTTGATCCGGAGGTTTGATTGGCGTTTCGGCGAGCTTGCGAAACGGAATTGGTGAGTGAAGTTGGGTTTTCAGCCTTGAAACCAATGTTGGAAGGTTTTGGGAGCTTAGTTTAAGTCTAATCAACTTAACTAAGCTCAAGAGTAAGTTTTCGGAAAAACTCTCTTGTGTGAGCCATGGATTGGTTCGATTCATTTGTTGATAATTTGCATGTTTAAATTATGTTTTGAAAGCATGTTTTAGTATGATTAATGCTGGTTTTGAAAGCCATGTGTTGAAGGATGCTCAAGGTAAGAGATCCTTGGTTTGATATTTGTGAATGTGGTTTTCATGCATAGTGATGCATGATGGTTTAATGGCTTTGGTTTAATGCTTTAAAATAGTGGATTATTGATGATAAATAATGTATATTGGCAAGTGATGTGTTGGTTTTTAAAGTACTTGAATCGGATATAGTTAGCCGACTATAGGATTGGGTGCACCGTGAATAAAGTCGCATTGGATGTCGAGGGGTTGTAATTGTACCGTAAACTCCATCCAAGTACACTAACGAGATGGTTAAGATAACAATGGTGGTTAAAAGTCCATGTGTGGATCTTGTGTTGTGTGTCTCGTGTTCTCGTTAGTGATGTTGTACAACTACCGATGAGTGATATTGAGGGGTTGTGATTGTACCGTTAAACTCCATCACGGGTGTTGAGGGGTTGTGATTGTACCGGTAAACTCCACCTTGTGTGTTCGGTAGTGTGTATGAAGCGTATGTGACAACGCTTGTAATCCGCGTATCCGATTGTGTTTTGTGTTGTAAATGATTATGGATTATCACTTGAAAGCCAATAATACATGTTGATTTTATTGAAGCATGAGATGCTTGATTTGTATGCAAGGTTGCATGAATAATGATGATTATGTGATGAAAGGTTTACTGAAAAGTGTTTTATAAAATGCATTATTGTGTTGTTTCTTTAGAGCATGCCTCACTAAGCAATTGTGCTTACGCTCTCTCTCTTGAACCAGTAATGCAGACAATTGAGGTGTTTGAGGGCAGCAAGGAGGCTAAGAATCCAAGGGAAAGCTAAGCTCATGTATGGTGATGCTTTCACAGCACTATTAGTTTTTGATATTTGGCAATGGGAACCTAGGTTGCGTTTTTGGGATATGTTTTGGACTCCCTAATTGTGGCATGATGCCTATGTTGATTTGGATTTGTAAAGGGCCATTAAGATGCTTGTTTTGGTGTTTTGATGATTGTTTGGCTTTGGATACTAGGATGCATGCCTATAGACTTGTGGATTTCCTTGATTGATGCCATGAATGTGTTTTGGTGATGCAAACACGTACCTTATATATATATATGTTGACTTGTTGGCATGATTAGGAAGTCATTAGGATGTGTTTGAGTGGTTTAATGTATGTAAAACCAGCAAATTATGCAACTTCTGGGCAATCCGTTTCGGTACGGGCACTAGCGTTTCGAAACGGGGGCCTGTAATGGCCTTCGAGTATCGAAACGAATAGAGGTCGTTCCGAAACGTTTTGGCCACTCTCAGGCCCCATTCCGATACAGGTCTCAGAACGAACCTGAGTTTCGAAACGGTCAACCCCGTTTCGAAATAGATGACCGTTGGGCACTGATTTGAATGGTTTTAAGGATTGCAAGCTTTACGTTTTAGTCTTGAAAATTTGTATTTGCAATTGCATGAGCTCGAGATGTCTGATTAAGGAGAAATTGGACAGGGAAGCATGTAATATGGTTAATTAAGTATTGGTAACCTTAAAATCAGTTAAGTCCTCCATCTTTCCAGAATTTACAAATTGGTCCCTAATTTATGTATTTTGTGCTAATGAGTCCCTCATTGTGATTCGATCGCTGTGCTTTTCAAGTATGTGTTTCTCAAGAGTATGCTTAGGGTTAATGTGCATCTAGACAAGTTTTAAAAGAAAAAAAGGGTCGTTAACCAAGGTTGACTTTCGGGTTGACTTTGGTTTTCCCTGTGTAATCTTCGTAGTTCGGTTCAACCGTCTAGGCCGGACTAAGGGGGTTACATTTGGTGGTATCAGAGCTGAGTTCTCGAGTAATTGGGAATGGTTATGTGGGTGATGTATGTGTGATTGCATGATATGCCTTTTAAATCAAAGTATGTTGTATGAATTATAAAGTATGTTGCAATTGTGATGTTATGATGTGTTGAAACATGTTAGAGGAACCCATTGCCATATCAAAACTAATGAAGGAATGGTTTTTTTTTTGAAAAATGAGTTTGAGTGCTTGGATTTCTTACCTTGTTGAGCCTAATTATGTTTATTGCATTGTGTCAGTGCATTGTTATAGTGAATGGGACCTCGTAGAGAGACGACAATTAATACGCGAGCTATGGCTCAGAACGAGAATGAGGACAATGCTTATAATGTTGTGGATATACCTCTTCCCCCTGGTGGTGGACCACCCGGCGGTGGTGGTGCTGGAGGTGAAAATGTTGGTGTTGGTGCTGGAGTTGGGGTCGCTGGACCTGATGGTGTGTAGGGGCAAGCTGCTCCTAACATGACAGTTTTGATACAAGCTATTGCTGGAGCCTTTCAGGCGGCAGTAGCTGGAGCTCACGGAGCTACGCAGCAGGGAGATGCTGGAGTGAGATTACCTCTAGAACGTCTTCGCAGTCTGGGAGGGACTAAGTTCAGAGGTTTATCTGCTGAGGGTTCTGAATCTTGGTTGGAAAGTACCAAGTGAATTTTGGGACAAATGAACTGCAATGATGTGCAGAAGTTGGGTTGTGTTGTATCGTTGTTGCATGATGATGCGTATACTTGGTGGACGACCACTGTCTCCGGAATGGAGGAAGTTGATGTAACTTGGATGTTCTTTCTGAACGCGTTCAAGCGAAAGTATCTAGGTGTGCGATACCCGGATGAGAAGAAAAGAGAATTCATGTCTTTTGTGCAAGGAAGTATGTCGGTGGCTGAGTATGAGATCCAGTTTGTCCGTCTTAGCCAGTACGCACCTGAGCTTATCCCTGATGAGCGGGAGAGGTGTGAACGTTTCCGGTATGGTTTGATGTCGGATGTGAAGACTTTTATGCTTGCAGCTGAGTATACAGATTTTGATGTGTTGGTGAGCAGGGCAAAGGATATTGAGCAAAACCTGGGTTTGTCTTCTAGAGGTGCCGGTTCAAGCTCGGGCAAGAGAGCTACTGAGTATAGTTCCGGTGGTGGACGGAACAAGAGAGGACGGGATAAGAGGTATCAGTCCTCAGCTAGGCGTGGTAATGGAGGGTATGGTGCGCCTGTTGAGGGAGACATGATGAGAGCTGATCAGAACACGTGCTGGGCGTGTGGATCACGTGGTCATTTGAGGCGTGATTGTCCTCGAGCAGCGAGGGAGGTTCAGGCTCTTGTGGCAGTGACCGACAATTCGTGCTGGAATTATGGTTCGGCAGACCACATGAGGAGGGAGTGTCCTTTGTTGGCCGGTGGTGGTCTGGGACGTGCTCCTGGGGTTGTTGCACCACAGAGAGGTCGTGGGCGCGGCCGTGGTAACTTCCAGCGCAGAGATGATGGTGGGAGGAATGTGGCGCATGTGGTGGCTGTCCAACCTGAGGGTGGTGGCCAGGCTCGAGTGTATGCGCAGCGAGAGGGGAGAAATGACACGGATGTGATCGCAAGTACCTTTACTTTGCAATCCTTGTCATTACTTTCCTTGATTGATTCTAGATCTACACACTTATACATATTGCATGAACATGCTCAATTGCTTGGTTTGCCTGTTGAGTCTTTGAATGTTGGTATGCGTGTAACTAGTTCCTTTGGTGAAACCGTTGTCACGCGGAAGTTGTATAGAAGATGTCCCTTGGTTGTGCAAAATCATGTTTTTCATGTTGATCTCATGGAATTGCCATTCTATGGTTTTGATGTAATCCTTGGTATGGATTGGCTTGTTGAACATCGAGCTGTGGTGGATTTTGAGAACAAGCGAGTTTCGTTGAAGCTTGCGGATGATTATGAGGTAGTGGTGGTTGGTGAAAATGTGAAGTTTCTTGCCAATGTGGTGTCTACATTGGAAGCGAGCCGGATGCTGAGACAAGGGTGTGAAGCTTTTCTGGCCTTTGTGATGAATCCTAGCTCTAAGGTGTTGCGGGTTCAAGATATCAGGACTGTGCGAGAGTTTCCTGGTGTGTTTCCAGAGGAGTTACCTGGTTTGCCTCCTAACCGAGAGGTGGAGTTTGGAATTGAGCTGTATGAAAACACAACTCTTGTGTCCATTACTCCTTATCGAATGGCACCTAAGGAGTTGAAGGAGCTGAAAACTAAACTTCAGGAGTTGCTTGATCGTGGTTTCATTCGGCCGAGTGTGTCACCTTGGGGTGCACCGGTCTTGTTTGTGAAGAAAAAGGATTGCACTATGAGAATGTGCATCGATTACCGTCAGCTGAATAAGTTGACTATCAAGAATCGGTATCCTTTACCGAGGATTGATGATCTTTTTGATCAATTTTGGGGAGCGATTGTATTCTCTAAGATTGACTTAAGGTCAGGGTATTACCAGTTCAAGGTGAAGGATGTGGATGTGCCAAAGACAACCTTCAGAACGAGGTATGGGCATTATGAGTTCCTTGTGATGTCGTTTGGTTTGACGAATGCTCCTGCAACTTTTATAGACATGATGAATAGGGTGTTCCATGAATACTTGGATAAGTTTGTTGTGGTGTTCATTAATGATATCCTTGTGTACTCTCGTACTGAGGAGGAGCATGAGGGGCATTTGAGGATTGTGTTGCAGGCTTTGTTGGAGAATCAGCTTTATGCTAAGCTGAGCAAGTGTGAATTCTGGCTTAGAGAAGTTGTGTTCCTTGGTCATGTGGTTTCTGATGAGGGGATTCGTGTTGATCCTCAGAAGATTGAGGCAGTGATGAATTTGAAGCCTTCTAAGTCTGTTATTGAAGTCCGTAGTTTCCTTGGTTTGGTTGGATACTATCGGAGGTTCGTGGATGGATTTTCAAAGATTGCTGCACCTTTGACGAAGTTGTTGCAGAAGGATGTCAAGTATGAGTGGACAGACGAGAGACAGCAAGCCTTTGAGAAGCTTAAGGCAGCCTTGACGCAAGCTCCTATCTTGGTTCAACATGAATTAGTGAAAGAGTTTGTGGTGTATAGTGATGCATCCTATGCTGGTTTGGGGTGTGTGTTGATGTAAGAGGGTAAGGTGGTGGCTTATGCATCGCCCCAGTTGAAGATGCATGAGCGCAATTATCCTACGCATGATATTGAGTTGGCTGGAGTGGTTTTTGCTTTGAAATTTGGAGACATTACCTATATGGTGAGAAGTGTACTGTGTACACGGATCACAAAAGTTTGAAGTATCTGATGTCTCAGAAAGAGTTGAATCTTAGGCAACGACGTTGGGTGGAGTTGCTTAAAGATTACGATCTGAAGATCGAGTACCACCCAAGAAAAGCTAATGTTGTAGCGGATGCCTTGAGTAGGAAAGTGGCAGTGGAGTTGAGAGCTATGTTTGCCAGCTTGAGCATTTTGCGAGATGGAGGTCTTGTGGCTGAATTGCAAGTGAAACCATCCTTGGTTCAGTTGATAAAGGATATGCAGATGTTGGATGATTCCTTGGGGTCGCATGTTCAGGATATTGCTGAAGATAGGCAATCAGATTTCTGTTTCAGTGATGATGGAGTTTTGTGTTTTGGGAGTCGAATAGTAGTGCCAAATGATGTTGAGTTGAGGCGTGCTATTCTGAAAGAAGCCCATAGTATTCCTTTTGCTACGCACCCTGGTAGTACAAAGATGTATCGTGATCTTAAGGATGAGAACTATTGGGTGGGTCTAAAGAAAGATGTTGCTGAGTATGTGAGTAAGTGCATGGGTGGGTCTAAAGAAAGATGTTATCCAAGTGCTGGAGGATATGTTGAGGTGCTGTGTGATTGAGTTTCAAGGCTCTTGGGAGAAGCATTTGCCTTTGGTAGAGTTTGCTTTTAACAATAGCTACCAGGCAAGTATTCAAATGGCACCTTATGAAGCCTTGTACGAGAGGAAATGCAGAACTCCTCTTTGTTGGGCTGAAACAGGTCAGAAGTTGGTTTCAATGGCAGCTTTGTTGAAAGGAACCACCAAGAAGGTGAAGCTCATTTGTGAGCGACTGAAGGCAGCTTCTGATCGACAGAAGTCTTACGTGGATTTGAAGCGTAAGGAGATTGAGTATGCGGTGGGTGACCGTGTGTTTTTGAATGTTTCGCCTTGGAAGAAGGTGATGAGGTTTGGTCGAAAGGGTAAGTATAGCCCTAGGTACATTGGACCATACGAAGTGATTGAACGTGTGGGTCCTGTTGCGTACAAGCTGAGATTGCCGCAAGAGTTGGAAAAGATTCATGATGTGTTTCATGTCTCTATGCTTCGGAGGTATAGATCGGATCCTTCGCATGTTATGCCTGTGGAGGAAGTGTAGTTGAATCCAGACTTGACCTATGATAAGGAGCCGGTGGAATTTCTGGATTCAGACCGTAAAGTTCTTCGGGGCAAAACCATTGATTTGGTAAAGGTGTTGTGGAAGCATCGTGGTGTTGAGGAAGCCACGTGGGAAAGAAAGGATGACATGATGAAGCAGTTTCCGTACCTCTTTCCTCAAGGTAAATTTCGAGGACGAAATTTCTTAAGGGGGGAGAGTTGTAACACCCCAATTTTGGGCTTAGAAGTTTAGGGTCTGAACCGGGCCGGTCTGATTTTTGGTTCGAATATAAAAGGAGGTTTTAGGGAAATCCTAGTTCGAAATTCTTTAAAAATATGGAAAAATATCTAAAAATCCTCTTTTAATATATATAAGAGAGTGGTGAAATCAATTCTACAAAATAAGGTTTGAAAATGCGATTTTTGAAAAGTTCAGTGGTGATTGTTTTGTAAGGATTGAAACTTTGAATCTCTAGGGAGCTAATTTACCCAAGAAGGATTTCTCCAGATTTTTCTTAGATTTTAATGATTTAATTAATGATTAATTAATTAAATGAAAATTGGAAAACCATATTTTAGATTTTCATAACTAACTTTCTTAAAAACTTTCTTATCTCATTTTCTCTCAAAATTCCCTCATCCAAACACATTTCTACAGCAACATTTCTATTGATTTTCACACCAATTGATGAGGTTTCAATCATCAATTGATTCCTAATCCTTTCTACATCAAATCCTCTTGATTTGCTTATTGAATTTTCAAGGAATTTGGCTCTAATCAAGGAGAAATCTACATTTAGGGGTAAGGTTGTTCTTCTCCTCTAAATACTCAGTTCTTTACTGAAATTCCCAAGTTATCAATCCTTAAATTAAGTTTTATAAAAGGTTTTAATGATATGAACTTGATTTTGGCTTAAAACTCAAGATTTGGAAGAAATCTTGAAGAAATTTGTAGTGATTGTTTGGGCTCTGTTTTGTGATGGATTTTAAATGTATTTTGGATGTTTAATGATGTATAATTTAGGTTTAATCAATTCAATCCCAAATAGGTTGAATTTCCTAAGTTTTTGCCTATGAAAATGGTAGTTTTTTGGGTGATCTTGGTGTTCTGTTATAGTTGGAGGTATAAGGACGAGATTAGGTTCATTTTGGATGTTAATTGATGTTTAAGAATGGTTAGAACTGATGGATCTTGGTTGGGTTATGTTGTGGAAGGGTTTGGAGGTGATTTCGGTTGTGTTTGGTAGCCGAAATGCTAGAATTGGTTAGAGCAACGAGTTTAGGTGTGATAGCTGAAGATTTTAATGCATGACGATGCATTAATCCTCTGCTTTGATGTGTTTAAAATATGGGAGACATCTTCGGACACTTGTGGTGTTGATCCGGAGACTTGATCGGCGTTTCGGCGAGCTTGCGAAACGGAATTGGTGAGTGAAGTTGGGTTTTCAGCCTTGAAACCAATGTTGGAAGGTTTTGGGAGCTTAGTTTAAGTCTAATCAACTTAACTAAGCTCAAGAGTAAGTTTTCAGAAAAACTCTCTTGTGTGAGCCATGGAGTGGTTCGATGCATTTGTTGATAAATTGCATGTTTAAATTCTGTTTTGAAAGCATGTTTTAGCATGATTAATGCTGGTTTTGAAAGCCATGTGTTGAAGGATGCTCAAGGTAAGAGATCCTTGGTTTGATATTTGTGAATGTGGTTTTGATGCATAGTGATGCATGATGGTTTAATGGCTTTGGTTTAATGCTTTAAAATAGTGGATTATTGATGATAAATAATGTATATTGGCAAGTGATGTGTTGATTTTTAAAGTACTTGAATCGAATATAGTTAGCCGGCTATAGGATTGGGTGCACCGTGAATAAAGTCGCCTTGGATGTCGAGGGGTTGTAATTGTACCGTAAACTCCATCCAAGTACACTAACGAGATGGTTAAGATCACAATGGTGGTTAAAAGTCCATGTGTGGATCTTGTGTTGAGTGTCCCGTGTTCTCGTTAGTGATGTTATACAACTATCGATGAGTGATGTTGAGGGGTTGTGATTGTACCGTTAAACTCCATCACGGGTGTTGAGAGGTTGTGATTGTACCGGTAAACTCCACCTTGTGTGTTCGGTAGTGTGTATGAAGCGTATGGGACAACGCTTATAAGCCGATTATCCGATTGTGTTTTGTGTTGTAAATGATTATGGATTATCACTTGAAAGCCAATATGACATGTTGAATTTATTGAAGCATGAGATGCTTGATATGTATGCAAGGTTGCATGAATAATGATGATTATGTGATGAAAGGTTTACTTAAAAGTGTTTTATAAAATGCATTATTGTGTTGTTTCTTTAGAGCTTGCCTCACTAAGCAATTGTGCTTACGCTCTCTCTCTTGAACCAATAATGCAGACAATTGAGGTGTTTGAGGGCAGCAAGGAGGCTAAGAATCCAAGGGAAAGCTAAACTCATGTATGGTGATGCTTTCACAACACTATTAGTTTTTGATATTTGGCAATGGGAACCTAGGTTGCGTTTTTGGGAGATGTTTTGGACTCCCTAATTGTGGCATGATGCCTATGTTGATTTGGATTTGTAAATGGCCATTAAGATGCTTGTTTTGTTGTTTTGATGGTTGGTTGGCTTTGGATACTAGGATGCATGCCTATAGACTTGTGGATTTCCTTGATTGATGCCATGAATGTGTTTTGGTGATGCAAACACGTACCTTATATATATATATGTTGACTTGTTGGCATGATTAGGAAGTCATTAGGATGTGTTTGAGTGGTTTAATGTATGTAAAACCAGCAAATTATGAAACTTCTGGGCAATCCGTTTCGGTACTGGCACTAGCGTTTCGAAACGGGGGCCTGTAATGGCCTTCGAGTATCGAAACGGATAGAGGTCGTTCCGAAACGTTTTGGACACTGTCGGGCCCTGTTCCGATACAGGTCTCAGAACGAACCCGAGTTTCGAAATGGTCAACCCCGTTTCGAAACAGATGACCGTTGGGCACTGATTTGAATGGTTTTAAGGTTTGCAAGCTTTACGTTTTAGTCCTGAAAATTTGTATTTGCAATTGCATGAGCTCAAGATGTCTGATTAAGGCGAAATTGGATAGGGAAGCATGTAATATGGTTAATTAAGTATTGGTAACCTTAAAATCAGTTAAGTCCTCCATCTTTCTAGAATTTACAAATTGGTCCCTAATTTATGTATTTTGTGCAAATGAGTCCCTCATTGTGATTCGATCGATGTACTTTTCAAGTATGTGTTTCTCAAGAGTATGCTTAGGGTTAATGTGCATCTAGACAAGTTTTAAAAGAAATAAAGGGTCGTTAACCAAGGTTGACTTTCGGGTTGACTTTGGTTTTCCCCGTGTAATCTTCGTAGTTCGGTTCAACCGTCTAGGCCGGAGAAAGGGGGTTACACGATTTCTCTGTCTTTGGAGACAATTTTGAAAGCTGCCTAGGCAACCTACAGAAAGTGCTCGAGAGATGAGACAAAGCGAACTTGGTATTGAACTGGGAGAAATGTCACTTCATGATGGATGAAGGGATAGTCCTATGCCATCAAGTAAGCTGCAGCGACATAGAAGTCGACAGAGCTAAGATCAAGGTAATTGAAAAGCTGCCACCACCTACAACAGTCAAGGGAATCAGGAGTTTCTGAGGGCATGTTGGTTTTTATCGATTGTTTATCACAAACTTTTCGAAGATCACCAAGCCCTTGTGCCACCTTTTGGAGCAGAACCGTCCTTTCGACTTCAATACTGAATGTACTGGGGCATTCAGAGTCCTGAAAGAAAAGCTGGTAACAGCCCCGATAGTACAGCCACCAGATTGGAAACTACCATTTGAGATCGTGTGTGATGCTAGTGACTATGCTGTTGGGGCAGCACTTGGGCAGAGGAAGGACAAGCTCTTTCATGTTATATACTATGCCAGCCAAACACTGAACGACGCCCAAGTAAACTACACCACCATGGAGAAGGAACTGTTAGCTGTGGTGTTTTCGATTGACAAGTTTCATTCATATATACTTGAAACGAAGGTCATAGTCCACATAGACCACTCGGCACTAAAGTATTTGTTCGCCAAAAAGGATGTGAAGCCTAGACTGATACGTTGGATTCTGCTACTGTAAGAGTTCGACCTTGAGATCAAGGATAAAAAGGGGATAGAGAACCAAGTTGCATATCACTTGTCAAGATTAGAGAAAGTAAAGAGTCTCCTAGCGGACGAGACACACATACTGGAGACCTTCCCTGATGAGTAGCTGTTCGCTGCCACGAGCACTGCCGCAACATCCATGGTGGTAGGTAAGTTTTCTGAACTCCCCTGGTATGCTGATTTTTTAATTATTTAGTTAGCGGAATATCTCCTCCTGACCTTAACTATCAAGCTAGGAAGAGGTTCCAAAAAGGTGTTAAGCATTATTATTGGGACGAACCTCTTCTTTTCAAATATTATGCAGATCATGTTATCAGGAGATGCGTACAATAGGATGAGCAGGAAGCTGTGCTTCATCACTGCAGTCTGGATTGTATTGGCCGTCACTATTCAAAGGTGCCCATGCATTGTACAAATGTTGTGATAAATGTCAACGAACTGGAAATATCTCAAGAAGACATGAGATGCCGCTACAAAACATTCTTGAAGTCAAAATTTTCGATGTTTGGGGGATAGATTTTATGGGACCATTCCCAGCATCATGTGGGAACTTATATATCCTCCTGGCAGTGGACTATATGTCCAAATGGGTTGAAGTGATCGCTACACAGAAAAATGATGCAAAGATTATTCAGAGGTTTTTGCACAAGAACATATTTTCCAGATTTGGCATCCCCAAGGCGATCATCAGTGATGAAGGGAGGCATTTTGATAACAGGGTTATAGCTGCTGCCTTAAAAAAGTATGGTGTCAAACATCGGATCGCAACAGCTTACCACCCTCAAACCAATGGACAGGCTGAAATATCCAACAGAGAGGTAAAGAACATTCTTGAGAAGATGGTTAAGCCAACTCGGAAGGAGTAGTCTCTACACCTCAATGATGCACTATGGGCCTACAGAAAAACATTTAAAACTCTATTGGGAATGTCACCCTACCGGCTGATTTATGGAAAAACATGCCATCTACCTGTTGAGATTGAGCACAGAGCATACTGGGCCATCAAGGTAGTGAATATGGACTTGGAAAAGGCAGGACAGAAAAGGCTACTTGACTTGAATGAGATAGAAGAAATTCGAGTAATAGCCTATGACAACACAAGGATCTACAAGGACAAGACAAAGAAGTGGCATAACAAGAAGTTGCTGCCACGACAGTTCTGCCCAGGGCACCTTGTGTTGTTGTTCAACTCTAGGTTGAAACTCTTCCCAGGGAAGTTGAAATCTAGGTGGTCCGGCCCATTCCAAGTGGTGCAAGTTTTTCCCCATGGTGCCATCACGATCAGATCCTTAAAAGACGGGCACCAATTTAAATTCAATGGACGGAGATTAAAGCATTATCAGGGGACTGAAGCCCCAAGAATGCAGGAAGTGGTTACATTAGAAGATGCCCCTCCTGACATCCCTAATTTAAACTTTTTTTTATTTTTTTATTTTTTTTATATATATCTATTAGGTAATTAGAATTATTTTATTTTTAGGAACCAAGTTTTTATTATTTTTAGGAAATAAAGGAGACAAGGAGAAGAGAAGAAGTGAACTCAGCCCACCATCTCACCATCAGCCCAAAAAGCCCAAAATAGGAGCCTGTCGTTACAGCTGCCGCTACACACGCAGAAAATCCAGCCTGTCAACACGTTGTCGCGGAAGACACGCTAACGCGTAACAGATGCGCAGTAGACACGAAAATGCGTGACAGACGCATCAGAAACCGCGTAACAGTTGGCCCCGTTATTCGCGCCTGCCGTTACAGCTCCAACGAGAAGCAAACTCCTCATCTATATAAACCTCGTTTTACTATTCATTTTTCACTCACTTCCACTCTCTTTACTTGTTTCCTCTCTAGAATTTTATTTGCTTTCATTTTTTTCCACAGACCCTTGCAACCATGCGTACCAGAAATACCCGACGCAGTGCTGCCTCAGGATCTGCCCCAGCAGCAACCACTCCCAGATCCTTCCAGGTCAGAGATATGTGGGAGGAGAGAGGCTTCATCTATACCACAATAACGGATAATCTCGGGCTAATACCATTCATAGCCCGTAAGATCAGAGCTCTACAGTGGCAAATGTTTGCCGAGCAGCCGAAAGAGATGAACGTCACCTTAGTCCGAGAATTCTATGCTGCCATCGATAGCAAGGAGGCGACATCAGTGACGGTTCGTGGGAAGGAAGTACCCTTTGAGCCAGAATACATCAACACCCTCTATGGGTTCTATGTCGGCAGAAGGGAAGACGGCCACCGGATATTTGTGGAGAGCTTGGAGGCATCGGAATACGATGTTGTCATGGACGAAGTCACCGATGAAGGCACCGAATGGAATATCGTTCCCAAACATCCAAGGACGGTGAAACGAGTTCAACTAACCCCCAAAGCCAAGTTGTGGAACACATTTGTTAAAAAGAGGATTATGCCATCCTCCCACAACAGCACGGTAGACCAACCAAGGTTAGCTCTCATTCACTCAATTTTAAACGAAAGGCCTATCAATGTTGGTAGATATGCTCGGGAGGGAATTTTGGATTGTGCATACCAGCCATCGGGACCACTCGTCTTCCCCTACCTCAAAACAGCCCTCTGCCTTGGCCACAACGTCCTTGAAGCTGTTGAAGATTTAAGAATCCGAGGAAAAGGTTGGACGGAAAGAAACATCTTCAGCTTGATGAAGCTGAAAGCTGCCATGCCTCTGTCATCCTTCGACCCCACTGTCGCGGCAGGTGAGCCGACAGAGACCATCCATACAGAGCCTGCCGCCACAGAACAAAGGCAGCCCACTGCACCAACTCCCCCAGCAGACTCCTCAACCCAAATCCTTGCTACCTTGCAGAAAATGGAGGAACGACAGCTGAGCCTGATGAGCTTCATTCGGGACTTCACAACAGCAACAGTACATTTCATTAAAACCAATCTTAATTTTCCTGATGTATTGTTTCCTGCCTTCCCCGACCATTATTTTGCTGCCCCCACACCTGCCCATACCCCTACCCTTGCAGCCACACCAAGAACACCATATGCCGCGTCCACCCCGACCCCGGCCACAACAGCTGCAAGCGGCAGCCACACTCCCACAGAAACTGCCAGGGGAGAGAAGAGAAAACAACCCATGTCCGACCTCGACAGTATATAGCTGGCTTCTCCTCCTTCTCTATTTGGGGGGAATCCGATGACGAGCCCTCGATCAAGAGGAACTTGTCCAAGGAGTTCACCTCGGTGAAATGACAGAAACCAAACACCGTAGTCGAACTATCCGGCCAAGGAAAATCTGATGACAGAAGCAGCAGCAGCGGTAGTAGTAGCAGTAGCTCTTCCGAGGAGGTTCAGGTGCTGGAGAAACCACCACATATCTCACCTACCCGCATCCACCCTCCGAGGGAAGCCAAGAACAAGACTACCTATACCTCTCCCAGCCATCTGTTGGCACCGACGAGGAAAGTCACCGCCCGCCGGCAGATCCGGATCAGCAGCAGCAGCGACGACAGTACTTGAAATTTAAGTTTCTTTTCTTATATTTGTTGTCTGTTATTTTGTTATATTTGTGATGTCATTTTTATTATCTTTTTATCATTCTGTCATTTTGCATTGAGGGCAATGCAACCCTTGATTTTGGGGGTGGCATCCCTTCATTAATGAAGTGTCTTTAAGTTTAAAAATTGTGTCTATTATTTAGTTTATTTTTGCTTAAAAAAATTGGCTTAAGTTTTTGAACTTCACTTACCTGCCGTGACAGCCTCTGTCGTGGCAGTGCCTTTAGGATAGTTTTAGGAGCAGTTTAGAGCCTTAATTGAGTTCTGATTCTCAAACACCCTTTGTGGCTTTTATATTGTCTAGAACTCTACTGGTAAACTAGAATAGGGAAAAGCTTAACACTTGAGTTTCCCCTAGAGGTGCCTAACATTGGCTCTAGGAAAAGAAGTTAAGAAAAACTAGACTCAATACACCTAGAGGTGCCCGAAACCAGCTCTAAGAAGTTAGCTAGAGGTGCCCAAAACCGGCTATAGTTAAACTTAAATTGAGAAAAGAGAATCCGGTCTAAATAAAAACTAAAGGATTCTAAGAATTGCCTCCAAAAAGATGAAAGTTGGCATAAAAATTCAAGTTAGAAGCTTAGCTATTCTAGTAAACTAAGGGAATCTAGGCATATAATTGTTCACAAAACATGCACACACTACACGAGAATTATAGCAAGGTTCCGAATGAATCCTGAACTATCCAACAAGGTGTTGCTCACAATAGGGAATGAATGGTAGGTAAGGAAAAGTTCACTGTTTTAAGCCAAACAAAAAATTTATTTCTTTTTTAGGTTTTAATTGCTTGAGGGCAAGCAAGAACTTGAGTTTGGGGTGTGTTGAGTGTGTAAAAGTTATATAATTTACCCCCTCTTTAACCTATATTTCTGCTGCATTCAAGCATAATTCATTGCATTTAGGATAGATTTCATTCATACATCACAATTATATTAAATGACATAGTTTCTACTGAAATTGGTTGCTTTTGCAGGTAGCTCCTGTAGCAGATGAAGGGCAGTGGAGAAGTAGAGCTGGAACACTGGACTGCAGCTGAGAAGAAAGATGATGCCATGGCCGTTACCGTGGCAGCCAATGACGACAGCAATGGTGAAGGGAATAAGTGAAGTGGAGCTCGACAGAAAGAGAAAATTAAGTCGGTCTGTCGTGAAGCACTCTTATATTTTTTTTGAGCCCTAGATCAGAATGAAGGCCAAACCCAAAGTTCAAGGAAGAAACTCCAAGCAAGAAGGAAGGAAGAATTAAAGACATTTATTCTAAAGATTTAGTCTTTAATAGAGTAGTACTTTAATTAAAACTTGTATTCTTGCCGTATTAGAAAACTTGAACCCAAGGCCTATATAAAGGCATGTAATTCGACCTAGGGAAGGATATCTCATGCTCTAGCCATCTTCCCCTAAACCCTAGTCGTTTTCCCCTTCTCATCATGTTTTAAACTTCCCTAGGGCTAAGGGTTGATTTTGTAAAGTAGTTGCAAGGATTGCATTTGTTTTAGGAATTTTTCTGTTCAATAAAATAGACTTCAAGTTTGCTTATTCTAGTTTTCAACATCTTGCAAGAGTATCAGGAGAGCATTGTGTGATTACACATTTACTTAATATCGGAAGAGTTAAGTATACGAAAGGAATAAGTACGGGTTCTCAAATTTATGGTTGAACTATCTCGTGCCTTGGGATAAGACGAGTTTAAGTGGATAAGGAAGAATTCAACAACATCGGTGTTCATCCTTCGATTCACGTCGGGATGTATCATCAAAGACGTGTTCATCGACATACTTGGACCTAGGGATAGGCCAAGGCACAACAGGGATTCTTGCCAAGCTTGAAGTACAGAGTTGTGTGATCGCTGCCGCGATAAACAATAGACCGCTGCCGCGATAGGTGCTGCTGCGACAGGAGCAACGGCAGAACAGAGATTCCTAGACTTTGCAACACCTACACTACTGAGAAAATCAATACTGGCCCATTCTCTCTATCCTGATTTCTTTACTCTTTTATTTTCAGTATTCTTTATTGTTCCGTGAAAAACAATTAAAATATTTCTTTTTCCTCTTGTGCAGTAATCCAAGGTTAAAGCTATTACCCAGTCCCTGTGGAGACGATATCCGATACTTACATATCACTTTACTACTTGCGTCGTGTACACTTCCACTACATTGCGATAGACACTTTTACACGCAACAGGGCATCCCTCTATTAATGAACTTTTTAGTTGTGTCTTTATTTTTGTGCCTCATTTTAGTTAGTTTTTGTGTCAAAAAAAATAAAAACAAAAATTTGGCGTAAGTCTTTGAACTGAACTTACCTGCTGCGACATTCTCTGTCGTGGCAGTGCCTATAGGATGTTTTAGGAATTATTTAGAGCCTTGCTATAGTTCTGAACTGTAAAACACCCTTGTGTCTTATATGTTGTCTAGGTTTCTGTTAGTGAACTAGAGTAGAAAAGCTTAACCACTTGAGTTGCCCCTAGAGGTGCCTACCATTGGCTCTAGGAAAAGAATAATAGAAAAGAAAATTTTAGACTCAATGCCCTAGAGGTGCCTAACACCAGCTCTAGGAAGATAGCTAGAGGTGCCCAAAAACAAGCTCTAGTAAAACCAAAATAAGAAAAACACTTGAGTCTAAATTCGAAAAAACTAAAGGAGCCTAAGAATTGCCTCCAAAAAGATGAAATTTGGCATAAAATTCAAGTGAGTAGCATAACTATTCTGGTAACTAAGGAAGTCTAGGCACATATTTGTTCACAAAACCTGCACACACTTGCACAAGAATTATATCATTGTTCCGGATAAATCCATAAACCCCCGACAATGTACTGCTCTTGATAGTGAATGTGTGGTAGGTAATGAAAGTTCACTGAATTAAGCCAAGCCAGAAAAAGTTTTTATTTTTAGTTAGGTTGCATTTGCTTGAGGCAAGCAAGAACTTGAGTTTGGGGGTGTGTTAAGTGCATAAAAGTTCTATATTTTACCCCTTTTTACCCATATTTTCGCTGGACTCAAGCATGATTCATTCCATTTAGGATAGATTTTTGCATATGCATCACAATTAGATAAAATTGCACAGTTGCTGTTGATTTTGTTTACTTTTGCAGGTATCTGCTGCGGCAGACCTAGGGCAGCAAAGGAGCAGAGGCAATTTGCGGAACTGGAGTCGAGAAGCACAGTCTGTCGTGACATCTGTCGCGGCAGCCATGACGAAAGTGGAATGCTGAAGTGGAACTCAATAGATAGAGGATTTCAAGCCAGTCTGACATGGACCACTCCCATATTTTTCTGAGCCCTTAAGTAGAATGAAGGCCAAGCCAAAAGTTCAAGGAAGAAACTCAAGGCAAGAAAAGAGGATGAATTCAAGGCATCTACTCAGAAAATTTAGTCTTCAATAGAGTTGTACTTTAATTTAAACCTGTATTCTTGCCATATTAGAAAACTTGGACCCAAGGCCTATATAAAGGCATGTACTTCGACGTAAGGAAGGATATTTCACTTCTAGGTGTCTTCCCCCAAAATCCTTGTCGTTTTCCCTTCTTCACCATGTTCTAAACTCTCCCTAGGGCTAAGAGTTGATTTTGTAAAGTAGTTCCAAGAATTGTATTCTTTTAGGAATTTTCTGTTCAAGAAATAAAAACTGCAAGTTTAATTACTCTGGTTTTCATATCTCATAAGAGCATCGGGAGAGCATTGTGAGGTTATCCATTTGTTTGATATCGAGAGAGTCAAGCATACGAAAGGAGTAAATACGTGTTTTCCAGTTTATGCTTAAACCATCTTGGCTTAGGGATAAGGACAAGGTTAAGTGGCCATGGAAGAATTCACAAATATTGGTGTTCACCCTTTGATTTACGCCGAGAGGTATCATCCAAGAAGTGTTCATCAATAGAACTTCGACCTAGGGATAGGACAAGTCATTACAGGGATTCTTGCCAAGCTTTAAGTGCAGAGTTGTTGATCACTACCGCGACATCAACAGACCTCTGCCCTGACAAGTGTTGCCGCGACATGAACGACGACAGACAACAAAAGTTTCTCTAACAGTGCAACACCTGCACTACTGAGCAATTCAATACCGACCTATTCTCTAAATCTGATTCCTTTATCTTTTACTTTAGTTTTTGCTCAAGATTACTTCACCCATTCATTTAAACTATTTCTTTCTCTTGTGCAGCAATTCAAGGATAGAGTTATTTCCAGTCCATGTGGAGACGATATCTGATACTCTAGTATCACTTTACTACTTGCGTCGTGTACACTTGCACTATTTGTGATAGTTCTATTTACATGCAACACTTACTATTGTTTTCTTGATGGTTACTCAGGTTACAATCAGATTGCAATCAATTCAGAGGACCAAGAGAAAACTACTTTCACCTGCCCGTATGGAACATACACATTCAAAAAGATGTCGTTTAGATTTTGCAATGCACTGGCAACCTTCCAAATATGTATGATGGCCATTTTCTCTGATATGGTAGAAGATTTCCTAGAAATCTTCATAGATGGTTTTTTGTTTTTGTTTTTGGAGACAGCTTTAACAGATGCCTCGGCAACCTAGAAAAAGTACTCGAAAGATGTGATGAATCTAACATGGTCTTAAACTGGGAGAAATGCCACTTTATAGTAGATGAGGGCATTGTATTGGGCCATAGAATCTCCTGGTGCGGAATTGAGGTTGACAGAGCCAAAACCAATGTTATCAAAAAACTACCGCCACCTACCACTGTTAAAGGGATCAGTAGTTTTCTGGGACACGCTGGTTTTTATAGACGTTTCATTGAAAACTTTTCAAAAAAAAAACTAAACCATTGTGTTCTTTGCTTGAACAGGATAAACCGTTCAACTTTGATGAAAAATGCATTAAGGCATTTGAAACCTTGAAGAAGAAACTGGTAGCCGCTCCTATTGTAGTACCACCAAACTCGACGATGCCCTTTGAGATAATGTGTGATGGCAGTGACTATGTTGTCGAGGCAATACTAGGGTAGAGGAAAAACAAAATCCTCCATGTCATCTACTATGCCAGCACGATGCTCAACGAGGCCCAAGTTAATTATACCACCACTGAGAAGGAGCTATTGGCAGTAGTTTTTGCTTTTGATAAGTTTCGAGCCTATCTCATCGGAAAAAGGTGACAGTGCATACAAACCATTCAGCCATAAAATACCTTTTCTCCAAGAAAGATACAAAACCAAGATTGATACGTTGGATTCTTCTCCTGCAAGAATTCAGTGTAGAAATCAAGGACAGAAATGGGACAGAGAACCAAGTGGCTGATCATCTGTCATGACTAGAGGGAAGACCCACAGACACAACTGAAATTCAGGAAAACTTCCCAGATGAGCAGATCCTAGCCACCTCAATAGTAGACCTCGCAGCCGCCCAGGCAACATATACCATAGCCGTCGCGACAGAACCTCTGGTAGTCATGACGACCTCCAACATATCCCGGTACGGTGATCTTGTAAACTTCTTTATTAGTGGTATTTACCCTCATAACATGAATTGCCAAGGGAAAAAGAGGTTCCAAAATGATGCAAAACATTATTATTGGGACGAACCTCTTTTGTTTAAGCAATGTGCAGACCAGGTGATTCGGAGATGTGTACTATAGGAAGAACAACAAGAAGTCCTCCACCATTGCCACAACTCATCATATAGGGGACATTTTGGAGGAACCATAACTACTGCCAAGGTTCTCCAATCGGGACTCTACTAGCCGACACTATATAGAGATGTTCAGGCATACTACAAACAGTGTGATAGATGCCAACGGACGGGCAACATCTCAAGGAGGAAGGAGATGCCACTGCAGAATATTCTAGAAGTCAAAATGTTCGATGTATGTGGAATCGACTTCATAGGCCCGTTTCCATCATCTTGTGGGAACTTATACATACTACTAGTAGTGGATTATGTGTCCAAGTGGGTGGAAGCCATTGCTACACCAAAGGATGATTCCAAAATTGTTCTGAAATTTCTCCGAAAGCATATCTTTACATGGTTTGGAATCCCTAGAGCAATCATAAATGACGAGGGGAGACAATTTGACAACAAACTGATTTCCACGTCATTGAAGAAATTTGGTGTCACCCACAAAGTTGCCACGACATACCACCCTCAAACTAATGGGCAGGCTAAAATATCAAACAAGGAACTGAAGAGCATTCTCGAAAAGGTGGTTAATCCATCTAGGAAAGACTGGTCTCTTCGAATCCATGATGCATTATGGGCATATAGAACAACCTAAGACCTCATTAGGCATGTCACCCTATCGGCTCATTTATGGAAAAACCTGCCACTTGCCCATTGAGATTGAACATAAGACATATTGGGTCATCAAGGCAGTAAACCTAGACTAGGACAAAGACGGGCAAAAGAGACTCATGCACCAGAATGAGATCGAAGAATTCAGAGCCTTTGCATATGACAACGTGAGAATATACAAGGAGAAAACTAAAAAAATGACATGACAAAAAGTTCATGCCAAGGCAGTTTATGCCTGGGCAGCAGGTACTCCTCTTTAATTCTCGATTGAAACTATTCCCAAGGAAGTTGAAGTCAAGATCGTCTGGCCCGTTCAATGTAGTTAAAGCATTCCCACATGGTGTAGTCACGATCAAATCTCCCAAGGATGAGCATAAATTTAAAGTGAATGGGCAGAGGTTAAAGCACTACACAGGAACTCATGTTGCAAGAGACAAGGAAGTGGTCATGTTAGGAGATGCATCGAAATGCACTCCTAATACAATCTAAATTTTTTTCTATTTTTAATTTTTTTTAGGAATTAGATATAAATTTCTTGCATTTATTTTATTTTTCAAACATGGTATTTTTAATTTCTGTTTTTAGGCATTAGATTTAATTTTAGCATCGATTTTATTTTTCAAGCACTAGTAATTTTATTTCAGTTTATTTCAGGAGAAAAAAACCCAAAGGAAGAGAGAAGAATCAAGCCCAACCCATCAACCATTCAAGCCCGCCCATTAAGATTGTCGAAGCATTACACAGCCGCAGACGTTGCCTCCCGCCAAAACTAGCTGTTGTAGATAAAGTCGTTCCACTCCAATAGTTCTCTATCTAGGCAATGGATGCCTCATCAGCAACTCTTCACCCAGCAACCTTCAGTCCTATTTAACCACCTCATTTTTTATTATTAACTCTTCTTTACTTTCTTTTGCATTTTGTTTTACTAGATTTCCCTTTGCTTTTAGATTACTCTCAAGGCTCTCCCAACTCTCTCAACTTTCAAACCATACTCCCAAACAAAAGATGGCAAGAACACCACGCCGCCAAGCCACCCAGGCAGACTCTGATACTTCCTTTCATAGATTTTCCACACCCGAAGTAAAGGCACGCCACAATCAGAAGTTCAAAGAGCGATCCGTGTGGGAAGAACAAGGGTTCTTCTATGAGACGACAAAACGAAACTTCGAGCTTGACCACTTCATCTTCAGCAAGATCAAACACCAACGATGGCAAATTTTTTCCCAGAAACCAAAGGAGGCAAACCAGACCATAGTCCGCGAGTTTTATGCCCATAGGCCAACATCCGAAACTCATCGATGAATGTCAGAGGGTGGCAAGTTCAGATTGATGCTAATGGAATCAACCTCTTCTACGGCGTCCACGTCAAACAAGATGAGCACAAGGAGTTTGTTGACTCCCTAACGGTGAAATACTCTGAGGCCATTAAAGAAGAGCTATGCATTCCAGGCACGGTGTGGAACGTAGGATAGAATAGGGGAACTTTCAACAGAAGAAATCTATTGCTAGAGGCCAAGTTGTGGAATTCGTTCGTCAAGAGAAGAATTTTGCCCATGTCGCATAATTCGACAAAGGACGAGCCCTGTCTAGCACTCATGCATTCTATACTCCACAACTGCATCATTAATATTGGTGAGATAATTGCTAATGAAATTTATATTTGTGGACATAAAGGTAGGGGCCAGCTTTACTTTCCCAGCTTGATCACGAAATTATGCGACAAAGTGTTTGTCTCGACCGATCCCAATGACGACATGACCCCGAAGCGTACATGGTGGGCGAGGGATACAATCTTAAGAAAGATAGAGATACAAGAAGCCACCCCGGAGAATTATGATGAGGCATCTGAGAGGGGCAGCAAACAACTGTACCACCAGCCTGCCTCAACAACCACGATTGGCGGCATTACAGTACAGTTGAATCAGATGGAAAGACGCCAGCTCACATTTATGGCATACATCAGGGATTTCCATGCTGCCAAAATTGCAGTCCTCTAGGAGAAATTCCCGGCGCACACTGCCCATATCCTAGATTTCTCCGCCGAAATTCATGTCCAGGCCACACCAGCTGTAGGGCATGTAGGCGTTCCCTTTTTGTGAGAGAGCAAGTGCACACTCCGGCCAAGTTATAGTATAAAAGATGTCGAATCCCATGAGAATTGGAATAGTTCCTTTGAGTGTGTATCTGCACAAGAAATTTAAATGCACAGTTAATTTCAGGTTTGGTTAAAGAAATAAAACTAAAAATACAATTAATTAAAGAAGGGGAGATCAAAGTGATAGAATGGGCCAAGTTATTGCTGCTCAGTAGTGTGTAGACTGCATTGCATAGGTTAAGGTTGGATTGCGCTGCAACGATATGCTGCCTTGACGGGTATGGCAGGCGGCAAACTACGACCTTGTCACGCGGCTGCAACAAGTTTCTTCCACTGTAGGGGTGTACTTTCTCGGTAAGTGGAATGGAAGAAGTCCTGGCGGCAAGTCTCGCAGATACTCCAAGTTCGGCAGGATAGTCGACAGTGATCCCTCCTATTTCCTGGTTAGGATGCTCGAGAGCTAACTTGTGGATTAGTGTGGAAACAAGTTAGTCAACTCGGTTGGTAATCCCTTTTAGCCGCTGAAACTTGTGGACTGGTGTGGAACCATGCTAGTCACGCCTCAGCATGTTGTGATCGTACTTAACCCTTTCGTGAGCCTTGCACTTTCGTGCCCGACGAATGGATTCTCTCAAACGACTGGTGTAGAATGATTGAAAGAATGAAGAACAATAGATTAAGTAAACTCGGAATATTTTATTGCAAAACAAATTAACCTAATACAATTGTTTCTCACAACTACTTTATAAGCAAAAACCTAAACCCTAAAGTGTTTAGAACATAGCCGACTCCCTCTCTCTATCTCTCTTTCTCTCTACCGATCTCTATGCCCCTATACCTTCACATACATGGGTATATATAGGGCTTGGGCTAAGGTTAAGTCCTCCTTGGAGTAAAAGTCTTCCTTGATGATAAAATAGATTCAATATTTAATGTTTTATTCAATTCTGACTTAAATATGGACTCCTTTTGATGTTTACTTCTTTAGCAAGTATAAGTCACATTGCTTATCGATCTTCAATCAGCTCTATACACCGCTCCAGGCCTTAGAAAAATGCACTAAGAAAAATGTCCTCTATCAAACGAGAACCATCTTGACTATGTCGGCGTATTGCCATCTGGGCGGCATTTTATGGTGGCGACAATTGGAGCTGCTTTATTACAGCTCCTTCTGCTTCATGCTTTCGTGTCCTCTCTTCCTCTACACAGCTACAACACCTGAAATATAAAACTAAACTAAAACAATATTTTTTCTCTACCAAATATAAGATATTCAATAAAAGCGTGGTAATAGAAGAAATATTGTTATAATGCATGATATGCAACTAATTATGCCTAACTAAGCTTAAGAACAACAATAATAAGGGCAGAAATTTGCATAAAATATAGAACTTCGTGACACTCTACACACCCCCAAACTCGAACTATTGCTTGTCCTCAAGCAATGCAACCTAACTAGTAAACCTGCCCTTGTACATAAATCAAAAAGAAAACCTAGTTTTTAACTTGGTTTCATACCTCTAGGCCGTGGCACCTATATTAGTTTAGTAAGAGAGAATAACATGAAATAACTTAGAATTTTAATTCTAGTGTCAGTTCATGTCTGTGTACATGTTGAATATGCTAAGTATCCTAAGTAAACAAAGAATGTTGTAAAAGTTAAAGAAAAATGATATAGAGTTGCTGCTTTGGCAGCACAGTTAAGTGCTTTTTTCTGATCATGTCTTTTAAGGGCTTCAGCTCATCACAACTACTCTCTAGGTCTGAAGCTAAGATAGGAGCATACTACGAAACTCTGAACCCTTTGAGTAGAGTCATCCCGTGAAGGCTTTCATTCACTCATGCTAATTTGTCTGTCACTTCAAAGAATTTCAGATATATGAACTTTGATAGCAGCAGAGTGTCCTTTCTCATGATCCTTCCTAGAGCCTGTTTCGGGCACCTCTAAGACATTCAGCCTTTTCTTTGTTTTGCGGCCGTGGCGGCATTGCATTTTATTTTACTTTGCTGCCCTGTGCTGCCGCGATGGCATACCTGCATCTAATATAAGAATTTTCATTAAGTTTAAGCAGACAATGTACACTTAGAACTCAAACAATATTTAGCACTTAACAGAAGTGTAATAAAAGTTTGGCAACTAATTTTTTTCTAAGGTGTTTTTCATGCTTCTTCTCAAGATTAAGTTCAATTTTAAGTGTGGTGCGAAAATAGAATCGGCTAACTATCATAGGCATAAGTTATTTAACCCAGATTTCCAATTTTCATTAAGTAGTAGGCAAGATTTACAATGCAACTATATGCAACTACATGCTTACACTAAATAAATAGGACTACCCCCCCCCCAAACTCAAGGTGGGCATTACCCTCAATGCCTTAGACAAAAAAATAAAAACAAAGAAAAATAGAAAATAAATAGAAGAAATAAAAAATGGAAAGAAGAACTTAAGTTGAGTAGCTGCAAAGTGTAGAGAGGATTTGTTCTAAGGGCCGCCTTTTGCTGCTTTGGTGGCGACAGGCTTACTCGTGTTGCTCCATGTTGTATTTTGTATGTTAGGGTTGATTCTAGATGTGCAATTGTGAGACGGGAAATAAAAATAACTTAACTGAAAAAAATCTAATCCTAAACTATTTAAATCTTCTTCTACTAAATACTACAAAGATGTGGGAAAATAACAATTATGTTACAGTGGGTTCGTTTCCGATACTTCTTATAGTCCACTCGCACCCTCCATCGAGTGACTATTCTCATGGGGGAGCCCTTCTTCCTCGTTCCTTTGTAGTCCATGCAAACTTTCCACCTTGTTTCTCTTCCTGGAGGCATGAACATGTGATTAGTAAAAAAAAATTCGATATTCAACCACATACTTACCTTATTTCCGTTGGAATTCGTAGTGGCTGAGTGTAGCCTTTGCTGTTGTGGCGGCTGCTTGGGCGGTAACCAATTGTTGTGGCAGTCCTCTGTCGTACTCTGGTGATGGTCAAGGGAAAACTCAAAATCCGAAAAAGCTTATTGACTCCCCACACCGTTTTCTTTTGTCCACTCGAAAATCTCTGCCAATAGAGATTTTGATGGCCTTAAATCTGTCAACATAGGCTCCTCTAAATATATGTAGTCCAAGGTGGTTGAGGTTTCTGCCGAGGCGGGCATTGCTGCCGAGGCTGCAGTTGCGGTGGGCATAGTTGTTGAGGTTGCTGTCGAGGCGGACGCAATTTCTGAGGCTTTTGATATGGTCGTGATGTCATCTATTTCTATGTCAGCCTCACTAGTTGTTTCCGCGGCACTGCTCTATTCAGTTTCCTCCACTCCTGCTTGGGCAATTTCTTGCATACGGTCATCATGTGTGGGGTAATCCTCTGCATTTTCTTGCTTTGCGACTTCAGTGTTCCTTTGTCTCAATTGCCGGTGATCAATGGTTTCCGTGACAGGGGTTGTATGTTCATTCACGACATCTATCGGGGCAGAGTTGCTCAAATGTGCATCCATCTTAGCGATTCTGGCGTTTATCGCAGCCGATGGTTCATCTATGAGAGCAATGAAAGCTTGGAGTGCGTCCTCCAAGGATGTTGATTGTTCTTTCGGATTGACTATATTGCCACGACATGTTGGTTTCTGCAGCAAAATTGTTATGGTAAAAAAATTGAGAGTTTTGATCATACCATGCGAAATTTTGCTGATGCAGCAGCGACATCTAATGTCTTGTCCGCTGCCACGACGGCAACTGCTGCTGCAACATCTGTTGTTCATGTTGAAACATCAACTTATGTATAGTTTTCCTCGACATTGTGATGCCCTTGGACTTGTAGCGTACCTGAAATTGTATATATATATATATATACAAAAAAAGTTAAAAACCTGAAATTTAAATGCAATTAAATACAGAGTGCAGAAAACAAAATGAAGTCGCTATTGCCAATCCCCGACAATGGTGCCAAAAACTTGTAGGGCGTGTAGGTGTTCCCTTTTTGTGAGAGCGCAAGTGCACACTCCGGCCAAGTTATAGTATAAAATATTTCGAATCCCACGAGGATTGGAATAGTTCCTTCGAGTGTGTATCTGCACAAGAATTTTAAATTCACAATTAATTTCAGGTTTGGTTAAAGAAATAAGACTAAAAACACAATTAATTAAAGAAGGGGAGATAAGAGTGATAGGATGGGTCAGGTTTTTGCTTCTCAGTTGTGTGTAGACTGCATTGCATAGGTTAAGGTTGGATTGCGCTGCCACGATATGCTGCCTCGGCGGGTGGCAAACTACGACCCTATCACGCGGCCGCAACAAGTCTCTGCCATTGCAGGGTTGTACTGTCTCGACAGGTGGAATGGCAGAAGTCCTGGCGGCAAGTCTCGCAGATACTCCAAGTTCGGCAGGATAGTCGACAATGATCCCTCATATTTCTAGGTTAGGATGCTGGAGAGCTAACTTGTGGACTAGTGTGGAACCTAGTTAGTCAACTCGGTTGGTAATCCCTTTTAGCCACTAAAACTTGTGGACTGGTGTGGAACCAAGTTAGTCACGCCTCAACACATTGTGACCGTACTTAACCCTTTCGTGAGCCTTGCACTTTCGTGCCCGACAAATGGATTCTCTCAAACGACTGGTGTAGAATGATTGAAAGAATGAAGAAAAATAGATTAAGTAAACTAAAACAGTACTTTTTTCTCTACCAAATATAAGATATTCGATAAAAGCATGGTAAAAGAAGAAATAATGTTAGAATGCATGATATCCAACTAATCATGCCTAACTAAGCTTAAGAACGACAATAATAAGGGCAGGAATGTGCATAAAATATAGAACTTCTGGACACTCTACACCAGCTGCCTCTGCCGCACCCTCTGCCTTGGCTTCACTCAACGTCGTTGACTTCGACACCCGAACCACCAGAGTCTCAACCACACTACCAGCAGCCTCTGACCCTATTGTAGCAGCAGACACAGCAACTGTAGTCCTCTCCATCTCGGACGATCATGTCGACCCACTAGCCGCCTCAATCCGAGAAGAAGAACAATCGTCACGGGCAGCGAAAGATAAAGCCCCAGTGCTAGACCCATCCGAATATGCCTTCTTTAACTCATTTTCATCAGATTCGGTATGGCAAGACATCGTCTGTTCCACTACAAAGAAGCTCGAGACCGCATACTCCCCAGCCAAAAAGAGGAAAGCATCCGACACCAAGGAGATATGCCCAGACAGCGAAGACGACAGTGAACGAAAAGTCACAAAGCCAGACCAACCAACACCAGCATCCGTCAAGCATCCGTCGATGGAGGCCAAAAGACTTAAAGTACCAGCTCAACGGTGGATGATACTTAGCGACGAAGAAGACGACACCTCCTCTAAATCGCCAACATTCTAAGTTATCATCTACCTTCTTTATCTAATCTATGTTTTATTTTGAGTATGAAGGCATGCATTGAGGGCAATGCTCCTCTCGAGTTTGGGGTGTAGGTTTCACTGCCAAGGTACAGCCATGCCGCGACATTATAATATAAAAATACAGTTTTGTTTAATAATTGTCAATTTTTTTACTACATACATTTCCTTAACCGAATGAAGCTTATGCCTCGACAACATTCTTTATCAATTGCCTTAGTTTAGTTTTAATTAAATCTTATTTCTTGGCAATAGAACTCTCTCTTCTTACCATTGTTTAGGATTGTTTAGAGCCTTTAGTTTTAGGATGCTTAAAGAAAGATAACTTAGGATCACACTATGAGATTAGAACTTTAAACACCTTTGTGACTTACATGATTTAAGGAATTCTAGTACACTTAGGACATAGACTAGCTTAGAAAGAAAATTGGGTAAAAAGTTAGAGGTGCGCACCATTGGCTCTAGCTTAAGGAAACCATAGAGGTGCCTGAAATCGGCTCTAGGCTAATCACTAGAGGTGCCCAAAATTGGCTCTAGTTGGTTAGGTTGCTTAAAAAATTACCCAAGTTAAGTAAGTTAATGCTTAAGTGTTTACTTAGAATCCTTGTAATCATCTTGTTCACCATTCATGCACACACTCACAAATCTTATAGTTTGATTCTAGGAAATACCTAAGGCATTCAAAGATTTAAGGGCCAAAACGTTATTTGCCATGGTTTGAAGAGAGAATAAAAAGTAAGACCAAGGAGACGGTTAATAAAAACTAAGGTTTGACAATTGATGGTTTGCATTGCTTGAAAACAAGCAATACTTCGAGTTTGGGGGCGTGTTAAGTGTGTAAAAGTTCTACATTTTAGCCCTAGTTTAGCTCAATTATTGTTGCACTTAAGCATGTTTTAGTTGCATTTATTAGGTAACCATACACAAAATTGCATAGATTAGATAATCTTCCCTGTTTGATGAATTTCACTATTTTTCTCTATAAAAGATACTACTCATGCACGTGTTTTACTATGCGCAGATACCCGCCCAGACAGACCATGCCGAGGCAGCAAGAAGGGCAGAAGGAAGGAGCTGGACAATCGATGGAAGATGCTGATGTACCCGTTGAAGAGCTGATCAGACTATGCTACATAGGAAAAGCCCAAAATAAGGAACCCTGCTGAGCCACTCACACCGATACAGACCTCTGCCGAGGCAGCAGATGGTGCACTGCCGAGGCAGCAACTTAAGGAAACTGGAAAAATGCAAAATGGTATGCGATTGAAAGAACACATCAAGCCTAATTTTTAGAGACCACTTACATGATGATCGAAGTCCAAAAGCTCCAAAAAAGCCACAATCAAAGTTATGGTGAAAAATGTCAAACGAGAATCTAGGAAGAATTAATGATAGAGATTTGTTCTTTTAATGAGTTGTAATCTGATTCTAACAAGTACTCCTACCCTAAACCAACTTTGACCTAGGCTATGCCCTATAAACATGTAATCTTAGCCGACTAGGGGAAGGAGAGTGATTTTTGACAAAACCCTAGTGCTCCATTCATCAATCATGTTCTAAACTTCTCCTAGGGCTAAGGGTTGGTTTTGTTGAGTAGTTGTGAGAGATTGCTTGTATTTGTTTAGGTTTTTAGTGTTTGCAATAAAACTTCAAAGTTTGTTTACTCTTGGCATTATTCTTGTTTGCAATCAAATTGGTAGAAGAGAGATCAATTATCGATCTGTCTAATATCGGGAGAGTTAGACTAATGAAATGAATAAACACGGTTTTATCCAACTTGGGTGAAAGTACTTCGTCTTACAAATAAGTTAAAAGTTCAGCGGCTAAAGGAAGCATAGGATTGGTTGGTGTTCATCCCTCGATTCAAGCCAGGAGGTATTATCAAGACGTGTTCGCCAATAGCACTTCGACTTAGGGATAAGGCGAAGTCACTGAATGAAGCCTTGCCAAACGTTGAAGCATCATTCAGCCGTCCGAGCAGCACATCATTCTCTGTCGTGGCGAGTCATCTACCGAGGCATCACCTTGTCAACTGCCAAGACAGCTCAGTTGATTTTGTAGCACATGAATCAAGACAAAACATTCAAAATCCACAGTACAACGCATACCAATATCGACCTATTTTCTAAATATGATTTCTTGACTCTTTATTTTAATTGTTTTTAGTTTAATCGATTCAAACAAAACCTCAATTTGCTTGTGTTTTTACTTTTACTTGTATAGAAAGATAAATTCTGAAGGATTTCCCAATCCTCGTGGAGACGATATCTCTTATATTACAACTAGTCATTAGTGTACACTTGCACTTAAAGCATGACTATTCGATAGCCTACAGTTGCCCAGCAGCAGGTGCTTGCACTTGCACTCTAGCAACAACAGCCTGGAATGCTCCAAGCATCGCCTAAACTAGAGGCGTCAAATCACCCAACACAGGCCCAGCTTGCTCACGCTATCCTTTCTCCTCACCCCCATGTAGAGGCGGTGGAGGAGGTAAATTCCCACCATGAAGAACCTCGTTCTCCTGATTTCCCAACTCACCAGCATCAGCAATCGTACCCGAAAGTAAATCTCTCCTCGGTCTCATTGTGCTATTATAATTAAGGCATGATAATAAAACAAAACAAGAAATTAGGCCAGCTTCAAGCAAGAATCCAAGACTTCCAATTCAATTTAAAACACTTTACTATAGTAATAAGGCAATGGGTATCCCAATTTCCCCCAAATATAGGATAAGGCATACAACATACGTATCACAAGCATTGTGTATACCAATCAATCAGATTCAGCCCACAACATCATCATGTATATAACAACTTAGACATACATCACAATAATCATGTTTGGCATCAATATCATTTGTTCATCAACAACATTATTATAACAATCATCGTCCAAAGCATACATCGACGTTTACTTATAATTACATCACATCAACTTACCAATAACTTGCCATCATCCCATTCTTTCGAAACCTGGCTCTAACACCAGCAAATGTAACCCTCTCGACCCGGTCTAGACGATAGACAGAACCGAGCGGGTCACACGGGGAATATTGAAGTAAACCAGGATTTTTACTCTAATAAAAAACCCTGTTATTTTCTATCTTATCTTGTCTAAATGCTCATTATTAACCTCAGTGATAAACTTCACAACGGAACAATTTGCAACTCAAACAAACAACGTTTAGGGACCCAAATGCATGCAAACACTTTTTAGGGACCATTTTGTAATTTTAGCAATTTACAGAGACTTCTTTCATTTTTAAGTTGCCAAACGTTAATTAGTCACATTACATGCCTCTCTCTTAAATCTCAGCTCAAAAAAATCATCCAAGCTCATTTAATTGCACCTACAACATCATGGACTAAAACATAAAGAAACAGAACATCAGAAGATACCAATAACTAACTTAACAGCTTGTACAGGTTGCCCTGTATCGAAACAGGGTCAAACGGCTCAGAGCTCGGGCCTGTATCGAAACACCTCTTGAGGTGTTTCGGAATAGAGGTTTCTAGTAGCAAATCGTACCGGAACAGACCTCCCTATTTCGAAACCCATAAGCCATTTCAGGCACCATGTTTTGGTATAGGCTCGAGTGTACCGAAACACCTGGGCCAATAATGTCACTTTTTTTTTGTTTTTCATACTTTAATCCATTCTAAACCAATCAAACATGCACCAACATGCATACAACATATATAGGAATCAATCCTCAAGCATCCATGGCATATTCATCAACATAACATGAACATTTGCATCAAAGGTAAACTATAGGCATGCAACCTATTGTCAAACCAAGCGAGATACCAAAATTCAAAGTAAAGCATCAACCAAATACCAATGGCCATTTACAAGTCTACATCAACAAACCAAACTTGCACAAAAGGGCGTTTACACAAATCTCCCAACAATTCAACAGATCCCCCATTGCCCTTATTACTTTAGTCTAAACCGAAACATGCGTTCTTAAGCGAAGTCTCTTGAGATCCCTTTCTACTTGATGCCTCCAAAACCTCAATTATCTGCATTGATGGACAAATGAGAGCGTAGGTACACAAGGCTTAGTGAGGAATCACCAACCCTATCATCGGTGGGAGGCACGGGACACCAACCCTATCATCGGTGGGAGACACAAGACACCAACCCTATCATCAGTTAGATGCTTAACCACTAACGAGAGACGGGACACCAACCTCCTCGATCTTTAGGGTACTTGGACGGAGACACGGGCCACCAACCCCTCGACATCCAAGGCGACTTTTTAAAGTGCACTCAATCCTATAGTCGGCTAACTATATCCAATATCATTTATAAACCATTTCTCAACATCACTTACCAATATAATCCTATAGTCGGTTTTGGGCTTAGGAGTTTTGGGCGTTGACCGGTTGGTCAAAGTGCTGTTCGAATCTTAAGAGGTTAAATTAGGGAAGCCTAGTTCGGGTTGCATTAAAAATATGGAAAAATGTTCTAAAATCATGTTTTAATATAATTAAGTGAACTGTGAAATCAATTTTGGAAAATGAGTTTTGGAAGTGTGACATTTTGGCTAGTGACCAAAATGTAATTTTCGCAAGTTTGGTGGCTGTTTTATAAAGGGTTGGAACTTTGAATCTTTAAGGAGCTATTAATCCAAAAGTGGTTTCTCCAGATTTTTCTAAGAAATTATAAGCTATATTCTGATTTTAAAGATGTCAAAAAGGAGGGAAAAGCTCATTTGGCAATTTTCTCAACTAACTTCTCATTTTCCTTCTCTCATTTTCTCTCAAACCAAACACTACATTTCCAGAGATTTGTTTCTGATTTTCTCACCTAAATTCCTCCTTTCAACTCTCATTTGATTCCAAATCAACATATCTTCAAAACCTCTTCAATTGCTTCTTGATTCATCAAGGTTTTTCATTCCAAAAAGTGGAGAAACACAAGTTTGGAGGTAAGAACGTCCTTCTCCTCTAAACTATCAGTTCTTTACTGAAATTCCTAAGTTTTCAATCCTTATGTTGAGTGTGTAAAAGTTCTATTATTTACACCCTTTTTAACCCATATTTCTGCTGCATTCAAGCATCATTGCATTGCATTTAGGATAGTTTTCAATTAAATATCACAATTATATAAAAGGCACGGATTCTACTAAAAGATGGTGTATTTTGCGGGTAACTGCCAAGGTTGACGATGCAGGCAGGCGAAGGGCAGATAAGCAGGAAAGCTGAACTGAACAAGCAGCTGAAGAAGACGAACCTGTCATGGACCCGTCACGACAGCATGGTGACAGCAGATTATTGAAGAGGAAAAATGAAGTGGACATCGATAGATAGAGAAAAATATGCTCGTTTGTCGTGTGGAAGCCAAATAATTTTCCAAGCCCCGGATCAAAAGATATGTCAAGCCAAAGCTCAAAGGAGAGGAAATCCCTAAAAGCAAGGAGGCGGCTAGAAAGTAGGATACTTTAGAGATTTAATCTTTAGAATCTTACTTTTAATTAAAGTTGTAATCCTTGTTACCTTAGATAACTTGAGCCCAAAGCTTATATAAAGGGCATAGATTAAACCTAGGGCATAGCCGACTACCCCATAACCGAAACCGGAACCCTGCCGTCCACCCGTCACCGACATGTTCTAAATTCCCCTTAGGGCCACGGGTTGTTTTGTAAAGTAGTTGCAAGGGTTGCTTTGTTTTAGGATTTTTCAAGTTCAATAAAATAAACTTCAAGTTCTTTTATCTTGGTTTTAATATCTTGCAAGAGCATCGGGAGAGCATTGTAAGGTTATCTATTTACTTAGCATCGGGAGAGTTAAGTATACGAAAGAGATAAGAGCGCGTTCTCTAGTTTATAGTTGAACCATCTCGTGCTTAGGGATAAGGCGAGGTTAAGTGGCTAAGGAAGAATTCATACACATCGGTGTTCATCCTTCGACTCACGCCGGGAGGTATCGTCAAAGACGTGTTCATCGACAGACTTGTGCCTAGGGATAGGGCAAGGCAGATCTGGGATTCTTGCCAAGCTTGAAGTACTGAGTTAGTGTCTGCTGCCGCAACAACTAACGGACAGACGCCGCGACAGGTGCTGTCGGCAACGGGAGCGACAACAGAACTGGAGATCCTAAGCAATTCAATACCTACACTACCGAGCAATTCAATACCGGCCCATTCTCTCTATCTTGATTTCTCAATCCTTTTATTTACGTTTTACTTTATTATTCGTGACAACTCTCTAAAATATTTCCTTTACTTCGTGCAGTAAATCAAGGTGAAGTCATTAGCCCAATCCCTGTGGAGACGATATCCGATACTTCGTATCACTTTACTACTTGCGTCGTGTACACTTGCACTACAATTGCGATAGTCTATTTTACACGCAACAAGTTTTTGGCGCCATTGCCGGGGATTGGCAACATAACTACATCTTTATTTTATTGCACTTTTTTGTTTTTATTTTATTTTATTTTATTTTATTTTTGTTTTCGTTTTTAGTTTTTCTTTAATTTTTATTTTGTGTTTTCAACTCTTGCTTTTCACAAGGTTCTCTTGTTTATGCGCAGATCAAAAAGAGGCGAAGATCCTGAGTATAAGTTAGATCCGGAAATCGAACGATCATTCAATCTCAAGAAACAGATTCGCCATCTTTTAGACAGGAACGAATACCTTGAAGAACAGCTAGAGCAGATGGCCCGTAACCAGCCTGCTGGAGGAGACATACCGCCTGTCGGCGATCCGCCTGGGGCAGGTGGACGACGGTCATGTCGTGACTACATGCTGAATGACCATGTAGAGCTGGAGACCACACTGTCGGATATTGATGTTGATAACTTTGAACTTAAACCTGTCATGTTTAGTATGATCAACAACGCCGGACAGTTCAGTGGTTCTGCGACAGAAGATGCTAGAGAGCATCTCAAAACATTCCAGGAGATCTGTGGTTCGTTTAGGCTACCAGGAGTTAGTCCGGAGATACTGAGGCTTCGGTTATTCCCCCATTCATTAAGGGATAGAGCTAAAACTTGGTGGAATAAACTTACACCGGGTTCCATTATGACTTGGGCAGATCTAACTCGTGAATTCTTATCTCGTTTTAATCCTTCACATTTATCTGAGCGATTACGTAACGAAATTGCTACTTTTCAACAGGAAGATGACGAGCCGATACACGAGGCCTGGGACAGATTTACTACTCTTCTACGGAACTGCCCAATGCATGGATTCCCCGTCTGGAATCAGGTAACTAAGTTTTATAATGCTGCTAACTTACAAACTCGCATTCGCATTGATTCTGCAGCAAATGGACTATTATTGGATAAAGATCCGGACGAGGCATTACAAGTTCTGAAGAATCTAGCCAAGAATGAGGAGCAGTTTCCGACAGCTAGAAGATGGAGTAAAAGGGTACTTGCTGTCAAGGACTATGAGGCTGACAGCACTATGAAATCACAGGTAGCATTCCTCACTAAAGCCATGAAACACTTATTAAGTGAAGAGTAAGTACGAGGGTTTGCTGTCGAGGAAATTTGTGCAACTTGTGAAGGAAATCATAGTAGGGATGAGTGCCCTATAAATATAGAAGAGGGGAAATATGTTGGAAATTACAAGCCAAACTACAATTCCAACAACTACAACCCTAATTGGAGGAAAGATCCCAAATTTTCCTGGAGTAATCCTAACAATGCCCTAAATCCGCAAGCATACAATCAAAATCAGGGGGTCCTAGATTGTTGACGCGACAGCAACTGCAGCCGCAGAACCTGCCGCAGAACCTGCCGCCTCAGCAACAACAGCAGCCACCACCTTCCATGAGTAGTGTATTGGAGCAGACTCTGGCTACCTTTATGTCTCAAACTGGCACGTATATGGATAATATTAATCAGTTTGTCAAGAAGACAGAAAATTTTATGGACGAGACTAAGATGAGAATGACAAACCATGAGGCCACCTTGAAATCTCTAGAGACACAAATGGGTCAGGTATCGCAGCATATCAAACCGAGGCAGAATGGAGGTTTCCCTAGCAATACTGAAAATGCTAGACCACCCCCTCATGAGCAATGTAAGGCAATTACTACTAGGAGTGGGAAAAAGTTACCAGGGCCGGAAAAAGAAACTGAAACAGAAAAGGACCCTGCTTTGAACAAACCTGCCGAGGAAGCTGCCCCAACAGGTGACAAACAGACTGCTGCCGATGATCCTGTCACGACAGCAGAAGCGACAGAGGAGAAAAAGGAAGATTATCGTCCTCAGATTCGCATGCAGTGGGAAGGACGCATTGCTGATTATCGTCCTCCACCACCTTTTCCTCAACGGATACAACAAGCTAAGAATGAATCTCAACTCAAAAAAATTTATGATATTTTTAAACAGGTTCATATTAACATACCGTTGTTAGATGTTGTTAGGGAGATGCCCGGTTATGCTAAATTTCTCAAGGATGTAATGTCAAAAAAATCTAAACTTGGGGAATTTGAAACGGTAAGGATGCAAGAGGGTTGCATGAGTATTCTTCATCGACAACCACCCCAGAGAAAGAAAGATCCAGGGAGCTTCCTCATACCTTGTGTAATCGGCGATAAATTTATGGGTAAGGCACTTTGTGATCTTGGTGCTAGTGTTAATTTAATGCCCAAATCTGTTTTTCAGAAACTAGGTATTGGCAAGGCGCGGCCCACGACAGTTACCCTACAGCTAGCCTACCGCTCTTACGTTCACCCCGAAGGAAAAATTGAAGATATTTTGGTAAGAGTGGATAAACTTATTTTTCCTGCTGACTTTCTTATTTTAGATTGTGAGGCAGATGAGAACGCACCAGTCATCCTCGGACGACCTTTCTTAGCCACGGGAAGATCGTTGATTGATGTGGAAAAAGGAGAACTCACCATGCGCGTGAACGATCAAGAAATTAAGTTGAATGTTCTCCAAGCAATGAAACATGCCGATGTGGACGAGGAATGCAAAGCCATCATCGAGGTGACCTTTGATTACCCCTGCATCAGGTCAGGCTGCCGAAATATGAAATTTGGTCACTGCTGCGACAGCCATCTAAAGACCTGTCACGACAGTGACGACGATAGCACCGACGACAGTGACCCCTCTGAAACCGATACATCTGATACTGAAGGTCATGAGGAGGTAAACTGGTTAGACCATCGTCCAGGTAAGTTATTCGAACCCTTGAATTACACTTCGGATAATCATTTAATCCAAAAGCCCTCCACTGTTGAACCACCTGTCTTAGAACTTAAGCCCCTGCCAGGGCAGCTTAAATATGCTTATCTTGGTTGTGATAACAGACTGCCTGTAATCATCTCTGCCAAGCTGCCGTAGGAACAGGAACGACAGCTGATCGACATGTTAAGGCAGCATAAAAGGGCGATTGGATGGACGATAGCAGACATTCAGGGCATTAGTCCGGCAATCTGTATGCACAAAATCCTCTTAGAGGAAGACCATAAGCCGACCATTGATGCCCAAAGGCGGTTAAACCTTGCAATGAAGGAGGTAGTGCGTAAAGAAATAATTAAATGGTTAGATGCTGGTATTATTTACGCCATCTCCGACAGCAAATGGGTAAGCCCGGTGCAATGTGTTCCCAAGAAAGGAGGCATGATTGTAATAACAACGAAAACAACGAGTTAATCCCAACAAGGACTGTGACCGGTTGGAGGGTTTGTATGGACTATCGGAAGCTTAACAAAGCTACCCGAAAGGACCACTTTCCTTTACCCTTTATTGATCAAATGCTTGATAGATTAGCGGGTAAACCTTACTATTGTTTTCTTGATGGTTATTCAGGATATAATCAAATTGCTATTGCACCAGAAGACCAAGAGAAAACGACTTTCACATGCCCCTACGGTACGTACGCATTTAGAAGGATGCCATTTGGACTCTGTAACGCACCTGCCACCTTCCAAAGGTGCATGATGGCTATATTCTCGGACATGGTTGAGGACTTCCTAGAAATCTTTATGGATGATTTTTCTGTCTTTGGAGACAATTTTGAGAATTTTTTAGGCAATTTACAAAAGGTGCTCGAAAGATGCGAAAAAGCTAACTTGGTTTTAAATTGGGAAAAATGCCATTTTATGGTGGATGAAGGGATAGTCTTAGGCCATAAGATTAGCTGCCGTGGGATAGAAGTCGACAGGGCAAAAATAGAAGTCATAGAGAAGCTGCCGCCGCCAACAACAGTCAAGGGCATTAGGAGTTTTTTAGGGCATGCTGGTTTTTATAGGAGATTTATTGCCAATTTCTCAAAAATCACGAAACCCCTATGTCATCTCCTAGAGCAGAACCGACCCTTTGACTTTAATGAAGAATGTACTGAAGCATTCAAGGTTCTGAAGGAAAAGTTAGTGACAGCCCCCATAGTACAGCCACCAGACTGGACGCAACCGTTTGAAATTATGTGTGATGCTAGTGACTATGCTGTCGGGGCAGCACTTGGGCAGCGCAAGGACAGGCTATTTCATGTCATATATTATGCCAGCAAAACATTGAATGAGGCCCAAGTGAATTATACCACCACGGAAAAGGAGCTGTTAGCTGTGGTGTTTTCCATCGACAAGTTTCGTTCATACATTCTTGGAACGAAAGTCATAATACACACCGACCACTCTGCCCTCAAGTATTTATTGGCAAAGAAGGATGCAAAACCTAGGTTGATACGCTGGATCTTACTATTACAAGAGTTCGACCTTGAGATAAAAGATAAAAAGGGGACAGAAAATCAGGTGGCAGATCACTTGTCGAGGTTGGAGACGGGACAGAGTCTACCGCCAGATGAGACACACATATTGGAGACCTTCCCAGATGAGCAGCTCTTTGCTGCCGCACTAGCTGTCGCGACAGCCATGGCGGCAGGTAAGTCTTCTAACCTTCCCTGGTATGCTGATTTCGTTAATTTTATAGTTAGCGGAATATTACCTTCTGATCTTACTTACCAAGCCAGGAAAAGGTTTCAAAATGATGTTAAACATTATTATTGGGACGAACCTCTTCTTTTCAAAATGTGCGCAGATCAGGTTATAAGGAGATGCATACCACAAGAAGAACAAGAAGACATTCTCCATCACTGTCATGCTTCACAATATGGAGGACACTTAGGAGGCAATAAAACTGCTGCCAAGGTGCTGCAGTCAGGGTTCTACTGGCCGACACTGTATAAGGACGCACAGGAATTCTACAAAAACTGTGACAGGTGCCAGCGGACAGGTAACATCTCAAGGAGAAACGAGATGCCACTGCAGAATATTTTAGAAGTCGAAATCTTCGATGTTTGGGGGATTGATTTTATGGGACCTTTTCCATCTTCTTGTGGAAATCTTTACATCCTCCTAGCAGTGGATTATGTCTCCAAGTGGGTAGAAGCAATCGCAACTCAAAAGAATGATGCCAAAACAGTCCAAAAGTTTTTGCACAAAAACATCTTTTCTAGATTCGGCATCCCTAGGGCGATTATCAGTGATGAAGGGAGACATTTTGACAACAAGGTAATTGCCGCCGCCTTGAGAAAATATGGTGTCAAGCACAGGATCGCGACAGCATACCACCCACAGACCAATGGACAGGCTGAGATATCCAATAGGGAAGTAAAGAACATTCTTGAAAAAATGGTTAAACCAACTAGGAAAGATTGGTCTTTGCTTCTTAATGATGCATTATGGGCATACAGAACAGCTTTCAAGACTCCATTGGGCATGTCTCCATACCGTTTGATTTATGGGAAAACCTGTCATCTGCCTGTCGAGATAGAACACAAGGCATATTGGGCGATCAAGGCAGTAAACATGGACTTGGACAAGGCAGGCCAGAAAAGGTTGTTGGATCTGAATGAGATCGATGAAATACGGACAATGGCCTACGATAATGCAAGGATTTACAAGGAAAAAACTAAAAAGTGGCATGACAAAAAGTTGCTGCCACGACAGTTCTGCCCAGGGCAGCTTGTGTTGTTGTTCAATTCTAGATTGAAACTCTTTCCAGGGAAGCTCAAATCTAGATGGTCTGGCCCATTCCAAGTAGTTCAAGTTTTTCCCCATGGTGCCATTACAATCCAATCACTAAAGGACGGGCACCAATTCAAAGTCAATGGACAACGCCTCAAGCACTATCAAGGGACTGAAGCCCCAGGAATACAGGAAGTGGTTACTTTAGGTGATGCCCCACAAGGCATCCCTAATTTAACCTAATTCTTTTATTTTTATTTTTATTAATATTATTTATTAGGAATTAGATTTATTTTATTTTATAATGTTTTGTTTTTAATTTCAGTTTTTAGGAAATAAAGGAGGCAAGTGAGAAAGAAGAAGTGGCCAAGCCCACCGCCCATCCATCAGCCCAAATAAAGTCCATTTATGATAACTTGTCGTTTCGGCTGCCGGCGCAGACGGAGTTGACAGGCTGTCAACAGACGCACAGCAGACGAAGAATCGTGCGGCAGACGCAGCATTAATGCCCGTCAGACGTGTCAGACACTCTACATTCAATCTGTCGCTCCGTTATTCCCGCCTGCCGTTGCGGCATTAAATGGGCAGCTCCCGACAGCTATATAAACCCCTTCTCCTTTTCATTTTTCATCACTTCAGATTTTCTCTCTTGCTATTCTCTTCTAGTTTGATCTCTTTTCTTTCATTTTCAGCCCTTGCAACCAAATATGTCTTCACGACAAACCCGACAGAACGCTGCTGCCGCTTCCTCTTCCGCAGCAGCATCTCCGTTCGCTAACAAGGAACTTTGGGAGGAGCGAAGCTTCATCTACAACAGAGATGCCCCTCTGTTTGGACTCCGGCCGTTCATCATGCAGGCCATAACAGCTCAACTGTGGGAAGACTTCGCCCAGCAGCCGGCAGAACTTAATGACACCCTAGTCAGGGAGTTTTATGCGGCGATCGAGAGCAAGACGGCGACATCTGTCACCGTCCGAGGAGTGGCAGTCCCTTTTACCGCCAGCAGCATCAACCATGTCTTCGGCCTCTTCTTCGGCCCCAATGACGATGCTCATCAACAGTTCTGGGACACCCTCGACGCTGCCGGCCACGATGCTGTCATGAGGGAGTTGACAGAAGCGGGAACGACGTGGAGCACGAGTAAGAAGAACCCCCATTCTGTCAACAGGGGGCAGCTCCTACCTGAAGCAAAGCTATGGAACGCTTTTATCAAAAAGCGTATCCTGCCCTCGTCCCACCATACGACAGTCAACAGGCAAAGGCTGGCCCTCATCCACTCTATCATGCACAACAGGCCCATCAATGTGGGCAGGTACATGAGGGACAGCATTCTTGATTGCGCCTTCCGCTCGGACTCACGACTCTGCCTGCCCTGCACCATAACTGCCCTCTGCCGCTGCGCTGCCGTACCGGAAGAAGACTCAGACAACATCAAGAAGGGCAGCGGCTGGACAGACAACAACATCTCCAGCCTCATGGAGCTGGTAGTCGTATCGCCTCTCAACGCCTTCGATCCAAACGCCCCTCCTGCTGAGTCTGATGATGAGCCTGCTACTGAGCCTGCCACCGAACCTGCCCCAGAAGCTGCCACCAACACCACTCCGGCAGATCAGAACGCCCACATCCTTGCTGCTGTCCTGCGGATCGAGGAACGCCAGATGGGCTTAATGACATTCATCCGAGACTTCTCCAATGCCACGGTAAACTTCATTACCAATACTTTGAATTTTTCGGATGTCTCTTTCCCCACCTTCCCCGCCCATTATTTCAACATTCCATCCCCTACTCCCACACCACCTGTCTCTCCCCATGGAGAATCTGCCTCCTCCATACCTTCCCCGACGGCAGCCGGCAGTCCACCGGCAGACACCTCCCCTCGAGGAACAAAGCGAGCTGCCACTGACGACAGCCCCCTTGTCCGGAGGAATTTGGACAGCGCCTTCACACGGGTGAAGCGTATCAAGCATGTGACAGACAAGAGAAAGCTGTCCAAGGCCATCATGTCCACCAGCTGGGACAGCAGCAGTAGCAGTTCCGATGTCAGACTAATGGAGCCATCTGCCCTTCAACCTGCTGACGACCCTGTCCCCCAACCGGAGGAAGACCCTGCCCCTCAACAGGCTGACGAATATGTCGATCAACCTGCTCCGGAACCTGCCCAGCCACCTCCTCAACGCAGACGCTACCATCAGATCCGCGTCAGCAGCAGCAGCGAGGACAGCGCATAAAATTTAAGTTTTTATTTCTTTTGTCTCCTCTTATTGCTGCCTGCCCTTATATAATTGTGATGTACTTTTTCTTTTTTATCTTGTTTTTCTTTATTTGTTTTTGTCATTTTGTATTGGGGGCAATGCAACCCTTGAGTTTGGGGGTGGCAACCCTCCATATTTAATGGCATCTTTAGCACATCTTTTGTTTAACTGTTGTGTCTTTTTATTTGCCTTTATCTTTTAAAAAAAAATCAGAAAATTAAACTGTTGGCTTAAAACTGTGAAGTTAACTTACCTGTCATGACGGCTCTGTCGTGGCAGCATCTTTAGGACAGGTTAAGGAGAAGTTTAGAGCCTTTCTATAGTTCTGAAAACTTAAACACTTTTGTGACTGTTATATTGCTTAGATTTCTTTTAGCCAAACTAGAATAGGAAGCTTAGAACTTGGATAGCCCCTAGAGGTGCCTAACACTGGCTCTAGGAAAGAAGTTTAGTAAAAGAAAATCAAAAACCTAGAGGTGCCCGAAACTGGCTCTAGGAAGCTAACTAGAGGTGCCCAAAACTGGCTCTAGAAAAATTTTAGCCTGAAAATAGAAGAAAAAGAAGCATGAAAATGTGCCTTCTTAAAAAAATAAGCTTTGGCATAAAAATTCGAGTTAAGGAGTTGAATATTCTAGTGAAACTAAAAGAGTCTTAGCATATAACTGTTCACAAGCATGCACACACTGCACGAGAGCTATAGGGAGATTCCGGACAGATCCTAACCTTTCCAACAGGTTGCTGCCGCCATAGAGAATGAGCGACGGGTAAGGGACAGTTCACTGTTTGAAGGCCAACACCAAAATTTTCATTTTTCTTTAGGTTTGATTGCTTGAGGGCAAGCAAAGACTTGAGTTTGGGGGTGTGTTGAGTGTGTAAAAGTTCTATTATTTACACCCTTTTTAACCCATATTTCTGCTGCATTCAAGCATCATTGCATTGCATTTAGGATAGTTTTCAATTAAATATCACAATTATATAAAAGGCACGGATTCTACTAAAAGATGGTGTATTTTGCAGGTAACTGACAAGGTTGACGATGAAGGCAGGCGAAGGGCAGATAAGCAGGAAAGCTGAACTGAACAAGCAGCTGAAGAAGACGAACCTGTCATGGACCCGTCACGACAGCATGGTGACAGCAGATTATTGAAGAGGAAAAATGAAGTGGACATCGATAGATAGAGAAAAATCTGCTCGTCTGTCGTGTGGAAGCCAAATAATTTTCCAAGCCCCGGATCAAAAGATATGTCAAGCCAAAGCTCAAAGGAGAGGAAATCCCTAAAAGCAAGGAGGCGGCTAGAAAGTAGGATACTTTAGAGATTTAATCTTTAGAATCTTACTTTTAATTAAAGTTGTAATCCTTGTTACCTTAGATAACTTGAGCCCAAAGCTTATATAAAGGGCATAGATTAAACCTAAAGCTTATATAAGTGGCTAAGGAAGAATTCATACACATCGGTGTTCATCCTTCGACTCACGCCGGGAGGTATCGTCAAAGACGTGTTCATCGACAGACTTGTGCCTAGGGATATGGCAAGGCAGATCTGGGATTCTTGCCAAGCTTGAAGTACTGAGTTAGTGTCTGCTGCCGCAACAACTAACGGACAGACGCCGCGACAGGTGCTGTCGGCGACGGGAGCGACGACAGAACTGGAGATCCTAAGCAATTCAATACCTACACTACCGAGCAATTCAATACCGGCCCATTCTCTCTATCTTGATTTCTCAATCCTTTTATTTACGTTTTACTTTATTATTCGTGACAACTCTCTAAAATATTTCCTTTACTTCGTGCAGTAAATCAAGGTGAAGTCATTAGCCCAATCCCTGTGGAGACGATATCCGATACTTCGTATCACTTTACTACTTGCGTCGTGTACACTTGCACTACAATTGCGATAGTCTATTTTACACGCAACACCTTAATTGATGTTTAATTAAAGGCTTTTAAGTTGATTAATGGATCTTGGCTTATTATGCAAGATTTTGATGGTTTTTGATGATTTTCGTTAGATCTGAGTAATCTGTGGTTTAAGAGATGGTTTTGATGTTAAATGATCTCTAAAATGATGTGGAATTGAGTTTTGATTGATGCAATCCCGGATAGGTTGAGTTTCCTAAGTTTAGCTTGTGTTTTAAGGTAGTTTTTGAGGTGATCTCGGTGATCTGATGTTGCTGGAGGTATAAGGTTGTTAATAGGTTGTTTTTAGATGTTATATGATGTTAATGGAAGTGAGGTTTTGCTGGTTTATGGCTGGGCTTTGTTTAGAAGTGGTTTGGATGCATTTTCGGTTGTGTTTGGTGGCCGAAAATGGAGGTTGGATGAGAGCAGCGAGTTTAGGTGCTTTCATTGAAGCAATTAATGCATGATGATGCATTAATCCTCTGCTTTGATGTGTTGAAACAGGGGAGGCATCTTTGGATCCAAGATTGGTTGATCCGGAAGCTTGATTTTGTGCTTTGGCTTGAAGCAAAGTGGAAATCGGTGAGTGAGTTTGTGGAAATTGGATTTCAGCTTTTAAAACCAAGGTTTGAAGGTTTTGGGAGCTTAGTTTAAGTCTAAACAACTTTGCTAAGCTCAAGTGTAAGTTTTCGGATTTTCTCTCTAGTGGTGGCCATGTTTTTGTTGTGATGCAAGATGATGAATTGCATGTTTTAATTACTGTTTTGAAAGCATGTTTTAGCATGGATTTTGCTGATTATGTAAGCCATATGTTGAAGGTAACTCTAGGTAGGAGTACCTTGCTTTTATACATTGAAATAATGTTGTTTGATGCTTTGAAATGCATGATGAAAATGGCTTGGTTTGATGCTTTAAAACAGTGGATTAAATGATGAATATGATGTATATTGGCAAGTGATGTTTTGAAAAGATTAAGGTCACTAAGGTGGTTAAAAGTCCTTGAGTGAGCCTTGTTACTTAAGATCATCAAGGTGGTTAAAAGTCCTTGGATGAGTCTTGTTGCGGACACTAAGGTGGTTAAAAGTCCTTAGGTGATCCTTTCCATGGTGTTTAAAAGTCCATGGGGCCAAGGTGTTTAAAAGTCCTTGGGGCCAAGGTGTTTAAAAGTCCTTGGGGTGATTCAAGCATTGGACACAAAGGTGGTTAAAAGTCCTTGTGTGGTCCTCATTCATGGTGTTTAAAAGTCCATGGCCAAGGTGTTTAAAAGTCCTTGGGGCCAAGGTGTTTAAAAGTCCTTGGGAAAGTTGTTGAACTTGTTTTATAAAATGGAATTTTGTCACTTGAGCCAATATGACATGTTAAGTATATTGTGAAGCATGAAATGCTTGTTTTAATGTTTATGTTGAAGCATGAGATTGCTTGTTTTAAGTATGCTTTTGAGCATGTGCAAAGATTGATTTCAAGCATGTTTATAAATGGTTTTAATTGCATTATTGAATGGTTTTTAAAGAGCATGCCTCACTAAGCTTTTGCTTACGCTCTCTACGTTTTCTTAATTCAATAATGCAGAGCGTTAGAGTACCTTGAGGGGCAGCAAGAAAGGGCAAGGAATCAAGTTCAAGTGAAGCTCAATGTATGGAAGGTTTTGTTAAACATTTAGCTTTTGTGTGATTTGGCAATGGGGGACCAATGTGTATGTTTTGGGAGGTGTTTGAGACTCCCTAAGTATGTTGAATGTTGTTGAGATTGCTGGTTTTTGAATTGGAACCTTATATGCTTGTTTTGGAAGTTTGGAGTTTGAATAGCTAGCTTGTGTAGGAAGCATGCCTATAGAATTGGGGCTTTTTGCTTATGATGTTAGATTGCTGTTTTGATGATTCCTATAAGTCTTAAATATGTTTAATTGCATGCTGGTAAAGTTTGGTGACATATGGAGCATGTTTGATTGATCAATTGCATGTTTTGGTATGCTTGTTTGCTGCAATCTGTGCAGGCGTTTCGGAACAGTATGCACCGTTTCGGAACGGGTGCCTTACATGAACCCAGGCGTCCGAAACGGTGTGCACCGTTTCGAAACGGTTTGGTCTCTGCCAAGGCCGTGTTTCGGAACGGGGTCGATCGGTTTCGGAACGGCCCGTGTTTCGGAACGGGGTCAATCGGTTTCGGAACGGCCCGTGTTTCGGAACGGGGTCAATCAGTTTCGGAACGGCCGACCGTTAGGGGCTGACATTGGCAGTTATATGTTTTGAATTGTTTACGTTTTGGTCCTGAATCTTGTTTGTTCAATTGTGTGAGCTTGGGAAGTCATTTTGAGCTGAAATTTCACAGAGAAGCATGAAACCTGATTAATTTCAAGATGGTAACTTTAATTTGGGTTAAGTCCTTTTAATTATCAGAAATTACAATTTGGTCCCTAAAGTTGTAATTTGTTCAATTGGGTCCCTGTTTGATCTCTGATGTTTGTGATCTTTGACTATGTTGTTTGTGTGATCACAATTAAGTTTAATGTGCATCTAGACAAGATTAAAAAGAAAAAAAAGGGTCGTTAATCAAGGTTGACTTTCGGGTTGACTTTGGTTTTCCCCGTGTGACTTTCTTAATTCGGGTCAACCGTCTAGGCCGGGTTAAGGGGGTTACATTTGGTGGTATCAGAGCTGAGTTTGCGAGTAATTGGGAATGAATGTATGCATGATTGAAGTATGTTTAGCTTGTATGCTTGTTGTTCGAAAGCATGCTCAGTGGCTTGTGATGTTGATGCAATTGAGATGTATGTTGTGATGTTGCATGCTGAGGGTACCCATTGCCAAACAAAAGCTAATGGAAAGATGTTGATTTTGAATGAAATTGAGCTTGAATACTTGGATTGCTTACCTTGCTGGGCCTGACTTGTTTTATTTTTGCATTGTGATTGCATGGTAAAAGTATGGCACCACGTAGAGAGTTAAGAGGTAGTGTGCGAGCTACGGCTCCCAATGAGAACGAAAATGAAGAGAATACGGGTAGTGCTGTGTTACCCCCTCCTCCGCCTGGTGGTGGTGCTGGAGGTGAGCGAGCTGAAGCTGCAGCTGGTGCTGGAGCTGCTGGACCAGAGGTTGGTCAGGGGCAAGCTATGCCTGATATGTCTATGCTGGTACAAGCTATTGCGGGTGCTTTTCGAGCAGCAGTAGCTGGAGCTCAAGGAGCTGGGCATCAGGGAGATGCTGGAGTCAGATTACCTTTGGAGCGTCTGCGCAGTCTAGGTGGGACTGAGTTCAGAGGTATGTCTGCTGAGAGTTCAGAAGCTTGGCTAGAGAGTACCAAACGTATCTTGGGTCAGATGAGCTGCACGGATGTGCAAAAGTTGGGCTGTGTTGTGTCCTTGCTGCAGGACGATGCGTATACATGGTGGACGACCACCATAGCTGGGATGGCTGAAGCTGATGTTTCTTGGACATTCTTTCAGAATGCGTTCAAGAGGAGATATCTTGGAGTGAGATATCTGGATGAGAAAAAGCGTGAATTCATGTCTCTTACTGTAACGCCCCGGTTTTGGGCTTAGAAGTCTTGGGCGTTGACCGGTTGGTCAAAGTGCTGTTCGAATCGTAAGAGGTTAAATTAGGAAAGCCTAGTTCGGGTTGCATTAAAAATATGGAAAAATGTTCTAAAATCATCTTTTAATATAATTAAGTGAACTGTGAAATCAATTTTGGAAAATGAGTTTTGGAAGGGTGACATTTTGGCTAGTGACCAAAATGTAATTTTTGAAAGTTTGGTGGCTGTTTTATAAAGGGTTGAAACTTTGAATCTTTAAGGAGCTAATTACCCAAAGGGAGTTTCTCCAGATTTTTCTAAGATATTTTGAGTTATAATTCTGATTTTAAAGTGAAACAAAAGGAGGGAAATCTCATTTAGTCATTTTTTTCTCAACTAACTTCTCATTTTCTTTCTCTCTTTTTCTCTCAACCCAAACACTCCATTTACAGAGTTTTGTTTCTCATTTTCTCACCTAAAATCCTCCTTTCAATTCTCATTTGATTCCTAATCATTGTTCTTCCAAATCCTCTTCAATTGCTACAAGTTTCATCAAGGTTTTTCATTCCAAAAAGAGGAGAAACTCAAGTTTGGAGGTAAGAACGTCCTTCTCCTCTGAACTTCAAGTTCTTTAGTGAAATTCCTAAGTTTTCAATCCTAAATTGATGTTTAATTAAAGGCTTTTAAGTTGATTTATGGATCTTGGCTAATTATGCAAGATTTTGATGATTTCACATGATTTTCGTTTGATCTGTTAAATCTGTGAATTGAGAGATGTTTTTGATGTTAAATGATCCCTAAATTGATGTGGAAATGAGTTTTGATTGATGCAATCCCGGATAGGTTGAGTTTCCTAAGTTTAGCATGTGTTTTAAGGTAGCTTTTGTGGTGATCTTGTGGATCTGTTGTTGCTGGAGGTATAAGGATGTTAATAGGTTGTTTTTAGATGTGTTTTGATGTTAATGGAAGTGTGGATTTGCTGGTTTATGGCTGGGCTTTGTTTAGAAGTGTTTTGGATGCATTTTCGGTTATGTTTGGTGGCCGAAAATGGAGGTTGGATGAGAGCAGCGAGTTTAGGTGCTTTCATTAAAGCAATTAATGCATGATGATGCATTAATCCTCTGCTTTAATGTGTTGAAACAGGGGAGGCATCATTGGATCCGAGTTTGGTTGATCCGGAGGCTTGATTTGGTGCTTTGGCTAGAAGCAAAGTGGTAATCGGTGAGTGCATTTGTGAAAATGGATTTTCAGCTTTAAAACCAAGGTTTGAAGGTTTTGGGGAGCTTAGTTTAAGTCTAAACAACTTTGCTAAGCTCAAGTGTAAGTTTTCGGATTTTCTCTCTAGTGGTGGCCATGACTTGATGTTTTGCAAAGTGATGATTTGCATGTTTTAATTACTGTTTTATAAGCATGATTTAGCATGATATTTGCTGATGTTGTAAGCCATGTGGTGAAGGTAACTCTAGGTAGGAGTTCCTTGTTTTTATGCATTGTTTAAATGTGGATTTGATGCTTTGAAATGCATGGTGAAATGGCTTGGTTTAATGCTTTAAAACAGTGGATTATATGATGTGAAATATGTATATTGGCAAGTGATGTTTTGTAAAAGTGAAGGTCACTAAGGTGGTTAAAAGTCCTTGAGTGAGCCTTGTTACCTAAGAACATCAAGGTGGTTAAAAGTCCTTGGATGGTTCTTGATGCGGACACTAAGGTGGTTAAAAGTCCTTAGGTGCTCCTTTCCATGGTGGTTAAAAGTCCATGGGGCCAAGGTGTTTAAAAGTCCTCGGGGCCAAGGTGTTTAAAAGTCCTTGGGGTAATTCAAGCATTGGACACAAAGGTGGTTAAAAGTCCTTGTGTGGTCCTTATTCATGGTGTTTAAAAGTCCATGGCCAAGGTGTTTAAAAGTCCTTGGGGCCAAGGTGTTTAAAAGTCCTTGGGGAAAGTTATTGAACTTGTTTTCACAAATGAAATGTATCACTTGATCCAATATGACATGTTGAGAATATTATGAAGCATGATATGCTTGTTTTAATAATTATGTTGAAGCATGAGATGCTTGTTTAAATGGATTTTGAAGCATGGAATTGCTTGATTTAAAGTATGCTTGGAGCATGTGTAAAGGTTGATATAAGCATGTTTTAGAAATGGTTTTAATTGCATTATTGAATGGTTTTTAAAGAGCACTCCTCACTAAGCTTTTGCTTACGCTCTCTCGTTTTCTTTATTCAATAATGCAGAGCACTAGACTATTTTTGAAGGGCAGCAAGAAGGGCAAGAGTTCAAGTACAAGTAGAGCTCAATGTATGGAAGGTTTTGTTAAACTTTTAGCTTTTGCTTGATTTGGCAATGGGGGACCAATGTATATGTTTTGGGAGGTGTTTGAGACTCCCTAAGTATGTTAAATGTTGTTGTTGTTGCTGGTTTTTGGATTGAACCTTATATGCTTGTTTTGCAAGTTGGATGCTTGAGTGGCTAGCTTGTGTAGGAAGCATGACCATTGAATTGGGGCTTTTTGCATATGATGTTGGTTTGTTGATTTGTTGGTTCCTACAAGTCTTATATATGTTTAATTGCATGCTGGTAAAGTTTGGTGATGTTTGGAGCATGTTTGAATGACCAATTGCATGATTTGGTATGCTTGTTTGCTGAAATCTGAGCAGGCGTTTCGGAACAGTATGCACCGTTTCGAAACGGGTGCCTTACTCGAACCCAGGCGTCCGAAACGGTGTGCACCGTTTCGAAACGGTTTGGCCTCTGCCGAGCCACGTTCCGGAACCCGTTTCGGAACGACCCGTGTTTTGGAACAGGGTCAACCTGTTTCGGAACGGTCGACCGTTGGGGGTTGACAGTGGTAGTTATATGTTTTGAATTGTTTACGTTTTGGTCCCGAATCTTGTATGATCAATTGCATGAGCTGTGGATGTCCTTTTGAGCTGAAATTTCACAGAGAAGCATGAAACCCGACTAATTTCAAGATGGTAACTTCAATTTGGGTTAAGTCCTTCTATTTATCAGAAATAGCAATTTGGTCCCTAAAGTTGTAATTTGCTCAATTGGGTCCCTGTTGATCTCTGATGTTTGTGGTCTTTTAGTATGTTGTTTGTATGATCACACATAGGTTAAATGTGCATCTAGATAAGATTAAAAAGAAAAAAAGGGTCGTTAATCAAGGTTGACTTTCGGGTTGACTTTGGTTTTCCCCGTGTGACTTTCTTAATTCGGGTCAACCGTCTAGGCCGGGTTAAGGGGGTTACACTTACCCAAGGGAGCATGAGTGTGGCTGAGTATGAGGTGCAGTTTGTACGGCTCAGTCAGTATGCACCGGAGCTGATACCTGATGAGCGTGAGAGGTGCGAAAGGTTCCGTTATGGCTTGGTGACGGAGGTTAAGACTTACATGTTGGCTGCTGAGTACAATGATTTTGATGTGCTGGTTAGTCGATCCAAGGACATTGAGATGAACTTTGGTTTAGCTGCGAAAGGTGCTGGAGCGAGTTCTGGCAAGAGAGCTGCTGAGTATAGTTCCGGAGGTGGACGGAACAAGAGGGGACGTGATCAGAGGTATCAGTCCTCAGCCAAGAGAGGTGGTGGTGCACCTGCTAGAGGAGGTTTTGCTAGAGCTGAACCAAGTGCTTGCTGGATCTATGGTTCGCGTGGTCACATGAAGCGTGACTGTCCTCGTGCTGTGAGGGAGGTGCAGGCTCCTGTTGTGGCAGCTGGTAATGGATGTTGGAACTGTGGTTCTGTTGATCATCTGAGGCGAGATTGTCCGAGGTTGGCTGGTGGCCAAGATCGTGCTCCTATTGTTGCACCGCAGAGAGGTCGTGGGCGCGGCCGTGGTAATTTTCAGAGGAGAGAGGAAGGTGGTCGCGGAGTAGCTCATGTTGTGGCTACTCAGCCTGAGGGTGGAGGCCAAGCGAGGGTGTATGCTCAGCGCGAGGGAAGGAATGATGCTGATGTGATTGCAGGTACCTTTACTTTGCAATCCTTGTCATTGCTTTCTTTGATTGATTCTGGATCTACGCATTCATACATTTTGCGTGAGCATGCTGAATTGCTTGGTTTGCCTGTTGAGTCTTTGGATGTTGGAGTTCGTGTCACTAGTTCTTTTGGTGAAACTGTGGTGACTCGAAAGCTTTATAGAAGGTGTCCCTTGGTTGTTCAAGAACATGTCTTTCATGTTGATCTTATGGAGTTGCCTTTTTATGGTTTTGATGTGATCCTTGGTATGGATTGGCTTGCTGAGCATCGTGCTGTTGTGGATTGTGAGAATAAGCGGGTTTCGCTTAAGCTTGCGGATGATTATGAAGTTGTTGTAGTTGGCGAGAATGTGAAGTTTCTTGCTAATGTGGTGTCTACCTTGGAGGCGAGTAGGATGCTGAGGCAAGGTTGCGAAGCTTATCTAGCTTTTGTGATGAATCCTAGCTCTAAGGAGTTGAGGGTGCAAGATATCAAGGTTGTGAAGGAGTTTCCTGGTGTTTTTCCTGAAGAGTTGCCTGGTTTACCTCCTAATCGCGAGGTGGAGTTTGGAATTGAGCTGTATGAGAATACAACTCCTGTGTCCATTACTCCCTATAGAATGGCACCTAAGGAGCTGAAGACGCATTTGCAAGAGCTGCTTGATTGTGGTTTCATCCAGCCGAGTGTGTCGCCTTGGGGTGCTCCTGTCTTGTTTGTGAAGAAGAAAGATGGCACGATGAGGTTGTGCATTGATTACCGTCAGCTGAACAAGTTGACTATCAAGAATCGGTATCCTTTGCCGAGGATTGATGATCTCTTTGATCAATTTCGGGGAGCTGTTGTGTTCTCTAAGATTGACTTGAGGTCAGGGTATTATCAAATGAAGGTGAAGGATGTGGATGTGCCTAAGACAGCTTTCAGGACAAGGTATGGGCATTATGAGTTCCTTGTGATGCCGTTTGGTTTGACAAATGCTCCTGCTGCTTTCATGGACATGATGAATCGTGTGTTTCATGAATACCTGGATGTAACCCCCTTAACCCGGCCTAGACGGTTGACCCGAATTAAGAAAGTCACACGGGGAAAACCAAAGTCAACCCGAAAGTCAACCTTGATTAACAACCCTTTTTTTTCTTTTTAATCTTATCTAGATGCACATTTAACCTCTGTGTGATCATACAAGCAACATACTAAAAGATCACAAACATCAGAGATCAAACAGGGACCCAATTGAACAAATTACAACTTTAGGGACCAAATTGCAATATCTGATAAGTAAAAGGACTTAACCCAAATTGAAGTTACCATCTTGAAATTAGTCAGGTTTCATGCTTCTCTATGAAATTTCAACTCAAAAGGACATCCACAGCTCATGAAATTGATCATACAAGATTCGGGACCAAAACGTAAACAATTCAAAACATATAACTACCATGTCAGCCCCCTAACGGTCGACCGTTCCGAAACAGGTTAACCCTGTTCCGAAACACGGGCCGTTCCGAAACGGGTTCCGAAACGTGGCTCGGCAGAGGCCTTACCGTTTCGAAACGGTGCACACCGTTTCGGACGCCTGGGTTCGTGTAAGGCACCCGTTCCGGAACGGTGCATACTGTTCCGAAACGCCTGCTCAGATTTCAGCAAACAAGCATACCAAATCATGCAATTGGTCATTCAAACATGCTCCAAACATCACCAAACTTTACCAGCATGCAATTAAACATATATAAGACTTGTAGGAATCATCAAATCAACAATCCAATATCATAAGCAAAAAGCCCCAATTCAATGGTCATGCTTCCTACTCAAGCTAGCCACTCAAGCATCAAACTTGCAAAACAAGCATATAAGGTTCAATCCAAAAACCAGCATTTTAAACAACATTCAACATACTTAGGGAGTCTCAAACACCTCCCAAAACATACACATTGGTCCCCCATTGCCAAAACATACAAAAGCTAAATGTTTAACAAAACCTTCCATACTTAGAGCTTCTCTTGAACTTGATTGCTTGCCTTTCTTGCTGCCCCTCAAAGACTCTAATGCTCTGCATTATTGAATTAAGAAAACGTAGAGAGCGTAAGCAAAAGCTTAGTGAGGCATGCTCATTAAAACAGTTCAATAATGCAATTAAAACCATTATATACCATGCTTAAAACAAATCCTTGCACATGCTCAAAAGCATACTTTAAATCAAGCAATCACATGCTTCATATCATAAATCAAAACAAGCATCTCATGCTTCTTACATACTTAACATGTCATATTGGCTCAAGTGATACATTTCATTTCATAAAACAAGTTCAACAACTTTCCCCAAGGACTTTTAAACACCTTGGCCCCAAGGACTTTTAAACACCTTGGCCATGGACTTTTAAACACCATGAATAAGGACCACACAAGGACTTTTAACCACCTTTGTGTCCAATGCTTGAATCACCCCAAGGACTTTTAAACACCTTGGCCCCAAGGACTTTTAAACACCTTGGCCCCATGGACTTTTAAACACCATGGAAGGATCACCTAAGGACTTTTAACCACCTTAGTGTCCGCACATGAACCATCCAAGGACTTTTAACCACCTTGATGTTCATAAGTAACAAGGCTCACTCAAGGACTTTTAACCACCTTAGTGACCTTCACTTTTACAAAACATCACTTGCCAATATACATATTTCGCATCATATAATCCACTGTTTTAAAGCATTAAACCAAGCCATTTCACCATGCATTTCAAAGCATCAAATCCACATTTAAACAATGTATTAAATCAAGGAACTCCTACTTAGAGTTACCTTCACCACATGGCTTAAAACATCAGCAAATATCACGCTAAATCATGCTTACAAAACAGTAATTAAAACATGCAAATCATCACTTTGCAAAACATCAAGTCATGGCCACCACTAGAGAGAAAATCCGAAAACTTACTCTTGAGCTTAGTAAAGTTGTTTAGACTTAAACTAAGCTCCCCAAAACCTTCAAACCTTGGTTTAAAAAGCTGGAAATCCAATTCCACAATTGCACTCACCAATTTCCACTTTGCTCCAAGCTAAAGCACCAAATCAAGCTTCCAAATCAACCAAACTTGAATCCAATGATGCCTCCCCTGTTTCAACACATCAAAGCAGAGGATTAATGCATCATCATGCATTAATTGCTTCAATGAAAGCACCTAAACTCGCTGCTCTCATTCAACCTCCATTTCCGGCCACCAAACACAACCGAAAATGCATCCAAACCACTTCTAAACAAAGCCCAGCCATAAACCAGCAAAACCTTACTCCCATTAACATCAAAACACATCTAAAAACAACCTATTAACATCCTTATACCTCCAGCAACAACAGATCCACAAGATCACCACAAAAGCTACCTTAAAACACAAGCTAAACTTAGGAAACCCAACCTATCCGGGATTGCATCAATCAAAACTCATTTCCACATCAATTTAGGAATCATTTAACATCAAAAACACTTCTCAAATCACAGATTTAACAGATCAAACGAAAATCATGTGAAATCATCAAAATCTTGCATAATTAGCCAAGATCCATAAATCAACTTAAAAGCCTTTAATTAAACATTAATTTAGGATTGAAAACTTAGGAATTTCAGTAAAGAACTTGAAGTTCAGAGGAGAAGGACGTTCTTACCTCCAAACTTGAGTTTCTCCTTTTTTTGGAATGAAAAACCTTGATGAAACTTGTAGCAATTGAAGAGGATTTGAAGATACAATGATTAGGGATCAAATGAGAGTTGAAAGGAGAATTTTAGGTGAGAAAAACAGAATCAATTCTCTGGAAATGGAGTGTTTGGGTTGAGAGAAAAAGAGAGAAAGAAAATTGGAAGTTAAGTGAGAAAATAGCAAAATGAGATTTCCCTCCCTTATGAAATCTTTAAAATCAGAATTATAACTCAAAATATCTTAGAAAAATCTGGAGAAACTCCCTTTGGGTAAATAGCTCCTTAAAGATTCAAAGTTTCAACCCTTTATAAAACAGCCACCAAACTTTCAAAAATTACATTTTGGTCACTAGCCAAAATGTCACCCTTCCAAAACTCATTTTCCAAAATTGATTTCACAGTTCACTTAATTATATTAAAAGAAGATTTTAGAACATTTTTCCATATTTTTAATGCAACCCGAACTAGGCTTTCCTACTTTAGCCTCTTACGATTCGAACAGCACTTTAACCAACCGGTCAACGCCCAAAACTCCTAAGCCCAAAACCGGGGCGTTACAACTCTCCCCCCCTTAAGAAATTTCGTCCTCGAAATTTACCTGAAGGAAAGAGATAAGGAAACTGCTTCAGCATGTCTTCCTTCCGCTCCCACGTGGCTTCCTCAACACCTCGATGCTTCCACAGCACCTTCACCAACTCAATGGTCTTGCCACGAAGAACCTTGCTATCCGAATCCAGAACCTTCACCGGTTCCTCATCATAGGTCAAATCCGGATTCAAAACCACATCCTCAACAGGCATCACATGCGAAGGATCAGATCTATACTTCCGGAGCATAGAAACATGGAACACATCATGAATCTTCTCCAACTCCTGAGGTAACCTCAGCCGATACGCAACAGGACCCACTCGCTCAACCACCTCATATGGTCCAATGTACCGAGGGCTCAACTTACCCTTCCGACCAAACCTCATCACCTTCTTCCAAGGCGAAACCTTCAAGAACACACGGTCACCCACCGCATACTCTATCTCCTTACGCTTCAAATCCGCGTAAGACTTTTGCCGATCAGAGGCAGCCTTCAACCTCTCACATATAAGCTTCACCTTCTCGGTGGTCCCTTTCAGCAAAGCAGGCATCGAAACCAACTTCTGACCAGTTTCAGCCCAACAAAGAGGAGTCCTACACTTCCTCCCATACAGAGCCTCATATGGTGCCATTTGTATACTCGCCTGATAACTATTGTTATAAGCGAACTCAACCAAAGGCAGATGCTTCTCCCAAGAACCTTGGAACTCAATCACACAGCATCTCAACATATCCTCTAAAGTCTGAATAACCCGCTCAGACTGTCCATCCGACTGAGGATGATAGGATGTACTGAAATGTAACCTTGTACCCAGAGCTTGATGCAAACACTGCCAGAAACGCGATGTGAACCTCGGATCCCTATCCGACACAATCGACTTAGGCACACCATGCAACCTCACAATCTCAGCAATGTACAGCTCTGCCAACTTATCCAAAGAGAACGTAGTATGCACAGGCAAGAAATGCGCACACTTCGTCAAGCGATCCACAATCACCCAAACAGAATTCTTCTTTGATGGAGACAAAGGCAAACCAGATACGAAATCCATGGTAACCCTCTCCCACTTCCATTCAGGGATTTTCAACGGTTGCAACAAACCAGAAGGAAACTGATGTTCAGCCTTAACTCGCTGACACACCAAACACTTGCTCACAAACTCTGCAACATCCTTCTTCAAACCAACCCAATAGTACTCATCACGAAGATCACGATACATCTTAGTACTACCAGGGTGCATAGCAAAAGGACTACTATGACCTTCAGTCAGAATAGCACGCCTCAACTCAACATCTGCAGGCACTACTATCTGACTACCAAAACACAACACTCCATCCTCATTAAAGCAGAAATCCGAAGGTCTACCCTCCGCGATATCCTGAACATGAGACACCAAGGAATCATCCAACAACTGCTTTTCCTTGATCAACTGAACCAAAGATGGTTTCACTTGCAACTCAGCAACAAGACCACCATCCCGCGATATGCTCAAGCTAGCAAACATAGCTCTGATCCTTCGCATGTGATGCCTGTGGAGGAAGTGGTTTTGAATCCGGATTTGACCTATGATGAGGAACCGGTGAAGGTTCTGGATTCGGATTGCAAGGTTCTTCGTGGCAAGACCATTGAGTTGGTGAAGGTGCTGTGGAAGCATCGAGGTGTTGAGGAAGCCACGTGGGAGCGGAAGGAGGACAAGCTGAAGCAGTTTCCTTATCTCTTTCCTTCAGGTAAATTTCGAGGACGAAATTTCTTAAGGGGGGGAGAGTTGTAACGCCCCGGTTTTGGGCTTAGGATTTTTGGGCGTTGACCGGTTGGTCAAAGTGCTGTTCGAATCTTAAGAGGTTAAATTAGGGAAGCCTAGTTCGGGTTGCATTAAAAATATGGAAAAATGTTCTAAAATCATGTTTTAATATAATTAAGTGAACTGTGAAATCAATTTTGGAAAATGAGTTTTGGAAGTGTGACATTTTGGCTAGTGACCAAAATGTAATTTTCGCAAGTTTGGTGGCTGTTTTATAAAGGGTTGGAACTTTGAATCTTTAAGGAGCTATTAATCCAAAAGTGGTTTCTCCAGATTTTTCTAAGAAATTATAAGCTATTTTCTGATTTTAAAGATGTCAAAAAGGAGGGAAAAGCTCATTTGGCAATTTTCTCAACTAACTTCTCATTTTCCTTCTCTCATTTTCTCTCAAACCAAACACTACATTTCCAGAGATTTGTTTCTGATTTCTCACCTAAATTCCTCCTTTCAACTCTCATTTGATTCCAAATCAACATATCTTCAAAACCTCTTCAATTGCTTCTTGATTCATCAAGGTTTTTCATTCCAAAAAGTGGAGAAACACAAGTTTGGAGGTAAGAACGTCCTTCTCCTCTAAACTATCAGTTCTTTACTGAAATTCCTAAGTTTTCAATCCTTAATTGATGTTTAATTAAAGGCTTTTAAGTTGATTAATGGATCTTGGCTTATTATGCAAGATTTTGATGGTTTTTGATGATTTTCGTTAGATCTGAGTAATCTGTGGTTTAAGAGATGTTTTTGATGTTAAATGATCTCTAAAATGATGTGGAATTGAGTTTTGATTGATGCAATCCCGGATAGGTTGAGTTTCCTAAGTTTAGCTTGTGTTTTAAGGTAGTTTTTGAGGTGATCTCGGTGATCTGATGTTGCTGGAGGTATAAGGTTGTTAATAGGTTGTTTTTAGATGTTATATGATGTTAATGGAAGTGAGGTTTTGCTGGTTTATGGCTGGGCTTTGTTTAGAAGTGGTTTGGATGCATTTTCGGTTGTGTTTGGTGGCCGAAAATGGAGGTTGGATGAGAGCAGCGAGTTTAGGTGCTTTCATTGAAGCAATTAATGCATGATGATGCATTAATCCTCTGCTTTGATGTGTTGAAACAGGGGAGGCATCTTTGGATCCAAGATTGGTTGATCCGGAAGCTTGATTTTGTGCTTTGGCTTGAAGCAAAGTGGAAATCGGTGAGTGAGTTTGTGGAAATTGGATTTCAGCTTTTAAAACCAAGGTTTGAAGGTTTTGGGAGCTTAGTTTAAGTCTAAACAACTTTGCTAAGCTCAAGTGTAAGTTTTCGGATTTTCTCTCTAGTGGTGGCCATGTTTTTGTTGTGATGCAAGATGATGAATTGCATGTTTTAATTATTGTTTTGAAAGCATGTTTTAGCATGGATTTTGCTGATTATGTAAGCCATATGTTGAAGGTAACTCTAGGTAGGAGTAACTTGCTTTTATACATTGAAATAATGTGGTTTGATGCTTTGAAATGCATGATGAAAATGGCTTGGTTTGATGCTTTAAAACAGTGGATTAAATGATGAATATGATGTATATTGGCAAGTGATGTTTTGAAAAGATTAAGGTCACTAAGGTGGTTAAAAGTCCTTGAGTGAGCCTTGTTACTTAAGATCATCAAGGTGGTTAAAAGTCCTTGGATGAGTCTTGTTGCGGACACTAAGGTGGTTAAAAGTCATTAGGTGATCATTTCCATGGTGTTTAAAAGTCCATGGGGCCAAGGTGTTTAAAAGTCCTTGGGGCCAAGGTGTTTAAAAGTCCTTGGGGTGATTCAAGCATTGGACACAAAGGTGGTTAAAAGTCCTTGTGTGGTCCTCATTCATGGTGTTTAAAAGTCCATGGCCAAGGTGTTTAAAAGTCCTTGGGGCCAAGGTGTTTGAAAGTCCTTGGGAAAGTTGTTGAACTTGTTTTATAAAATGGAATTTTGTCACTTGAGCCAATATGACATGTAAAGTATATTGTGAAGCATGAAATGCTTGTTTTAATGTTTATGTTGAAGCATGAGATTGCTTGTTTTAAGTATGCTTTTGAGCATGTGCAAAGATTGATTTCAAGCATGTTTATAAATGGTTTTAATTGCATTATTGAATGGTTTTTAAAGAGCATGCCTCACTAAGCTTTTGCTTACGCTCTCTACGTTTTCTTAATTCAATAATGCAGAGCGTTAGAGTACCTTGAGGGGCAGCAAGAAAGGGCAAGCAATCAAGTTCAAGTGAAGCTCAATGTATGGAAGGTTTTGTTAAACATTTAGCTTTTGTGTGATTTGGCAATGGGGGACCAATGTGTATGTTTTGGGAGGTGTTTGAGACTCCCTAAGTATGTTGAATGTTGTTGAGATTGCTGGTTTTTGAATTGGAACCTTATATGCTTGTTTTGGAAGTTTGGAGTTTGAATAGCTAGCTTGTGTAGGAAGCATGCCTATAGAATTGGGGCTTTTTGCTTATGATGTTAGATTGTTGTTTTGATGATTCCTATAAGTCTTAAATATGTTTAATTGCATGCTGGTAAAGTTTGGTGACATTTGGAGCATGTTTGATTGATCAATTGCATGTTTTGGTATGCTTGTTTGCTGCAATCTGTGCAGGCGTTTCGGAACAGTATGCACCGTTTCGGAACGGGTGCCTTACATGAACCCAGGCGTCCGAAACGGTGTGCACCGTTTCGAAACGGTTTGGTCTCTGCCAAGGCCGTGTTTCGGAACGGGGTCGATCGGTTTCGGAACGGCCCGTGTTTCGGAACGGGGTCGATCGGTTTCGGAACGGCCGACCGTTAGAGGCTGACATTGGCAGTTATATGTTTTGAATTGTTTACGTTTTGGTCCTGAATCTTGTTTGTTCAATTGTGTGAGCTTGGGAAGTCCTTTTGAGCTGAAATTTCACAGAGAAGCATGAAACCTGATTAATTTCAAGATGGTAACTTTAATTTGGGTTAAGTCCTTTTAATTATCAGAAATTACAATTTGGTCCCTAAAGTTGTAATTTGTTCAATTGGGTCCCTGTTTGATCTCTGATGTTTGTGATCTTTGAGTATGTTGTTTGTGTGATCACAATTAAGTTTAATGTGCATCTAGACAAGATTAAAAAGAAAAAAAAAAGGGTCGTTAATCAAGGTTGACTTTCGGGTTGACTTTGGTTTTCCCCGTGTGACTTTCTTAATTCGGGTCAACCGTCTAGGCCGGGTTAAGGGGGTTACAACTAAGTTCCCAAATCACCTTTTTAATGCTTTCAAAACTGAAATCCACGTTCTCACTCACCTACACGCGCAAACTCGACTAGCCGACGCGAATCCAAGCAATCGAAACTAACGAACCTTCACTGATTGCCTCTGATACATTCTCCCATGTTTATACCACACAAGAATAGAGGATTAACGCATCACAATGCATTAAAATCTCCAACAAACAAAGCTACCTCGCAGCTCTGCCCAAAAATACCAAAACTCCTATCCGAGACAACTGAAAACACCTTCGATTACACTACAAACTCAGCCCAGCCAAAACCTATCACTTTCATCCATTTTAAACATCAATCAACATCCAAAATTAACCTAATTACATCTTTATACCTCCAGCAACTCATATTTCACACTAACACCACAAAAACCCAAATTCTAACAATTTAACAACTAGAGATCCAATCCAATTTGGGATTATTATGATAAAATCTTTATTTTAACATCATTTAACATCCAAATCATTACTATTATCAGCCTCAAATCAATTAAAACAGTAGCATTCCAAAAATCGTAGATCTCAATCCATTATCCTCAATTTAACAAAATTTCCATAATTAATCCATCAAAACAACTTAGAAAACATATGTAAAGGATTGATAACTTGGGAATTTCAGCAAAGAACTGATCATTATAGGAGAAGAACGAACCTTACCTCTAATGGATGAAATCTCTCTCATTTCTCGACAATCATACACACCAAAACATTGCGTCTGCTGAATAAGATTTTATGATTCAAGTTGGTACCTATTTTTTATACAACTAGATATTGGAGCTTAATATTTTAGTATAATTAGTACATAAATAAGATTTTATGATTCAAGTATTTACTGAAAGTCAAAGTTCAACTATCTAATTAAACCCACACAAACACTAAATTGAAACCTTAAGGCCAAGTTCTGATATATAATCGAAAAATTAGACCAAATAACCTAAATATCACATTAAAAATAAGGGAAAACTACCTATATATATAGTTACTTAACTATGGGAAAGTTCTATTTTGACCACAAGTTTTTAGTTTATCAATTAGGCCACTTAAGTATTTAAATGATATCAATCAAGTATCTGGTCTGAATTAATCATTTTAGGGGAAAGAAAACTTGACTCGACTCGAAAAATTATTTTTTTACTTGACTACACGCGAAAAAACTCTACTCTGCTTGACTCGAATCGTAATTTCATAAATTTGACTCGAAAAAGTTTCAAATAAAACTTGAGTTATAAAGTGGAAGTTCGAGCAACTCAAAATTTTTAATAATTAGTGGATCAATGTTCAAGTTCGAGTCGAGTACCTCAACTATGTCTGATATATGTATATCACATATGAAAAAGTATGAAGGAAAATATATATATATATATTATCTTTATAGAAAGTTGTTTAAATTTGAACCAATTAGTATCATAACATTATGAATGTTTATAATTAAATTCGAACAAAAACTCCAACAACTAGATTCGACTCAAAAAAATCAAATAAAGTTTGAGTTATGAAATCGGAATCATCACACTGGATTTACTAAAAAAACTTACGCGAATTGATTGGATGTTCACCACTAAATCATTCAATGAATTAGATACCAACTGAAGACCAAAAGATTTTAAAAAGTAGTTTTACATTTAATATATATTTTTGAAGTATAGATCACTCGATCCTCCCCGAAGATTTTTTTTTTACCTTTTCCCCTATATTTAAATTTTGTTAAAAATTGGTTTATTTTTGAATTCCCCCCCCACTTTCAAACATTTATAGTTTGCTCTCCCAACCCCAAATCATGGCTCCGTCCCTACTTGGAGAGTAGTCGAAATCAAAATGAGGCATACTAGAAATAGATTAAAGGTGAAAGGGAAGGTGTATTCTCGACTTTTGTGCTTTTGGAGCCCCATTGCATAAGAAAATATCCTTTCAATTATAATGGTTAACTCTATTATTGATACTCTATCATTTCAATTATTTCAGCCACTTTGATAAGTTATAATTATATACTCTTTTTGTGATTAATTCCTTCATATCCTACTTATATTTTGAGCTTAATTGTGAAAATTGTGTTTGTTTTGATTTAGAATGTGAAATATGGATGCAAAGGTGAAATTCAAATCAAAAGTATGTTTTTAGCTTCCCAAGTAAAAATCAAGTCTTTTGGAAGAAAGTAGAACTGGGCAGAAGCTCATGTTCGATAAGGCATGACCACGCCTTGTGACGGTGCGAGACTGGTGCTTGATGTGAAGATTCGAACTTTTGAAGCCAAATCCATGATGAAGCCCTATTTTATGGTTATTTTCATTATTTTGGAAGTGTTGGACCAAGAATCAATTTATTTTACTAATCATGACTTTATTTATTTATATTTCCCTTTGTTAAGTATGGCTCATATACTTGTTAAAGGATATATGCTAGGGCAGAGACGGAGTGAGCGAGTGAAGCGAGTGAATCTGTCCCATAAAGGAAATCTCGAGTTAGTCTACGGGCTTGGACTAAGTGGGTTGGTGGTGCAGGGCGAAGCCCCCGCAGTACAGTGAGGGGTATTTTGGTAAATGTACCGTGAAGGGTTACTTATATATATTCCTATTATTTGTAACCTAATTTGATTGGTTGAATCAATAAGAAAAATAGTCGCTCTTACTCCCGAGGATGTAAGCACATTGTCGAACCTCGTTAATCTCTTGTGTTCTTGCTTGTTTATTTTTCCTATTCGTTTGTTTTATTCCACAACAATTGATATCAGAGCCAGGTTGAGATGGCTATGTCCGATGCAAAATTTGACATGGCAAAATTTAATGGTGAGGTTTGTTAAGTGTGTAAAAGTTCTATAATTTACCCCCTATTTAACTCATATTTCTGCTGCATTCAAGCATAATTCATCACATTTAGGTTAGATTTCATTTATATATCACAAATATATCAAAAGGCATAGTTTCTACTGAAATTGGCTGCTTTTGCAGGTAACTGCTGTAGCAGATGGAGAGTAGTGGAGAAGCAGACGATGGGCAGTAAAGAAGCAGAGTTGGAACTGGATATGCAGACGAGGAGGACGATGCTGCCATGGCCGCTGCAATGGCAGCCAAGGACGACAACAATGGTGAAGAAAAGAAGCAAAGTGGGCCTCGACAAAAAGAGAAAATTAAGTTGGTCTGTCGTGGAGCACCCATATATTTTTCCAAGCCCTAGATCAGAATGAAGGCCAAGCACAAGGTTCAAGGAAGAAACTCCAAGCAAGAAGGAAGGACGAATTAAAGATATATGCTCTGAAGATTTAGTGTTTAATAGAGTTGTACTTTAGTTTAAACTTGTATTCTTGCCATATTAGAAAACTTGAACCCAATGCCTATATGAAGGCATGTAATTCGACCGAGGGAGGGATATCATCTTACTCTCTATCCTTCTTCCCAAAACCCTAGCCGTTTTCCCCTTCTCATCATGTTCTAAACTTCCCCTAGGGCTACGAGTTGATTTGTAAAGTAGTTGCAAGGATTTCATTTGTTTTAGGAATTTTTCTGTTCAATAAAATAGACTTCAAGTTTGCTTATTCTGGTTTCCAACATCTTGCAAGAGTATCGGGAAAGCATTGTGAGATTATCTATTTACTTAATATCGGGAGAGTTAAGTATACGAAAGGAATAAGTATGGGTTCTCCGGTTTATGGTTGAACTATCTCGGACCTAGGGATTAGACGAGGTTAAGTGGCTAAGGAAGAATTCAACAACATCGGTGTTCATCCTTCGATTCACACCGGGAGGTATCATCAAAGACGTGTTCATCGACAGACTTGTACCTAGGGATAGGCCAAGACACAACATGGATTCTTACCAAGCTTGAAGTACAGAGTTGTGTGATCGCTGCCGCGACTAACAATAGACCGCTGCCGCGACAGGTGCTGTCGCGACAGGCGCAACGACAGAACAGAGATTCCTAGACTTTGCAACACCTACACTACTGAGCAATTCAATACCGGCCCATTCTCTCTATCTTGATTTCAATACTCTTTTATTTCAGTATTCTTTATTATCTCGTGACAACAATTAAACTATTCCTTTTCTCTCTTGTGCAGCAATCTAAGGTGAAGCTATTAGCCCAGTCCCTGTGGAGACGATATCAGATACTTACGTATCACTTTACTACTTGCGTCGTGTACACTTGCACTACATTGCGATAGACACTTTTACACGCAACAAGTTTTTGGCGCCGTTGCCGGGGACTGGCAACATATCTTTACCCTATCTTTTACTGTACTTCTTTTATTTTTCTGTTTTATTTTTCTTGAGTTGTTCAACTTGTGCTTTTCACAAGGTTTTCTGTTTATGCGCAGATCGAGACGAGGAAAGGAACCTGAGTACCAGATAGATCCTGAACTTGAACGCTCGTGCAATCTTAGGAACCGACTCCGACTCGTATTAGCCAGAAACGAATACCTTGAAGAACAGTTAGAGGCCATGAACAATCCAAGGAATCCCTAGGATGCTGAAGATCCTGCTGGAGATGGGAGGAACGGTCCACCTACCGATCCTCTTGTCGATGTCGCACGCTGGTCATGCCGAGACTACATACTCAATGATCATGCAGAACTAGAAACAACCCTGCCAGACGTAGAAGTTGACAACTTTGAGCTGAAACCTATTATGTTCAGTATGATTAATAACGCTGGCCAATTTAGTGGTGCTGCTACAAAGGATGCTAGGGAGCATCCGAAAACATTCCAGGAAATATGTGGTTCGTTTAGACTAGCAGGAGTTAATCCGGAGATACTGAGGCATCAGTTATTTCCTCATTCATTGAGGGACATGGCGAAAACTTGGTGGAATAAACTAACGGCGGGTTCAATACGAACTTGGGCAGATTTAACTCGTGAATTTTTGTCTCGTTTTAATTCTTCACACTTATCTGAGCGATTACGTAACGAAATTGCTACTTTTGAACAGGAAGATGATGAGCCAATGTACGAGGCCTGGGACAGATTTACCACTCTTCTGAGAAACTGCCCTATGCATGGATTCCCCGTTTGGAACCAGGTAACTAAATTTTATAATGCTGCCAACTTACAGACGCATATGAGAATTGATTCAGCAGCAAATGGATTGCTGTTGGACAAACATCCAGATGAGGCAATGGCAGTATTGAAAAATATGGCGAAGAACGAGGAACAGTTTCCTACAACAAGAAGAGGGGTGAAATAGTACTAGCTATGAAAGATTCACAACCTGTCTACTCTGCTAAGGCATATCTCACTAAGGCAGTTCTCTAAAAACACAGGTGGCATATCTCACTAAGGCAATGAAAAAGCTCTTGAAAGAAGATTCACAACCTGTCTACTCTACTGAAGAGGTATGCGGAACTTGTGATGGGAATCACAGTTCGTAAGATTTTCCGATACAGTTAGAGGAAGGGATGTATGTTGGGAACTACAATAAACAGAATTACAATTCCAACAACTACAATCCCAACTGGAGAAAGGATCCCAAGTTCTATTGGAGCAACCCTAATAATGCCCTGAATCCTCAAGGACAGAATACTCAGAATCAGGAAGGACCTAGATTATTGACTCGGCAGCAACCGCAGAAGCAGCAGCAACAACCACCAGCTGCCACGCCTAGTATACTGGAGCAGACCTTGGCCACGTTTATGTCTTAAACAGGAACTTACATTGAGAACATGAATCACTTTGTCCAGAAAACTGAGTCATTCATGGATAAAATAGAGATGCGGATGACTTATCATGAAGCTACTCTGAAATCATTGGAGACACAGATGGGTCAGGTTTCCCAGTATATTAAACCAAGGCAGAATAGAGGATTTCCTACCTATACTGAAAACGCTAGACAACCCACACATTAGCAGTGTAAAGCCATCACTACTTGGAGTGGGAAGAAATTACCAGGGCCAGAGAAGGAAGTTGAACCAGTTAAGGAACCAGCCTTGGAGTCGCATGCCGAGATCACTACCCCAGCAGACAACAAACAACCTACTACTGATGATCCTGTCACGACAGCAGAAGGGACAGAGGAGAAAGATGAAGAACCTAAGCCTCCTCAGATCTGAATGCAGTGGGAAGGACGTATTGTTGATTATCGTCCTCCACCTCCTTTTCCCCAGCGGTTACAGAAATTGAAACTGGAATCCCAGCTTAAGAAGATCTACGATATTTTTAAGCAGGTTCACATCAACATTCTGTTGTTAGATGCAATAATAGAGATGCCTGGTTATGCCAGATTTCTCAAGGATGCCATGTCGAAGAAATCCATAATTGGGGAATTTGAAACGGTCAAAATGACAGAGGGATGCATGAGTATTCTGCACAAGCATCCACCCAGAAGAAGAAGGATCCTGGGAGCTTCATCATATCGTGCATAATCGAAGATAAATTTGTGGGTAAGGCACTTTGTGATCTTGGTGCTAGTATAGATTTAATGCCCAAATCTGTTTTTCAGAAATTCGGTATTGGAAAAGCTCGACCCACAACAGTAGTACTGCAGCTGACAGACCGCTCTTACATTCATCCAGAAGGGAAAATTGAAGATATTCTAGTAAGGGTGGATAAATTTATTTTTCCTGCTGACTTTCTCGTTTTAGATTGTGAAGCAAATGAGAATGCACCAATCATCCTGGGGTGACCCTTCTTAGCCACAGGAAGATGACTGATTGATGTGGAAAAAGGAGAACTCTGTATGAGAGTGAACGATCAAGAGATCAAGCTGAATGTTCTCCATGCAATAAAACATGCTGATGCAGAAGAAGAATGCAAGGCTATTGTTGAGTGTGTAAAAGTTCTATTATTTACACCCTTTTTAACCCATATTTCTGCTGCATTCAAGCATCATTGCATTGCATTTAGGTTAGTTTTCAGTAAAATATCACAAATAGATTAAAAACACGGATTCTACTAAAAGATGGCTATTTTTGCAGGTATCTGCCATAGTTGACAAAGAAGGCAGGCGCAGGGCAGAGAAGCAGAAGAGCTGAACTGGGTAAGTAGACGAAGAAGACGAAGCTGCCATGGACCTGTCGTGACAACATGGTGACAGCAGACTTATGAAGAGGAAAAGTCAAGTGGACCTCGATAGATAGAGAAAAATCTGCTCGTCTGTCGTGTGAAAGCCACATATTTTTCCAATCCCCGGATCAAAAGATATGTCAAGCCAAAGCTCAAGGAGAAGAATTCCCATAAAGCAAGGAGGCGGCTGAAAAGTAGGAATCCTTAGAGATTAAGTATTAATTAGAATCTTACTTTTCATTAAAGTTGTAATTCGTTGTTAAATTAGAATACTTGAGCCCAAAGCTTATATAAGGGCATAGATTTAACCTAGGAGGCATCGAATACCCCATAACCGAAACCTAAACCCCCTGCCGTTCACCCGTCACCGATATGTTCTAAATTCCCCCTAGGGCTACGGGTTGTTTTGTAAAGTAGTTGCAAGGGTTGTTTTGTTTTAGGAATTTTTTCAGTTCAATAAAATAGACTACAAGTTCTCTTATTTTGGTTTTAACATCTTGCAAGAGCATCGGGAGAGCATTGTGAGGTTATCCATTTACTTAGCATCGGGAGAGTTAAGTATACGAAAGAAATAAGAGCAAGTTCTCTAGTTTATAGTTGAACTATCTTGTGCCTAGGGATAGGGCAAGGTTAAGTGGCTAAGGAAGAATTCATACACATCGGTGTTCATCCTTCGATTCACGCCGGGAGGTATCATCAAAGACGTGATCATCGACAGACTTGGACCTAGGGATAGGACAAGGCAGATCTGGGATTCTTGCCAAACTTGAAGTACGGAGTTGGTGTGTTCGCTGCCGCGACAGCTAACGGACAGCCGCCGCGACAGGTGCTGTCGGCGACGGGAGCGACGACAGAACTGGAGTTCCTAAGCAATTCAATACCTGCACTACCGAGCAATTCAATACCAGCCCATTCTCTCTATCTTGATAAACTCAATCCTTTTATTTGCGTTTTTATTTTATTATTCTCGTGACAAATCTCTTAATTATTTCCTTTACTTTCGTGTAGTAAACAAGGTGAAGCTATTAGCCCAATCCCTATGGAGACGATATCCGATACTTCGTATCACTTTACTACTTGCGTCGTGTACACTTGCACTACAATTGCGATAGACTCTTTTACACGCAACAAGTTTTTGGCGCCGTTGCCGGGGATTGGCAACATAACTACATCTTTCTTTTATTGCACTTTTCGTTTTTATTTTTATTTTTGTTTTCGTTTTTATTTTTATTTTCTTTAATTTTTCTTTTGTGCTTTCAACTCTTGCTTTTCACGAGGTTTTCTTGTTTATGCGCAGATCTAAAAGAGGTGAAGATCCTGAGTATCCATTAGATCCGGAAATCGAACGTTCCTTCAGTCTCAAGAAGCAACTTCGCCGACTTTTAGACAGAAACAAATACCTCGAAGAACAGTTAGAGAAGATGGGCCATAACCAACCTGCCGGCGGTCACATACCACCCCTTGGCGATAACCACCCGCCTGTTGGTAACCCGCCCGCAGCAGGTGGACGACGGTCATGTCGTGACTACATGCTGAACGATCATGTAGAGCTGGAGACCACGCTGCCGGATATTGATGTTGATAACTTCGAACTTAAACCTCTCATGTTTAGTATGATCAACAACGCCGGGCAGTTCAGTGGTTCTGCGATAGACGATGCTAGGGAGCATCTCAAAACGTTCCAGGAGATCTGTGGTTCATTTAGACTACCAGGAGTTAGTCCGGAGATACTGAGGCTTCGGTTATTCCCCCATTCATTGAGGGACAGAGCTAAAACTTGGTGGAATAAACTTACACTGGGTTCCATTATGAATTGGGCCGATCTAACTCGTGAATTTTTATCTCGTTTTAATCATTCGCATTTATCTGAGCGATTACGTAATGAAATTGCTACTTTTCAACAAGAAGATGACGAGCCGATGCACGAGGCCTGGGACAGATTTACTACTCTTCTACGGAACTGCCCAATGCATGGATTCCCCGTCTGGAATCAGGTAACTAAGTTCTATAATGTTGCTAACTTACAAACTCGCATTCGGATTGACTCTGCAGCAAATGGACTATTATTGGATAAAGATCCGGACGAGGCATTGCAAGTTTTGAAAAATCTGGCCAAGAATGAGGAGCAGTTTCCGACAGCTAGAAGAGGGGGGTAAACGGGTACTTGCTGTCAAGGACTATGAGGCCGACAGCACTATGAAATCACAAGTAGCATTCCTTACTAAAGTAATGAAACACTTATTAAATGAAGATGAATTACGAGGATTTGCTGTCGAGGAAGTTTGTGCTATCTGTGAGGGAAATCATAGTAGGGATGAGTGCCCAATAAATATAGAAGAGGGAAAATATGTTGGAAATTACAAGCCGAATTATAATTCCAACAACTATAATCCCAATTGGAGGAAAGATCCCAAATTTTCCTGGAGTAACCCTAACAATGCCCTGAATCCGCAAGCATATAATCAGAATCAGGGAGGTCCTAGATTGTTGACGAGACAGCAACTGCCGCCGCAATAGCCGCAGCAACTGCCGCCGCAGCAGCAACAGCAGCCACCACCTGCCACGTGTAGTATATTGGAACAGACTCTGGCCACCTTTATGTCTCAGACCAGTACGTATATGGAGAATATAAATCAGTTTGTCAAGAAGACGGAAAACTTTATAGATAAAACCAAGATGAGAATGACAAATCATGAGGCTACGTTGAAATCTCTAGAGACACAAATGGGTCAGGTGTCGCAACATATTAAGCCAAGGCAGAATGGAGGATTCCCTAGCAATACTGAAAATGCTAGACCACCCCCACATGAGCAATGTAAGGCGATTACTACTAGGAGTGGGAAAAAGCTACCAGGGCCGGAAAAAGAAGCTGAAACAGAAAAGGAACCTGCCTTGGACAAACCTGCCGAGGAAGCTACCCCGACAGGTGATAAACAGATTGCTGCCGATGAGCCTGTCACGACGGCAAAAGCGACAGAGGAGAAAAAAGATGATTATCGTCCTCAGATTCGCATGCAGTGGGAAGGACGTATTGCTGATTATCGTCCTCCACCACCTTTTTCTCAACGGATACAGCAAGCTAAGCATGAATCTCAACTTAAAAAGATTTATGATATTTTTAAACAGGTTCATATTAATATTCCGTTGTTAGATGCTGTTAGGGAGATGCCCGGTTATGCTAAATTTCTCAAGGATGTTATGTCGAAAAAATCTAAGCTTGGGGAATTTGAAACGGTAAAGATGACAGAAGGTTGCATGAGTATTCTTCATAGGCAGCCGCCCCAGAAAAAGAAGGATCCGGGGAGCTTCATCATACCTTGTGTAATCGGCGACAAATTTGTGGGTAAGGCACTTTGTGATCTTGGTGCCAGTGTTAATCTAATGCCCAAATCTGTTTTTTCAAAAACTAGGTATTGGTAAGGCGCGGCCCACGACAGTAACCCTACAGCTAGCCGATCGCTCTTACGTACATCCCGAGGGAAAAATTGAAGACATTCTGGTAAGAGTGGATAAGCTTATTTTTCCTGCTGACTTTCTTATCTTAGATTGTGAGGCAGATGAAAACGCACCAGTCATCCTTGGGCGACCCTTTTTAGCCATGGGAAGATCATTGATTGATGTGGAGAAAGGAGAACTCACCATGCGCTTGAACGATCAAGAGATTAAGTTGAATGTTCTCCAAGCAATGAAACATGCTTATGTGGACGAAGAATGCAAGGCCATCATCGAGGTGACCTTTGATCACCCCTGCATCAGGTCGGGCTGCCGTGATATAAAATTTGGTCACTGCCGCGACAGCCACCTACAGGCCTGTCACGACAGCAATGACGACAGCGACTCCTCTGAATCCGATATATCTGATACTGAAGATCAGGAGGAGGTAAACTGGTTAGGCAATCGTCCAGGTAAGTTATTCGAACCCTTGAATTATACTTCAGATAACCATTTAATCCAAAAGCCATCTATTGTTGAACCACCTGTCTTAGAACTTAAGCCCCTGCCAAGGCAGCTTAAATATGCTTATCTTGGTTGCAATGATACACTGCCCGTAATCATCTCTGCTAAGCTGCCGCAGGAACATGAACGACAGCTGATCGACATGTTAAGGCAGCACAAAAAGGCGATTGGATGGACGATAGCAGACATTCAAGGCATTAGTCCGGCGATATGCATGCACAAAATCCTCCTAGAGGAAGATCATAAGCTGACTATTGATGCCCAAAGGCGGTTAAACCTTGCGATGAAGGAGGTAGTGCGTAAAGAGATAATTAAATGGTTAGACGCTGGTATTATTTACGCCATCTCCGACAGCAAATGGGTGAGCCCGGTGAAATGTGTTCCCAAGAAAGGAGGAATGACCGTGATAACCAACGAGAACAATGAGTTAATCCCAACCAGGACTGTGACCGGTTGGAGGGTTTGTATGGACTATCGGAAGCTTAATAAAGCTACCCGAAAGGACCACTTTCCTTTACCCTTTATTGATCAAATGCTTGATAGATTAGCGGGTAAACCTTACTATTGTTTTCTTGATGGTTATTCAGGTTACAACCAAATTGCTATTGCACCGGAGGATCAAGAAAAGACGACTTTCACATGCCCTTACGGAACATACGCATTTAGGAGGATGTCGTTTGGCCTCTGCAACGCACCTGCCACCTTCCAAAGGTGCATGATGGCAATATTCTCCGACATGGTAGAGGATTTCCTTGAGATTTTCATGGATGATTTTTCCGTCTTTGGAGACGATTTTGAGAGCTGCCTCGGCAATCTTAAAAAGGTATTTGAAAGATGTGAAAAAGCTAATCTTGTTCTAAATTGGGAAAAATGCCACTTTATGGTGGACGAAGGGATAGTCCTCGGCCATAAGATTAGCTGCCGTGGGATAGAAGTCGACAGGGCTAAGATTGAAGTCATAGAGAAGCTGCCGCCGCCGACCACAGTCAAGGGCATTAGGAGTTTTTTAGGGCATGCTGGTTTTTATAGGAGATTCATTGCAAATTTCTCAAAAATTACCAAGCCTCTATGCCATCTCTTAGAACAGAACCGACCCTTTGACTTTAACGAGGAATGTACTGAAGCATTCAAGGTTCTAAAGGAAAAGCTAGTGACAGCCCCCATAGTACAGCCACCAAACTGGACACAACCGTTTGAGATCATGTGTGATGCTAGTGACTATGCTGTCGGGGCAGCACTTGGGCAGCGCAAAGATAAGCTGTTTCATGTCATCTACTATGCCAGCAAGACGTTAAATGACGCCCAAGTGAACTACACTACCACAGAAAAGGAGCTGTTAGCTGTGGTGTTCTCCATCGACAAGTTTCGTTCTTACATACTTGGGACAAAGTAATAATACACACCGACCATTCTGCCTTAAAGTACTTATTCGCAAAGAAGGATGCAAAGCCTAGATTGATACGGTGGATCTTGCTTTTACAAGAATTCGACCTTGAGATCAAGGACAAAAAAGGGACAGAAAATCCGGTGGCAGACCACTTGTCGAGGTTGGAGAAGGGACAGAGTCTACCGTTAGATGAGACACACATACTGGAGACCTTCCCAGATGAGCAGCTCTTTGCTGCCGCAATCGCTGTCGCGACAGCCATGGCGGCAGGTAAGTCTTCTGACCTTCCCTGGTATGCTGATTTCGTTAATTTTATAGTTAGCGGAATATTACCTTCTGATCTTAATTATCAAGCCAGGAAGAGGTTGCGAAATGATGTTAAGCATTATTATTGGGACGAACCTCTCCTTTTCAAAATGTGCGCAGATCAGGTTATAAGGAGGTGTGTACCACAAGAAGAACAAGAAGACATTCTCCATCACTGCCATGCTTCACAATATAGAGGTCACTTAGGAGGCAATAAAACTGCTGCCAAGGTGCTGCAGTCAGGGTTCTACTGGCCGACACTATATAAAGATGCACAGGACTTTTATAAGAACTGTGACAGGTGCCAGCGGACAGGCAACATCTCGAGGAGAAATGAGATGCCACTGCAGAACATTCTAGAAGTCGAAATCTTCGACGTTTGGGGGATTGATTTTATGGGACCCTTCCCATCTTCATGTGGAAATTTGTACATCCTCCTAGCAGTGGATTATGTCTCCAAGTGGGTTGAAGCCATCGCCACTCAAAAGAATGATGCCAAGACGGTCCAAAAGTTTTTACATAAATTTTTTTTCTAGATTTGGCATCCCTAGGGCGATTATCAGTGATGAAGGGAGACATTTTGATAATAGGGTAATTGCTGCCGCCTTGAAGAAATATGGTGTCAAGCACAGGATCGCGACAGCATACCACCCACAGACCAATGGACAGGCTGAGTTATCCAATAGGGAAGTAAAGAACATTCTAGAAAAGATGGTTAAACCAACTAGGAAAGATTGGTCTTTACTTCTGAATGATGCATTATGGGCATACAGAACAGCTTTCAAGACTCCATTGGGCATGTCTCCATACCGACTGATTTATGGGAAAACCTGTCACTTGCCTGTTGAGATCGAGCACAAAGCATATTGGGCAATCAAGGCAGTGAACATGGACTTGGACAAGGCAGGCCAGAAAAGGTTATTAGATCTGAACGAGATTGAAGAATTACGGACAATGGCCTAAGACAATGCAAGGATTTACAAGGAAAAGACTAAGAAGTGGCATGACAAGAAACTGCTGCCACGACAGTTCTGCCCAGGGCAGCTTGTGTTGTTGTTTAATTCTAGATTGAAACTCTTCCCAGGGAAGCTTAAATCTAGATGGTCTGGCCCGTTCCAAGTGGTTCAAGTTTTTCCCCATGGTGCCATCACAATTCAGTCATTAAAAGACGGGCACCAATTCAAAGTCAATGGACAGCGCCTCAAGCATTATCAGGGGACTGAAGCCCCAGGAATACAGGAAGTGGTTACTTTAGGAGATGCCCCACAAGGCATCCCTAATTTAACCTAATTTTTATTTTTATTTATTTATTTATTATGTATTAATTATTAGGAATTAGGTTTATTTTATTCGAATAATGTTTTATTTTCTGTTTTTAGGAAATAAAGGAGTCAAGAAGAAAAGAAGAAGTGATCCAAGCCCACCGCCCATCCATCAACCCAATGAAGCCCATTTATGGAAGCCTGTCGTTTCGGCTGCCGCCGCGGACGGATAAGACAGGCTGTCAACAGACTGACACGGCAGACGCAGAAGCGTGTGGCAGACGCGTAACAGACGCATAAATGCGTGTCAGACGCGTCAGACACGCTAAATCCCATCCGTCGCCCCATTATTCACGCCTGCCGTTACAGCATTAAACGGGCAGCACCTCGACCGCTATAAAACCCCATTTTCATTTTCATTTTTCTCACTTCTGGTTATTCTCTCTTGCTTTCTCCCCTAGTTTTATTTGCTTTCTTCATTTTTCACAACCCTTGCACTAATATGTCGTCTAGACAGACCCGCCGTAGCGCTGCCTCAGCCTCTTCTTCGGCAGCAGCAACGCCCTTCGCCACAAAGGAGTTATGGGAGGAACGTGGTTTCGTGTACGTCCGACACGCGCCCAACATGGGACTTCGGCCGTTCATTGTAAAGGCCATCACGGCTCAACTATGGGAGCAATTCGCGGAACAACCGGCAGAGCTAAACGACACATTAGTCCGGGAATTCTATGCTGCCATAGACAGCAAAACAGCGACAGCTGTCACCGTTCGATGTGTAAAGGTGCCCTTCACTGCCGACAGCATCAACCACATGTTTGGCCTCTTCTTTGGCCCCGATGATGATGCTCACCAGAAATTCCTCGACACCCTCGATGCTGCCGCTTATGATGATGTCATGGTGGAATTGACAGAGGAGGGAACATCATGGACAACCAGCAAGAAGAACCCCCACTCCGTCAACAGGGGGCAGCTCCTCCCGGAAGCCAAACTTTGGAACGCTTTCATCAAAAAGCGTATCCTGCCTTCTTCCCACCACACGACAGTCAACCGGCAGCGGCTTGCCCTTATTCACTCTATCATGCACGACAGGCCTATCAATGTAGGCCGATATATGAGGGACAGCATCCTGGACTGCGCCTTCCGTTCCGACTCCCGCCTTTGCCTGCCGTTTATAATAACTTCCCTCTGCCGCTGTGCTGCTGTCCCCGAGGAACCCTCCAACAAAATAAGGAAGGGCAGAGGCTGGACAGACAACAACCTCAACAGCCTCATGGAGCTGGTAGTGGCTACACCTATCTCTTCCTTCAACCCAGCCGGCTCCCCAGCAGAATCATCAGAGGAGCCTGCCCCGGAACCTGCTGCCACCACCGCTCCGACAGACCAGTCCGCCCTCCTCCTTGCTACGCTACAACGGGTAGAGGACAGACAAATGGGATTTATGACGTTCATTCGGGACTTCGCAAACTCGACGGTAAACTTCATTACCCAAACTTTGAATTTTCCCGATGTTCACTTCCCTACTTTTCCTGGCCATTATTTCCATATCCCCACCCCTGTCCACACCCCTGTTCACACACCCACACCACCTGCCTCCCCGCATTCCAACTCGACTGCCTCCACCACATCACCTGCCCCGACGGCAGCTGGCAGCCCACCGGCAGACACCTCTCCCAGAGGAACAAAGAGACCTGCCTCCGATGACAGCCCACTGATCCGGAGAAATTTGGAGAGGGAATTTACGCCGGTTAAGAGGATTAAACACGTGGCAGACAAGAAACGGCTGCCCAAGGCTAGCACCACCACTAGCAGCACCTGGGACAGTGGCAGCAGTTCCGATGTCCAACTCGTGGAGCAACCTGCCCCTACACCTGCCCCTGAACCTGCCCAGCCCCCTCCACCGCCCAGACGCCGCCGTCAGATCCGTGTTAGCAGCAGCAGCGAGGACAACGACTAAAAATTTAAGTTTTTATTTTCCTCTTATTGCTGCCTGCTTTATCTTTTGTGATGTATTTTTTTATATTTTTGATTTTTCTGTCATTTTGCATTGAGGGCAATGCAACCCTCGAGTTTGGGGGTGGCGACCCTCCATCATTAATGGAGTCTTAAGTACATCTTTTTATTAATTGTTGTGTCTTTTATTTATTTAACATCTCTTAAAAAAATCAGAAAACTTAAACTGTTGGCTTAAAACTGTGAAGTTAGCTTACCTGTCATGACAGCTCTGTCGTGGCAGCATCTTTAGGACAGTTTAAGGAGAAGTTTAGAGCCTTTCTATAGTTCTGAAAATTTAAACACCTTTGTGACTGTTATATTGCTTAGATTTCTTTTAGCCAAACTAGAATAGGAAGCTTAGAACTTGAATAGCCCCTAGAGGTGCCTAACACTGGCTCTAGGAAAGAAGTTTAGCAAAAGAAAATCAAAAACCTAGAGGTGCCCGAAACTGGCTCTAGGAAGCTAACTAGAGGTGCCCAGAACTGGCTCTAGAAAAATTTAGCTTGAAAATAGAAAGAAAAAGAAGCATGAAAATGTGCCTTCTAAAAAAATAAACTTTGGCATAAAAATTCAAGTTAAGAAGTTGAATATTCTAGTGAAACTAAGAGAGTCTTAGCATATAACTGTTCACAAGCATGCACACACTGCACGAGAGCTATAGGGAGATTCCGGACAGATCCTAACCTTTCCAACAGGTTGCTGCCGCTATAGAGAATGAGTGACGGGTAAGGGACAGTTCACAGTTTGAAGGCCAACACAAAAATTTTCATTTTTCTTTTAAGTCTCAATTGCTTGAGGGCAAGCAAAAACTTGAGTTTGGGGGTGTGTTGAGTGTGTAAAAGTTCTATTATTCACACCCTTTTTAACCCATATTTCTGCTGCATTCAAGCATCATTGCATTTAGGTTAGTTTTCAGTAAAATATCACAAATAGATTAAAAACACGGATTCTACTAAAAGATGGCTATTTTTGCAGGTATCTGCCATAGTTGACAAAGAAGGCAGGCGCATGGCAGAGAAGCAGAAGAGCTGAACTGGGTAAGTAGACGAAGAAGACGAAGCTGCCATGGACCTGTCGTGACAGCATGGTGACAGCAGACTTATGAAGAGGAAAAGTCAAGTGGACCTCGATAGATAGAGAAAAATCTGCTCGTCTGTCGTGTGAAAGCCACATATTTTTCCAAGCCCCGGATCAAAAGATATGTCAAGCCAAAGCTCAAGGAGAAGAATTTCCATAAAGCAAGGAGGCGGCTGAAAAGTAGGAATCCTTAGAGATTAAGTATTAATTAGAATCTTACTTTTCATTAAAGTTGTAATCCTTGTTAAATTAGAATACTTGAGCCCAAAGCTTATATAAGGGCATAGATTTAACCTAGGAGGCATCGAATACCCCATAACCGAAACCTAAACCCCCTGCCGTTCACCCGTCACCGACATGTTCTAAATTCCCCCTAAGGCTACGGGTTGTTTTGTAAAGTAGTTGCAAGGGTTGTTTTGTTTTAGGAATTTTTTCAGTTCAATAAAATAGACTTCAAGTTCTCTTATTTTGGTTTTAACATCTTGCAAGAGCATTGGGAGAGCATTGTGAGGTTATCCATTTACTTAGCATCGGGAGAGTTAAGTATACGAAAGAAATAAGAGCAAGTTCTCTAGTTTATAGTTGAACTATCTTGTACCTAGGGATAGGGAAAGGTTAAGTGGCTAAGGAATAATTCATACACATCGGTGTTCATTCTTCGATTCACGCCGGGAGGTATCATCAAAGACGTGATCATCGACAGACTTGGACCTAGGGATAGGACAAGGCAGATCTGGGATTCTTGCCAAACTTGAAGTACGGAGTTGGTGTGTTCGCTGCCGCGACAGCTAACGGACAGCCGCCGCGACAGGTGCTGTCGGCGACGGGAGCGACGACAGAACTGGAGTTCCTAAGCAATTCAATACCTGCACTACCGAGCAATTCAATACCAGCCCATTCTCTCTATCTTGATAAACTCAATCCTTTTATTTGCGTTTTTATTTTATTATTCTCGTGACAAATCTCTTAATTATTTCCTTTACTTTCGTGCAGTAAACAAGGTGAAGCTATTAGCCCAATCCCTGTGGAGACGATATCCGATACTTCGTATCACTTTACTACTTGCGTCGTGTACACTTGCACTACAATTGCGATAGACTCTTTTACACGCAACAGATATCACTGAAGTTATCCTTGACCAACCCTGCATCAGGTTGGGCTGCCACGACATCAAAATTGGCCACTACCCTAACAACCATTTAGAAGACTGTCACGGCAGCGACGACGACAGTAGCTCCTCCGAATCTGATACATCTGATACTGAAGATCAAGAGGAGGTAAATTGGATAGGCAATCGTCCAGGTAAGTTATTCGAGCCCTTAAACTATACCTCGGATGAGCATATATTCCAGAAGCCATAAACTGTAGAGCCTCCCGTTCTAGATCTTAAGCCCCTGCCAGGGCAGCTAAAATATGTTTTCCTTGGTTTAAATGATACGTTGCCCGTAATCATCTCTTCCAAGTTGATGCAGGAACAGGAACAATAGCTAATAGGGATGCTGCAACAACACAAGAAGGCTATTAGATGAACGATAGCTGATATCCAAGGCATCAGTCCGACACTATGCATGCATAAAATCCTTTTAGAAGGTGATCATAAGCCGACCATTGATGCACATAGATGTCTAAATGATGCTATGCGAGAGGTAGTGCAGAAAGAGAACATAAAATGGCTAGATGCTGGAATAATCTATGTCATCTAAAACAGCAAGTGGGTAGCCCGGTGCAGTGCATTCCTAAGAAAGGAGGAATAACCGTGGTAACCAACGAAGAAAACGAGTTAATCCCAACCAAGACTGTGACCGGTTGGAGGGTTTGTATGGACTACCGGAAGCTTAACAAAGCTACCCGGAAGGACCACTTTTCCCTACCCTTTATTGATCAAATGCTTGATAGATTAGCAGGAAAGCCTTACTACTATTTTCTTGATGGATACTCAGGTTATAACCAAATAGTCATCGCACCAGAAGATCAAGAGAAGACGATGTTCACATGCCCATACGGTACTTATGCTTTTCGGAGGATGCCATTTGGACTTTGTAATGCACCAGCAACCTTTCAAAGGTGAATGATGGCAATATTCTCCAATATGGTGGAGGATTTCCTGGAGATATTCATGGATGATTTTTCTGTATTTGGAGACAATTTTGAAAGCTGCCTAGGCAACCTACAGAAGGTGCTCAAAAGATGTGAGAAAGCAAACTTGGTATTGAACTGAGAGAAATGTCACTTCATGGTGGATGAAGGGATAGTCCTAGGCCATAAAATAAGCCGCCGCGACATAGAAGTCGACAAGGCTAAAATCGAGGTAATCGAAAATCTGCCACCACCCACCACAGTCAAGGGAATTAGGAGTTTCTTAGGGCATGCTGGTTTTTATCGGAGGTTTATCGCAAACTTTTCGAAGATCACCAAACCTTTGTGCCATCTTCTGGAGCAGAATCGTCCCTTCGACTTCAACGCTGAATGTACTGAGGCATTCAAAGTTCTGAAAGAAAAGCTGGCAACAGCCCCAATAGTAAAACCACCAGATTGGAAACTACCATTTGAGATTATGTGTGATGCTAGTGACTATGTTGTCGGGACAGCACTTGGGCAGAGGAAAGATAAGTTTTTTCATGTTATATACTATGCAAGCAAAACACAGAATGACGCCCAAGTAAACTGCACCACAACAAAAAAGGAACTGTTAGTTGTGGTGTTCTAGATTGACAAGTTTCGTTCATATATACCTGGAACAAAGGTCATAGTAAACACAGACCACTCTGCATTGAAGTATTTGTTCACCAAAAAGGATGCAAAGCCTAGACTGATACGTTGGATTATGCTACTGCAAGAGTTCGACCTTGAGATCAAGGACAAAAAGGGGACATAGAATCAAGTTGCAGATCACTTGTCAATGTTAGAGAAGGGAAAGAGTCTTCCAGCAGATGAGACACACATACTGGAGACCTTCCTTAACGAGCAGTTGTTCGCTGCCACAAGCACTGCCGCGACAGCCATGGCGGCATGTAAGTTTTCTGAACTCCCCTGGTATGCTGATTTCGTTAATTATTTAGTTAGCGGAATAACTCCTCCTGGCCTCAATTATCAAGCTAGGAAGAGGTTCCAAAATGATGTTAAGCATTATTATTGGGACAAACCTCTTCTTTTCAAATATTGTGTAGATCAAGTTATCAAGAGATGTGTACCACAGAATGAACAGGAAGCTATACTACATGACTGTCATGCTTCACAATATGGAGGACACTTAAGAGGTAACATAACTGCTGCCAAGGTTTTGCAGTCGGGATTTTATTGGCCGTCACTGTTCAAAGATGCCCAGACATTCTACAAAAAATGTGACAAGTGTCAACGGACTGGAAACATCTCAAGGAGACATGAGATGCCACTGCAAAACATTCTTGAAGTCGAGATCTTCGAAGTTTGGGGGATAGATTTTATGGGACCATTCGCAACTTCATGTGGGAACTTATATATCCTTCTGACAGTGGACTATATGTCCAAATGAGTGGAAGTGATCGCTACTCAGAAAAACGATGCCAAGACGGTTCAAAGGTTTTTGCATAAATACATTTTTTCAAGATTTGGCATCCCTAAGGCGATCATCAGTGATGAAGGGAAGCATTTCGACAATAGGGTTATAGCTGCTGCGTTGAAAAAGTATGGTGTCAAACATCAGATAGCAACAACATATCACCTTTAGACAAATGGACAGGCTGAAATATCCAACAGAGAGGTTAAGAACATCCTTGAAAAGATGGTTAAGCCAACTAGGAAGGACTGGTCTCTACACCTCAATGATGCGTTATGGGCCTACAGAACAACATTCAAAACTCCATTGGGAATGTCACCCTACCGGCTGATTTATGGAAAAACATGTCATTTACCTGTTGAGATTAAGCACAGAGCATACTGGGCCATAAAGGCAGTGAATATGGACTTGGAAAAGAAGGACAAAAAAGGCTACTTGATCTGAATGAGATTGAAGAAATTCAAACAATGGCTTATGACAACGCAAGAATCTATAAAGACAAGACAAAGAAGTGGCATGACAAGAAATTGTTGCCACGACAGTTCTGCCAAGGGCAGCTTGTGTTGTTGTTCAACTCTAGGTTTAAAACTCTTCCCAGGGAAGCTGAAATCTAGATGGTCTGGCCCGTTCCAAGTGGTGCAGGTTTTTCCCCATGGTGCCATCACAATCAAATATTTAAAAGACGGGCACCAATTCAAAGTCAATGGACAAAGATTGAAGCATTATCAGGGGATTGAAGCCCCAAGAATGCAGAAAGTGGTTACTTTAGGAGATGCCCCTCCTGGCATCCCTAATTTAACCTTATTTTTATTATTATTTATTATTTACATATATTAGGTAATTAGAATTATTTTATTTTTAGGAACTAAAGTTTTATTTTTATTAATTTCAGGAAATAAAGGAGACAAGGAGAAGTGAATTCAGCCCACCATCTTTCCATCAGCCCAAAAAGCCCAACTTTGGAGCCTGCCATTACAGCTGTCGCGACAGACACAAAAAATCCAGCCTGTCAACACGATGTCGCGGCAGACATGCAAATGCATAACAGACGCGCAGTAGACACGGAAACGCGTGACAGACGCGTCAGAAACCGTGTAACGGCTGGCCCCTTTATTCGCGCCTACCGTTACAACCCCAACGGGCAGCAAACTCCCCCTCTATATAAACCCCATTTTACTATTCATTTTTCACTCACTTTTACTCTCTCTACTTGTTTCCTCTAGAGATTTTACTTGCTTTCATTTTCTTCCACAGTCCTTGCAAAATGAGTACTAGAAACACCCACTGAAGCTCTGCCTCAGGATCTGCCCCAGTAGCATCCACTCCAAGATCCTTCCAGATCCGTGATATGTGGGAGGAGAGAGGTTTCATTTACACTTCCAAAACGGGGAACTTGGTGTAACTCCCTTAACCCGGCCTAGACGGTTGACCCGAATTAAGAAGTTTACACGGGGAAAACCAAAGTCAACCCGAAAGTCAACCTTGATTAACGACCCATTTTTTTAAATCTTGTCTAGAAGCACATTATCCCTAGATATGATCATACAATCAGCATACTCGAAGATCATAACCATCAGAGAACATTCAGGGACCCAATTGCACAAATTACAACTTTAGGGACCAAACTGTAAATTCTGGAAATTTCGAAGACTTAACCCAAATTAAAGTTACCATCTTGAAATTAATCATCTTTCATGCTTCTCTACCAAATTTCAGCTCAAACGGACATTCCAAACTCATTCAATTGCAATAACAAGTTTCAGGACCAAAACGTAAACAATTCAAAACATTTAACCATCAAATTCAGAGCCCAACGGTCGAGTGTTCCGAAACAGGGAGGACCTGTTCCGAAACGCGGGACCGTTTCGCAACGGGTTCCGAAACATGGCTTGGCAGTGGCATTTCTTTTCCGGAACGGTTCCTCCCGTTTCGGAACGCCTAGGCCATTTCAGGCCCCTGTTCCGAAACGATAGCACCCGTTCCGATACGGCCTGCCCAGATTGCAGAAAATTAGCTGGTTTAACACTTAATTGACCTATCAAACATGCTCCAATTGTAACCAAATTATACCAGCAAGTCATACAACATATAAGGAACATAATTGCATCAACCAAACATCAACATGGCATCAATCATGAAAATCCCCAATTCAATAGGCATGCTTCCTACTTAGAAAACCATGAAATCCTCAAATCACCAAAACACATACCAAGAGGCCAATTGTAACCCCCGTAGCCCGGCCTAGACGGTTGACCCGAACTACGAAGATTACACGGGGAAAACAAAAGTCAACCCGAAAGTCAACCTTGATTAACGACCCTTTTTTTTCTTTTTAAACTTGTCTAGATGCACATTTAACCTAGGCATACTCTTGAGATAAGCATACTCAAAAATCATAGCAATCGGAAAACAATAAGGGACCCAATTGCACAAAATACGAATTTAGGGACCAATTTGTAAATTCTGAAAATTTAGAGGACTTTACCAATTTTTAAGTTACCATTATGAAATTAGTCATGATTCATGCCTCTCTGCCAAATTACATCTCAAACGGACATCTCAAACTCAAGCAATTGCACATACAAGAATCAGGACTAAAACGTAAAGCTTGCAAACCTCAAAACCATTCAAATTTTATGCCCAACGGTCAAGTGTTCCGAAACGGGTCTAGGCCGTTCAGGAACACCCCTTGGCAGTAGCCAAAGTGTTCAGAAACGGGTCTAGGCCGTTCAGGAACACCCTGGCCAATTCAAGGGCCTGTTTCGAAACAGGCAAGGGTGTTTCGAAACACCCTGCCCAGAAACAGCAGATAGGCCTTTTTAAACACCTTTAAACCCCATCAAACATGCTCCAAACCACCCCACATTAAATCAACAACATGCCAAGCATCATACCTACCAATTTGCATCAAAATCTAGATACAAAACCACCCCTAGGTGCACCAACTCATTCAACACATCCAACACTCAAACATGCTTTTTAAACAAGAAGCATAACATAACGACTTAAGAATAAGAATACTCAAACGTTGCAAGCGTTAAACCACATAGTTCAAAATCATAAACCAAACTTGTCCAACATACACAATCTCATTAAACATCAACATAAGATTTTCTCCCCCATTGCTTTTATTATCTATAGCTATTAACCGAGACATACATCTCAAGTGGAGCTCTTCTTGAATCCCTTGCTTCTCGCTGTCCCAACTTCAAATATCTGCATTGATGGACAAAAGAGGAGCGTAAGCACATAATGCTTAGTGAGGAATGCTCAAAACCAAAACACCATCAATGCAGCGAGTCATAAAACCTCTTTTAAAAGCAACACAAATCGATAAACCAAAGCAATGTTTGAAAACCCTTTTTAACAACATGCTTTAAATCATGCATTGCTCAAACATGAAAACCAACCCTTAGCTTAAAAAAGCTAAGTAATTCACTTCAAAGCACAACCTTGAAAAACCATCAATTTAACCATTCCATGCATGAATATCATATGCAAAGTTAAATACAAGATCCTTGGAAAACACTTCCACTTCACATCATACTTTTCTCATACATTGAAAATCATTTCAAAGCAAGAAACCTTTAATAACCACTTACTCATTCAATCTATCTCATGCATTAAACAAATGCAACATATGAACCACAAAATCAATATTTGCATTACATGCCTTTAAAAACAAGTCTTTGCAAGACTTCAATGCACTAAAGAGATTTCATGCACACATGCACCATTCTCAATAGATAATCAACACTTGTTCAAGCTAACAAGTAATACATGCATTCATAGATCATTATACACTTCTCATGCAACCATGCATCATTTCAAGCATCTTATGCTTCATTACATTCAAGAACATTATATTGGCTTCCAAGTGATAAACCATATCCACTTTTCAACTCAACATCCAATCGGATACGCGGATCACAAGTGTTGTCCCCACGCTTCATACACACTACCAATCCCAAGGTCCCCAAATGGAATTTTAACCACCATTTGACCTTACCATACACAAGGTTCTCATATGGAATTTCAACCACCATATAACCTCAACATTCACAAGGTCCTCGTATGGAATTTTAACCACCATATAACCTTAACATTCACAAGGTTCCCATATGGAATTTTAACCACCATATAACCTTAACATTCACAAGGTTCCCATATGGAATTTTAACCACCATATAACCTTAACATTCACAAGGTTCCCATATGGAATTTTGACCACCATATAACCTTAACATTAACCATTGGTAGTTGTATAACATCACTAACGAGATCCGGGACATACTTCACAAGATCCACACATGGACTTTACACCACCATTGTGATCTTAAAAAGCACAAGGTCCTCAAATGGAATTTTAACCACCATTATAACCTTTGCTTACCCAAGGTCCTCAAATGCAATTTTAACCACCATTATGACCTTAAAACAAGACCCACCCATGGAATTTTAACCACCATGGTGTTCTTAACCATCTCGTTAGTGTACTTGGATGGAGTTACCGGTTCACTCACAACCACTCCACATCCAAGGCGACTTTATTCACGGTGCACCCAATCCTATAGCCGGCTAACTATATCCGATTTAAGCAACCAAGAACCACTTACATCACTTGCCAATATAACCATCTTACCACATTAATCCATTGAATTACAAGCATAACCAAAATGCAAAAACCACCATTTACCATCATTAATCCACTGTTTTTGAAGCATTACACAAAGCCATTAAACAACATGCAACACTATGCATAAATTCCACAATTCCAATGTACAAAACCAAGGATCTCTTACCTTGAGCATCCTTCTCACATGGCTTTCAAAACCAGCATTAAACCATGCTAAAATATGCTTTCAAAACAGAATTTAAAACATGCAAATCACATGCATTGCATCCAACAATCACAAGTGCTTTAAAAACCATTTCATAACACAACCAAGAGAGAAATTCCATTTACTTACTCTTGAGCTTAGCTAAGTTGTTTAGACTTAAACTAAGCTCCCAAAACCTTCAAACCTTGGTTTTAAAAGCTGAAAACCCAACTTCACTCACCGATACACAAAACAAGGCTAGCCAACAAGCCTTCCAAGCATCCGAAACCTTCCACACCACCTCTAATGCTCACGGATCAATCTCCCCTGTTTCAAGCACACAATAACAGAGGATTAATGCATCATTATGCATTAAAAACACCAGCCACACAACTCAACACGCTGCTCCTTGCAAAAACAACAATTCGGCTACCAAACACAACCGAAAACACCTCCAAACACTTCCAAAACTTAACCCAGCCAAGATCCATCACTTCTAACCATTTATAAACATCAATTAACATTCAAAATAATCCCAAACACGTCCTTATACCTCCAGCTATAACAGATCATCAAGATCACGCCAAAAACAACCAAAAACTCAAGCAAAACTTAGGAAAATTAACCTATTCGGGATTGCATTGATTAAACCTCAACTTCTCATCAATTTAAAATTTATTTAACATCAAAAAGACACCTCAAAACCATGCCCAATCAGATCATACGAAAATTCATCAAAATCAACCAAATCTTGCATTTTAAAGCCAAGATCAAGAATACCTTTGCAAAACCTTTAACAAAACACAATTCAAGGATTGAGAACTTGGGAATTTCAGTAAAGAACTGAGAGTTTAGAGCAGAAGGACGTTCTTACCTCCAAGCTTGAGTTTCTCCCTTTTTGGAACCAAGATTCTTGAAAATTCAATAAGCTAATGCCAAGGTTTTGTTGTAGAATTGATTAGAGATGAAATGAGGATTGAAATCTCATCTTTAGTTGTCAAAATCAGAGGGAATTTTGCTGGAGAAATGTGTTTGGTTTGAGAGAAAAGATGAGAGAAAAGGAAAATGGAAAATTTGGAAAGTTAGTTAGAAAATGTCAAAATATCTTCCCTCCCTTTACTTTTATTTAAAAACCATTAATTAAACCTTTAATATTTTAGAAAAATCTGGAGAAACTCCTATTGGTTAAATAGCTCCTTAAAGATTCAAAGTTTCAATCCTTTTTAAAACAGTCACCCAGTTTCCAAAAATTACATTTTGGTCACTAACCCAAAATGTCACACTTCCAAACCTCATTTTGTAAAATTGATTTCACCATTCTCTTATATATAATAAAAGAGGATTTTAAGACATTTTTCCATATTTTTAATGCAACCCGAACTAGGCTTTCCTAAAAATCACCTTTTATATTCGAACCGCAACCCGACCGGTCCGGTCCAAAACCCAAAACTTCTAAGCCCAAAATTGGGGTGTTACAACTCTCCCCCTCTTAGGAAATTTCGTCCTCGAAATTTCAACTGGCGAAAAGAGAACAACCAACCTTCTCAAAGCAACACACTAGGCAACACAGGAGACTTAACCACCACTGAACACTCTCCTCACAAAACTTCACCCAAACTCAACACCATCACAAACTATTCACGAATTCCAGAACAGTCAGATGTTAACCACATCTTAACCTTTCACACTTCCGGACTGCACATAGCCCCAACAACAACCTGAAAAACCTCCAACTTTTACAGCATACACCACCTTAACTCATAACTCCCAAAACTTGTTCACACAGTGACACCAACCAAACCAGTTCAGCCACCATGTGACCCACAACCTTCACTGCTTCTAAAACTCCTTACAAAACTACTCAACCCCTTACAAAGGTTACCACATCAAGCAAGAATTCTTAAGCATCAACCGCTTACCCAAACTTCTCCACACACCACCAGCTGACCTCAATAGGAACTTACTTAATCACAACCAGCCAACCACTTCTCACAAGAAACTCGCCCATCCAACAATGGCCTTTGATCTTACATTGCCTTTCCACTCCAAGCTTTAACCACAACACTAGTGTTACCAGGACACCGCCCAACCTACACTTACATGTTTCGGTTACGAAACTCCTATTTCCCCAGACGAACCCTTTTCTACAACCCACAACACAACATCTTCTCAACTCTTCGAAGGTTGCTACGAACCCTCACCTACAAAAACAACCCTTCTACAACTACATCAATGCCAAGTTACCTCAACACTTTGGCACACATCCACTAACTTACTACATCACTTACACCAATAAACTACCATTTCTACTAGCTATTCACAACCTCTTTGACTGATTCTAACTCAACGGTAAACTCCTCACCACCATACCGCTAAACTCATTAAGCATCAAACACCTTCCTTCTACCAACATGCTATCCCGCACTCACTATTACTAACAACTTGCTTAATACCCTCCATAACTTCTAACATTCACCCATCACCAGAACAACTTTTAAAACCCACCATCCAACCTATACTATCACAACACTAACGGACCCGACTAGCTATTAGCGAGTGTGAACGTTCGTATGCATGGTCACCAATATGCCCTATCAATGCCTGATGTACATGTATGCAAAACCTCTAATGTCATGTCACATGTATGCATGGACCAGCACATATATAATATAGCATATAACGAATGATTTTAACTGTGCATGTATGTCGGTTCACACCCACCAATAACATCCTCAGAATCCGTCTAAGAACAACCTCCTATCTCACTTCTAACTTGACCAACTCTATCATTCTAGCAACCCATTATCCACAAGATACTCATTAATGCCCTCTTCACACTAAAGTTGTTTTCAAAACAACAACAACTACTACCCCAACATGCTAGCAACGAGACCATACCCACTACGCAAGGAAAGACCAAACCGAAACCAAACTAAGATAACTAGGGCAAAGGTTACTTAACAAGGTTACCTGTACACACCTCACTGCCCCAGAGCTTCAACAGACGAGCTCTCTTCCTCGCAGAACCATCATTCTCCAGCCGCACCACTTTAGCATCAGCTAACACACTAAGGTCATCACCATCTCCCTGCGGTAAAGAACCCTGGCTACCCCGAGCCAACTTCAAACAATTACGTCTCATATGTCCAACAGACCCACAATTCCAACAGATTTCATTCTCCAAGCTCCTCACACCTTTCTACCCTTCCTGCCACCTTCGAACCTTGTCTCGGCCGTGCCCACGACCCTTCAGAGACCCTTCAGCTACCACTGAGGCTGATCTCACCACTTGAGGACAATTTCGCTTCACATGCTCTTTAGAACAACAGTTCCAACAAACTCCTGCGCCCCAACAACCTCCAACATGGCGCCTTCCACAACGGTCACACACCGGTAACTGAGCTTCCACTCCTTGATCATGTAGCACTTGCCCTACATTTGCACTACCACCCTGACTTCGATTCAAGCAAAACCTTCTATCACGTAGCCTCTTACGCTGACCGCTCCGGAGGTCAGTACTCGCAACTCTCTTGCTTAAACTTTTCTCACCTTCATAAACTGAAACCACACCCTCACATTGCTTAACCCTTGGAAATTCCTCTCCAAGGTACCTTTCATAAAAAGCAGACACAAAGAAGTCCCAATCTATATCGTGGATGTGCGATGCCACCGCCACAGACGTCCACCAGGCACAAGCGTCCTCCAACATCAATGAGACAACACTTCCCAGCTTACAGGCATAGTCACAACCTTCCTGATCCAAAATCAGAATTACACTGGCCAACCAGGCCTCGAATGTCTCAGGTGTCGAACCATGATACTCCACAGCTCCCAAATCATGTAAACGCTGTTTCGACAAACCCGCACATCCCACAACCGGCACGTCTACAGGCCTTACTTTTGCCACAGCCTGAGATGTTCCCAACACCTCTTGAACAATAGGTGATGAACTCTTCATCACAGAACCAGCTTCTTCCTCCTGCCTCACTACCTCAACTCCAGGCACAGAAGACTGAGACGAAACACCTCCATTAAAAGGTAAATTCCACGCCTTAACAACCTGCTCTAAAGCAGCAACCATCTCACCTAACTGCCATTCTCTCATCGATTTTGCCATGCTATTAACAACAAACAATCATAACAAAACAAACAAATCGATCAGACCAGCTTTAAGCAAGGATTCAAACTCCAACTCCAAAATAACACAATAGCTATAATAATAAGGCAATGGGTATCCCGAATTCTCCCCTTTTACATGACATAACAGTCAATAAAAACATGGATATCACAACATCAAGCATATCAATCCACATACTTCGATCATGCTTTCATCAACAACATTCACTCGCAACAGCATAATATCAACATATCATACCCATCACACATTCATCATCCATAAAATCAGCTCACATCACCAGCATAACATCAGCACATATCCACATTAGCTCAATGAAGATTCACAATCAAAAAGCATGCTAAAAACATCAACAATTCGCTCAAAGACTCACTTTTCCAACCGACTTTCAACCACACATCAGAATAAACATCAAACACATATTACAACATTTACCATTTTCCCCAACCTTTCGCAACTCAGCTCTGATACCACCAAATGTAACCCCCGTAGCCCGGCCTAGACGGTTGACCCGAACTACGAAGATTACACGGGGAAAACCAAAGTCAACCCGAAAGTCAACCTTGATTAACGATCTTTTTTTTTCTTTTTAAACTTGTCTAGATGCACATTTAACCTAGGCATACTCTTGAGATAAGCATACTCAAAAATCATAGCAATCGGAAAACAATAAGGGACCCAATTGCACAAAATACGAATTTAGGGACCAATTTGTAAGTTCTGAAAATTTAGAGGACTTTACCAATTTTTAAGTTACCATTATGAAATTAGTCATGTTTCATGCCTCTCTGCTAAATTTCATCTCAAACGGACATCTCAAACTCAAGCAATTGCACATACAAAAATCAGGACTAAAACGTAAAGCTTGCAAACCTCAAAACCATTCAAATTTTATGCCCAACGGTCAAGTGTTCCGAAACGTGTCTAGGCCGTTCAGGAACACCCTTTGGCAGTAGCCAAAGTGTTCAGAAACGGGTCTAGGCCGTTCAGGAACACCCTGGCCAATTCAAGGGCCTGTTTCGAAACAGGCAAGGGTGTTTCGAAACACCCTGCTCAGAAACAGCAGATATGCCTTTTTAAACACCTTTAAACCCCATCAAACATGCTCCAAACCACCCCACATTAAATCAACAACATGCCAAGCATCATACCTACCAATTTGCATCAAAATCTAGATACAAAACCACCCATAGGTGCACCAACTCATTCAACACATCCAACACTCAAACATGCTTTTTAAACAAGAAGCATAGCATAACGACTTAAGAATAAGAATACTCAAACGTTGCAAGCGTTAAACCACATAGTTCAAAATCATAAACCAAACTTGTCCAACATACACAATCTCATTAAACATCAACATAAGAGATTCTCCCCCCATTGCCTTTATTATCTATAGCTATTAACCGAGACATACATCTCAAGTGGAGCTCTTCTTGAATCCCTTGCTTCTCGCTGTCCAAACTTCAAATATCTGCATTTGATGGACAAAAAAGGAGCGTAAGAACATAATGCTTAGTGAGGAATGCTCAAAACCAAAACACCATCAATGCAGCGAGTCATAAAACCTCTTTTAAAAGCAACACAAATCGATAAACCAAAGCAATGTTTGAAAACCCTTTTTAACAACATTCTTTAAATCATGCATTGCTCAAACATGAAAACCAACCCTTAGCTTAGAAAAGCTAAGTAATTCACTTCAAAGCAAAACCTTGCAAAACCATCAATTTAACCATTCCATGCATGAATATCATATGCAAAGTTAAATATAAGATCCTTGGAAAACACTTCCACTTCACATCATACTTTTCTCATACATTGAAAATCATTTCAAAGCAAGAAACCTTTAATAACCACTTACTCATTCAATCTATCTCATGCATTAAACAAATGCAACATATGAACCACAAAATCAATATTTGCATTACATGCCTTTAAAAACAACTCTTCGCAAGACTTCAATGCACTAAAGAGATTTCATGCACACATGCACCATTCTCAATAGATAATCAACACTTGTTCAAACTAACAAGTAATACATGCATTCATAGATCATTATACACTTCTCATGCAACCATGCATCATTTCAAGCATCTTATGCTTCATTACATTCAAGAACATTATATTGGCTTCCAAGTGATAAACCATATCCACTTTTCAACTCAACATCCAATCGGATACGCGGATCACAAGCGTTGTCCCCACGCTTCATACACACTACCAATCCCAAGGTCCCCAAATGGAATTTTAACCACCATTTGACCTTACCATACACAAGGTTCTCATATGGAATTTCAACCACCATATAACCTTAACATTCACAAGGTCCTCATATGGAATTTTAACCACCATATAACCTTAACATTCACAAGGTTCCCATATGGAATTTTAACCACCATATAACCTTAACATTCACAAGGTTCCCATATGGAATTTTAACCACCATATAACCTTAACATTGACAATGTTCCCAAATGGAATTTTAACCACCATATAACCTTAACATTAACCATTGGTAGTTGTATAACATCACTAACGAGATCCGAGACATACTTCACAAGATCCACACATCGACTTTACACCACCATTTTGATCTTAACAAGCACAAGGTCCTCAAATGGAATTTTAACCACCATTATAACCTTTGCTTACCCAAGGTCCTCAAATGCAATTTTAACCACCATTATGACCTTAACACAAGACCCACCCATGGAATTTTAACCAACATGGTGTTCTTAACCATCTCGTTAGTGTACTTGGATGGAGTTACCGGTTCACTCACAACCACTCCACATCCAAGGCGACTTTATTCACGGTGCACCCAATCCTATAGCCGGCTAACTATATCCGATTTAAGCAACCAAGAACCACTTACATCACTTGCCAATATAACCATCTTACCACATTAATCCATTGATTTACAAGCATAACCAAAATGCAAAAACCACCATTTACCATCATTAATCCACTGTTTTTGAAGCATTACACAAAGCCATTAAACAACATGCAACACTATGCACAAATTCCACAATTCCAATGTACAAAACCAAGGATATCTTACCTTGAGCATCCTTCTCACATGGCTTTCAAAACCAGCATTAAACCATGCTAAAATATGCTTTCAAAACAGAATTTAAAACATGCAAATCACATGCATTGCATCCAACAATCACAAGTGCTTTAAAAACCATTTCATAACACAACCAAGAGAGAAATTCCATTTACTTACTCTTGAGCTTAGCTAAGTTGTTTAGACTTAAACTAAGCTCCCAAAACCTTCAAACCTTGGTTTTAAAAGCTGAAAACCCAACTTCACTCACCGATACACAAAACAAGGCTAGCCAACAAGCCTTCCAAGCATCCGAAACCTTCCACACCACCTCTAATGCTCACGGATCAATCTCCCCTGTTTCAAGCACACAATAACAGAGGATTAATGCATCATTAAGCATTAAAAACACCAGCCACACAACTCAACACGCTGCCCCTTGCAAAAACAACAATTCGGCTACCAAACACAACCGAAAACACCTCCAAACACTTCCAAAACTTAACCCAGCCAAGATTCATCACTTCTAACCATTTATAAACATCATTTAACATTCAAAATACTCCCAAACACGTCCTTATACCTCCAGCTATAACAGATCATCAAGATCACTCCAAAAACAACCAAAAACTCAAGCAAAACTTAGGAAAATTAACCTATTCGGGATTGCATTGATTAAACCTCAACTTCTCATCAATTTAACATTCATTTAACATCAAAAAGACACCTCAAAACCATGCCCAATCAGATCATACGAAAATTCATCAAAATCAACCAAATCTTGCATTTTAAAGCCAAGATCAAGAATACCTTTGCAAAACCTTTAACAAAACACAATTCAAGGATTGAGAACTTGGGAATTTCAGTAAAGAACTGAGAGTTTAGAGGAGAAGGACGTTCTTACCTCCAAACTTGAGTTTCTCCCTTTTTGGAACCAAGATTCTTGAAAATTCAATAAGCTAATGCCAAGGTTTTGTTGTAGAATTGATTAGATATCAAATGAGGATTGAAATCTCATCTTTAGTTGTCAAAATCAGAGGGAATTTTGCTGGAGAAATGTGTTTGGTTTGAGAGAAAAGATGAGAGAAAAGAAAAATGGAAAATTTGGAAAGTTAGTTAGAAAATGTCAAAATATCTTACCTCCCTTTACTTTTATTTAAAAACCATTAATTAAACCTTTAATATTTTAGAAAAATCTGGAGAAACTCCCATTGGGTAAATAGCTCCTTAAAGATTCAAAGTTTCAATCCTCTTTAAAATAGTCACCCAGTTTCCAAAAATTACATTTTGGTCACTAACCCAAAATGTCACACTTCCAAACCTCATTTTGTAAAATTGATTTCACCATTCTCTTATATATAATAAAAGTGGATTTTAAGACATTTTTCCATATTTTTAATGCAACCCGAACTAGGCTTTCCTAAAAATCACCTTTTATATTCGAATCGCAACCCGACCGGTCCGGTCCAAAACCCAAAACTTCTAAGCCCAAAATTGGGGTGTTACACCAATTACAAGTTCCAACATTATTAACATCATAAATCCAACTTATGGAGTCCAAAACATCTCCCAAAACATCAACATAGGTCCCCCATTGCCAAATACCCAAAAGCTATTAGTTTGAGAAAATGTTCACCATACATGAGCTTAAAACCTTCACTTGGATGCTTGGCTTCCTTTCTGCCCCAAAATGCACTTCAATGCTCTGCATTATTGGTTTAAGAAAAGAGAGAGCGTAAGCAAATCGCTTAGTAGGGAATGCTCATTTAAAATCACACAATAATGCATTTATAAAACACATTTTATAAACCTTAGATCAACATCATTTGTACATGCACATAAGCATTTAAAACCAGCAATTCATGCTTCAAGTTCATATCATATCATATTGGCATCAAGTGATACATTCAACATAAGATCCACACATGGACTTTTAAACACCATTGTGATCTTACAATTTCCAAGGACCACACATGGACTTTTAAACACCATTGTGTCCTTAACAAGAATCATCCATGGACTTTTAAACACCATGACAAGGACCACACAAGTCCTTTTAAACACCTTTGTGTCCTTAACAAGAATCACCCAAGGACTTTTAAACACCTTGGTGTTCTTAAATAACAAGGCTTACACAAGGAATTTTAACCACCTTTGTAACCTTAAGCAAGAACCAACCATGGACTTTTAAACACCATGTTGTTCTTAAAGTACACAAGATTCACACAAGGACTTTTAACCACCTTTGTGATCTTAACCAAGAACCAACCATGGACTTTTAACCACCATGTTGTTCTTAAATAAACAAGGCTCACACAAGGACTTTTAACCACCTTTGTGACCTTAACCATCACTTGCCAATATGCACCATTAACAACAATATTCCACTATTTTAAAGCATTTAACAAAGCCATAAACATCATGCATCTTTAAGCATCAAACCACATTATAACAATATTCAAAAACAAGGATCTCTTACCTTGAGCATCCTTCAACACATGGCTTATAATCTCAGCAAATAAACATGCTAAATATGCTTTCAAAAAAGGATTTAAAACATGCAAACAAACCACATTGCATACAACCAATCCATTGTTCATCATCAAGAGAGTTTTTCCGAAAACTTACTCTTGAGCTTAGCTAAGTTGCTTAGACTTAAACTAAGCTCCCAAACCTTCAAAACATTGGTTTCAAGGCTGAAATCCAAAATCCACTCACCGATTCCGTTTCGCCACTTGCCGAAACACGAATCAAGCTTCCGGATCACCACCACTAGGATCCAAAGATGACTCCCCTGTTTTAAACACATCAAAGCAGAGAATTAATGCATCATCATGCATTAATATCTTCAATGAAAGCACCTAAACCCGCTGCTCTCATTCACACTCCATTTTCGGCTACCAAACACAACCGAAAATGCATCCAAACATCTCCACAACACTACCCAGCCAAGATCCATCAAATCTAAACATCCTTAAACATCAATTAACATCCAAAAAGGATCTAACCACGCCCTTATACCTCCAGCTATAACAGATCATCAAGATCACTCCAAAAACAACCAAGAACTCAAGCTAAACTTAGGAAAATCAACCTATCTGGGATTGCATTAATTAAACCTCAATTTCTCATCAATTTAACATTCATTTAACATCAAAAAGACACCTCAAAACACTGCCCAAACAGATCATACGAATTTTAACCAAAGATCAACCAAATCTTGCATTCAAAAGCCAAAATCAAGAACACAACCTTAAAACCTTTTATAAAACATAAATTAAGGATTGAGAACTTGGGAATTTCAGTAAAGAACTAAGAGTTTAGAGGAGAAGGACGTTCATACCTCCAAACTTGAGTTTTCTCCCTTTTTGGAACCAAATTCTTGAAAATCCACTTAGCAAATGCAAAGGTTTTGTTGAAGAGATGATTGAAGATCAAAAGAGAATTGAAATGAGTTATTTAGGTGACAAAATCATAGGGAAAAGCTCTAGAGAAATGTGTTTGGTTTGAGAGAAAAGATGAGAGAAAATGAAAATAGAATTTAGGAAAAGTTAGTTGGAAAATGCTAAAATATCTTCCCTCCCTTTTTCTTTTATTTTAAAACCATTAATAAATCATTTAATATTTAAGAAAAATCTGGAGAAACTCCCATTGGGTAAATAGCTCCTTAAAGATTCAAAGTTTCAATCCTTTTTAAAACAGTCTCACAGTTTTCAAAAATTACATTTTGGTCACTAACCAAAATGTCACACTTCCAAACCTTATTTTGTAAAATTGATTTCACCACACTCTTATATATATAATAAAAGAGGATTTTAAGACATTTTTCCATATCTTTAATGCAACCCGAACTAGGCTTTCCTAATTTCACCTTTATATATTCGAACCGCACTTCGACCGAACCGGTCCGAACCCAAAACTTCTAAGCCCAAAATTGGGGCGTTACAACTCTCCCCCCTTAAGAAATTTCGTCCTCGAAATTTACCTGAAGGAAAGAGATACGGAAACTGCTTCAGCATGTCATCCTTCCGCTCCCACGTGGCTTCCTCAACACCATGATGCTTCCACAACACCTTTACCAACTCAATGGTCTTGCCACGAAGAACCTTACTATCCGAATCCAGAATCTTCATTGGTTCCTCATCATAGGTCAAATCCGGATTCAATTCCACTTCTTCCACAGGCATCACATGCGAAGGATCTGATCTATACTTCCGAAGCATAGAAACATGAAACACATCATGAATCTTTTCCAGCTCCTGAGGTAACCTAACCTTGTACGCAACAGGACCCACACGCTCAATCACCTCGTATGGTCCAATGTACCTAGGGCTCAACTTACCCTTACGGCCAAACCTCATCACCTTTTTCCAAGGCGAAACCTTCAAAAACACACGGTCACCCACCGCATACTCAATCTCCTTACGCTTCAAATCCGCGTAAGACTTTTGCCGATCAGAAGCTGCCTTCAAACGATCACAAATGAGCTTCACCTTCTCGGTGGTTCCTTTCAACAAAGCCGACATTGAAACAAACTTCTGACCCGTTTCAGCCCAACAAAGAGGAGTCCTACACTTCCTCCCGTATAAAGCTTCATAAGGTGCCATATGAATACTCGCTTGATAACTATTGTTATAGGCAAACTCCACCAAAGGCAAATGTTTCTCCCAAGAGCCTTGGAACTCAATCACGCAGCACCTCAACATATCCTCCAAAATCTGGATAACACGCTCGGACTGACCATCCGACTGAGGATGATAAGATGTACTGAAATTCAACCGTGTACCCAAAGCTTGATGCAAACACTGCCAGAAACACGATGTAAACCTCGGATCCCTATCCGACACAATCGACTTTGGCACACCATGCAGCCGCACAATCTCAGCAATGTACAGCTCCGCAAGCTTATCCAAAGAATACGTAGTATGCACAGGCAAGAAATGCGCACACTTCGTCAGGCGATCCACAATCACCCACACCGAATTCTTCTTCGATGGTGACAAGGGTAAACTAGATACAAAATCCATGGTAATCCTTTCCCACTTCCATTCAAAGATTCTCAACGGTTGCAACAACCCTGAAGGAACCTGATGCTCAACCTTAACTCGCTGACACACCATGCACTTGCTCACAAACTCTGCAACATCCTTCTTTAAACCCACCCAATAGTACTCATCACGAAGATCTCGATACATCTTAGTACTACCAGGGTGCATAGCGAAAGGACTACTATGACCTTCAGTCAGAATAGCACGCCTCAATTCAGCATCATTGGGCACTACTATCCGACTCCCAAAACACAACACTCCACCGTCATTAAAACAGAAATCCGAAGGCCTACCCTCCGCGATATCCTGAACATGCGGTACCAAGGAATCATCCAACAACTGCTTTTCCTTGATCAACTGAACCAGAGATGGTTTCACTTGCAACTCAGCCACAAGACCACCATCACGCGAAATACTCAAACTGGCAAACATAGCCCTCAACTCAACAGCTACCTTCCTACTCAAGGCATCCGCCTCAACATTAGCCTTTCCAGGGTGATACTCAATCGTCAAATCATAATCCTTGAGCAACTCCACCCAACGTCGCTGCCTAAGATTCAACTCCTTCTGGGACATCAGATACTTCAAACTCTTGTGATCAGTATACACAGTACACTTCTCACCATACAGATAATGTCTCCAGATCTTCAAAGCAAAAACCACCGCAGCCAACTCAATGTCATGCGTAGGATAATTGCGCTCATGCACTTTCAACTGCCGCGATGCATAAGCCACCACCTTACCCTCTTGCATCAACACACATCCCAAACCAACATAGGACGCATCGCTATACACCACAAACTCTTTCCCTGATTCAGGTTGAACCAAGATAGGAGCTTGCGTCAAAGCTGCCTTAAGCTTCTCAAAAGCCTGTTGTCTCGCTTCCGTCCACTCATACTTAACATCCTTCTGCAAAAACTTTGTCAGAGGTGCAGCAATCTTAGAAAACCCATCCACAAACCTTCGGTAGTATCCCGCCAAACCAAGGAAACTACGGACCTCATGAACAGACTTAGGAACCTTCCAATTCATCACCGCCTCGATCTTCTGAGGATCAACACGAATCCCCTCGGCAGAAACCACATGCCCAAGAAACACCACTTCACTTAACCAAAACTCGCACTTGCTCAGCTTGGCATAAAGCTGATTCTCCAACAAAGCTTGCAACACAATCCTCAAATGCTCTTCATGCTCCTCCTCAGTACGCGAGTACACGAGGATATCATCAATGAACACCACAACAAACTTATCCAGGTATTCATGAAACACACGATTCATCATGTCCATGAAAGCTGCAGGAGCATTTGTCAACCCAAACGGCATCACAAGGAACTCGTAATGCCCGTACCTTGTCCTGAAAGCTGTCTTAGGTACATCCACATCCTTTACCTTCAACTGGTAATACCCTGACCTCAAGTCAATCTTAGAGAACACAGCTGCTCCCCGAAATTGATCAAAGAGATCATCAATTCTCGGCAAAGGATACCGATTCTTGATAGTCAACTTGTTCAGCTGACGATAATCAATGCACATTCTCATAGTGCCATCCTTCTTCTTCACAAACAAGACCGGTGCACCCCAAGGTGACACACTCGGCCGAATGAACCCACGATCAAGCAACTCTTGCAATTGCGTCTTCAGCTCCTTCAACTCTTTAGGTGCCATTCGATAAGGGGTAATGGACACAGGAGTGGTATTCTCATACAGCTCAATCCCAAACTCCACCTCGCGATTAGGAGGTAATCCAGGCAACTCCTCAGGAAACACGCCAGGAAACTCTTTCACAATCCTGATATCTTGCACACGCAACTCCTTAGAGCTAGGATTCATCACAAAAGCTAGGTAAGCTTCACAACCTTGCCTCAGCATCCAGCTCGCCTCCAACGTAGACACCACATTGGCAAGAAACTTCACATTCTCACCAACCACAACCACCTCATAATCATCCGCAAGCTTCAGCGAAACTCGCTTATTCTCACAATCCACTACAGCACGATGCTCAACAAGCCAATCCATACCAAGGATTACATCAAAACCATAGAAAGGCAGCTCCATAAGGTCAACAAGAAAAACATGATCTTGAACAAGCAAAGGACATCTTCTATAAAGCTTTCGAGTCACAACAGTCTCACCAAAATAACTAGTGACGCGCACACCAACATCCAAAGACTCAACAGGCAAACCAAGCAATTCCGCATGCTCACGCAATATGTATGAGTGCGTAGATCCAGAATCAATCAAGGAAAGTAATGACAAGGATTGCAAAGTAAAAGTACCTGCGATCGCATCCGTGTCATTTCTTCCCTCCCGCTGAGCATACACCCTGGCTTGTCCGCCACCTTCAGGCTGAATAGCCACAACATGGGCCACACCCCGACCACCTTCCTCTCTCCGCTGGAAGTTACCACGGCCGCGCCCACGACCTCTCTGTGGTGCAGCAACAACAGGGGCACGCACTTGGCCACCAGCCAACATAGGACACTCTCTCCTCATGTGATCCGTAGATCCACAGTTCCAGCACGCATTACCAGCTGTCACAACAGGAGCTTGCACCTCCCTCACAGCTCGAGGACAATCACACTTCTTATGGCCACGCGAACCACATGTCCAACATGCACTCGGATCAACTCTAGCGTTACCTCCCCGAACAGGCGCACCACCACCTCGCTTAGCTGAGGACTGATACTTCTGATCACGTCCCCTCTTGTTCCGTCCACCACCGGAACTATATTCAGCTGCTCGCTTACCAGCACTTCTAGCAGATAAACCCAAGTTCATCTCAATATCCTTTGCTCGGCCCACCAGCACATCAAAATCATCATACTCAGTAGCCAGCACATACATCTTTACCTCCGTCACTAAACCATAACAGAACCTTTCACACCTCTCCCGCTCATCTGGAACAAGCTCAGGTGCGTATTGACTGAGTCGAACAAACTGTACTTCATACTCAGCCACAGACATGCTCCCCTGGGTAAGAGACATGAATTCCCTTTTCTTTTCATCTAGGTATCTCACACCTAGATACCTTCTCTTGAACGCGTTCTGAAAGAACGTCCAAGTTACGTCAACTTTCGCCATCCCAGCGATAGTGGTTGTCCACCATGTGTATGCATCATCCTGTAGCAAGGATACTACATAGCCCAGCTTCTGCACATCAGTGCAACTCATCTGACCCAAGATTCTCTTGGTACCCTCTAACCAAGACTCCGAACCTTCAGCAGACAACCCTCTGAACTCAGTCCCTCCTAGACTACGCAAACGTTCCAAGGGTAGTCTAACTCCAGCATCTCCTTGATGCCCAGCTCCTTGAGCTCCAGCTACTGCTGCTTGAAAAGCTCCAGCAATAGCTTGTATCAACACTGTCATGTCACGAACAGCTTGCCCCTGACCAGCCTCAGGTCCAGCGACCCCAGCACCAACTGCAGCTCCAGCTCCTTCACCCCCAGCACCACCACCACCAGGTGGAGGAGGTAAATCCACCGCACTTTCAACATTCTCTTCATTCTCATTCTCATTCTGAGCCGTAGCTCGCACATTACTTCTCAACTCTCTACGAGGTGCCATACTCTAACAATGCAATCACAATGCAAATAAACAAAGTCAGGCCCAGCAAGGTAAGCAATCCAAGTACTCAAGCTCATTTTCACTTAAAAACAACATCATTTCATTAGCTTTGATTTGGCAATGGGTACCCACAACATGCTTCACCACAACACACACCTCAATTGCAACATATTTACAATTCACTCAACATGCTTTCACTCAACAAGCATACAAAGCATACATACTTAAATCATCCACACAATCATTCCCAATTACTCGAGAACTCAGCTCTGATACCACCAAATGTAACCCCCTTAACCCGACCTAGACGGTTGACCCGGATTAAGAAGTTTACACGGGGAAAACCAAAGTCAACCCGAAAGTCAACCTTGATTAACGACCCATTTTTTTAAATCTTGTCTAGAAGCACATTATCCCTAGATATGATCATACAATCAGCATACTCAAAGATCATAACCATCAGAGAACATTCAGGGACCCAATTGCACAAATTAAAACTTTAGGCACCAAACTGTAAATTCTGGAAATTTCGAGGACTTAACCCAAATTAAAGTTACCATCTTGAAATTAATCATCTTTCATGCTTCTCTGCCAAATTTCAGCTCAAACGGACATTCCAAACTCATTCAATTGCAATAACAAGTTTCAGGACCAAAACGTAAACAATTCAAAACATTTAACCATCAAATTCAGAGCCCAACGGTCGAGTGTTCCGAAACAGAGAGGACCTGTTCCGAAACGCGGGACCGTTCCGCAACGGGTTCCGAAACATGGCTTGGCAGTGGCATTTCCGTTCCGGAACGGTTCCTCCCGTTTCGGAACGGTTCCTCCCGTTTCGGAACGCCTAGGCCATTTCAGGCCCCTGTTCCGAAACGGTAGCACCCATTTCGATACGGCCTGCCCAGATTGCAGAAAATTAGCTGGTTTAACACTTAATTGACCTATCAAACATGCTCCAATTGCAACCAAATTATACCAGCAAGTCATACAACATATAAGGAACATAATTGCATCAACCAAACATCAACATAACATCAATCATGAAAATCCCCAATTCAATAGGCATGCTTCCTACTTAGAAAACCATGAAATCCTCAAATTACCAAAACACATACCAAGAGGCCAATTACAAGTTCCAACATTATTAACATCATAAATCCAACTTAGATAGTCCAAAACATCTCCCAAAACATCAACATAGGTCCCCCATTGCCAAATACCCAAAAGCTATTAGTTTGAGAAAATGTTCACCATACATGAGCTTAAAACCTTCACTTGGATGCTTGGCTTCCTTGCTGCCCCAAAATGCACTTCAATGCTCTGCATTATTGGTTTAAGAAAAGAGAGAGCGTAAGCAAATAGCTTAGTGGGGAATGCTCATTTAAAATCACACAATAATGCATTTATAAAACACATTTTATAAACCTTAGATCAACATCATTTGTACATGCACATAAGCATTTAAAACCAGCAATTCATGCTTCAAGTTCATATCATATCATATTGGCATCAAGTGATACATTCAACATAAGATCCACACATGGACTTTTAAACACCATTGTGATCTTACAATTTCCAAGGACCACACATGGAATTTTAAACACCATTGTGTCCTTAACAAGAATCATCCATGGACTTTTAAACACCATGACAAGGACCACACAAGGACTTTTAAACACCTTTGTGTCCTTAACAAGAATCACCCAAGGACTTTTAAACACCTTGGTGTTCTTAAATAACAAGGCTTACACAAGGAATTTTAACCACCTTTGTAACCTTAACCAAGAACCAACCATGGACTTTTAAACACCATGTTGTTCTTAAAATACACAAGATTCACACAAGGACTTTTAACCACCTTTGTGATCTTAACCAAGAACCAACCATGGACTTTTAACCACCATGTTGTTCTTAAATAAACAAGGCTCACACAAGGACTTTTAACCACCTTTGTGACCTTAACCATCACTTGCCAATATGCACCATTAACAACAATATCCCACTGTTTTAAAGCATTTAACAAAGCCATAAACATCATGCATCTTTAAGCATCAAACCACATTAAAACAATGTTCAAAAACAAGGATCTCTTACCTTGAGCATCCTTCAACACATGGCTTATAATCTCAGCAAATAAACATGCTAAATATGCTTTCAAAACAGGATTTAAAACATGCAAACAAACCACATTGCATACAACCAATCCATGGTTCATCATCAAGAGAGTTTTTCCAAAAACTTACTCTTGTGCTTAGCTAAGTTGCTTAGACTTAAACTAAGCTCCCAAACCTTCAAAACATTGGTTTCAAGGCTGAAATCCAAAATCCACTCACCGATTCCGTTTCGCCACTTGCCGAAACACCAATCAAGCATCCGGATCACCACCACTAGGATCCAAAGATGACTCCCCTGTTTTAAACACATCAAAGCAGAGGATTAATGCATCATCATGCATTAATATCTTCAATGAAAGCACCTAAACCCGCTGCTCTCATTCACACTCCATTTTCGGCTACCAAACACAACCGAAAATGCATCCAAACATCTCCACAACACTACCCAGCCAAGATCCATCAAATCTAAACATCCTTAAACATCAATTAACATCCAAAAAGGATCTAACCACGCCCTTATACCTCCAGCTATAACAGATCATCAAGATCACTCCAAAAACAACCAAGAACTCAAGCTAAACTTAGGAAAATCAACCTATCCGGGATTGCATTAATTAAACCTCAATTTCTCATCAATTTAACATTCATTTAACATCAAAAAGACACCTCAAAACACTGCCCAAATAGATCATACGAATTTTAACCAAAGATCAACCAAATCTTGCATTTAAAAGCCAAAATCAAGAACACAACCTTAAAACCTTTTATAAAACATAAATTAAGGATTGAGAACTTGGGAATTTCAGTAAAGAACTGAGAGTTTAGAGGAGAAGGACGTTCATACCTCCAAACTTGAGTTTTCTCCCTTTTTGGAACCAAATTCTTGAAAATCCACTTAGCAAATGCAAAGGTTTTGTTGAAGAGATGATTGAAGATCAAAAGAGAATTGAAATGAGTTATTTAGGTGACAAAATCAGAGGGAAAAGCTCTGGAGAAATTTGTTTGGTTTGAGAGAAAAGATGAGAGAAAATGAAAATAGAATTTAGGAAAAGTTAGTTGGAAAATGCTAAAATATCTTCCCTCCCTTTTTCTTTTATTTTAAAACCATTAATAAATCATTTAATATTTAAGAAAAATCTGGAGAAACTCCCATTGGGTAAATAGCTCCTTAAAGATTCAAAGTTTCAATCCTTTTTAAAACAGTCTCACAGTTTTCAAAAATTACATTTTGGTCACTAACCAAAATGTCACACTTCCAAACCTTATTTTGTAAAATTGATTTCACCACACTCTTATATATAATAAAAGAGGATTTTAAGACATTTTTCCATATTTTTAATGCAACCCGAACTAGGCTTTCCTAATTTCACCTTTATATATTCGAACCGCACTCCGACCGAACCGGTCCAAACCCAAAACTTCTAACCCAAAATTGGGGCGTTACACTTGGGGCTGCAGCCGTTCATAGCCCGCAAAATCAGAGCCCTGCAGTGGCAGATATTCGCTGAACAGCCCGAGGAAATGAACGTGACTCTCGTTCGGGAATTTTATGCTGCCGTCGGCAGCAGGGACGCAATAGTAGTTACAGTCCGAGGGAAAGAGGTACCATTCGATCTCGAATACATCAATACACTCTACGGGTTCTATGTGGGCAGAAAAGAAGATGGCCACCAAAGATTTCTCGAGAGTTTAGAGCTTGCCGACTACGATGTTGTGATGACATAACTCACAGACGAGGGTACCGAGTGGAATACTCATCCGAAAAATACGAGGACAATGAAAAGAGTTCAACTAACGCCGGAGAGAAAGCTTTGGAATGCTTTTATCAAAAAGCGGATTATGCCCTCCTCACACAACACAACAATCGACCAACCAAGGTTAGCCCTAATCCATTCCATATTAAATGAGAGGTCAATTAACGTTGGCAGATACGTTCGGGAGGGTATATTGGATTGTGCATACCGGCCGTCAGGACCTCTTTTCTACCCTGAACTCATCATTGCCCTCTGCCGCGGCCATCATGTACCGGAAGCTGCCGAGGACTTACGAGTTTCAGGGAAAGGCTGGAAAGACAGGAACATACTCAGCCTGATGGAACTAAAAGCTGCCACGCCCCTGTCATCTTTTGACCCTACTGCCACGGCAGCCGAGCCGACATAGCCCACCGACACCGAGCCTACTGCCACAGAACCCAGGCAGCCTACCGCAGCAGCTCCTCCAGTGGACACCTCCTCACAAATCCTTGCTGCCATACAGAAAATGGAGGAACGACAGCTCAGCCTCATGAGTTTCATCCGAGACTTCACCACCACCACGGTACATTTCATCCGTACTTCTCTTAATTTCCCCGATGTACTGTTCCCTACTTTCCCCAATCATTACTTTGCTGAGCCCACCCCTGACATACCCCTACCCCTGCTGCCACACCAAAAACACCATATATCGCGTCCACTCCAACCCCTGCCACAACAGCTGTAGGTGGCAGCCGCACAGCCGACACATCTACCCGGGGAACCAAAAGAAAGGAGCATGAGTCTGACCTCGATAGGTATATTGCTGGTTTCTCTTCCTCTGAAATCTGGGCGGCATCCGACAAAGAGCCTTCTGTCAAGAGGAACTTGTCAAAGGAATTCACCCCGGAGAAACGGCAGAAAACAGGAGCCGATAAAGAAAAATTTGGCGGCAGCAGCAGCAGCAGCGGTGGCGACAGCATCAACAGCTCCGAAGTTTAGGTAGTGGAGAAACCACCTCATATCTCCCCTACCCGTATTAAACCTCCATGATAGGCTCAAACCAAGAAAACTTCTACCTCTCCCATCCGTCTGCCAGCACCAGCAAAGAAGTTCACTGCCTGTCGGCAGATTCAACTCAGCAGCAGCAGCGGCGACGACATCGCCTGAAATTTTAAGTTTCTTATCTTATATTGTTATCTGCCTTTTTATATTTTGTGATGTTGTTTTATTTTTCTTTTTCATATATGTCATTTGCATTGAGGGCAATGCAACCCTCGAGTTTGGTGGTGGCATCCCTCCATTAATGGAGTCTTTTTAAGTTTACAAATTGTGTTTTTTACTTAGTTTATTTTTGCTTAAAAAAATGATGAAAATTTGGCTTAAGTCTTTGAACTGAACTTACCTACCCTGACAGCCTCTGTCGTGGCAGTGCCTTTAGGATAGTCTTAGGAGAAGTTTAGAGCCTTACAATAGTTCTAAATCTTAAACACCATTTGTGACTTTTATACTGCCTAGAACTCTACTAGTAAACTAGAATAGAAAGCTTAACACTTGAGTTTCCCCTAGAGGTGCCTAACACTAGCTCTAGGAAAAGAAGTTAAGAAAAATAGACTCAATAAACCTAGAGGTTCCTGAAACCGGCTCTAGGAAGTTAACTACAGGTGCCCGAAACCGGCTCTAGTCAAACTTAAGCTTGAGAAAATATAATCGAGTCTGCATAAAAACTAAAGGAGCCTAAGAATTGCCCCCAAAAAGATGAAAATTGGCATAAAAATTCAAGTTAGAAGCTTAACTATTCTAGTAAAACTAAAGGAGTCTTGGCATATAATTCTTCACAAGCATGCACACATTGCACGAGAATTATAGCAAGGTTCCGAACAAATCCTGAATTATCCAACAAGGTGTTGCTCACAATAGGGAATGATTGGTAGGTAAGAAAAATTTCACTGCTTTAAGCCAAACAAAAAAATATATATCATTTTCTTTTAGGTCTAAATTGCTTGAGGGCAAGCAAAAAATTGAGTTTGGGGGTGTGTTGAGTGTGTAAAAGTTCTATAATTTACCCCATATTTAACCCATATTTCTGCTGCATTCAAGCATAATTCATCACATTTAGGTTAGATTTCATTTATATATCACAAATATATCAAAAGGTACAGTTTCTACTGAAATTGGCTGCTTTTGCAGGTAGCTGTTGTAGCAGATGGAGGGCAATGGAGAAGCAGACGCTGGGCAGTAAAGAAGCAGAGCTGGAACTGGATATGCAGACGAGGAGGACAATCCTGCCATGGCCGCTGTCGTGCAGCCAAGGACGACAGCAATGTTGAAGAGAAGAAGCAAAGTGGGCCTCGACAGAAAGAGAATATTAAGTCGGTCTGTCGTGGAGTACCCATATATTTTTCCAAGCCCTAGATTAGAATGAAGGCCAAGCCCAAGGTTCAAGGAAGAAACTCCAAGCAAGAAGGAAGGACGAATTAAAGATATATGCTCTGAAGATTTAGTCTTTAATAGAGTTGTACTTTAGTTTAAATTTGTATTCTTGCCATATTAGAAAACTTGAACTCAAGGCCTATATAAACGCATGTAATTCGATCGAGGGAGGGATATCATCTTACTCTCTAGCCTTCTTCCCAAAACCCTAGCCGTTTTCCCTTCTCATCATGTTCTAAACTTCCCCTAGGGCTACGGGTTGATTTGTAAAGTAGTTACAAGGATTTCATTTGTTTTAGGAATTTTTCTGTTCAATAAAATAGACTTCAAGTTTGCTTATTCTGGTTTCCAACATCTTGCAAGAGTATCGAGAGAGCATTGTGAGATTATTTATTTACTTAATATCGAGAGAGTTAAGTATACGAAAGGAATAAGTACGGGTTCTCCAGTTTATGGTTGAACTATCTCGGACCTAGGGATAGGATGAGGTTAAGTGGCTAAGGAAGAATTCAACAACATCGGTGTTCATCCTTCGATTCACGCCGGGAGGTATCATCAAAGACGTGTTCATCGACAGACCTGGACCTAGGGATAGGCCAAGGCACAACAGGGATTCTTGCCAAGCTTGAAGTACAGAGTTATGTGATCGCTGCCGCGACTAACAACAGACTGATGCCGCGACAGGTGCTGTCGCGACATGCGCAACGACAAAACATAGATTCCTAGAGTTTGCAACACCTACACTACTGAGCAATTCAATATCAGCCCATTCTCTCTATCTTGATTTCAATACTCTTTTATTTCAGTATTCTTTATTATCTCGTGACAACAATTAAACTATTCCTTTTCTCTCTTGTGCAGCAATCTAAGGTGAAGCTATTAGCCTAGTCCCTGTGGAGACGATATTCGATACTTACGTATCACTTTACTACTTGCGTCGTGTACTCTTGCACTACATTGCGATAGACACTTTTACATGCAACAAGGGTAACTTCGGATTGTGGCAGACGAGGGTAAAGGATCTATTAGCAAAGGAAGGGATTTTAAAGGCTTTACGATATGATAAACTAGCATCGATTGATGATGAAGATTAGGAAGAACTATAGGAGCGAGCGACTTGAACCATACGATTATGTTTGTCAGTTGAGGTTATGTATAAAGTAATGAATATGTCATCTTCATCAGAAATATGGAAGAAATTGGAGAGTCAGTTTATGTCCAAATCGCTGACAAATAAATTGTATCTAAAGTAGAGGTTGTATGGGCTGAAAATGCAGGAAGGCCACAATTTGGCATGGCATATGAATGTCTTCAATAAAATAATCACTTATTTGACTCAACTTGATGTGAAGACTGAGGATGAAGACAGAGCAATGATTTTGTTGTGTTCATTGCCTCCCTCTTATGAACACATGGTGACTACTCTTACATATGAGAAAGAAACAATCAAAGTTGAAGAGATTACTTCATCCTTGTTGGCTCACAATTAGCGGAAACAGAATACAAGTGAAAGTTTCCATGCTAATGGTTTATATGTTAAGAGTAATCAAGACAATAGAAGGAACTCATAGGAGGAAGGTTATGGAAAACGAAATTCTAGATCAAAGTCTACAGGCGAGAAGACGATTCATTGCTACAAGTGCAAAGAGCCAGGGCATATGAAGCGAGACAGTCCAAAGTTAAAAAGGTGGACATATGATAAACATGATGCATCATCCAAAATTGTGAATGTTATGCAGAATGACAATTCAAATTACAATTGTAGACACCGTTTTTCGTCCGGGCTGAAATGAGTTGGGCCTTCAAAAGTCTGTATATCTGTTAGAGTCGCCATCAGTCGTTTTGGGTTAGGTACGACCGAAAACCTCTAAAACTGGTATATATTAGCACCTAGATTATCGTCGGGTTCGAGAGTCGGTTAGGACTGAGGAAGGTTATAGCACCCCCACTACGCCCAAAATTGGTACCTAAGGGTTTTGGTTGTCTACAAAAAGAATGGTACACACACAAAAAAAGAAGTTAGTAATAATAATACAAATATATTTAAATATAATAAAAATGTAAAATAATAAAACAATAAATAAATAATAAGTGTTAAAAGTGGTCATGAAATTAAAGATAAAAAACAGCCAAAGTCCACGTATGTGGACTTGATAAAATGAGCTTGTTACAGCTTCGTTCTTGGACCATCTACATTGCCTCAATGTATTGGCAGTAGCTGGGTTGATTCATCAGGCCTGTAGCGGGTTGTAGGTCTGGGTCAAGTTCGTTTAAAATGACCCATACGGATAAGCTAAAATGGGGAAAAATAAAGGGCCTCTTCTCCTTTATTCATTTTGAGTTACTTTCTAACAAACGCTAAATGACATTCTACCAAGACTCAGCAACCATCATCCTCATTATCATCGCTTTTAGTAGCCACTCCGACCACCATCGTTGGTGGTTGTTTCGACTTTAAATCACACCGGAAGGCTCGTTTCGACACGTTGAATCTAATTCTGGCCTCGGCTTCACCGGAAAATGCCCTCAAATCAATGGATTGAGCCAAAAACTTTTTGACTAACTCAGAATCGATCTAAAAATCTAGTTGTCCGATGGTTCTAGTTTTCGATTATGTTATTCCTCACACCAATCTCATACCTTCCACCGTTTGTATTTTCCAAGTGATCCTCTGATTGCTGACGACTGAGAGATAGAAATTTGTCTTCTCTCATTTTCCAATTTCCTCTTGCGTTTCTCACTCTCGTCTTTTGTCTTTTACAGTGGTTTCCTCTGGATTGTGATGGCAATGGGATTATGAGTTTTGAGTGGCAGCAAGCATGAGTCTTTTAGATGTTGTGTTTAGATTGAGTCGGTGATGGGTAAGAGTGTAGGTGAAGGGTTGTTCAATAAGAATGGAGTAGGATTCAATGATAATGAATGTTGTTGGTGCTTTGCTTAAATGGTGTTAGCCGAGAGGCTTTATTTGGAACTATGGTGGTGCTCGGTGTGCCAGTAGTGAGGACAGGGATCTCAATAATGGAAGCAACAATAGTGGGATAGCACTTTGGGATAAGATCATGATGAACGATGCTTAGAAGCATTGTTGCTTTGACTTGAGATATGGCAAAGAGGCCATTTCTTACTTTCCTTTTCCCGCTTTTCAGCTAAACCCCCATCTTTCATTTGCCCCTCCCTCTGTTACTAACGTGATCACCCCTTTGTTCACTTTTCTCAATTTTTTTTCAGTGACCAGTCCCCTCTTTTCATCTTTTAATTTGGCAATTTATAAGTGTTTCACCAAAATAAAATTCCAGATATTGTGGGAATGTGGATTGAGATATTCAAGGGTTGTTGGTCTTGAGAGATATTCATGAGAATGGAGATGTAAGGGAATTGAATTCGACTGAGTGATATTTTGGGAAGATGTATTGTGAGATTTAAGTTGAATGGACGGTAGGTGAGTTACAAAGATTTTTAAGGGATGTTTGTATCAGGTTTGACCGAGATTTGAGGGGGAAATGTGAGTGTTTTACCGGTGAGAAATGATTTGGACTCGAGTTTAGGATTTGGGCTTGGTATGTTTGGGCTCAATTATTTCAATATTCAATGTGGTAAAATTTTGGTGTGTACAACTACCCCTCTTTGCTCATTACTCGAGCAAGAGAAATTGAGCAAATACTAAAAACAATGAAATTTTCCATTGAATATTGAACTTGCAAACATGACGCTTCCGCTCGTCTTTAAAGCGTTGTAATTTTACATGTACCATACTCGTCTCAAGGGCACAAGAATACGATGACTCATCTCTTGATTTAAGATGCACCCCACTCGTCTCAATGGCGCTGGAATTCGACATGTACCCCACTCGTCTCAAGGGCACTAGAATTCGAGAACTCATTTCTTGATGTAAGATGCACCATGCTCATCTCAAGGGCGTTGTAAGGTGTACCACGCTCATCTCAAGGGCACTAGGATTCGAGAATTCATTTCTTGATATAAGATGCACCCCGCTCGTCTCAAGGGCGCTGTAAGATGTACCCCACTCATCTTAAGGGCGCAGTAAGATGTACCCCGCTCGTATCAACGGTGTTGTAAGATGTGCCCCGCTCGTTTCAAGGGCATTGGAATCCAAGAATTCATCTCTTGGTGTAAGATGCACCCTGCTCGTCTCAAGGGCACTAGAATTTGAGAATTCATTTCTCGGTAAAAGATAAACCCTGCTCGTCTCAAGGGCGTTGGATCGAGAACTCATTTCTAGATGTAAGACTTCACTCCTCAACTTGAGGATGCTGTGTCAGAAACTCTGATCCTTCAAACCCAAGGATACTGAGTTGAAAATTTAATTTGCTCCTTCAAACCTAAGGATGCTAAATCTGACTCCACTCCTTCAAACCCGAGGATGCTGGGTCGAATTCTAATTTGGGTGTAAGACTCCACTCCCTCATCTTTGGGGACAATGGCTTGACAACTTCATTTACTCACCTTCGAAGTAATTAGATATGATAAGACTCATCTTTGAGGTAATTCTTGACATTTCATCTCGAAGGTAATTTGGTGATACTCTATCTTGGATGCTTGATGAGACTCCATCTCGGAGGTAATTGGTGGCACTCCATCTTGAAGGCAAATGACACTCCCTTTCGTGGGTAGTTGGTGGCACTCTATCTTGGAAGCTTGACGAAGACACTCCGTCTTGGAGGCAAATGGTGGCACTCTCACTTGGAGGCAAATGGTGGCACTCCCACTTGGAGGCAAATGGTGGCACTTTATCTTGGAGGATTTAGGGTGGCACTCATCTTGAAGGAAAATGGTGGCTCTCCATCTTGGAGGCAAATGGTGGCATTCAATCTTGGAAGCTTGATGCTGGCACTCCATCTTGAAGGCAAATGGTGGCACTACATCTTGGAGGAAAACGGTGGCACACTCTCTTGGAGACAAATGGTGGCATTCCATCTTGGAGGCGAAGATTTGATCATTCGTGTTTGAATCTAACATGACGTAGAATCGCATACTCATGATTAGGGCAAGCTTCGATAAATGAAGATGAACTCATTCGTTCTTGAGTCTGGATTGAATGTAGAACCACTCATTCGTGCTTGAGACAAGGTTTTGTTTGTACCTGTTGGATAATCAATGTGCAAAGAACGCATACGAAAACATGTATATCAATGATGTAAATGCATGCTCTCATGGTTAATGGTGATTCAAAGATGCTTGGGAAGTCTTCCTTCTCGAACCAAGCTTGATCACTTCAACTTCCTTTTTCCTCCAATTGGGCGTAAATTCATCACTTCCGGATTTTGACAATTCATTTTTCCCCAACAAATTTGTCTCCAAACTTTCGTCTTTTCTTTTCCTTACCCCATTCTTGATTATAGGTTCTTCAAATCTGAGTGAACCTTGTCAAAATAATCGTTTTCATTCTCAAGAGTTTTTATTTTAAACTATTTTTCAAATCATAAAGAGCTTTCAAAAATATTTTTGCAAAAGGAAAATGTTCCCCACACTCAATGCTCACAACTGAAACATTTCATAAAAAATTAAGTTCACTAAAGATCAAACAAATCAATTACTCTTTCAATCTTTCAAAACTATAGCTCTTTAACATGTGTCAAGACTATTGGTAATTTCAAGGTATGAGTCAATTTGGAGTACAATGTGTTTTGGGATCGGTTGTTTTGAATGAGACATAATTCTTCAAATGTCCATTGATTTGTTTAGAAATGATTGAATGATATTGGAAGCTTCGTGTGCGACTTTTGGAACTGTTCACTAACTTCAAACCCTTTCTCATGATTTTAAGGTGTGTGGAACTTCATTGAACTTCTAGGGGATCATCTCTCGCATGCTAGTCATGTATATTTGACTTCATATCTGAGCCGCCATTTTAGGTTTCGACTCAAATTCACCATTGGTTCAAAATGTCCTTTGGGAGTTTCATTTGGAACCCTTCTTTTATTTTTTTCCTTTTATTTTTTATTTTTTCTTTTGATTATTCATCATGCATTATAAGATTTAAAAATCTTTCGCAAACAAACGAGTTGTCTCCAAGAGGAGGTATCCATTCTAAAAATAGACTCTTTAACTGAAATATTTATGTACGATCAAAATGGACTTTATAGGCATGTAACGTAGGCTATGGTTCAGTGTTATAAAAGAAGGGATACATAGGCTCAAACAAGTGTTTAAGGGTTAATAACCAAGTATCAATTGTTTTCATTGGAATCTCACTTTTCTCGACTTGAATCTGCTTCAACATATTTTCTTTTTTGGATCACTTCAGATTGCCTATTTTTGAGTTTTCACCCTAGAGTTCATTTCCTTTACTTTTTTTATCTTCAAGGATTCATTATATTTCCACGAATGTTGGAACCAAAACTTCAAACAATATTGTGTCGCAAGCTTCATCTTGAAGATAACTGGACTCGAGATAATCATTTTTGAAGAGGGACTCCACATGTGTGCTTCTCGTTATGTTCTATTCATTTCATATACTTTTTTCTTTCTTTTTCTTTTCTTTTTCTTTTTCTTTCTCATTCTGTTGAGTGGATCGAATGATCGAAATGAACCAAGAGGGGGGTGAATTGGATTTTTAAAGGTTTAGGTGGTGTAAATTGCAAATTAAAATGATAGACAAGGAATTTTAGAGTGGTTCAAATTCCAAATGAACTCTACATCCACTACCCTAGCTTCACTAAGGATTTGCAACAATTCCACTAATTTCTCATCCCCTTTTCTAGGCTAAGGAGGCAACCCTTACAATTTTCGGTTAAATTTTCTACCAAAATTTAACCCAATCCTCACACTAATAGAACAAAGATTTTGATGGCTAAGAAAGTATCTCTCAATACAAATTGTATCCCAATTACAAGCACTCAACCCAATTGAAAATTATAAGAATGAAAATTACAATTGGGGTTTCTAGACAATATTGGGATTTAGGCACAAATGCTTGGATTTGATGTTTGGATGTTTGCTTTTGGATCAATAGTTGTTGCTAGAGCTTTTAGAGGTCCCTTTTATACATTCTCATTGATTTCTAGCCGTTGTGGGTGTTATCTCACCTCCATAAATGCAATAAGCAACCAACCGTTTCGAAACGCCCGATCCCGTTTCGAAACGGACCAAAATAGAAAGAGCCATTGGGGTGCATTTAAGATCTCGTATCGAAACGGTTTGTACCCGTTTCGAAACACTTTTGCCACTGTCAAGGGTCGTTTCGAAACAGCTTGAACTCGTTTCGAAACGCCTTAACAGTTTCTGAAAAATCAGTTAAAAACTTGCAACGGTCATATTTTTCAAATCAAATGAAGAACCGTTTCGAAACACTTGAAGTCGTTTCGATACGGGGTCTCTATGTTCTAAAGCCGTTTCAATACTTGTTTAGAAACATGGGTTGGCAGTGTTGAAAACGTTTCGATACCCGTTTCGAAACAGGGGTTATCAGTTTCAAAACCATTTCGAAACGCCTTAGGCCGTTTCGAAATAGGGACCCGAAAAACACTGTTTCGGCTTTAAGAACACTTAGAAAATATTTGGAAAGCTTAGTTTTTAACTTAGGCATATTCTTTAAATCAATTGGGGATGTTTGAGGACTTAAAAATTCGTTTTGACATTTTCAATTTAGTCCTTAGTTTCTTTAGTTATATCAAAATTAAAATATCGGTTTCACAATCTCCCCCTTTTTGATATAACAAAATCAAAGTTAGAATTTTTAAGAGTTTTGAAAATTTTGAACACATTCTAACCCCCCCTTAATTTAAGATAGGTTTTTAAAGTTTTTAAAAAAGGTTTTAACTTTGAAACTCCAAGTTTTAAAACTTAAAAACACTTTAAACATTTAAAACGAATTTTTGGCTCTTAAATTTCTTCTCCCCCTTTTTGTTAGATCAAAAATGATAAACAAGGCTCATAGAGAAGAGAAAGGGTTAGTACCAATAAGCATTAAGCAATAATATTAATTCATAAAATTAAAATATCCAAAACATAAATCAACAATAAGTTCAAAGCATAATCCCAAATAAAACTAAAAGCATAGGTTCATAAAACATAATGGAAATAAAGATGCAAACTTAATCCTAAAATGCATAGATAATATGATATGTCATGAATGTCCTAGGCCTCGTCGTCACCATCATCATTCGAAGTCTCATCATCGCTCTTGACTTGAGAACGGCGAAACTTCGTCCATTGGCCATAGAAGGTGGAGAAGGAGAAATCCATGTTCGAGTGGGAATTCTCAAGGGATTGGAGTCGGTCCTCTACATTTTGCAAGAGAGTGTTGATGGCACCAAAACCCAAAGCCATGTTAGTGTCCATGGCATTGAACCGCTTGGTAATTAAAGCCGTGAGAGCTTCATTGTTTGCAACTTGAGCTTGTGGTTGAGGTTCAACGGGAGGAGGAGGAGGAGGTGTTGCTCTATCAACACGTTCCCAAGCATTGTTCACATAGTGAAAACTGGACTTACGGAGAGAGGACTCACCAATTTTTGACTTGCGGGGTTCCGAAGAGTCGTAGGTGCAATCGAGACCAATCTTGCTAAAGATGTGACTTAAGATCGTTCCATAAGTGAAAGATTTCAAGGCATCGGTGTTATGAAGCTTAATATTGTTAACCATCTCGGCAAATATGATCTTAGGAACATTAGGGCACTCACCACGACGGAAACACTCAAGCCAAAAATAGTCAACTTGACGGATATGAGAATATTTACCTCCGGAGGGGCGAAGGAACCATGAGACCATCAAATGGAGGAAACGATCGTGCGCATCCAAAGTAAGCACTTGACCGGTGTGAGAACCAAAGTGACTCTCATTCTCAATTCCTACATTCTTAAGAGAAAATGTAGAGTCCAGGAGAGGGACATTAACAACAAACTTTTTCCCCAAAACATAAGATTCAATTCCAACAACTTCGGAATTTGTTTCATCATTGATAAGGTGAGCATTGGAGTAAAAGATAAGTACCATGTGTTTGTAGAAAATGTCCGGGATGCTCAACAAAACAAGAAGATCACATTCTCTCAAACGCTCGAGGTAACGGAAAAGAAATCGCGCGGAGTTAAGGAAGTTGAGATCAATCACACGCTCACGACGAACTTCGTAATCCTTGACATATTTGAAGTGTTCTCTCAACTCCGTTGTTCGAAGAGATTTTTGAAAGAGCAGGGCGAGATTTGGACGCATACTCGATTCACCGGTTTGAACGGACTTACGCTTTTTGTTAACATTCTCTGACATCCTAAAAATATAAGCAAGCAAGTTTAAAGAAAAAATTAAGTGTATGCATAGATTTCTTAATTCAATCCAATGATAAATCCCACTTAGGTTTTTTAAAAGATTTTTAAAACAAAAACAAAAAAAATTAAAACAAAAACAGTAAAAGAAAATACGAGTGAAAATTTTTATATTCGAATAAAAAAATTGAAGATTTTGAAAAAAAATTTACAAGATATGAAAAACTCAACCACAAAAACATATAAACTATAAAAAAAATAAAATTCTCTAACCTAAGATTCGAACATAAATTGAAGGAAAAAGAAAAAGAGGAAAAAATACCTTAGTTTGGGATTTTGGATGAATGGATGAAAATCCTTGCACAATATTGATGAATCTTGCTTAGACTTGTGTTTTAGAGAAAAACCCCTCAAGATTTCGTGAAAAACAAAGAGGTTTAGAGGGTTTTTATAGGGAAGAATTCGGGCTAGGGTTTTTAGGGTTTGGGACAGTTTTAATTAAAGTAAACTTTATCATTAAAAGCCCTACTTAAAGATGTCCGTGAAACGCGAGCACGAGAGTTTGACCGTTTTTAGAACTCTATATGACCGTTTCGATACGGGGTTGACCGTATCGAAGCCCCGTTGACTCGTATCGAAACTTGTTTCGATACACCCCTTGGCAGTAGCCAAAACGTTTCGAAACACTATTAAGGCGTTTCGAAACGCCCTTCTCTCAAACATGATTTTAAAGCATCCGTATCGAAACAGGTTGACCCGTTTCGATACACCTGGGCCTGGAAGTGCAGATGAGGCTCTAAAAGTGCAGAAAATTGAATTTTTCTAAGGCGTAACTTGCATGAATGAAATGAATGAGCTGGAAAAACATATGCAAACATAAACATACTCCCCCTAGCTATAGGCATGGATGAAATTAGGAGTAAAAACACATAAACATGGCATTTCAAGAGATCAAGCAATTTTAAGCACAAAAGAGGTCCTAAAAGGTCAAGATAGGCTAGCTAGACCTAACTCTCTCCTAAGGGACCAAAAACGCTCTTTGTCTAAAGGTTTTGTAAATATGTCCGCTAATTGATTTAAGGTGTCTACGTACTCTATAACCACATCTTCTTTTAAGGACATGATCTCTAATGAAATGATGCCTTATTTCTATGCGTTTGGTTCTAGAGTGTTGGATGGGATTTTTTGTTAAACATATAGCACTAGTGTTGTCACATTTTAGGGGTATGGTTTCAACTTTAATTCCATAATCTAAGAGTTGTTTCTTCATCCCAAGGACTTGAGCTCAACAACTCCCTAAGGATATGTACTCGGCTTCGGTGGTAGATAAGGCTACACTATTTTGTTTCTTAGAGAACCAAGATATGTGCATACTACCTAGGAATTGACAAGTTCCCGAAGTACTTTTCCTATCGATTTTGCAACCCCCATAATCCGCATCTGAATAAGCATGAAGGTTGAAGGTGGAGTCTCTAGGGTACCAAAGACCTAAACAAGGAATATCTCTAAGGTACCTAAAGATTCTCTTAACGGCTATAAGGTGAGACTCTCTATGACTAGCTTGAAACCTAGCACACAAGCAAACACTAAACAAGATATCCGGTCTACTTGCGGTAAGGTAAAACAATGATCCAATCATAGAACGGTAAAGCTTAGAGTCAACACACTTACCTCCTTCATCTTTGTCAAGATTTATAGATGAGCTCATAGGTGTGGCTTGAGGCTTTGCATTCTCCAAGCCAAACTTCTTGAGCATATCCTTTATGTACTTTGCTTGATTGATGAAGGTTCCATCCTTCTTTTGCTTGATTTGGAGTCCCAAAAAGAATGAGAGCTCCCCCATCATGCTCATCTCGAATTCACCTTGCATTAGCTTAGCAAACTCTTGACAATGACATTCTTTAGTAGAACCAAAAATAATATCATCAACATAAATTTGAACTACTAAGATGTCATTTTTAAACATTTTTATAAAAAGTGTAGTGTCCACCTTACCTTTTTCAAAACCTTTTTCAATTAAAAAGTTTGAAAGTCTTTCATACCAAGCTCTAGGAGCTTGCTTTAAACCATAAAGAGCTTTAGTGAGTTTGAAACATGATTTGGAAATTTTGAATCTTCAAAACTCGGTGGTTGTTCTACATACACTTCCTCATTTATAAAACCATTTAAAAACGCGCTTTTTACATCCATTTGAAAAAGCTTGAAATTATGATAACATGCATATGCAAGAAACATCCTAATGGCTTCCATTCTAGCTACGGGTGCATAGGTTTCATCAAAATCTATTCCCTCTTCTTGAGTGTAACCTTGTGCTACTAGTCTAGCTTTATTTCTCACAATGTTACCACTCTCATCTAGCTTGTTCCTAAAGACCCATTTAGTTCCTATGGTAGATTGATTACTAGGCCTATCAACTAATGTCCAAACGTTACTTCTCTCAAATTGATTTAACTCTTCTTGCATAGCCATAATCCAAAAATCATCTTTCAATGCTTCTTTTATATTCTTAGGCTCTATGCATGAGATAAATTCAACATGATTCATTAATCTAAGAGAAGCTCGAGTGGTTACCCCCTTGGATGAATCACCCAAGATTTCACCATCTTTGACATAGTTGAACTCCCTTGGGTAGCTCACTTCTTTTTCCTCAAGAGCCAAGTCCTTCAAGGCTTCAAGAGGTGGATCTTGTGTTTCCTATTCTTTTATTGGAATCTCATCCTCCTTTGAAGTTTGTCCTCCATCAAAGGCATTTATGATTCCTACATCATCATCATCACAAGAATCCTTCCTTGGAAGGAGGTTATCATCGAATACAACATGTATAGATTCTTCTACTACTAAAGTTCTTTTGTTAAATACTCGATAGACTTTAGAGGTTAAAGAGTATCGTATGAAAATAGCTTCATCACTTTTTGCATCAAATTTACCTAAGTTGTCTTTTCCATTATTTAAAACAAAAAGGGTGAAAATAGCTAATGTTAGGCTTTTTAGATTTTAAAATCTCATAAGGTGTTTTCTTTAAAATTGGCCTAATCATTACTCGATTAACAATATAGCAAGCGTTGTTTGTGGCTTCCGCCCAAAAATATTTAGGTAAATTATTTTCACAAAGCATGGTTCTAGCCATTTCTTGCAAAGTTCTATTTTCCCTCTCAACTACCCCATTTTGTTGAGGAGTTCGAGGAGCCGAAAAATTGTGGCTAATACCATTTTCATTCAAAAATTCTTCAAATCCCAAATTTTGAAACTCAGTTCCATGATCACTTCTAATATGTGAAATTCTAAGTTTAAGATCATTTTAGTTTAGTTTTGAAAATGTGATGAATTTTTCCAAAGCCTCATCTTTAGTACTTAAAAATAGAACCCAAGTAAATCTAGAAAAATCATCAACAAGTACAAATGCATAAGATTTACCACCCAAGCTCATAGTCCTAATTGGCCCAAATAAATCCATATGGATTAGTTGTAAACATCTACTTGTAGAAACATCATTAATGGATTTAAAGGAAGACTTATTTTGTTTACCCTTAGAGCATGCATCACAAATTTTATCGTTTGAAAATTTTATCTTGGGTAAACCTCTAACTAGATCAAGGGAAACTAGTTTTTCAAAAACACTAATGCTAGCATGTCCTAGTTTCCTATGCCACAACCATGCATCATTTTCATTTTGGGCTACTAAGCATGCATGAGATGTATGAATGTCATCTAGATGCACCATGTATATGTTCCCTATGCGATGACCTATGAGCATAATATTATTAGATTTAATGTCAACAATTTTGCATCCATTTTTATCAAATAAAACATTAAATCCTTTATCACACAATTGACTTATGCTCAATAAGTTGTGTTTAAGACCATCGACATACAAGACATTTTCAATGAGAATAGTATAGTGATTACCTATGGAGCCAATACCTTTAATGTGGCCTTTGGAGTTGTCACCAAATGTCACTACTCCTCCACTTTTTGGCTTTAGATCCATGAATGTACTCGTTTCTCCGGTCATATGCCTTGAGCATCCACTATCAAGGTACCATGAGTTTTGACTTTGTGCTTTGGCCTTGTAGCAATGCTCCCCCTAAAAACAAAGATATTAAGCTTTTGTTTTTGGTACCCAAATCATTTTGGGTCCATGAGTGTTAGCTCCCAAAACCTTGGTTCCCTTAGGAATCCAAGATGACATAGCAATAATGTTATTAGATTTTACAAGTTCCTTAGGAACCCATACACTTCTAATTCTTTTAGCTCTACTATGTCTAGGAAAGCTACCTTGTTTGTAGTAGTTAGTCTTTTTCTTAGGTTGGTTTGTTCTTGAAGATTCACTTATTTCAAGCTTGACACTACCAACATTTTTAAAAGACTCTTTGAGGTTATTTTGTAACCCCCTTAGCTCGGCCTAGACGGTCGACCCGAACTACGAAGATTACACGGGGAAAACCAAAGTCAACCTGAATGTCAACCTTGATTAACGACCCTTTTTTTCTTTTTAAACTTGTCTAGATGCACATTAAACCTAGGCATACTCTTGATATAAGCATACTCAAAAATCACAGCAATCGGAAAACAATAAGGGACTCAATTGCACAACATACGAATTTAGGGACCATTTTGTAAATTCTGGAAATTAAGAGGACTTTACCGACTTTTAAGTTACCACTATGAAATTAGTCATGTTTCATGCCTCTCTGCCAAATTTCACCTTAATCGGACATCTCAAACTCAAACAATTGCACATACAAAAAATCAGGACTAAAACGTAAAGCTTGCAAACCTCAAAACCATTCAAATCAGTGCCCAACGGTCAAGTGTTTCGAAATGGGGTTAGCCCGTTCAGAAACGGGGCTTGGCAGTAGCCAAAGTGTTTGGAAACACCTCTACCCGTTTCGAAACACCCAGGCCAAATCAAGCACCTGTTTCGAAACAGGCAAGGGTGTTTCGAAACACCCCGCCCAGAAACAGCAGATAGGCCTGTTTTAACACATCTAAACCCCATCGAACATGCTCCAAAACAATCCTCAACAAAGCAACAACATGTCAAGCATCATAACTACCAAATTGCATTAAAATCTAGATACAAAACAACTCCTAGGTGCACCAACTTCTTCCACACATCCAACACTTAAACATGCTTTTAAAACAAGAAGCATAGCATAACGACTTATGAATAAGAAGATTCAAACGTTACAAGCGTTAAACCACGTAATTCCTAATCACAAACCACACTTGTCAAACATACACAATCTCATTAAACATCAACATAAAAGACTCTCCCCCCATTCCCTTTATTAACTATAGCTATTAACCGAGACATACATCTCAAGTGGAGCTCTCCTTGAATCCCTTGCTTCTTGCTGTCCCAACTTCAATTATCTGCATTGATGGACAAAAAAGAGCGTAAGCACATAATGCTTAGTGAGGAATGCTCAAAACCAAAACACCATCAATGCAGCAAGTCATAAAACCTCTTTAAAAAGTAGACACGTTTCGATAAACTAAAGCAGTGTTTGAAAACCCCTTTTTAAACAACATGCTTTATATCATGCATTGCTCAAACACGAAAACCAACCCTTAGCTTAGAAAAGCTAAGTAACTCACTTCAAAGCACACCCTTGCAAAACCATCAATTTAACCTTTCCATGCATGAACATCATATGCAAAGTTAAATACAAATTCCTTGGAAAACACTTCCACTTCTCATTATACTTTTCTTATTCTTGAAAATCATCTCAAAGCAAGAAACCTTTAAAAACCACTTACTCCTTCAATCTATCTCATGCATTAAACAAATGCAATACATGAACCACAAAATCAACATTTGCATTACATGCCTTTTAAAACAAGCCTTCGCAAGACTTCAATGCACTAAAGAGATTCCCATGCACATATGCACCATTCTTAATATAAGATAAACACTTGTACAAGTTAACAAGTTATACATGCATTCTTAGAACATCACACACTTCCCATGCAACCATGCATCATTTCAAGCATCTCATGCTTCATTACATTCAAGGACATTATATTGGCTTCCATGTGATAATTCACAAACCATCATAACACAAGACACAATCGGATACGGGGATTACAAGCGTTGTCCCACACGCTCCATACACACAACCGAACAACACAAGGTGGAGTTTACCGATACAATCACAACCCCCTCAACACCCGTGATGGAGTTTAACGGTACAATCACAACCCATCAACATCACTCATCGGAAGTTGTATAACACACTAGCGAGAGCCGGGACACATCACAAGGCTTACACATGGAAGCTACCACAACCATTGTAATCACCTTAACCAAGCTCACACACGGGAGCAACCCTCCACCGTTGTGACGCTTAACAAAGTCCACCCACGAGAGCCACCCTCCATTGTAGTGACTTTTAACAAGGTTCACCCACGAGAGCCATCCTCCATCGTGGTGGCACTAAACCAAGCCCACCCACGATAGCCATCCTCCATCGTGGTTGCACTAAACCAAGCCCACCCACGAGAGCCATCCTCCATCGTGGTGACACCAATTTCCTCAATCGCTAGGATTCTCGGATGGAGTTTACGGTACAATTACAACCCCCTCGACATCCAAGGCGACTCAATTCACGGTGCACCCAATCCTATAGCCGGCTAACTATATCCGATTAAAGTAACCAAGAACCACTTACATCACTTGCCAATATAACCATTTTACCACATTAACCCATTGTTTTTACAAGCATAACCAAAATGCCAAAACCACCTATTACCATCATCACTTCACTGTTTTGAAGCATTAAACAAAGCCATTAAACAACATGCAACACTATGCATCAATTCCACAATTCCAATGTACAAAACCAAGGATCTCTTACCTTGAGCATCCTTCACACATGACTTTCAAAACCAGCATTAAATCATGCTAAAATATGCTTTCAAAACAGAATTTAAACATGCAAATCACATGCATTGCATCCAACAATCACAAGTGCTTTAAAAACCAATTCATAACACAAACCAAGAGAGAAATTCCATTTACTTACTCTTGAGCTTAGCTAAGTTTTTTAGACTTAAACTAAGCTCCCAAAAACCTTCAAACATTGGTTTCAAAGCTGAAAACCCAACTTCACTCACCAATACACAAAACTAGGCTAGCCAACAAGCCTTCCAAGCATCCGAAACCATCAACGCCACCTCTATTGCTCACGGATCATTCTCCCCTATTTCAAGCACATAACAACAGAGAATTAATGCATCATCATGCATTAAAAACACCAGCAACACACCTAAACTCGCTGCTCTTCGCAAATCCAACATTTCGGCTACCAAACACAACCGAAATCACATCCAAACACTTCCAAAACTTAACCCAGCCAAGATCCATCACTTCTAACCAATTTTAGACATCAATTAACATCCAAAATAAACTCAAACTCGTCCTTATACCTCCAGCATTAACAAAACACCAAGATCACCCAAAAACCACCATTTTCACAAGTAAAAACTTAGGAAAATCAACCTATTCGGGATTGCATTGATTAAACCTCAATCACACATCATTTAGACATCCAAAATACATCAAAAAGACATCTCAAAACAGAGCCCAATCATCCAATACGAATTTCTTCAAAACTAAATCCAAATCTTGCATTTTAAGCCAAAATCAAGATCACAACATTAAAACCTTTAATAAAACTTAATTTAAGGATTGAGAACTTGGGAATTTCAGTAAAGAACTGAGTATTTAGAGGAGAAGGACGTTCATACCTCTAAATGTGGATTTCTCCTTGTTTAGAGCCAAAATCCTTGAAAATTCATTAAGCAAATGGTGAGGATTTGGTGTAGAAATGATTAGGAATCATTTAGGAATTGAAATCTCAACTTTAGGTGTGAAAATCAAAGGAAAATTTGCTGTGGAAATGTGTTTGGCTGAGGGAATTTTGAGAGAAAATGAAATAGGAAAATTTTGGTAAAAGTTAGTTATGAAACTAAAAATATCTTTTTCCCTCTTTTCTTTTCATTAATTAAACATTAAATGAGTCTTTAAAAATCTAGAAAAATCTGGAGAAATCCTCCCTTGGGTAAATTAGCTCCTTAAAGATTCAAAGTTTCAATCCTTTTAAAACAGTCACAAACTTTTCAGAAATTACATTTTAGTCACCAACTCAAAATGTCATATTTCCAAACCTCATTTTGTAAAATTGATTTCACCACCCTCTTATATATATTAAAAGAGGATTTTTAGATATTTTTCCATATTTTTAATGCATCCCGAACTAGGCTTTCCTTAAAACCACATTTTATATTCGAACCGAAAATCCGACCGGTCCGGTTTAAACCCAAAACTTCTAAGCCCAAAATTGGGGTGTTACATATTTAGCTCATCCAACACCTTTTGATGTTCATTATTACATTGAGATAAAAGATTATTAAGATCAACATTTTCATCTTGAAAAAATTTTAGTTCATCTTTCAACCCTAATATCTTTTTCTCAGATTTTTAATTAGCTTGAGAGAGTGAGTCATTTTTCTCATTTAGTTCCAAAATAATTTTCTTATTCCTAATTACCGACTCTTTTGTATTTCTCAACTAATTCATCATAGACCTCTTGTAACTCATCATATGCATCATTCAATTCATCATATGTAAAATCTAAAGTTGATGAGTTAGAGGTTACCATGGAGGAATCTTCCTCAAGTGCCATGAGGCAAAGGTTGGCCACTTCTTGTTCTTCATCCTCTGATGACTCCTCATCACTCCAAGTAGCAAGCTTGGCTTTGAGCTTCTTCTTCTTCTCAAAGCCCTTCTTCTTGAGTTGAGGGCACTCCGAACGTATGTAACCCCCTCGTCCCGGTCTGGCTGAATGACCAGTCCGAGTAGGCCACACGGGGAAAACCGAAGTGAAACTCGTTAAGGTTCCCCCTCGGTTAGCAACCCTAAATTTTTTTTCTTTAACTTAATCTTTTCTAAAGGCTCATTCGAATCCTATGTGATCAAACAATGGAATAAAAATACAGGAGATAAACATTCGAACCCAAAACAGCATTTAAAAAGCCCAATTTTAAACCATTAAACAGGTCATTTCGAAACACCCTTACGACGTATCGAAACGCCTTGACCAGGTCAACCGCCCCAAAGCCCATACGAAGGGTGTAACCCCCTTAGCCCGGCCTAGACGGTTGACCCGAACTACGAAGATTACACGGGGAAAACCAAAGTCAACCCGAAAGTCAACCTTGATTAACGAACCTTTTTTTCCTTTTAATCTTGTCTAAATGCATATTAAACCTAGGTGCACTCTTGAGATAAGCATACTCAAAAATCACAGCAATCGGAAAACGATTAGGGACTCAATTGCAGAACATACGAATTTAGGGACCAAAATGTAAATTTTGGAAATTAAGAGGACTTTGCCAACTTTTAAAATTACCATTATGAAATTAATCATGTTTCATGCTTCTCTGCCAAATTTCATCTCAAACGGACATCACAAACTCAATCAATTGCATATACAAAGATTAGGACTAAAACGTGAGGATTTCAAAACATATAACCATCAGATTCAGTGCCCAACGGTCGAGTGTTCCGAAACGGGGAAGGACCGTTCCAAGACGCGGGACCGTTCCGAAACCTGTTCCGAAACAGAGCTTGGCAGTAGCAAAAACGTTTCGAAACGTCTCTACCCGTTCGAAACGCTAAGGCCATTTCAAGCCCCTGTTCCGAAACGGTAGCACCCGTTCCGATACGGCCTGCCCAGATTTGCAGAAATTTGCTGGTTTAAAAAGCAATTGACCTATCAAACACATTCCAATGACACCCAAAACATACCAGCAAATCATTATGCACTAAAGGAACATACTAGCATCATCAAAACTCAATCATGGCATCATTTAAGGAATATCCCAAATCTATAGGCATGCTTCCTAAAATGAAAATCATGCAATCATCAAATCACCAAAACCAAATACCAAAAGGCCTTTTACATGTTCCAAACACCATAGGCAACAAACCAAACTTAGGGAGTCCAAAACATCTCCCAAAAACACAGTCTAGGTTCCCATTGCCAAATACCAAAAAGCTAATAGTGTTGTGAAAATAGTCACCATACATGAGCTTAAACTTCCACTTGGATTCTTGACCTCCTTGCTGCCCTTAAAGCACTTCAATGCTCTGCATTATTGGTTCAAGAAAGAGAGAGCGTAAGCACATAGCTTAGTGAGGAATGCTCAATTAAAACAACACAATAATGCATTTTTGTAAAAACACCTTTCCAAGGCCTTTAATTTCAAAACATCATTTATCATGCATTTATGCATACAAACCAAGCATCTCATGCTTCAACTCAACAACATGTCATATTGGCTTTCAAGTGATAATCCATAACCATTTTTCAACTCAAAACACAATCAGATACGCGGATTACAAGCGTTGTCCCATACGCTTCATACACACTACCAATATCAAGGTGGAGTTTACCGGTACAATCACAACCCCTCAACACCCGTGATGGAGTCTACGGTACAATCACAACCCCTCCATATCACTCATTGGTAGTTGTATACGTCACTAACGAGAACACGGGACACACAACACAAGATCCACACATGGACTTTTAACCACCATTGTGATCTTAACCATCTCGTTAGTGTACTTGGATGGAGTTTACGGTACAATCACAACCCCTCAACATCCAAGGCGACTTTATTCACGGTGCACCCAATCCTATAGCCGGCTAACTATATCCGATTCAAGTACTTTTAAACCAACACATCACTTGCCAATATACATCATTTAACATCATCAATCCACTGTTTTAAAGCATTTAACAAAGCCATTAAATCAACATGCATCAGTATGCATCAAAATCACATTTATCAATGTCAAACCAAGGATCTCTTACCTTGAGCATCCTTCAACACATGGCTTACAAAACCAGCATTACACATGCTAAAATATGCTTTCAAAACAGAATTTAAAACATGCAAAATAAACACATTGCATTCAACCATCTCATGGTTCATCAAAAAGAGAGTTTCTCCGAAAACTTACTCTTGAGCTAAGCTAAGTTGTTTAGACTTAAACTAAGCTCCCATAACTTTCAAACACTGGTTTCAATGCTGAAAACCAAACTTCACTCACCGATTCGGTTTCGCAAGCTTGCCGAAACGCCGATCAAGCCTCCGGATCAACACCACAAGGATCCGAAGATGTCTCCCCTGTTTTAAACACTTCAAAGCAGAGGATTAATGCATCATCATGCATTAATATCTTCAACCAAGACACCTAAACTCGCTGCTCTCATCAACACTCACATTTCGGCTACCAAACACAACTGAAATCACATCCAAACACCTCTACAACATTACCCAGCCAAGATCCATCAATTCCAATCATTCTTAAACATCAATTAACATCCAAAAAGGATCTAATCACGTCCTTATACCTCCAGCTATAGCAGAACATCAAAATCATCCCAAAAACCACCATTAACTCAAGCAAAACTTAGGAAAATCAACCTATTCGGGATTGCATTGATTAAACCTCAATTACACATCATTTATACATCCAATATACATCAAAAAGACATCTCAAAACAGAGCCCAATCATTTAATACGAATTTCTTCAAAATTAAATCCAAATCTTGCATTTTAAGCCAAGATCAAGAACACAACATTAAAACCTTTTATAAAACTCAAATAAAGGATTGAGAACTTGGGAATTTCAGTAAAGAACTGAGTATTTAGAGGAGAAGGATGTCCATACCTCTAAATGTGAGTTTCTCCTTGTTTAGAGCCAAAATTCTTGAAAATTCAATAAGCAAATGATGAGGATTTGGTGTAGAAATGATTAGAAATCATTTAGAGATTGAAATCTCAACTTTAGGTGTGAAAATCAAAGGAAGGGAAATGTGTTTGGCTGAGAGAAAATGGAGAGAAAATGAAATGGGAAAATTTTGAGAAAAGTTAGTTATAAAACCAAAATATCTATTTTCCCTCCTTTCCTTTTATTAAATAACATTAATTAAATCTTTAATATTTAAGAAAAATCTGGAGAAACCCTCCCTTGGGTAAATTAGCTCCTTAAATATTCAAAGTTTCAATCCTTTTAAAACAGTCACCAACTTTTCAAAAATTACATTTTAGTCACTAACTTGAAATGTCATATTTCCAAATCCCATTTTGTAAAATTGATTTCACCACTCTCTTACACATAATAAAAGAGGATTTTTAGATATTTTTCCATATTTTTAATGCATCCCGAACTAGGCTTTCCCTAAAATCACCTTTTATATTCAAACCGCAATTTAAACCGGTCCGGTTCAGACCCTAAACTTCCAAGCCCAAAATTGGGGTGTTACAACTCTCCCCCCCCCCTTAAGAAATTTTGTCCTCGAAATTTACCTGAAGGAAAAAGGTACGGAAACTGCTTCAACATGTCATTCTTCTGTTCCCATGTGGCTTCCTCAACACCACGATGCTTCCACAACACCTTTACCAACTCAATGGTCTTGCCTCGAAGAACTTTACTATCTGAATCCAGAATCTTCACCGGTTCCTCATCATAAGTCAAATCCGGATTCAATTCTACTTCCTCCACAGGCATCACATGAGAAGGATCCGATCTATACTTCCGAAGCATAGAAACATGAAACACATCATGAATCTTTTCTAACTCTTGCGGTAACCTCAACTTGTACGCAACAGGACCCACACGCTCAATCACCTCGTATGGTCCAATGTACCTAGGGCTCAACTTACCCTTTCGGCCAAACCTCATCACCTTTTTCCAAGGCGAAACTTTCAAAAACACACGGTCACCCACCGCATACTCAATCTCCTTACGCTTCAAATCCGCGTAAGACTTTTGCCGATCAGAAGCTGCCTTCAATCACTCACAAATGAGCTTCACCTTCTCGGTGGTTCCTTTCAACAAAGCTGGCATCGAAACCAACTTCTGACCCGTTTCAGCCCAACAAAGAGGAGTCCTACACTTCCTCCCGTACAAAGCTTCATAAGGTGCCATTTGAATACTTGCCTGATAACTATTATTATAGGCAAACTCCACCAAAGGCAAATGTTTCTCCCAAGAACCCTGAAACTCAATCACACAGCACCTCAACATATCCTCTAGAACCTGGATAACACGCTCAGACTGCCCATCCAACTGCGGATGATAAGATGTACTGAAATTCAACCGTGTACCCAAAGCCTGATGCAAACACTGCCAGAAACGCGATGTAAACCTCGGATCTCTATCCGACACAATCGACTTTGGCACACCATGCAGCCGCACAATCTCAGCAATGTACAGCTCCGCAAGCTTATCCAAAGTGTACGTAGTATGCACAGGCAAGAAATGCACACACTTCGTCAGGCGATCCACAATCACCCACACCGAATTCTTCTTCGATGGCGACAAAGGCAAACCAGACACAAAGTCCATGGTAATCCTTTCCCACTTCCACTCAGGAATTCTCAACGGTTGCAACAACCCTGAAGGAAACTGATGCTCAGCCTTAACTCGCTGACATACCATGCACTTGCTTACAAACTCAGCAACATCTTTCTTTAAACCCACCCAATAGTACTCATCACAAAGATCACGATACATCTTAGTACTACCAGGGTGCATAGCAAAAGGACTACTATGACCCTCAGTCAGAATAGCACGCCTCAAATCGGCATCATTGGGCACTACTATCCGACTCCCAAAGCATAACACTTCATCATTATTAAAGCAGAAATCCGATGGCCTATCCTTCGCAATATCCTGAACATGTGGCACTAAGGAATCATCCAACAACTGCTTTTCCTTTATCAACTGAACCAAGGATGGTTTCACTTGCAACTCAGCCACAAGACCACCATCACGCGAAATGCTCAAACTGGCAAACATAGCCCTTAACTCCACAGCTACCTTCCTACTCAAGGCATCCGCTACAACATTAGCCTTACCTGGATGGTACTCGATCGTCAAATCGTAATCCTTAAGCAACTCCACCCAACGTCGTTGCCTAAGCTTCAACTCTTTCTGAGACATCAGATACTTCAAACTCGTGTGGTCCGTGTACACAGTACACTTCTCACCATACAGGTAATGTCTCCAAATTTTCAAAGCAAAAACCACCGCAGCTAACTCAATGTCATGCGTAGGATAATTGCGCTCATGCACCTTCAACTGACGCGATGCATAAGCCACCACCTTACCCTCTTGCATCAACACACATCCCAAACCAACGTAGGACGCATCACTATACACCACAAACTCTTTCCCCGATTCAGGTTGAACCAAGATAGGAGCTTGCGTTAAAGCTGCCTTAAGCTTCTCGAAAGCCTGCTGTCTCGCTTCCGTCCACTCATACTTAACATCCTTCTGCAGCAACTTCGTCAAAGGTGCAGCAATCTTTGAAAACCCATCCACGAACCTCCGATAGTATCCTGCCAAACCAAGGAAACTACGGACTTCATGAACAGACTTAGGAGGCTTCCAATTCATCACTGCCTCAATCTTTTGAGGATCAACACGAATCCCCTCAGCAGAAACCACATGACCAAGAAACACAACTTCTCTAAGCCAAAACTCACACTTGCTCAGCTTGGCATAAAGGTGATTCTCCAACAAGGCCTGTAACACAATTCTCAAATGCCCTTCATGCTCCTCCTCAGTACGAGAGTACACGAGAATATCATCAATGAACACCACAACAAATTTGTCCAAGTATTCATGGAACACTCTATTCATCATGTCCATGAAAGCTGCAGGAGCATTCGTCAAACCAAACGGCATCACAAGGAACTCATAATGCCCATACCTCGTTCTGAAGGCTGTCTTTGGCACATCCACATCCTTCACCTTCAACTGGTAATACCCTGACCTTAAGTCAATTTTAGAGAACACAGCCGCTCCTCGAAATTGATCAAAAAGATCATCAATTCTCGACAATGGATACCGATTCTTGATAGTCAACTTGTTAAGCTGACGGTAATCAATGCACATCCTCATAGTACCATCCTTTTTCTTCACAAACAAGACCGGTGCACCCCAAGGTGACACACTCGGCCGAATGAAACCACGATCAAGCAACTCTTGAAGTTGCGTCTTCAGCTCTTTCAACTCCTTAGGTGCCATTCGATAAGGAGTAATGGACACTGGAGTTGTGTTTTCATACAGCTCAATCCCAAACTCTACTTCGCGATTAGGAGGCAACCCAGGCAACTCCTCTGGAAACACACCAGGAAACTCTCGCACAGTCCTGATATCTTGCACACGCAACTCTTTAGAGCTAGGATTCATCACAAAGGCTAGGTAAGCTTCACAGCCTTGCCTCAGCATCCGGCTCGCTTCCAACGTAGACACCACATTGGCAAGAAACTTCACATTCTCACCAACCACCACCACCTCATAATCGTCCGCAAGTTTTAACGAAACTCGCTTATTCTCAAAATCCACTACAGCTCGATGCTCAACAAGCCAATCCATACCAAGGATTACATCGAAACCATAGAAAGGCAATTCCATAAGATCAACAGGAAAAACATGACCTTGCACAACCAAGGGACACCTTCTATAAAGCTTTCGAGTCACAACAGTCTCACCAAAAGAACTAGTTACACGCGTACCAACATCCAAAGACTCAACACCCAAACCAAGCAATTGAGCATGCTCACGCAATATGTATGAGTGTGTAGATCCAGAATCAATCAAGGAGAGTAATGACAAGGATTGCAAAGTGAAAGTACCTGCGATCACATCCGTGTCATTCCTCCCTTCCCTCTGAGCATACACTCTGGCCTAGCCACCACCCTCAGGCTGAACAGCTACCACATGAGCCACATTTCTTCCACCATCCTCTCTGCGCTGGAAGTTACCACGGCCGCGCCCACGACCTCTCTGTGGTGCAACAACTCTAGGAGCACGTCCCTGGCCACCACCGGCCAACAGAGGACACTCCCTCCTCATATGATCCGCCGAACCACAGTTCCAGTACGAATTACCGGTCACCACAACAGGAGCATGTACTTCCCTCCCTGCTCGAGGACAATCACGCCTCAGATGACCACGCGATCCACATGCCCAACATGTGTTCTAGTCAGCTCTCGCCCTGTCTCCCTGAACATGCGCACCTTGCCCTCCACCACCACGCCTAACTGAAGACTGATACTTCCGATCACGTCCTCTCTTGTTCCGTCCGCCACCGGAACTATACTCAGCAGCTCGCTTGCCTGCACTAGGACCAACTCCTCTAGAAGATAAACCCAAATTCAGTTCAATATCTTTTGCTCTACCAACCAGCACATCAAAGTCAGTGTACTTAGTAGCCAACATATAAGTCTTCACTTCCGTCACCAAACCATAACGGAAACGTTCACACCTCTCCCGCTCATCAGGGACAAGCTCAGGTGCGTACTGACTGAGTCGGACAAACTGAACCTCATACTCAGCCACATACATGCTCCCTTGAGTAAGAGACATGAATTCCCTTTTCTTTTCATCCAGGTATCACACACCCAGATACCTTCTCTTGAACGCGTTCAGAAAGAACGTCCAAGTCACATCAGCATCCTCCATTCTGGAGATAGTGGTTGTCCACCAGGTATACGCATCGTCATGTAACAATGATATCACACAGCCCAACTTCTGCACATCATTGCAGTTCATTTGTCCCAAAATTCTCTTGGTACGTTCCAACCAAGACTCAGAACCTTCAGCAGACAAACCCCTAAACTCAGTCCCTCCCAGACTGCGCAAACGTTCAAGAGGTAGTCTAACACTAGCATCTCCATGATGCCCAGCTCCTTGAGCTCCAGCTACCGCCGCTCGAAAAGCTCCAGCAATAGCCTGAATCAGCATTGTCATGTCAGGAGCAGCTTGCCCCTACCCAGCTTCAGGTCCAGCGACCCCAGCACCAGCTCCAGCACCAGCTCCCTCACCCCCAGCACCACCACCACCAGGTGGAGGAGGTAAATCCACCACATTTTCAGCATTCTCCTCATTCTCATTTTGAGCCATAGCTCACGTATTAATCATCGTCTCTCTACGAGGTCCCATTCACTAAACAATGCAATCACAATGCAATAAACAAAGTCAGGCTCAGCAAGGTAAGCAATCCAAGTACTCAAGCTCATTTCCAGTTAAAACAAATCATTTCATTAGCTTTGATTTGGCAATGGGTCCCTCTAACATGCTTCACCAAAGCACACACCACAATTGTAACATTCTTACAATTCATACATCATACTTTCACTCAACAAGCATACAAAGCAATCATACTCATATCATCCACATAACAATTCCCAATTACTCGAGAACCTGGCTCTGATACCACCAAATGTAACCCCCTTAGCCCGGCCTAGACGGTTGACCCGAACTACGAAGATTACACGGGGAAAACCAAAGTCAACCCGAAAGTCAACCTTGATTAACGACCCTTTTTTCCTTTTAATCTTGTCTAAATGCATATTAAACCTAGGTGCACTCTTGAGATAAGCATACTCAAAAATCACAGCAATAGGAAAACGATTAGGGACTCAATTGCACAACATACGAATTTAGGGACCAAAATGTAAATTCTGGAAATTAAGAGGACTTTGCCAACTTTTAAAATTACCATTATTAAATTAATCATGTTTCATGCTTCTCTGCCAAATTTCATCTCAAACGGACATCACAAACTCAATCAATTGCATATACAAAGATTGGGACTAAAACGTGAGGATTTCAAAACATATAACCATCAGATTTAGTGCCCAACGGTCGAGTGTTCCGAAACGGGGAAGGATCGTTCCGAAACGCGGGACCGTTCCGAAACCTGTTCCGAAACAGAGCTTGGCAGTAGCAAAAACGTTTCTGTAACGCCCCGGTTTTGGGCTTAGAAGTCTTGGGCGTTGACCGGTTGGTCAAAGTGTTGTTCGAATCGTAAGAGGTTAAATTAGGAAAGCCTAGTTCGGGTTGCATTAAAAATATGGAAAAATGTTCTAAAATCATCTTTTAATATAATTAAGTGAACTGTGAAATCAATTTTGGAAAATGAGTTTTGGAAGGGTGACATTTTGGCTGGTGACCAAAATGTAAATTTTGAAAGTTTGGTGGCTGTTTTATAAAGGGTTGAAACTTTGAATCTTTAAGGAGCTATTTACCCAAAGGGAGTTTCTCCAGATTTTTCTAAGATATTTTGGGTTATAATTCTGATTTTTAAAGTAAAACAAAAGGAGGGAAATCTCATTTAGTCATTTTTCTCAACTAACTTCTCATTTTCTTTCTCTCTTTTTTCTCTCAACCCAAACACTCCATTTACAGAGTTTTGTTTCTGATTTTCTCACCTAAAATCCTCCTTTCAACTCTCATTTGATTCCTAATCATTGTTCTTCCAAATCCTCTTCAATTGCTACAAGTTTCATCAAGGATTTTTATTCCAAAAAGAGGAGAAACTCAAGTTTGGAGGTAAGAACGTCCTTCTCCTCTGAACTTCAAGTTCTTTAATGAAATTCCTAAGTTTTCAATCCTAAATTGATGTTTAATTAAAGGCTTTTAAGTTGATTTATGGATCTTAGCTAATTATGCAAGATTTTGATGATTTCACATGATTTTCGTTTGAACTGTTAAATCTGTTATTTGAGAGGTGTTTTTGATGTTAAATGATCCCTAAATTGATGTGGAAATGAGTTTTGATTGATGCAATCCCGGATAGGTTGGGTTTCCTAAGTTTAGCTTGTGTTTTAAGGTAGCTTTTGTGGTGATCTTGTGGATCTGTTGTTGCTGGAGGTATAAGGATGTTAATAGGTTGTTTTTAGATGTGTTTTGATGTTAATGGAAGTGTGGATTTGCTGGTTTATGGCTGGGCTTTGTTTAGAAGTGTTTTGGATGCATTTTCGGTTGTGTTTGGTGGCCGAAAATTGAGGTTTGATGAGAGCAACGAGTTTAGGTGCTTTCATTGAAGCAATTAATGCATGATGATGCATTAATCCTCTGCTTTGATGTGTTGAAACAGGGGAGGCATCGTTGGATCCAAGTTTGGTTGATCCGGAGGCTTGATTTGGTGCTTTGGCTTGAAGCAAAGTGGAAATCGGTGAGTGCATTTGTGAAAATGGATTTTCAGCTCTAAAACCAAGGTTTGAAGGTTTTGGGGAGCTTAGTTTAAGTCTAAACAACTTTGCTAAGCTCAAGTGTAAGTTTTCGGATTTTCTCTCTAGTGGTGGCCATGACTTGATGTTTTGCAAAGTGATGATTTGCATGTTTTAATTACTGTTTTGTAAGCATGATTTAGCATGATATTTGCTGATGTTTTAAGCCATGTGGTGAAGGTAACTCTAGGTAGGAGTTCCTTGTTTTTATACATTGTTTAAATGTGGATTTGATGCTTTGAAATGCATGGTGAAATGGCTTGGTTTAATGCTTTAAAACAGTGGATTATATGATGTGAAATATGTATATTGGCAAGTGATGTTTTGTAAAAGTGAAGGTCACTAAGGTGGTTAAAAGTCCTTGAGTGAGCCTTGTTACCTAAGAACATCAAGGTGGTTAAAAGTCCTTGGATGGTTCTTGATGTGGACACTAAGGTGGTTAAAAGTCCTTAGGTGCTCCTTTCCATGGTGGTTAAAAGTCCATGGGGCCAAGGTGTTTAAAAGTCCTTGGGGCCAAGGTGTTTAAAAGTCCTTGGGGTGATTCAAGCATTGGACACAAAGGTGGTTAAAAGTCCTTGTGTGGTCCTTATTCATGGTGTTTAAAAGTCCATGGCCAAGGTGTTTAAAAGTCCTTGGGGCCAAGGTGTTTAAAAGTCCTTGGGGGAAAGTTATTGAACTTGTTTTCACAAATGAAATGTATCACTTGAGCCAATATGACATGATGAGAATATTATGAAGCATGAGATGCTTGTTTTAATGATTATGTTGAAGCATGAGATGCTTGTTTAAATGTATTTTGAAGCATGGAATTGCTTGATTTAAAGTATGCTTTGAGCATGTCTAAAGGTTGATATAAGCATGTTATATAAATGGTTTTAATTGCATTATTGAATGGTTTTTAAAGAGCACTCCTCACTAAGCTTTTGCTTACGCTCTCTCGTTTTCTTTATTCAATAATGCAGAGCACTAGACTATTTTGAAGGGCAGCAAGAAGGGCAAGAGTTCAAGTACAAGTAGAGCTCAATGTATGGAAGGTTTTGTTAAACTTTTTAGCTTTTGGTTGATTTGGCAATGGGGGACCAATGTGTATGTTTTGGGAGGTGTTTGAGACTCCCTAAGTATGTTAAATGTTGTTGTTGTTGCTGGTTTTTGGATTGAACCTTATATGCTTGTTTTGCAAGTTTGATGCTTGAGTGGCTAGCTTGTGTAGGAAGCATGACCATTGAATTGGGGCTTTTTGCATATGATGTTGGTTTGTTGATTTGTTGGTTCCTACAAGTCTTATATATGTTTAATTGCATGCTGGTAAAGTTTGGTGATGTTTGGAGCATGTTTGAATGACCAATTGCATGATTTGGTATGCTTGTTTGCTGAAATCTGAGCAGGCGTTTCGGAACAGTATGCACCGTTTCGGAACGGGTGCCTTACACGAACCCAGGCGTCCGAAACGGTGTGCACCGTTTCGAAACGGTTTGGCCTCTGTCGAGCCACGTTCCGGAACCCGTTTCGGAACGGCCCGTGTTTCGGAACAGGGTCAACCTGTTTCGGAACGGACGACCGTTAGGGGGGCTGACATGGTAGTTATATGTTTTGAATTGTTTACGTTTTGGTCCCGAATCTTGTATGATCAATTGCATGAGCTGTGGATGTCCTTTTGAGTTGAAATTTCACAGAGAAGCATGAAACCTGACTAATTTCAAGATGGTAACTTTAATTTGGGTTAAGTCCTTTTATTTATCAGAAATTACAATTTGGTCCCTAAAGTTGTAATTTGTTCAATTGGGTCCCTGTTTAATCTCTGATGTTTGTGATCTTTGAGTATGATGTTTGTGTGATCACAATTAGGATTAATGTGCATCTAGACAAGATTAAAAAGAAAAAAAAGGGTCGTTAATCAAGGTTGACTTTCGGGTTGACTTTGGTTTTCCCCGTGTGACTTTCTTAATTCGGGTCAACCGTCTAGGCCGGGTTAAGGGGGTTACATTTGGTGGTATCAGAGCTGAGTTCTCGAGTAATTGGGAATGTTGTTATGCATGATTGAAGCATGGTTTGGCTTGTATGCTTGTTGAATGAAAGCGTGTTCAGTGATTTGAAATGTTGATGCTTTTGTGATGTATGCTGTGATGATGCATGATGAGGGTACCCATTGCCAAACAAAAGCTAAAGAAATGATGTTGATTTTGAAAGAAATTGAGCTTGAATACTTGAAATTGCTTACCTTGCTGGTCCTGACTTGTTTTATTTTGTATTGTTATGCATGGTAAAAGTATGGCACCACGTAGAGAGTTAAGGAGTAGCGTGAGAGCTACGACCCCGGAGGGGAATGTGAATGAAGAGCACACTGGTAGTGCTGTGTTACCTCCTCCTCCACCTTGTGGTGGTGGTGCGGAGAGGGAAAGAGCTGGAACTGAGGCAGCTGGTGCTGGAGCTGCAGGACCTGAGGTTGGTCAGGGGCAAGCGATGCCTGACATGTCGATGCTGGTACAAGCTATTGCGGGTGCTTTTCGAGCAGCAGTAGCTGGAGCTCAAGGAGCTGGGCATCAGGGAGATGCTGGAGCTAGATTACCCTTGGAGCGTCTGCGCAGTCTTTGTGGGACTGAGTTTAGGGGTATGCCAGCTGAGAGGTCGGAAGCTTGGCTAGAGAGTACCAAGCGTGTCTTGGGACAGATGAGCTGCACGGATGTTCAAAAGTTGGGTTGTGTTGTGTCTTTGCTGCAAGGCGATGCTTATACGTGGTGGACGACCACAATCTCTGGAATGGCTGAAGCTGACATCACTTGGACATTCTTTCAGAATGCGTTCAAGAGGAGATATCTGGGAGTGAGATATCTGGATGAGAAAAAGCGTGAATTCATGTCTCTGACCCAGGGGAACATGAGTGTGGCTGAGTATGAAGTGCAGTTCGTACGCCTCAGTCAGTATGCACCGGAGCTGATACCTGATGAGCGTGAGAGGTGCGAAAGGTTCCGTTATGGCTTGGTGACGGAAGTAAAGACCTACATGTTGGCTGCTGAGTACAATGATTTTGATGTGTTGGTTAGTCGATCCAAGGATATAGAGATGAATCTGAGTTTGTCTGCGAAGGGTGCTGGAGCGAGTTCTGGGAAGAGAGCTGCTGAGTATAGTTCCGGAGGTGGACGGAACAAAAGGGGACGTGATCAGAGGTTTCAGTCCTCAGCTAAGAGGGGTGGAGGTGCGCCTGCTAGGGGTGGCAATGCTAGAGCTGACCCTAGTGCTTGTTGGATTTGTGGTTCACGTGGTCACTTGAAGCGTGACTGTCCTCGTGCTGGGAGGGAGGTGCAAGCTCCTGTTGTGGCAGCTGGTTATGAGTGCTGGAATTGTGGTTCTGCTGACCACTTGAGGCGTGATTGTCCGAGGTTGGCTGGTGGCCAAGAGCGTGCTCCTCTTGTTGCAGCACCGCAGAGAGGTCGTGGGCGCGGCCGTGGTAATTTTCAGAGGCGAGAGGAAGGTGGTCGCGGAGTAGCTCATGTTGTGGCTATTACACCTGAGGGTGGAGGCCAAGCGAGGGTGTATGCTCAGTGCGAGGGAAGGAATGATGCTGATGTGATTGCAGGTACCTTTACTTTGCAATCCTTGTCATTGCTTTCTTTGATAGATTCTGGATCTACGCATTCATACATTTTGCGTGAGCATGCTGAGTTGCTTGGTTTGCCTGTTGAGTCTTTGGATGTTGGTGTTAGAGTCACTAGTTCTTTTGGTGAAACTGTTGTGACTCGAAAGCTTTATAGAAGGTGTCCCTTGGTTGTTCAAGAACATGTCTTTCATGTTGATCTTATGGAGTTGCCCTTTTATGGTTTTGATGTGATCCTTGGTATGGATTGGCTTGCTGAGCATCGTGCTGTTGTGGATTGTGAGAATAAGCGGGTTTCGCTTAATCTTGTTGATGATTATGAAGTAGTGGTGGTTGGTGAGAATGTGAAGTTTCTTGCCAATGTTGTTTCTACCTTGGAGGCGAGCAGGATGCTGAGGCAAGGTTGCGAAGCGTATCTGGCTTTTGTGATGAATCCTTGTTCTAAGGAGTTGAGGGTGCAGGATATCAGGGTTGTGAAGGAGTTTCCTGATGTTTTTCCTGAGGAGTTGCCTGGTTTACCTCCTAATCGCGAGGTGGAGTTTGGCATTGAGCTGTATGAAAATACCACTCCTGTGTCCATTGCTCCCTATAGAATGGCACCTAAGGAGCTGAAGGAGCTGAAGACGCAGTTGCAAGAGTTGCTTGATCGTGGTTTCATCCGGCCGAGTGTGTCGCCTTGGGGTGCTCCTGTCTTGTTTGTGAAGAAGAAAGATGGCACTATGAGGATGTGCATTGATTACCGTCAGCTGAACAAGTTGACTATCAAGAATCGGTATCCTTTGCCGAGGATTGATGATCTCTTTGATCAATTTCGGGGAGCTGCTGTGTTCTCTAAGATTGACTTGAGGTCAGGGTATTATCAATTGAAGGTGAAGGATGTGGATGTGCCTAAGACAGCTTTCAGGACAAGGTATGGGCATTATGAGTTCCTTGTGATGCCGTTTGGTTTGACAAATGCTCCTGCTGCTTTCATGGACATGATGAATCGTGTTTTTCATGAATACCTGGACAAGTTCGTTGTGGTGTTCATTGATGATATCCTCGTGTACTCGCGTACTGAGGAAGAGCACGAAGAGCATTTGAGGATTGTGCTGCAAGCTTTGTTGGAGAATCAGCTTTATGCTAAGCTGAGCAAGTGTGAGTTCTGGCTTAGAGAGGTGGTGTTTCTTGGACATGTGGTCTCAGTTGAGGGGATTCGTGTTGATCCTCAGAAGATTGAAGCGGTGATGAACTGGGAAGTTCTTAAGTCTGTTCAGGAGGTTCGTAGTTTCCTTGGTTTGGCAGGATACTACCGAAGGTTTGTGGATGGTTTTTCTAAGATTGCTGCTCCTTTGACGAAGCTTTTGCAGAAAGATGTTAAGTATGAGTGGACAGAGGCGAGACAGCAGGCTTTTGAGAAGCTGAAGGCGGCTTTGACGCAAGCTCCTATCTTGATTCAGCCTGAATCAGGGAAAGAGTTTGTGGTCTATAGTGATGCATCCTATGTTGGTTTGGGGTGTGTGCTGATGCAAGAGGGTAAGGTTGTGGCTTATGCGTCGCGGCAGTTGAAGGTGCATGAGCGCAATTATCCTACGCATGATATTGAGCTGGCTGCAGTGGTTTTTGCTCTGAAGATCTGGAGACATTATCTGTATGGTGAGAAGTGTACTGTGTACACGGATCACAAGAGTTTGAGGTATCTGATGTCTCAGAAGGAGTTGAATCTCAGGCAGCGACGTTGGTTGGAGTTGCTCAAGGATTATGATCTGACGATTGAGTATCATCCTGGTAAAACTAATGTTGTTGCGGATGCTTTGAGTAGGAAGGTAGCTGTTGAGCTGAGGGCGATGTTTGCTAGTTTGAGCATATCGCGGGATGGTGGTCTTGTTGCTGAGTTGCAAGTGAAGCCTTCGTTGGTTCAGTTGATCAAGGAAAAGCAGTTGCTGGATGATTCCTTGGTGTCTCATGTTCAGGATATCGCGGAGGGTAGACCTTCGGATTTCTGCTTTAATGAGGATGGTGTGTTGTGTTTTGGTAGTCGGATAGTAGTGCCTGCAGATGCTGAGTTGAGGCGTGCTATTCTAACGGAAGGTCATATTAGTCCTTTTGCTATGCACCCTGGTAGTACTAAGATGTATCGTGATCTTCGTGATGAGTACTATTGGGTTGGTTTGAAGAAGGATGTGGCAGAGTTTGTGAGCAAGTGTTTGGTGTGTCAGCGGGTTAAGGCTGAACATCAGGTTCCTTCTGGTTTGTTGCAACCATTGAAAATCCCTGAATGGAAGTGGGAGAGGGTTACCATGGATTTTGTATCTGGTTTGCCTTTGTCTCCATCAAAGAAGAATTCTGTTTGGGTGATTGTGGATCGCCTGACGAAGTGTGCGCATTTCTTGCCTGTGCATACTACGTTTTCTTTGGATAGGCTGGCAGAGCTGTACATTGCTGAGATAGTAAGGCTGCATGGTGTGCCTAAGTCGATTGTGTCGGATAGGGATCCGAGGTTCACATCGCGTTTCTGGCAGTGTTTGCATCAAGCTCTGGGTACAAGGTTGCATTTCAGTACATCCTATCACCCTCAGTCAGATGGTCAGTCTGAACGGGTTATTCAGATTTTGGAGGATATGTTGAGATGCTGTGTGATTGAGTTCCAAGGTTCTTGGGAGAAGCATCTGCCTTTGGTTGAGTTCGCTTATAACAACAGTTTTCAGGCAAGTATACAGATGGCACCTTATGAGGCTCTGTATGGGAGGAAGTGTAGGACTCCTCTGTGTTGGGCTGAAACGGGTCAAAAGTTGGTTTCTATGCCTGCTTTGTTGAAAGGAACCACCGAGAAGGTGAAACTCATTTGTGAGAGGTTGAGGGCTGCTTCTGACCGGCAGAAGTCTTACGCGGATTTGAAGCGTAAGGAGATGGAGTATGCGGTGGGTGACCGTGTGTTCTTGAAGGTTTCGCCTTGGAAGAAGGTGATGAGGTTTGGTCGGAAGGGTAAGTTGAGCCCTAGATACATTGGACCATATGAGGTGGTTGAGCGAGTGGGTCCTGTTGTGTATCGGTTGAGGTTACCTCAGGAGCTGGAGAAGATTCATGATGTGTTCCATGTTTCTATGCTCCGGAAGTATAGATCTGATCCTTCGCATGTGATGCCTGTAGAGGATGTGGTTTTGAATCCGGATTTGACCTATGATGAGGAACCGGTGAAGGTTCTGGATTCGGATAGCAAGGTTCTTCGTGGCAAAACCATTGAGTTGGTGAAGGTGCTGTGGAAGCATCGAGGTGTTGAGGAAGCCATGTGGGAGCGGAAGGAAGACATGCTGAAGCAGTTTCCTTATCTCTTTCCTTTAGGTAAATTTCGAGGACGAAATTTCTTAAGGGGGGGAGAGTTGTAACGCCCCGGTTTTGGGCTTAGAAGTCTTGGGCGTTGACCGGTTGGTCAAAGTGTTGTTCGAATCGTAAGAGGTTAAATTAGGAAAGCCTAGTTCGGGTTGCATTAAAAATATGGAAAAATGTTCTAAAATCATCTTTTAATATAATTAAGTGAACTGTGAAATCAATTTTGGAAAATGAGTTTTGGAAGGGTGACATTTTGGCTGGTGACCAAAATGTAAATTTTGAAAGTTTGGTGGCTGTTTTATAAAGGGTTGAAACTTTGAATCTTTAAGGAGCTATTTACCCAAAGGGAGTTTCTCCAGATTTTTCTAAGATATTTTGGGTTATAATTCTGATTTTTAAAGTAAAACAAAAGAAGGGAAATCTCATTTAGTCATTTTTCTCAACTAACTTCTCATTTTCTTTCTCTCTTTTTTCTCTCAACCCAAACACTCCATTTACAGAGTTTTGTTTCTGATTTTCTCACCTAAAATCCTCCTTTCAACTCTCATTTGATTCGTAATCATTGTTCTTCCAAATCCTCTTCAATTGCTACAAGTTTCATCAAGGATTTTTATTCCAAAAAGAGGAGAAACTCAAGTTTGGAGGTAAGAACGTCCTTCTCCTCTGAACTTCAAGTTCTTTAATGAAATTCCTAAGTTTTCAATCCTAAATTGATGTTTAATTAAAGGCTTTTAAGTTGATTTATGGATCTTGGCTAATTATGCAAGATTTTGATGATTTCACATGATTTTCGTTTGAACTGTTAAATCTGTTATTTGAGAGGTGTTTTTGATGTTAAATGATCCCTAAATTGATGTGGAAATGAGTTTTGATTGATGCAATCCCGGATAGGTTGGGTTTCCTAAGTTTAGCTTGTGTTTTAAGGTAGCTTTTGTGGTGATCTTGTGGATCTGTTGTTGCTGGAGGTATAAGGATGTTAATAGGTTGTTTTTAGATGTGTTTTGATGTTAATGGAAGTGTGGATTTGCTAGTTTATGGCTGGGCTTTGTTTATAAGTGTTTTGGATGCATTTTCGGTTGTGTTTGGTGGCCGAAAATGGAGGTTTGATGAGAGCAGCGAGTTTAGGTGCTTTCATTGAAGCAATTAATGCATGATGATGCATTAATCCTCTGCTTTGATGTGTTGAAACAGGGGAGGCATCGTTGGATCCAAGTTTGGTTGATCCGGAGGCTTGATTTGGTGCTTTGGCTTGAAGCAAAGTGGAAATCGGTGAGTGCATTTGTGAAAATGGATTTTCAGCTCTAAAACCAAGGTTTGAAGGTTTTGGGGAGCTTAGTTTAAGTCTAAACAACTTTGCTAAGCTCAAGTGTAAGTTTTCGGATTTTCTCTCTAGTGGTGGCCATGACTTGATGTTTTGCAAAGTGATGATTTGCATGTTTTAATTACTGTTTTGTAAGCATGATTTAGCATGATATTTGCTGATGTTTTAAGCCATGTGGTGAAGGTAACTCTAGGTAGGAGTTCCTTGTTTTTATACATTGTTTAAATGTGGATTTGATGCTTTGAAATGCATGGTGAAATGGCTTGGTTTAATGCTTTAAAACAGTGGATTATATGATGTGAAATATGTATATTGGCAAGTGATGTTTTGTAAAAGTGAAGGTCACTAAGGTGGTTAAAAGTCCTTGAGTGAGCCTTGTTACCTAAGAACATCAAGGTGGTTAAAAGTCCTTGGATGGTTCTTGATGTGGACACTAAGGTGGTTAAAAGTCCTTAGGTGCTCCTTTCCATGGTGGTTAAAAGTCCATGGGGCCAAGGTGTTTAAAAGTCCTTGGGGCCAAGGTGTTTAAAAGTCCTTGGGGTGATTCAAGCATTGGACACAAAGGTGGTTAAAAGTCCTTGTGTGGTCCTTATTCATGGTGTTTAAAAGTCCATGGCCAAGGTGTTTAAAAGTCCTTGGGGCCAAGGTGTTTAAAAGTCCTTGGGGGAAAGTTATTGAACTTGTTTTCACAAATGAAATGTATCACTTGAGCCAATATGACATGATGAGAATATTATGAAGCATGAGATGCTTGTTTTAATGATTATGTTGAAGCATGAGATGCTTGTTTAAATGTATTTTGAAGCATGGAATTGCTTGATTTAAAGTATGCTTTGAGCATGTCTAAAGGTTGATATAAGCATGTTATATAAATGGTTTTAATTGCATTATTGAATGGTTTTTAAAGAGCACTCCTCACTAAGCTTTTGCTTACGCTCTCTCGTTTTCTTTATTCAATAATGCAGAGCACTAGACTATTTTGAAGGGCAGCAAGAAGGGCAAGAGTTCAAGTACAAGTAGAGCTCAATGTATGGAAGGTTTTGTTAAACTTTTTAGCTTTTGGTTGATTTGGCAATGGGGGACCAATGTGTATGTTTTGGGAGGTGTTTGAGACTCCCTAAGTATGTTAAATGTTGTTGTTGTTGCTGGTTTTTGGATTGAACCTTATATGCTTGTTTTGCAAGTTTGATGCTTGAGTGGCTAGCTTGTGTAGGAAGCATGACCATTGAATTGGGGCTTTTTGCATATGATGTTGGTTTGTTGATTTGTTGGTTCCTACAAGTCTTATATATGTTTAATTGCATGCTGGTAAAGTTTGGTGATGTTTGGAGCATGTTTGAATGACCAATTGCATGATTTGGTATGCTTGTTTGCTGAAATCTGAGCAGGCGTTTCGGAACAGTATGCACCGTTTCGGAACGGGTGCCTTACACGAACCCAGGCGTCCGAAACGGTGTGCACCGTTTCGAAACGGTTTGGCCTCTGTCGAGCCACGTTCCGGAACCCGTTTCGGAACGGCCCGTGTTTCGGAACAGGGTCAACCTGTTTCGGAACGGACGACCGTTAGGGGGGCTGACATGGTAGTTATATGTTTTGAATTGTTTACGTTTTGGTCCCGAATCTTGTATGATCAATTGCATGAGCTGTGGATGTCCTTTTGAGTTGAAATTTCACAGAGAAGCATGAAACCTGACTAATTTCAAGATGGTAACTTTAATTTGGGTTAAGTCCTTTTATTTATCAGAAATTACAATTTGGTCCCTAAAGTTGTAATTTGTTCAATTGGGTCCCTGTTTAATCTCTGATGTTTGTGATCTTTGAGTATGATGTTTGTGTGATCACAATTAGGATTAATGTGCATCTAGACAAGATTAAAAAGAAAAAAAAGGGTCGTTAATCAAGGTTGACTTTCGGGTTGACTTTGGTTTTCCCCGTGTGACTTTCTTAATTCGGGTCAACCGTCTAGGCCGGGTTAAGGGGGTTACAGTTTCGGAACGTCTCTACCCGTTTCGAATCGCTAAGGCCATTTCAAGCCCGTGTTCCAAAACGGTAGCACCTGTTCCGATACGGCCTGCCCAGATTTGCAGAAATTTGCTCGTTTAACAAGCAATTGACCTATCAAACACATTCCAATGACACCCAAAACATACCAGCAAATCATTATGCACTAAAGGAACATACTAGCATCATCAAAACTCAATCATGGCATCATTTAAGGAATATCCCAAATCTATAGGCATGCTTCCTAAAATGAAAATCATGCAATCATCAAATCACCAAAACCAAATACCAAAAGGCCTTTTACATGTTCCAAACACCATAGGCAACAAACCAAACTTAGGGAGTCCAAAACATCTCCCAAAAACACAATCTAGGTTCCCATTGCCAAATACCAAAAAGCTAATAGTGTTGTGAAAATAGTCACCATACATGAGCTTAAACTTCCACTTGGATTCTTGACCTCCTTGCTGCCCTTAAAGCACTTCAATGCTCTGCATTATTGGTTCAAGAAAGAGAGAGCGTAAGCACATAGCTTAGTGAGGAATGCTCAATTAAAACAACACAATAATGCATTTTTGTAAAAACACCTTTCCAAGGCCTTTAATTTCAAAACATCATTTATCATGCATTTATGCATACAAACCAAGCATCTCATGCTTTAACTCAACAACATGTCATATTGGCTTTCAAGTGATAATCCATAACCATTTTTCAACTCAAAACACAATCGGATACGCGGATTACAAGCGTTGTCCCATACGCTTCATACACACTACCGATATCAAGGTGGAGTTTACTGGTACAATCACAACCCCTCAACACCCGTGATGGAGTCTACGGTACAATCACAACCCCTCCACATCACTCATTGGTAGTTGTATACATCACTAACGAGAACACGGGACACACAACATAAGATCCACACATGGACTTTTAACCACCAATGTGATCTTAACTATCTCGTTAGTGTACTTGGATGGAGTTTACGGTACAATCACAACCCCTCAACATCCAAGGCGACTTTATTCACGGTGCACCCAATCCTATAGCCGGCTAACTATATCCGATTCAAGTACTTTTAAACCAACACATCACTTGCCAATATACATCATTTAACATCATCAATCCACTGTTTTAAAGCATTTAACAAAGCCATTAAATCAACATGCATCACTATGCATCAAAATCACATTTATCAATGTCAAACCAAGGATCTCTTACCTTGAGCATCCTTCAACACATGGCTTACAAAACCAGCATTACACATGCTAAAATATGCTTTCAAAACAGAATTTAAAACATGCAAAATAAACACATTGCATTCAACCATCTCATGGTTCATCAAAAAGAGAGTTTCTCCGAAAACTTACTCTTGAGCTTAGCTAAGTTGTTTAGACTTAAACTAAGCTCACATAACTTTCAAACACTGGTTTCAAAGCTGAAAACCAAACTTCACTCACCGATTCCGTTTCGCAAGCTTGCCGAAACGCCGATCAAGCCTCCGGATCAACACCACAAGGTTCCGAAGATGTCTCCCCTGTTTTAAACACATCAAAGCAGAGGATTAATGCATCATCATGCATTATTATCTTCAACCAAGACACCTAAACTCGCTGCTCTCATCAACACTTACATTTCGGCTACCAAACACAACCGAAATCACATCCAAACACCTCTACAACACTACCCAGCCAAGATCCATCAACTCCAATCATTCTTAAACATCAATTAACATCCAAAAAAGGATCTAATCACGTCCTTATACCTCCAGCTATAGCAGAACATCAAAATCATCCCAAAAACCACCATTAACTCAAGCAAAACTTAGGAAAATCAACCTATTCGGGATTGCATTGATTAAACCTCAATTACACATCATTTATACATCCAATATACATCAAGAAGACATCTCAAAACAGAGCCCAATCATTTAATACGAATTTCTTCAAAATTAAATCCAAATCTTGCATTTTAAGCCAAGATCAAGAACACAACATTAAAACCTTTTATAAAACTCAAATTAAGGATTGAGAACTTGGGAATTTCAGTAAAGAACTGAGTATTTAGAGGAGAAGGACGTTTATACCTCTAAATGTGAGTTTCTCCTTGTTTAGAGCCAAAATTCTTGAAAATTCAATAAGCAAATGATGAGGATTTGGTGTAGAAATGATTAGAAATCATTTAGAGATTGAAATCTAAACTTTAGGTGTGAAACTAAAGGAAAAGTGGCTGGGGAAATGTGTTTGGCTGAGAGAAAATGGAGAGAAAATGAAATGGGAAAATTTTGAGAAAAGTTAGTTATAAAACCAAAATATCTATTTTCCCTCCTTTCCTTTTATTAAATAACATTAATTAAATCTTTAATATTTAAGAAAAATCTGGAGACACCCTCCCTTGGGTAAATTAGCTCCTTAAAGATTCAAAGTTTCAATCCTTTTAAAACAGTCACCAACTTTTCAAAAATTACATTTCAGTCACTAACTTGAAATGTCATGTTTCCAAATCCCATTTTGTAAAATTGATTTCACCACTCTCTTACACATAATAAAAGATGATTTTTAGATATTTTTCCATATTTTTAATGCATCCCGAACTAGGCTTTCCCTAAAATCACCTTTTATATTCGAACCGCAATTTAAACCGGTCTGGTTCAGACCCTAAACTTCCAAGCCCAAAATTGGGGTGTTACAAAGGGGTCGTATCGAAATGGAGGTCAACCGTTCCGAAACGCCCTCAATGGTCAACTTCTCGTGGTCAACGAGATTTTGGCCGTTTCGAAACCCTTCGACCCATTTCGAAACGCTTTCATCTCGTCATTTTCTCTGAATTCCAGTAGCCAAAACGTTCTGATACCCGTTTCGGAACAGGGGATTCACAGGACAAACCGTATCGAAACACGTTCCGATACGGGGTCCCTGAAGCCTTACCCGTTCCGAAACGTCCCAGCTCGTTTCGAAACGCGGGCTGTGTGCAACCTTTGAAAACCAGACTTAGGCGTTTTTCAACAAGTCTAAAGGTCTCAAACGACCTCTAAAGGCACACAACACAAGCTAACAAGGTCTAGAGGCATATATCCTATGTCAAGCATGCTCAAACACACACAAGGCATATAGTGAATCATTCATACATGACAATTACACTTTAGCAACATTTCATATAAGACATGCTTGAAGACATTAAAATTCAAAAGGCACGAATCATCTCATATAGGTTTACATGCCATCAAAAGCAATCTTAAACATCCATAAGGCATACATCACACAAGCATTTGGCAAGAGATATCATGTTTACGATCCAAGTCTAATCATAGACATCAAACACATATAGGAGTCATACATAGCTCATACAAAACACATCCTCTTGCCACATTGCTAAGCTACTACATAATTGTTTAACCGTACTTGAGCAACAAAACTTGGAAAGCCCTTTCACCTTGCTCCGAGCTAACACCATGCTAATGATCTGCATTGTTGAAAATGAGAGCGTAAGCTAGAAGCTTAGTGAGGATGCTCTAAAATCGAAAACATCAACAATGCAGGGTTCAAGCATGTATTCCCTAATTCTCATATACAACATGCATAGGTAAAACAACAAGTAGACCTAGCTAGTCTTTCAAGAGTCATAATATGGCATCTCACATCATACTAATCTCAAATATCATATATCAATGCCATACATCACAAGTATAAGAACAAGTTCAATTGGACACTATTAGTTTACCCGGATGTGCGGATTTAATCTCAACAATCACTTTATCTCGGTGGGATTACACTCATCACCGGACCTTGCATGGGCGGGATTCCACTCATCACCACATGCCCTACGGATGGGATTCCACTCATCATCTCGTAGAATATATATAAATTTCTGGTGGAATGTTACATCACCGTACTCCTCCTTGATGACTCAACGCCATCAAGGCCACGTACGTTTTGACTCAATTTGTGTGCACACTAATCCTAATGATCGATCATTTACACTCGGTAAGTTAATTAGTGCCAATTTCATTTATCACATCACATATCCACCATTCATGTCTCATACACATTGCATATACATAGCAAGACATACATATACAATCAATCCACACATCACAATAACAAATAGACAATGGCATGATTAGCATACTAAAATTCATGGAGTTAAGTTACCAATTTAACTCTCACTTTGGAAAGGCCTACCAAGCACATTCCACACATACACCACACACACTTGAACCAATCTTTAAAACATATTTAAAGTCACTCACCACCCTTCCTTAGCAACCAAAGCAAGCCTCCTACAAGCCCGGATTCGATCCTGATGCCTCTCCAACGCTTCCTCTTGCTTCTAGCCAAACAAAACACATCCATTACTCCACAAATCAATGCTAAAACTCAGCCATCATCTCACCCCACAAGCACAAGCCAACTTCAATAATTTCCAATCCAAATAACCACCCAAAATACCCATTTTCGTGCTCCTTCAAAACCTAGCTGAAAATCCTATTTTCAAACACCCAAATGACACCCAAATGGTCCCAAAACACCCTCCTAACATACTTAAACCATCAGCCCTCCAATTTCACCTTAAAACTCACCAAAAATCAAGTTTTTGACACTTTAAAATTTTCCACAAGAACCCATTTCGGGTTTTCACCCAAACCTAACCATTTTAACATATTATGTACATTTTAAGGTGAATAAACTAAAACCAAACTTTATATTTCAAAACAAATAGAAAAACTCAATAAAAACTCAAGCTTTCAATGAATCCCCAAATTTCAAAAGGTGATAGTTTTAAATTCTACGACCATGTATGGGTAGGGGATGAAGAGGAGAGTGAGAATATACCTTTACCTTTGAAAAAGACCTTTACCATGGTGTTACAACTCTCTCCCACTTAAGGAATTTCGTCCCCGAAATTACCTGACTGAAAGAGGTACGAAAATTGTCTTTCAATATCCTCCTTCCTCTCCCAAGTGGCCTCGTCCACACCTCGACGTTGCCACCGCACCTTTACTAAGTCAATCGATCTACCCCGCAACACCTTACTGTCAGAAGCTAGGATCTCAACTGGTTCCTCTTCATAAGTCAAATCCGGATTCAATTCAATCTCCTCTACAGGCATAACATGTGATGGATCGGACCTATACTTATGGAGCATCGAAACATGGAATACATCGTGTATCTTCTCTAGCTCGGATGGCAAACGCAACTGATAAGCAACTGGACCAACCCTCTTCACAATCTCATACGGTCCTATGTACCTCGGACTCAACTTCCCCTTTCGGCCAAATCTCATTACTTTCTTCCACGGAGACACTTTCAAGAACACCTTCTCACCCACTGAGAACTCAACTTCCTTCCTCTTCAAATCGGCATAGGACTTCCGCCTATCCGAAGCAGCCTTCAATCGATCACAAATCAATTTTACCTTGTCAGTTGTCCCCTTGAGCAAATCCGGCATAGGTAACAACTTTTGTCCCACTTCGGCCCAACAAACTGGAGTTCTACACTTCCGGCCATACAAGACATCATACAGAGCCATCTGAATGCTCGAATGGAAGCTATTATTGTAAGCAAACTCAACTAAAGGTAAGTGCTTCTCCCACGTACCCTAAAAATCAATAATGCAACAACGCAACATATCCTCCAAGATCTGAATAACTCTCTCTAACTGACCGTCTGACTTAGGATGATAAGACGTGCTGAAGTTCAAACGGGTACCCAAAGCTGTATGCAGACACTCCCAAAATCGAGATGTAAACCGCGGATCTCTATCTGACACAATAGACTTCGGCACACCATGCAGTCAAACAATCTCACCAATGTACAAGTCGGCCAATCTATCTAAGGTGTAAGTAGTATTGACTGCCAAGAAGTGAGCACATTTCGTAAAACGATCTACTATCACTCAAACTGAGTTCTTCTTCGTAGGAGTCAAAGGCAAACCCAAAACAAAATCCATGGTGATGTTCTCCCATTTCCATTGCGGAATCCTCAACGGCTGTAACAAACTTGAGGGAACCTGATGTTCCGCCTTCACCCTCTAACACACTAAGCACTTACTCACAAAGTCGGCTACATCTCTCTTCAAGCCAACCCAAAAGTACTCATTCTTCAAATCACGGTACATCTTCGTACTTCCAGGATGCATAGCAAACTGACTACTGTGAGCTTCAGTCAAGATCGTACGTCTCAAGTCACTGTCTTCTGGCACAACTATCCTATTTTTGAAACACAAAACCCCATCGGTACTGAAACTGTAGTCTGAAGATCTACCTTCGGCTATATCTTGCACGTGAGGTGCCAAAGATCTATCTAAGAGCTGTTTCTCTCTAATCAACTGACCTAGAGTAGGTCTAACCTGAAGCTCGGCTACCAAGCCACCATCTTCGGACAAGCTCAATCTAGCAAACATGGCTCTCAAGTCCACGGCTATCTTTCTACTCAATGCATCAGCCACTACATTGGCCTTACCCGGATGGTACTCAATGGTATGATCATAGTCTTTTAGCAACTCTAACCACCTACGCTGTCTGAGATTCAAATCTCGCTGAGTCATAATGTACTCTTGTGGTCGGTGTATACTGTGCATTTCTCATCGTACAAATAGTACCTCCAAATCTTCAGAGCAAACACAACTGCAGCTAACTCTATGTCATGGGTCGGATAGTTGCGCTCATGAGTCTTCAACTATCTTAAGGCATAAGCCACTACTCTCTTGTCTTGCATAAGAACACACCCTAGCCCTACATAAGAAGCATCACTATAAACTACATAGTCCTTACAGGACTCTGGCTGAATCAAGATCGGTGCTTGGGTCAAAGCTTCTTTCAATTTCTCAAAGGCTCTCTGTCTTGCATCTGTCCACTCAAACTGAACACTCTTCTGAAGTAATTGTGTCAATGGAGTGGCTAACTTAGAGAAACCCTCTACGAATCTTCTATAGTATCCAGCTAAGCCTAGGAAGCTACGTACCTCTGTTACAGAGTTCGGTTGCTTCCATTCAACAATGGCCTCAATCTTTTTCGGATCAACTCTAATCCCATCGGCTAACACTACATGTCCTAAGAAGACTACCTCTCGGATCTAGAATTCACACTTGCTCAACTTCGCACACAACTGATGATCTAGCAAAGTCTTCAAAACTAGTCTCAAGTGTCGGTCATGGTCTTCTTCAGTTCGCGAATACACCAAGATGTCATCTATAAAAACAACTACAAACTGATCTAGGTACTGATGAAAAATCCTATTCATCATATCCATGAAAGCAGCAGGTGCATTAGTCAACCCAAAAGGCATGACTAAAAACTCATAGTGACCATACCTCATCCTAAAGGCCGTCTTCGGTACATCAACCTCTCTTACCTTTAGCTGGTAGTATCCCGATCTCAAGTCAATCTTCGAAAAGACCGATGCTCCTCTCAACTGATCAAACAAGTCATCGATTCTAGGCAACGGATATTAATTCTTCACCGTCAACTGATTCAATTGTCTGTAATCTATACACATTCTCATGCTTCCATATTTCTTCTTCACAAACAAAATTGGCGCACCCCAAGGTGAAGAACTAGGTCGAATGAAGCCTCTATCTGTCAACTCTTGCAATTGAGTCTTCAACTCTTTCAATTCTTTCGGTGACATGCGATACGGAGCAATCGAAATAGGAGCTGAATCAGAATAAGTCTCAATAGTGAACTCTACCTCTCTGTCCGGTGGTAACCCTGGCAACTCTTCCGGAAACACACTAGAAAAGTCACATACTGTCCGGATGTCTTGAGGTCGAACCTCACTCATGTTAGGGTTCATCACATATGCCAAGTATGCTTCACACCCCAACTCAACTAATCTCTTAGCCTCTAAAAATGAAACTACATTGGACAAGAACTTCACGTTCTCACCCACCACTACGATCTCATAATCATCTACGAGCCTCAAAGAAATCCTCTTAGCTTCAAAGTCTATCCTAGCTCTATGCTCAGTGAGCCAGTCCATACCCAGAATTACATCAAAACCATAGAAAGGTAGCTCCATCATATCCACTGGAAACACATGTCCCTGAACCATCAACGGACACCTTCTGTACATTTTTCTAACCACTACCGTGTCCCCAAAGGAACTAGTAACACTAACTCCTACCTCTAACATTTCACAAGGCAAGTTCAACGACTGTGCATGCTCACTCAATATGTAGGAATGTGTAGACCCAAAGTCAATCAAAGAAAGCAAACCCAAAGACTGTATCGAGAAGTTACCTACGATCACATCGATGTCATGCTGATCCCTACGCTGAGCGTAAACTCTGGCCTGGCCTTCACCCTCTGGCTGAACTGCAACTACATGTGCTATGTTCCTCTGACCATCATTCCTCGGCTGGAAGTTACATCTACCGCGCCCGCGACCTCTCTGGAAGTCATTGGCTCTAGCAGGAGCCTGAGCTGGTGCCTGCCCCACCTGATGTGGACAGTCACGCCTAATGTGGTCTCTAGCTCCACAACTCCAACACGAGTGGAAATTTCCCCAACACTCACCGGTGTGGTTCCTCCCGCAAGTAGCACATGTGGGCAACTTCCCACCAACTCTCTGGCCCTGTTGGCCCCTACCGTGGTTACCGCCACCACGCCTATGATCATAATGATGTCTGGTGTCCCGATGCCTCTTGGCATCACCTCTATCAAAGTCACTGGATCTTTTACCCGAACTAGAACCACCAGATCGTTTGGTCAAGCCCAAACTGTGCTCTAAGTCCTTGGCCCTCGCGACCAAGACATCAAAATCAATGTAGTCTGAAGCTAGAGTATACCTCTTGATCTCTTCATTCAGCCCATAACGGAAACGGTTACATCGTTCCACCTCAGTAAGAACAAGCTCAGAAGCATACTGACTCAATCTGATAAATCGGATCTCATAATCGGTCACGGTCGTACTCCCATGAAGTAATGCCATAAACTCCCTCTTCCTCTCGTCGAGGTATCGCAGACCCAGATACTTCTTACGGAATGCCGACTCAAAGAACTTCCAAGTAATCTCAGCCTCATCCATACCCGAAGTAATGGTGACCCACCAAGTGTAGGCATCACCCTGAAGCAAGGACTCAACACATCCTAACTTGCGCTCACCAGTACACCCCATATGAGCGAGGATACGAACAATCTTCTCAAACCACAACTCTGATCTCTCTAGGGTAGACCCTATGAACTCTTCGGCCCCTAAACCACGAGGTCTCTCTAATGGAAAACCAGTGCCCTCTCCCTGATGATGTGCTGCTGCCTGACCCCCAGCTACTGCAGCCTGAAATGCCCCGGCTATCGCCTGAACCAAAGGAGCTAAGTCTATTCCGGCCGGTCCTTGGCCACCTTGGCCTCCCTGAGGTCCCTCTCCTTCGGCCCCGGCCTCGCCTCCTACTCCTGGTGGATTAGGTGGTGGTGGAGGAGCTCCAACTCCAACCACAGGCTCTCCCACTTCAGCCTCAACTCTAACTATCGGCTCAACTCCTGGAGCCGATGCCCGTGGTTCCGGTCGAACCATCCTAGGCCTCTCACGTGGTCTCATGGTACAGCTAGCAAGGTAATAACTACAACAACAAACAAATAGGGATTACGTTAGCCGAAGCAAGGGTCCAATAGTGCTCAAGTACTCCCTTTACTATAAAATCTTTTTAAATTAAGTAATAGTAGCAATGGGCACACACTCTACACCAGACGTAACCACTCATGCTTCAAAACATTATGCAAACATTAAGAATTCATGGCAAGGCATGCATCCAACAATACAATCACTTAACATTTCAAGCTTACCTCACTTACCTGCCCGAGGTCTCGGTAACCTCAGGCTCTGATACCAACAAATGTAACCCCCTCATCCCGGTCTGGCCGAATGACCGGTCTGAGTAGGCCACACGGGGAAAATCGAAGTGAAACCCGTTAAGGTTCCCCCTCGGTTAGCAACCCTAATTTTTTTCTTTAACTTAATTTTTTCTAAAGGCTCATTCGAATCCTATGTGATCAAACAGTGGAATAAAAATATAGGAGATAAACATTCGAACCCAAAACAACATTTAAACAGCCCAATTTTAAACCATTAAACAGGCCGTTTCGACACACCCTTACGGCGTATCGAAACACCTTGACCATGTCAACCGCCCCAAAGCCCATACGAAGGGGCCGTATTGAAACGGAGGTCAACTGTTCCGAAACGCCCTCAACGGTCAACTTCTTGTGGTCAACGAGATTTTGACCGTTTCGAAACGGTTTCATCTCATCATTTTCTCAGAATTCCAGTAGCCAAAACGTTCCAATACCAGTTTCGGAACAGGGGATTCACATGCCAAACCGTATCGAAACACGTTTCGATACGGGGTCCCTGAAGCCTTACCCGTTCCGAAACGTCCCAGTTTGTTTCGAAACGCGGGCTGTCTGCAACCTTTGAAAACCAGACTTAGGCGTTTTTCAACAAGTCTAAAGGTCCCAAACGACCTCTAAAGGCACACAACACAAGCTAACAAGGTCTAGAGGCATATATCCTATGTCAAGCATGCTCAAACACACACAAGGCATATAGTGAATCATTCATACATGACAATTACACTTTAGCAACATTTCATATAAGGCATGCTTGAGGACATTAAAAGTCAAAAGGCACCAATCATCTCATATAGGTTTACATGCCATCAAAAGCAATCTTAAACATCCATAAGGCATACATCACACAAGCATTTTGCAAGACATATCATGTTTACGATCCAAGTCTAATCATAGACATCAAACACATATAGGAGTCATGCATAGCTCATACAAAACACACCCTCTTGCCACATTGCTAAGCTACTACATAATTGTTTAACCGTACTTGAGCAACAAAACTTGGAAAGCCCTTTCACCTTGCTCCGAGCTAACATCACACTAATGATCTGCATTGTTGAAAATGAGAGCGTAAGCTAGAAGCTTAGTGAGGATGCTCTAAAATCGAAAACATCAACAATGCAGGGTTCAAGCATGTATTCCCTAATTCTCATATACAACATGCATAGGTAAAACAATAAGTAGACCTAGCTAGTCTTTCAAGAGTCATAATATGGCATCTCACATCATACTAAGCTCAAATATCATATATCAGTGTCATACATCACAAGTATAAGAACAAGTTCAATTGGCCACTATTAGTTTACCCGGATGTGCGGATTTAATCTCAACAATCACTTTATCTCGGTGGGATTACACTCATCACCGGACCTTGCATGTGCGGGATTCCACTCATCACCACATGCCCTACGAATGAGATTCCACTCATCATCCCGTAGAATATATATATAAATTTCCGGTGGAATGTTACATCACCGTACTCCTCCTTGATGACTAGATGCCATCAAGGCCACGTACGTTTTGACTCAATTTGTGTGCACACTAATCCTAATGATCGATCATTTACACCCGGTAAGTTAATTAGTGCCAATTTCATTTATCACATCACATATCCACCATACATGTCTCATACACTTTGCATATACATAGCAAGACATACATATACAAACAATCCGCACATCACAATAACAAATAGACAATGGCATGAATAGCATGCTAAAATTCATGGAGTTAAGTTACCAATTTAACTCTCACTTTGGAAAGGCCTACCAAGCACATTCCACACATACACCACACACACTTGAACCAATCTTTAAAACATATTTAAAGTCACTCACCACCCTTCCTTAGCAACCAAAGCAAGCCTCCTACAAGCCCGGATTCGATCCCGATGCCTCTCCAACGCTTCCTCTTGCTTCTAGCCAAACAAAACACATTCATTACTCCACAAATCAATGCTAAAACTCAGCCATCATCTCACCCTACAAGCACAAGCCAACTTCAATAATTTCCAATCCAAATAACCACCCAAAATACCCATTTTCGTGCTCCTTCAAAACCTAGCTGAAAATCCTATTTTCAAACACCCAAATGACACCCAAATGGTCCCAAAACACCCTCCTAACATACTTAAATCATCAGCCCTCCAATTTCACCTTAAGACTCACCAAAACTCAAGTTTTTGACACTTTAAAATTTGCCACAATAACCCATTTTGGGTTTTCACCCAAACCTAACCATTTTAACATATTATGTACATTTTAAGGTGAATAAACTAAAACCAAACTTTATATTTCAAAACAAATAGAAAAACTCAATAAAAACTCAAGCTTTCAATGAATCCCCAAATTTCAAAAGGTGATAGTTTTAAATTCTACGACCATGTATGGGTAGGGGATGAAGAGGAGAGTGAGAATATACCTTTACCTTTGAAAAAGACCTTGAGATGAGGAAGAAATCAAATGGAATAGTATTTAGGGTTTGAGAGGGGCTTTTGGTTCTCTTTCACGTTGGTGGGGAAGATGGGGAGAGAAGACCACCTTTTTGTTTTCTTTTTGTTCTTTTTAATTTCAAAAGTTGTCTAGCTTTTTAAAACATTTGGGTTGAATCACCACATCGGTCCCTCCTTTTTATTTTAAAACCCAATGAACTCAAGCCATGGTCAAAACGATTAATTTTAATTTTACTGACTCGGGCCACTAACCCGACTAACTCCTAACCCCAAAACACTAGTGTTACAACGTATGTGGTCGGGTTGTTTGCACTCGAAGCAGATGATTTGATCCATTGCTTCTTCTTTGTTCTTGCCTTTGAAGTCCATTTTTCTTTGGATTTTTCTTCCCCGGTTGGACCTCATAAAGCGTGAGAATCGTTTGGCTATCATAGTTAATTCTTCTAGCTCATCCTCCTCACTAGAAGAGCTCTCCTGAAGTAGTGAAGCTTTGAGAGCTATTCCCATCTTTTTCTTCTTTTCAACCTCTAGCTTTTCTACTCTCTTCTTTCTTCTTCTCTTCTTCCCTTCCTTGCTCCATAATCTCATGTGTAAGGAGATAACCCACTAGCTCATCAAGCTTTAAAGTCTTCAAAATTTTAGCTTCTATGATGGCGGTTCTCTTCCCATCCCAAGATTCGGGAAGTGAATATAGTAGCTTCCAGACAAGCTTGTCTTCCGGTATTGTCTCTCCAAATCCTTTGAGCCCATTGACTATTGTGGAGAAACGATCAAACATCTTGGACACTGTCTCATCGGGCTCCATCTTGAAATTTTCATAACTAAGATTGAGAATTCCAATCTTAGTTTCTTTGACATCATTGGTTCCCTCATAGGTAGTCTCAAGAGTGTCCCACACTTCTTTGGCACTCTCAATGGATGACACTTTGGAATAGATGTTCAGACCGAATGAACAAAAGAGCATGTGGAGAGCTTTGTCATTTATTTGAATCTTTCTCCTTTCTTCTTCACTCATCTCCACCTTCTTCTTCAAAACCATCTTGCCTTCACTATCTTGCTTCAATGGAATGTAGGGGCCATCTTCAATGACATCCCAAACTAAGTAGTCATTAGACTTGATGAAGAGACGCATTCTATTCTTCCAAAAAGGATAGTTATCACCATTGAAGAAGGGAGGTTTTGTGCTGGATTGAGACTCATACATGCCCGAACCAGAGGTTAAAGCCATCTCTTGATTTTTGATGATCACACTCTTCCTAGGAACTCCTCTTGTGGTTGTTAATCCTCAAAGAGGTAGGCTCTGATACCAATTGTTGAGTGGATCGAATGATCGAAATGAACCAAGAGGGGGTGAATTGGATTTTTAAAGGTTTAGGTGGTGGAAATTGCAAATTAAAAGGATAGACAAGGAATTTTAGAGTGGTTCAAGTTCCAAATGAACTCTACATCCACTACCTTAGCTTCACTAAGGATTTGCAAAAATTCCACTAATTGATCTTCCCTTTTTCTAGGCTAAGGAGGCAACCCTTACAATTTTCGGTTAAATTTTCTACCCAAAATTTAACCCAATCCTCACACTAATAGAACAAAGATTTTGATGGCTAAGAAAATATCTCTCAATACAAATTGTAGCCCAATTACAAGCACTCAACCCAATTGAAAATGATAAGAATGAAAATTACAATTGGGGTTTCTAGAAAATATTGGGATTTAGGCACAAATGCTTGGATTTGATGTTTGGATGTTTGCTTTTGGATCAATAGTTGTTGCTGGAGCTTTTAGAGGTCCCTTTTATACCTTCTCATTGATTTCTAGTCGTTCTGGTTGTTGCATTCATCAATAGAGCCGTTGGGGTGTTATCTCACCTCCAGAAATGCAATCTGCAACCAACCGTTTTGAAATGCCTGATCCCGTTTAGAAACGGACCAAAATAGAAAGAGCCGTTGGGGTGCATTTAAGAGCCTGTATCGAAACGGTTTGTACCCGTTTCGAAACACTTTTGCCACTGTCAAGGGTCATTTTGAAAAAGCTTGAACTCGTTTCGAAACGCCTTAACGGTTTCTGAAAAATCAGTTAAAAACTTGCAACGGTCATATTTTTCAAATCAAATGAAGAACCGTTTCGAAACACTTGAAGTCGTTTCGATACGGGATCTCTATGTTCTAAAGTCGTTTCGATACTTGTTTCGAAACATGGGTTAGCAGTGTTGAAAATGTTTTGATGCCCGTTTCGGAACAGGGTTTGACAAATTCAAAACCGTTTCGAAATGCCTTAGGCCGTTTCGAAACAGGGACCCGAAAAACACTGTTTCGGCTTTAAGAACACTTAGAAAATATTTTGAAAGCTTAGTTTTTAACTTAGGCATATTCTTTAAATCAGTTGGGGATGTTTGAGGACTTAAAAATTGGTTTTGACATATTCAATTTAGTCCTTAGTTTCTTTAGTTATATCAAAATTAAAATATCGGTTTTACACGTTCTCTTTTTCATAAATTCATAACATTATTTTGATTTGAGCAGAAATCACCTTTTATGGCTGAAACACGTCTTTTTGTTCTTGACCCCTAGTCTATAAGGCTTCATCCTCGTAGTATGATCAAAATCGACAATTTATTCATGTAAGCAGATATTTCTTCACCATTGCCCCCTAGTGTGGAGGGTGATCCTTGGTTAGGGTTCAAATCAAAGAAAATTATAAGGCTCAAACGGGGACATCAAATGATAATATTCTCAGGGATGATGAAGGAATGCCAAATGCCATTTCATACATAGATATTTTCGCAAAAGAGTTACCCTTAGAATAATAGGTATTCGGAATTAACTCATTTATTCACATAATCATCTAAAAACAAATAATGAATGATAAAGTTAATCTTTCTTCTCCTTTTTTTTCTTTTTATTTTTTTCTTCATACATGCCCCAACTATTTGATCTCATTCACAGAATCAACACAGGATGCCCCACCTTGTCTTCTTGTTGGAATATTCGTACACTAGTGAACATTTTAATTTTCATGTCTTTGAGGTATTGGCCGGAAAAAATAGTTGACAGTAGGTCGAACTTTCAAAAAAAGGTGTGGCTTGGATGTCGTCTTCCTCGGAAAGCTAATCTTGTAAAAAAAAGTTGACTTTAGGTCAAACTTTCAAAAAAACAAGGATGTTACTCGATGATCGTCTTCCTTAGATGGTTTGGCTTCTCCAGTATTGATCATGAGGAATTTGGGATAAAGGATCAAGGAATCTTGTTTTTGGTTTCAAGTGGAGTATGAAAGGTTAACCTTATCATATGACAATGCACTATAATCTCAATTCTCAAAAGAGCATTTCATTCATTCAATTTTCTAAGAACTTCAAAATTTAAAAATTTGCTTCAGTGTTCATAGCCTATTGTTTGAAAGCTCACTTTCGAAAATATCATCATTTATTCACTGCTCAAAATTTAATTAAAAATGATTTCTCAAAACAAATTTTTATAAAAAATGACAAATGTCTCCTTCGTGTGGGAACTGAAAAATCTTCCTTTTGAATTTTTTTATTCTTCATCACGCATCACTGCTCGATCATCTACCCATATGAATTATGAATGCATGGAAATGCAATGCTAATGCTTAAATGCATGAATGCATAGAAGGTGTTGATTTATAATTGTCCTCTCATACAATAATTTCTGTAATTTTGATTACAAAAATCTTCTATTTCGATAGGCCAATCGTATATCAACATCTCTTTATTACACATTATAAACATGATGCATGTTTGAAAAAAAATAAACACAAAAACATGGTTAGTAGATCATAAACAAATAAATATGTACAAACATAAATTTAATGCATGGTAAAAAGTGTGTGAGTGTACATATGTAGGTGACCACTAACAATTATGGTTCATCATGGCTTTAATCGGGTGGGCTCCTACGGCTCACTACATGTGGTTCAAGGTTCTAAAAAGGTACTCAAATTGTCCTTACTGACCTACGAAGGTCAACAAAGACCTCGATCCTTGCCCAATACATGCTCATATGGACCGAGTTCAGTTTAGGGCGGGCTCACTCTTTTCAGCTTGTACGGAGGATTGACCTCTCGAAGACAAAAAGTATGTAAACCCCGGAAGCCACACACATTCTTGTACGGAGGATTAACCTCTCGAAGGGTAGCGATTGAACCCACTTAAGCGGGACAAAGCTCGGGTTCAAAGCTTATGATATGCTCGTTCGCAAAGGAACTTTGAACACACGATGACCAAGTACTGAACAATCTCTGTAAAATACGAAAACCTTTAATTTTTGTGATCACCAATAGTTCAAATTCCTTTATCCTTTTTTTGAGACAACTTATACCTTTTTGTGGATCGACTCTCTAATATCCCCAGCGGAGTCGCCAAGCTGTAGACACTGTTTTTCATCCGGGATGAAATGAGTTGGGCCTTCAAAAGCATGTATATCTATTGGATTCGTCATCAGTCATTTTGGGTTAGGTACGACCGAAAACCTCTAAAACTACTATGCATTAACACCTAGATTATCGTCAGGTTCAGGAGTCAGTTATGAGTGAGAAAGGTTATAGCACCCCCACTACGCCCAAAATTGGTACCTAAGGGTTTTGGTTGTCTAAAAAAAGAATGGTACACACAAAAAGAAAGAAGTTAGTAATAATAATACAAATATATTTAAATATAATGCAAATGTAAAATAATAAAACAATAAATAAATAAATAAAAATAAGTGTTAAAAGTGGTCATGAAATCAAAGATAAAAAAAGCCAAAGTCCAGGTATGTGGACTTGATAAAATGAGCTTGTTGCAGCTTCATTCTTAGACCATCTACATTGCCTCAATGTATTGGCAGTAGATGGGTTGACTCATCAGGCCTGGAGCGGGTTGTAGGTCTAGCTCAAGCTCGTTCAAAATGACCCATGCAGATAAGCTAAAATGGTGAAAAATAAAGGGCCTCTTCTCCTTTATTCATTTTGAGTTACTTTCTAACAAACGCTAAATGGCATTCTCCCAAGACTCAGCAACCATCATCGTCATTATCATCTCTTTCAGTAGCCACTCCGACCACCGTCGTTGGTGGTTGTTTCGACTTTAAATCACTTTTCTCAATTTTTTTTTCAGTGACCAACCCCCTCTTTTCATCTTTTAATTCGGCAATTTATAAGATCTTCAACAAAGTAAAATCTCGTATATTGTGGGAATGTGGATTGAGATATTCAAGGGTGGTTGGTCTTGAGAGATTTTCGTGAGAATGGAGATGCAAGGAATTGAATTTGACTGAGGGATATTTTGGGAAGATGTATTGTGGGATTTAAGTTGAATGGACAATATGTGAGTTACAGAAATTTTTAAGGGATGTTTGTATCAGGTTTAACCGACATTTGAGGGGGAAATGTGAGTGTTTTACCTTGAGAAATGATTTGGACTCGGGTTTAGTATTTGGGCTTGGTATGTTTGGGCTCAATTATTTCAATATTCAATGTGGCAAAAATTTGGTGTGTACAACAATGATGGTGACATGCTTTCTATTTCGACAACTCAGTTTACGGATGCGTGGATTCTTGATTCAGGATGTCTTATCTTATAACGCCTAACATGGAGTGGTTTTCGACTTATATGTCTGTTAATTCTAGTTCTTTCTATTTAGGCGATGATAGATGTTGCAATATTGTTGTTTTGGTGATGTTAGAATTAAAATGTATGATGGTACTGTTAGAAATTATGTGATATTAGGCGTATACCAAATTTGAAAAAAGAATCTAATTTCCTTGGGCACTTTGCATAAGAATAGTTTTATTCCTAAAGCAGATGAGGATAGGGAAACCATTAGAATTGTTAAAGGTACATTGAATGTGATGAAAGGAAAGATAACTGCAAGAAATATCTATAAACCGTTAGGGAGTACAGTTGTAGGTGGAGCTCATTCTGTTGAGTCATATGATGACAATACAAAACTATAGCACATGCATCTTGGTCATCTTAGTGAACGTGGAATTGTTGAATTGCATAAAAAAATTGTTTCATGGTGTTAAAAGTTGCAAGCCTGATCTTTGTGAGTTTTGTGTTCTTGGTAAACAGACTAAAGTTAGTTTCACGACTGGAAAGCACAAAACTGAAGAGATTCTTGATTATATTCATTATGATGTATGGGGCCTACCATGGAATCATCATTGGGTGGATCTATGTACTATGTTACTTTTATTGACGATTTTTCTAAAAAAGTTTGGTAGTATTTTTTGGAACAAAAATCTGAAGTTTTTGCCAAGTTCAAGGTGTGGACAGCTGAGGTGGAGAACCAAACTTGTAGAAAGATCAAATACTTAAGGTCTGATAATGGCACAGAGTACACAGATTCACGGTTTCAAAAATTATGTGAGAAGCATGGGATTTAGAGACATTTTTCAGTGCGCGAGACACCACAACAGAATGGTGTTGCTGAAAGGATGAACGAGTTATTAACTGAAAGAGCTCGGTGCTTGAGACTGGATGCAAGGCTTCCTAAAAGCTTCTGGGCAGAGGCTGTGTGTATGGCATGCTATCTCATTAACAGATCACCACGGGCATCTTTGGGTGGCAAAGTTGCAGAAGAGGTATGGACAGACAATGTAGTTGAATTTTCACACTTACGGATTTTTGGTTGTCCTACTTATGTGCATGTACCTGGTGATGAAAGATCAAAACTTGATGCAAAATCGAAGAAGTGCATCTTTCTGGGCTACAAGAAAGGTGTCAAAGGATACAAGTTTTGGGATCCAGTTACAAGGAAAATGGTGATCAGTAGAGATACAATTTTTAACGAGCAGTCCATGTTGCAGTAGAACCGAGACAAGGTGTTGGTGGATTTTGAACAGTATCCAAGAGCAGTTGAGAAAGGTGTAACAACTGAGAAAGGTGAAAGTTCTAATTCAACATTTGCTGGTTCTAATACAGTTCCTTTGCATAATTATAATTTAGCCAGAGATAGAGAGAGACGCATCAATATAAAGGCTCCATGCAGATTGGGTTTTGAAGACATGGTGTCTTTTTCACTTCACATTAGCAGTGATGACCTGGCTACTTTTCAAGGGGCTATCACTAGTCCGAAGAAAAGGAAAATGGATGGATGCAATGGTTCAGGAGATGGAGTCTTTGTAGAAAAATAATACTTGAGACCTAGTTAGGCTTCCTGAGGGAAAGAAGGTTATTGGTTGCAAATGGATGTATAAAAGAAAACCCGTAGTATCAGAAAAAGAGGGGTAAAAGTTCAAGGCTCGATTGGTATAAAAGGGTTTTTCACAGCAGAAAGGAGTTGATTATGATGAAATCTTTTCTCTTGTGGTTAGGCATACTTCAATCAGGGCAGTACTTACACTCGTAGCTAGTCTGGATTTGTATTTAGAGCGAATGGATATTAAAACTTCCTTTTTGCGTGGTGATCTAGAGGATCAAATTTATATGCAGCAACCAGAAGGGTTCACTCAATCTGGAGATGAGCATATAGTTTGCAGGTTAAAGAAATCTTTGTACGGGTTGAAGCAGTCTCCAAGACAATGGTACAAGTGATTCGACTCCTACATGATTCAGATTGGCTACAAGCAATGTGAGTATGATTGTTGTCTTTATGTTAAAAGCCTTGATGATGGTTCTTTTATTTTTCTGCTATTGTATGTTGATGATATGTTGCTGGCTGCGAAGGATATGCATGATGTTGTCGGTTTGAAAGCTTTATTAAACCAGGAATTTGAAATGAAAGACTTAGGAGCTGCAAAGAAAATTTTTGGAATGGAGATTCACAGAGATAGAGGCTCAATGAAATTGTGGTTATCTCAGTAAGGGTATGTTGAGAAAGTGTTAGACAGGTTTGGGATGAGCAATGCAAAGCCCGTTAGCACTCCATTGGTGAATCATTTTAAGCTTTCTTCAGAATGATGCCCGAAGACAAATAAGGAAATTGAAGAGATGGAAAATGTTCCATATGCCAGTGTTGTTAGCTGCCTAATGTATGCAATGGTATGTACTCGCCCTGATTTAGCTCATGTTGTTGGTCAAGTCTGTAAATACATATCTAAACTAAGTATATCACATTGGGAAGCAGTCAAGTGGATTTTTAGGTATTTGAAGGGTACTGTGGGACATGGAATTGTTTTTGCTAGTCAACGACATGATCCTTTGGTTGTAGGATATGTGGATTCAAACTATTTATGTGATTTGGATGATACAAGGTCTACAATTGGGTATGTTTTTACTCTTGGTGGAGGGTCTATATGTTGGAAGTCAATTGTTCAGTTTATTGTAGCATTATCAACAACTGAAGCTGAGTACATTGCAGTAGCTGAACCTGCAAAAAAAGCCTTATGGCTCATTAGGCTAGTGAAGGAATTGGGTATTCAGCAAGGTGGAGTTCAATTGCATTGTGATAGACAAAGTGCTATTCATTTGGCTAAGAATCAGATGTATCATGCAAGAACTAAGCATATTGATGTGAGGATTCACAAGATTAGAGATTTGATTGCAACTGGTGAGATATTGTTACAAAATTTGCATACCACAGACAATGCAGCTGATATGTTGACCAAGCCTGTTACTACTGACAAGTTCATGCATTGTTTGGACTTGCGGTAAGGTACGGTGTATTTTGGTAAATGTACCATGAAGGGTTACTTATATATATGCCTATTATTTGTAACCTAATTTGATTGATTGAATCAATAAGAAAAATAACCGCTCTTGCTCCCGAGGACATAAGCACATTGCTGAACCTCGTTAATCTCTTTTGTTCTTGCTTGTTTATTTTTCCTGTTCATTTGCTTTATTCTGCAACACCCTTTATTTTATATTTCCGTATTTGATTAGAACTCAATTAAAAGAGATTTACTCTTAGGTTTAGGGTTTTTGGCTCTCTATATAAAGAGCTCAATAGGTCTTTGAGAGGGCATCTTAGAATCAATCTTTCGACGGCTTTTCTCTCTTGTGTTCTTATTCCACCATGTGTGGTTAAGCTTTTATTTCCAATTCAAGGGTGAAGTGATTCTGCTGTAATTTTGTGAGGCTTGTACTAAAGTAGTATTTCTCCTTTAATCCAAGTAATCTTTATTTCTTGTTCTTATTTTATGAATGTTTAATATTGATTAAATTGACACCTTAATTCAATATTGAATGTTCTATCGTTATCCATGTCGCAAATAGCAAAGGGTAAGGCTCATGTTTTGTGTTCGTCGACTACACATCACGCATGATAGTCCCTATGGAAATAAAGGTACAAAATTAATTTGATTGATTTTGTTTTAGTCATTCTCATGGATTTTAATGCTATCATTATTTTATTTAATGGTGAGGTATGGTTTGAATACTTGTTGTGGTGTTTCCTCAAGTAGACTAATCAATCATAAAAGTAGAATAATTGCTTGTTGTGGTATTCCCCTAGTAGACTAATTACTTGGATATGAGAAATTTATCTTTAAGCCTATGATCAAAGTTAGGGTTCGATGAAAATCACTCCTTTGGATTGGAAGTTAGTAAGATTGATCTTTGTTACTTTTATTTTTAGTTTTTAGTTTTTTACCTTTAATTTTCGTTTGATACACCCCATTTTACTTTATTGTTTTAACATTGAGATTCTAATTTCATCTCTTTACGATTCGACCTGATCTCACTATTATTACAAGTTAGTTTAATAATATCAATTTTTATTTGCATGACTTCGACAATTTTGAGATGATACTTATGGATGATGAGAAAGTGAACGAGGAAAACTCGAAGACGTTCGAAACGCAGGTGTTGATGGACATGCTTATGATGGCGGTGGTGACGGGTAGAGAGAGGCGGGAAGAAGAATGGGCTAAGCTATTCTTTGCAACTGGTTTCAGTGGCTATAAGATATTTCCTATGTTAGGTTTACCCTTAATTTTCCTTCTTCCACTTATCAAATAAATATGTGTTTGGTAAACCATCCGGTAAATTAAAATTAGGTGTATTTTTATGTAAATACATAAGTGTGTTGTTTTTATTTGTCGAATATTGTAATTTGTGAATCACGCTGAATTAAGTGTAAATAGAATCCTCAATTACACTGTAAATTTCTTAAGGGATGAATATGAATTGTTCTAAGTGTGCAGTCGTGTCAAGAATGATGACATTCCTTCGCGAGAGGTGTCCTTTTTATGGACAACAATGATTTTTTTTGTCTTAGCATTGAAAAATTAAACCATACACTCTAAATTTAAATCTTAAATTTTAAAAACTAAATCCCAAAATTTTAAACAATAATCACCAATCATTAACCCTAAACCTATTTGTTTAAGATTGGACATACATAGAGGAACAAAAAAGAAATAAAAGATTTCTATTTTTGTATGAGAACGATTTCTCGAAAAATCTTTTGGTATAATAATTTTGATTTTTGGACTAAAATCCTCTGCCTCCTAATTATGTTTCATTCTATGCCCACACTAAAAAACACTTAAAAAATAAATTCTAAACTTTAACTCTAATTTCTACATCCTAAACTTTAAACCCTAAATTCTAAAAAATACACCCTACCCTTAAATCTCTAAACCCTAACCACAACTCCTATCCTTAAACCTTAAACCCTAAACTCACTTTTTAAAAAAAAGACACTAAAGGAGGCATAATTTGGTGCAGACAATTTTCATATATGAAGCTTTAGTGGAAAAGATGAGTTGAAGGTTTGTCCAAAGGAAAAGCTAAATGGTAGAGTGGTTTAAGGACAAAGATAATAGTAATTGGACCCCTTGTATTTTATATTGGTCTTGTTTAGTAATTAGCGGATAGTTGATAGTGTATGGTAGATCATATTAGTTAATAGTGGATGGCTGATAGAATTAGCTGATTTGACTAGCGGATTATATTAGTTGGTTGTATAAAAGTATTTGGTAAAATTAACTGATAGTTGATAGTTGTTTGATTATTTGAACAAGCAAACTGACATATAAGTACATAATTATATTTGATACTTGTTTGAATAAATTACTAGTTATTAACATTTTGTATCTATTAATATTAATTAAATTACAAAAATTGTTTTTTAATATCATTGTTGAACATATATAAGGATCTACATATTAATTTTTTATTTGTGAAATTATCTTTTAAATATAATTTTAATAGCTATTAAATTTAGATGTATATATTAGTTTCTTATATATGAAATTATATTTTGAATATAATTTTATTAATTATTATATTTATATGTATTTCTTAATTTATATATTAATTTCTTATTAATGAAATTGTTTTTTTTTTATTAATTAATCAAATTTATGTTATTTAGAGAATTTTTTATAATTATCAAGGACAAAATAATCTTTACAAGTTTTTTATCCAAACATCTAACTAAAAAAAACTCCTAAAATGAGTTTTTTTCAAAATGAGAGGTTTCACCTCAATCCGCTATTACAATCATCTATTTGGCATACTTCCAAATTAGCGGATTTGACTGATCAAACCTTTAAAAATGCTTCAAACTTTTAATTTTAGCTCAAAAAATTGTTTACCAAACAACATTACACATCTTATCAAAATTTGCACATAATTTTAATTTTTTCTGTATTTTAAAATTAAAACTACAATTTTGAAAGGCAAATGTTTAATAAATAAAGAATTTCACATACGGATAACATCAAATCAAATATCTAGAATTTTTGAATGATTTGAATACGTAATTCTACCCGAGAATTTCATTCATTTTCTTTTCGTATATTATTTGTTTATTATATCTAAACTAAATATTGGTTAATTTGTCCAGATATTCCCTTTTAGGGAATTATCCGGAAAAATACTCCCTTTGAGGAACATTTAGAAAAATACCCTCCATTTGGCCCACGTCAGGCAAAATCGCGTCCTGCAAGGCGCAAGATCCAAAATCGCGTTCTATAGGACGCGACTTCCACGAGAATTTCAAACGACTCGTCGCAAATTTATCGAGTAATATGCAGAAGTTGCGTTATGCAGAACGCGACTTTTGCATAAATCGGTTGTTTATACAATTCTGGATAGGGTTGTTTAGAGTTAATTTACATGGTCTTGGGGGATAATTTTTCATGATTTTAATGTTTTACCTCATAGTAATGATGTTTCTCTTCAAAACAGTGTAAAAATCGGCGTATATAAAGCATCGGAAACAGTGTTTAAATCGCGTTAAAAATGCTACCTTGCCATGTTTCTTTGATTGAAGAAAATGGGAACATGGGTTGGTATGGTTGTTTAGGGTTAATTTGCATGGTCTTGGTGGATAATGATTTATGATTTTAATGTTTTACCTCATAGTAGTGATGTTTCTCTTCAAAATGGTGTAAAAATCGGCGTATATAAAGGATCAGAAACGGTGTTAAAAACGCTACCTTGCCATGTTTCTTTGATTGAAGAAAATGGGAACATTGGTTGGTAGGGTTTGTGAAACCAAAATTGATTTTGATATAACATATAAAATTAAGGACCAATTTGCAAAACAATAAATTTTTAAGTACTCTTTAAACTCTCACAATTGACAAGTATTTAAAACAAAATAATATCTCAAGACAAGCTCTTAAATATATGAAAATTTTCTAAGTCTTTTCCTATGTTTTTCAAGCCTAACTATGCAAAAACGCCCAGGCGTATCGATACCCTTAGGCGTATCGATACCCTCTTTTGCTACTGGAATTTTGATTTTCAAACCAAAGTATACAAGAACGCCCAGGTGTATCGATACCCTTATGCGTATCGATACGGGCTTTTGCCACTGAAATTTTAAAAGACTTACTGTACCGATACGCTTTGAAACTGTATCGATACGATATTCATCTGGGCAACACTTTTAATGAAACTGTACTGATACGCTTTGCAACCGTATTGATACGATAAGCATATCTTTGAAAAATCTTAGCATTTAATTTTTCGACCGTTACTTGTCAGTTGGTTGGTTTTCCAATTTTTAAAAGACCGTTATACCGTACCGATACGCTTGGTATGCGTATCGATACGCTTTTTATAAAAATCATACTTGGGATTCCATTGAGTAAACACTGTATCAATACGGCCTTTTGTACCGATACGCCCCTTAAAACCGTACCGGTATGCCTTCTATGCGTATCGATACGCCCTGTTTTCAGGCACAACGGCTCTTTCCTCTTTGATGCAGGTATCGATACGCCCTTTCCGAGTACCGATACGGTATGCTACAGAGCTACATTTAATGCGGGAAAATTGCTCCCAACGGCTCTATTGATGATCCCAACTACCCAAACGGCTAGAATTCAATGCAAGGGTATAAAAACAAGCTTCAATTGACCAAGCAACAACTATTGAACCTAAAAGCAACATCAAAGCAAAAAATCCAAACCCCTATGCTCTTCATAGTCAAATTCTTGTACCCAACTCTAGTGATTTTATTGTTATCTTGTTTTGTGAGTTTGGGGTGTTTGAAATTGTATTTGGGTAAACATTTATCCTTTGAGAGGAATTGTTTGAGTTTACCAAAACCATCTCTTTGTAAAAGTGAGTGGATTAAGCTTTGGGTAGAAAGCTTAATCAATTTGTAAGGTTACCTCCTCATCCAAGAAAAGGGGAAGAATTCAAGTAGTGAATTGGTTGAAAATCCTTAGTGGGAACTAAGGTAGTGGATGTAGAGTTCATTTGGAGAACTTGAACCACTCTAACCACTTGTGTCACTTTTCATTTTTCACTCATACCTCCTACCAAATTTTTAATTGTCAATTCACCCCCCTCTTGGCCATTTGCAATTGTGTGATCTACTCAACATGGTTGTTTATGGTTGATTTGCATGGGAATTTCACGTTTTTTTATTTAACTTTGACGTCGTAGTACGGTAACACATGTTTACAATTGTGCAAAAATTGACACGTAAAAAAGGCATCCTAAAGAGTGTAGAAATTGTGTTAAAAATGTTATTTTGGTATATTCCTTTGCATTAATAAAATGGAAACATGGATTGATATTCATGTTTTAGTCAATTTTGTTATTTTAGTGTATGTTCGTGGTTTTTTTGTTATATAACTTTCACATGGTAGTACGAGAACACATGTTTAAAATCGTACGAGAACACATGTTATTTAGGATTAAAACATTAGAGTTACAAATTACAATTAGGACATTTTCTAATGTCGTGTCCAAGGTTCCTACAACCTCCACACAACTTAGGTTGGCCGATTAGTTCTCGAGGAATCATATCCTCGGCACAATGAATCCTAGTTGACTTCGGGCGACCTTTTTTGTTGCGTTGCAGGGATTCATTTGGCCGAATCTTAGGTTCATTTTGAACCACATGAGGATGATGTTCATTTTCGATCGGAGGAAACTCGGATCGGTATACCTTGAAAATATTTTAAATTTTGTATACCTTGAAGACGTGAGCACACGGGTACTTGAATGTCTGAAAGACTCAGCAATCACATGTTCAATCTTGTAGATTAACAACGTAATTGTGGTGTATAATTCCTTCAAGTGGTCGTGAAAATTCAGTAACCGTAAACTTATGTTGGTGATGTGAGAAGCATGTGGCACCCATCGCGTTTGCTTGCGCACGGTATATCTGAAATTTTTGTTGGAGATCTGGGTGGAACCTGTGGCCACCTGCCATACAGTTCATAGCTTGTTTTCCGAGGGTTGCAAAAAGGGTAGCCAGTCGATAATATGTTGCCTTCACAACTAATGTGATAGGTAAATGACGTGTTCCCTTCAAAAGCAAATTGATCGCCTCAGCCAAGTTCGTCGTCATGTGACCATATCAATGACTCCCATCATAACATCGCAACCATTTCTCCCTCGGGATATCAAGAAGATAGTCATATCCAAATTGATTTCTATCTCTCAACTCTTGTAGCAGCTCCTCAACCTGCTCTACTCGGTGTGTGTTGCCTATTTATTAGAAGACAAAATAATTAACGAGAATTAATAATAATTGGCAATGTAATTTATAATTTTGAGAGTGAAAGGCGTACCCATGTGAAGAACCATTACACGCTCATCATTGTTTTTATACCTCTGATAGTAATTTGCAGCAATCTGCCGCAAACAATATCGATGATGAATATAGGGAGGTTCCCAAGACTGTCCCAAACATTGGATTGATCTCCAGATCCCTGCGTCTCTGTCTAAAATAATACATATTATGTCAGGTCTTGCTCATAGTACTCGACGTAAGACATGGGTTCGTAGGTTGGTAAGGAAAAATGTCCACGAAGTGATATCTTCCTTTTCAACAATGGTGAACGCTACTAGAATGCATTTTCTGTTATCGTCTTGTGCAACTGCCACTAGTAAGATCTGGGTGTATATATCGTACAAGAATGTACCGTCAATCTGCAGTATCGGCTTGCAGTGGCGGAATGTTTTAACGCATTGCGGAAATATCCAAAACTTGCGGAAAAATTCGCGCTCCCCGGGTACGACCCGATCCATTTCGTATCTTGGCACTACCTCAAGTTCAACAACAGTTCCTAGGTTGTATTTTTGCATACAGTTGAGCCACGTTCGCAACTCGTTGTAAGATACCTCCCACTGCACATACAGTTGTTGGATGGTACGATATCTTGCATACCACGCCTTATCGTAACTAACAGTGTGCTTGTAACTAGAAAGGATCAATGTTATATATACCGGTACAGATATGCGTGGATTTACTTTCACGAGTGGACGGATATGCTTAGAGAGCACGTGCACATCCAAGTTAGGATGGTCTTGATTCAGGCTTCCCACTGTTCATGTATGGGGTCATTCGTATTTTGTTATCTGTCAGAGGTTGTCCATCCTCTTCAAACGTGATACACAGACCCTCCATTTACATCAAAAATTCTTATGGGGCATTTAGTAATATATTTGTCCGCTTCAGTTTTATGCACTGGACGTAACTGAGTTGCGTATGTTGTAATGCTTGATGGCAGCCTCCGCAAGTTTTTTAGTGATGAAGACCATCCCAACATGGAGTTCACCATTATTACGTTCGTTCAACTGGTCCAACTATGGGTATTCTGAAAATTCTATAACATAGAATCCTTCCATATCCACTGTTGTGAAGTGGGATGGTGGATCATAATACGCTATGGTTGTGTGAGTTCCATTTCCAGTAAAATTGATTGGGGCAACAACGTCCACAGGTTCGTCCTCTGCAACATCGGGTGCATCATCCTCGGCATTCACGGGTTTATCAAGGTCATCTGGTTCTTCTAGAAATAAACCCATTTCGTCACCTTCGGGGTCGGGTTCCCTTAGTGGTTCCTCATCCCCTTCAAACTTGTATAGTTCCAATTCATCAGCAACATGTACCCTGTTAGGTTCTACGACCAGAACCCGATTAGGAGCCCTATGTCCAATATCTTGGTCGACACCAGCAGCGCATGAATTTCTCCCCATCGATGAGAAATCAACTATGTTTGGCTCACTGGGGATATAAGTTGAGTGACGCCCGGAAGAGAAGTCGTCAAACTGGTAAAACTCTTTATGATAGAAAAGTCCCATAGATGATGATGGCCCTACTCTCGAGATATAAGTTGAGTGTCGCCCGTATAAGAAATCGTCTACGTTTTTTTGACTCGGGATATAAGTTGAGTGGCGTCCGTATAAGAAATCATCTATGTTTGTGTTAGTAGGGATATATGTTGAGTGACGTCCGGAAGAGAAGTGATCGAATGGGTTAAACTCTTCATGGTGGGACGGCTCAGTAGATGATGACGACCCTACACCGGCGTTGTATGGATTGTATGTTGAGTGTTGGGTTAGCAGCATATTCAGGTCAATGTCGAACGTGTCTACAGAAGAATGCCTTGGCCTCGAGCCAGAAGACGAGGAAGCCTGGTCATTTCCTGCACTTAGTAAGTTGAAGTCTTGTCCCAAACTAGATGTTGGACTATTAGCATTTGGGTCGAAGTCAAGATTTGCATGCATTAAATTTGAAACAATGGTTTGGAATCCGACGTTTCATTCTGAAAATGTAACAAAGAGCACTAGGGGCCATCCCATTGAATACTGCGTATGGGTGTTGATCATCATTTGCGCATCTTCGTCGTATTTGACATCGAATATTGTGAAATAAAGGGGATCTATTGACGAAGGTAGTCGATACCTCACTAATTGTAACTCCCTCCCGGAAGCATGTGGAATCTTCCTCTTTAGCGCTCGCTTTAGCCTTTCATATGTTACTTCGTTCAGAATCTGCAGCATAATATTGTTGGGGGACTGGAATATGACACCGATTTCGGCATCTAGGATCATCTCACCATCGTAGTGAACTAGAGCATCAACTTTTTGTGGCATTGTTGAAAAAACGAAGCAATGTTTCTTCTTTGCAGACCAAATGCTTTGAACGTTTGGCAGAAACAAGTTTGTTGCCTACAAATAAAATTTTCCTCTTATTTAAGAAAATGGGAGGTGACGTGACATGTGAGTAGATACAAAGCGTAAGTCGCGTCGTATAAAACACGAGTTGTGCCAGCTTTGCAGATTCCTGACGTGTCTGGAGAAATTGCATCGTATAAAACGCGAGTTGTGCCAGCTTTGCAGTATACGTACCGTGTAAGGGAAAATCGCGTTTTATAGAAGGCGAGTTTTGACAACTTTCTGATACCTCTGATAACTCGTGTTTTATACAACCCAGCTTTGCAGTATACGAAATGGGAGGTGACGTGACGTTTGAAGAGAGACAAAGCGTAACTCGCGTCGTATAAAATGCGAGTTGTGCCAGCTTTGCAGATTTCTGACGTGTCAGAAGAAATCATGTCGTATAAAATGTGAGTTGTGCCAGCTTTGTAGTATACGTACCGTGTCAAGGAAAATTGTGTTTTAAAGAACACGACTTCTTCAATATATATATATATATATACACCAGGAAGTTTGGAATTTACAATGGTCAGATAATCGATGATGCATCTCTCGGCATCGTTTTTCAGTCCTCAAGTGCTATATTGCTTCTGTTGCCATACAACTTATCGTATAAGAAGTTGATGAATGAAGTGAAGAAACATGTTCCACATAGTCCTGGGCAAAAGATAGAATCATTGAAGTACATAATGGTGACATCATTAGAACCATTAACGTACTCATTATTCAACATTATGGATGACGCTGACGTGGAAATGATGGTGGAATCTCACCATCAGTTTTGTTCAGGGTGGGCCCTTGAGCTTAAGCTTTATGTAATGTTTTCTTATGATAGTGATGTTATCGGAGTCAGAAATAATATGTAAATTTTATTTATATTATTAGTGTTCTATGAAGATTCGTTAAAACACGCCAATTTTAGCACTATATACACAACTTTAACAAATTATTTCGACATTGTTCTACCCTTTTGCAGGGTACCTGACATGGCAGGCAAAATCGCGGCCTGTGGAATGCGACTTTTATGAATAATGTCTTAGATCGCGTCCTGTAAAACACGATTTCTCTCTCCGCAGGGAAAATCGAGTCTTGTAGAACACGACTTTGACAAATTATTTCAACATTGTTCTACCCTACATATGTTATACCGGAGTTACAAAATTTTTATACTAGTCAAACAATTTTTACATACATTCCGTTGTTAAACCACTCATGCAAATACAAATTGTGGCGCATTTTTCTACAACTATTTTCTTTCGTGGAACGTACTTCTACACTTCTTTCAATAAGAAAATCAGAAGAGATTAATTGTTTGAGTTGATTTCAACAAGAGTTAAGGAGTCTAAAAGCTCTAAAATTTCTGCGTTGCATGCCAAAGTTCCAATGAATGAGCCCGACCTAGAAGAACACTACGTGTTTCAGGCATACAAATGTGTCGAGGGTGCGAACATCGAGCTTAGTGTAATGTTTGATGACGGCTCTAGTTCATCAACAATACTTAAGCTTGAAGACGAGGACGTGATATTTACACAAAATTATAGGAGACGACAGAAGAAGGAACAAAAAAATTGAGGAACTAAACTTAACATCTGACATAAGTACCGACTACAAGAGCAGCGAAAATGATTCGTTCGCGTAGATTTAAGTATGCTTAGTAATTTAATGCTTGTGTACTTCTTTCAATTAACAATCTTGTACTACTTTTCGTTAATATAATTATCGCAAATATTATTTTCTACATCTTAACCGCTTCGATTTTCAAACAGTTAACAATCACAAAATGTGTAATTAACAAACACAGACGTATTACATGTCAATTATATTGGAACAACTGGCATGTATGAGGTTCGCCGTATCTTGTTATCTGCCAAACATTGTTCAGCCTCTTTGTTCGTGATACACAAATCCTCTAGTTACAGTCCCTTTTCGACACATTCTGCGATATAGTTGTCCACAGTCGTTTTCTTCACTATCGAACGAACTAATCGGCGTATGTTATAGTTTTTAATTGCATTTTCTGCCATTTTCTTCGTACTGAATATCATCCCAACTTCTCGATGTTGTGATAACCATGTTTTTATTGATTGTTATGTCGTGTGTAAGGGGAGAATTCGGGTTACCCATTGCCTTATTATTATAGCTATTGTGTTATGTTGGAGTTAAAGTCTTGAATCCTTGCTTGAAGCTGGCCTGATCGTTTTGTTTGTTTTGTTATGATTGCTTGTTATTATTAGTGCGATGGAATCGATGAGGGAATGGCAGTTGGGTGAGATGGTTGCTTCTTTAGAGCAGGTTGTTAAGTATTGGAATTCATCTTTTGGTGGAGGTGTTTCGTTTCAGTCTACAGTGCCTGGAATTGAGGTAGTAAGGCAGGAGGAGGAAGTTGGTTCTGGGATGAAGAGTTCATCACCTATAGTTCAAGAGGTGTTGGGAACATCTCAGGCCATGGTGAAAGTGAGGCCTGAAGACGTGCCGATTGAAGGACACGCGAGTTTGTCAAAACAGCGCCTATATGATTTGGGAGCTGTGGAGTATCGTCGTTCGACACCTGAGGCGTTCGAGGCTTGGTTAGCCAGTGTAATTCTGATTTTGGATCAGGAAAGGTGTGATTACGCCTGTAAGCTGGGAAGTGTTGTCTCATTGATGTTGGAGGATGCCTGTGTCTGGTAGACATATGTGGCGGTGGCAACGCATATCCACGATATAGATTGGGACTTCTTTGTGTCTTCCTTTTATGAAAGGTACCTTGGAGGGAAATTTCCAAGGGTTAAGCAACGTGGGGGTGTGGTTTCAGATTATGAAGGTGAGAAAAGTTTAAGCAAGAGGGTTGTGGGCACTGGCCTTGGGAGTGGTCAGCGGAAGAGGCTACGTAATAGAAGGTTTTGCTTGAATCGAAGTCTGGCTGGTGGTGAAGATGTAGGTCAAGTGCAGTATGACCAAGAAGTGGTAGCTCAGTTGCCGAAGTGTGACCGTTGTGGAAGGTGTCATGTTGGAGGTTGTTGGGGCGCGGAAGTTTGTTAGAACTGTGGTTCTAAGGAGCATGTGAAGTGAAATTGTCCTCAGTTGGTGAGATCAACTTCAGTGGTAGCAAAAGGGTCTCAGAAGGGTCGTGGACGCGGCCAAGACAAAGTTAGAAGGTGGCAGGAAGGGCAGAAAGGTGTGAGGAGCTTGGGGATGAATCTTGTTGGAGTTGTGGATCTGTTGGACATTTGAGACGAAATTGTTTGAAGTTGGCTCGGGGTAGTCAGGGTTCTTTACCGCAGGGAGATGGTGATGACCTTAAGGTGTTGGCTAATGCTGCGGCAGTGCGGCTAGAGAATGATGGTTCTGCGAAGAAGAGAGTTTGTCTGTTGAAGCCCCGAGGCAGTGAGATGTTTTCAGGTAACCTTGTTAAGTAACCTTTACCCTAGTTATCTTAGTTTGGTTTCGGTTTGGTTTTCCCTTGCGTGGTGGTATGGTCTTATAGCTAGCAAGTTTAGGGTAGTAGTTGGTGTTGTTTTGAAAACAACTTTAGTGTGAAGAGGGCATTAGTGGGTATTTTGTGGTTAATGGGTTGTTAGAATGGTAGAGTTGGACAAGTTAAAAGTGAGGTACGAGGTTGTTTTTAGGCGGATTCTGAGGATGTTATTGGTGGGTGTGAACCGACATACATGCACAGTTAAAACCATTGTGATATACTATATTATATATGTGTGTTGGTCCATGCATACATGTGACATGACATTAGAGGTTTTGCATACATGTACACAGGCATTGATAGGGCATATTGGTGACCATGCATACGAACGTTCACAATTGCTAATAGCTAATTGGGTCCGTTCGTGTTGTGATAGGGTTAGGTTGGATGATGGGTTTTAAGAGTTGTTTTGGTGCTAGGAGAATGTTAGAGTAATGGAGGGTATTCAGCGAGCTGTCAGTAATAGTGAGTGTGATATAGTATGTTGGCAGAAGGAAAGTGTTTTGGCGCTTAAAGAGTTTAGCGGTGTGGTGGTGAGGAGATTACCGGTTGAAGTTAGAATCAGTCAAAGTGGTTGTGAATAGCTAGTAGAAGTGGTAGTTTCTTGGTGCTAAGTGATGTCGCAGGTTAGTGGATGTGTTTCCAGAGTGCTGAGGTAACATGGCATTGATGTTGTAATAGAAGGGTTGTTTTGTAGGTGATGGTTCGTAGCAACCTTCGAAGAGTTGAGAAGAGGTGTTGTTGTGGGTTGTAGAAAAGGGTTGGCCTGGGGTGAATAGAAGTTTCGTAATCTTAATATGTATGTATAGAATGGGCGGTGTCCTGGTAAGGCTAGTGTTGTAGTCAAAGCTTGAAGTGGAAAGGCAATGTAAGTTCAAGGGCCATTGTTGGTTGGACGGGTTCTAGTGAGAAGTGGTTTGTTTATCATGTATAAGTAAATCCTTCTAAAGTCAGCTAGGGGTACGTGGAACAGCTGACAGAGTTAAGGGTGGAGTTTTACGGTGTGGATTTCTAGTGATGGGTGAGTAATTTTGGTGAGTCGTTATGGTAATGATAGTGGCGGATGTGAAGGAATGTCATCAATACGTTGAGAAGATTGAGTAAGCAGTTGATGCCTAAGAATTTTTGCTTGTTGTGGTAATCTTTGAAAGAAGTTGAGCAGTTTTGCAAGGGGTTTTAGAAGCAGTGAAGGTTGTGGGTCACATGGTGGCTGAACTGGATGGGTTGGTGTCACCGTGTGTGCGAGTTTTGGGAGTTATGAGTTAAGGTGGAGTGTGTTGTAAAAATTTGGAGGTTCTTCGGGTTGTTGGGGCTATGGGCAGTTCGAAAGTGTGAAAGTTTAAGTTGTGGTTAACATCTGAGTGTTCTGGAATTTGTGAACAGTATGTGGTGGTGTTGGGTTTGGTTATAGTGTAAGTTGATTTGTGGAGGAGTTGGTTTGTAGAGTTTTGTGTGGAGAATGTTCAGTGGTGGTTAAGTCTCCTATGTTGCCTTGTGGGTTGCCTGGAGAAGTTTGGTTGTGCTCTTTTCGCCGGTTGAAATTTCGAGGACGAAATTTCCTAAGAGGGGGGGAGTTGTAACACCCCAATTTTGGGCTTAGAAGTTTTGGGTTTGAACCGGACCGGTCGGATTTTCGGTTCGAATGTAAAAGGTGGTTTTAGGGAAAACCTAGTTTGAAATGCATTAAAAATATGGAAAAATATCTAAAAATCCTCTTTTAATATATATAAGAGAGTGGTGAAATCAATTTAACAAAATGAGGTTTGGAAATATGACATTTCGAGTTAGTGACTAAAATGTAATTTTTGAAAAGTTTGTGACTGTTTTAAAAGGATTGAAACTTTGAATCTTTAAGGAGCTAATTTACCCAAGGGAGGATTTCTCCAGATTTTTGTTGATTTTTAAAGACACATTTAATGTTTATTTAATAAAAAGAAAAGAGGGAAAAGTGATATTTTAGTTTCATAACTAACTTTTACCAAAATTTTCCCATTTCATTTTCTCTCAAAATTCCCTCAGCCAAACACATTTCCACAGCAACTTTCCTTTTGATTTTCACACCTAAAGAAGAGTTTTCAATCCCCAATTGATTCCTAATCATTTCTACATCAAATCCTCACCATTTGCTTAATGAATTTTCAAGGATTTTGGCTCTAAACAAGGAGAAATCCACATTTAGAGGTATGAACGTCCTTCTCCTCTAAATACTCAGTTCTTTACTGAAATTCCCAAGTTCTCAATCCTTAAATTGAGTTTTATTAAAGGTTTTAATGTTGTGTTCTTGATTTTGGCTTGAAATGCAAGATTTGAATTTAATTTTGAAGAAATTCGTATTGGATGATTGGGCTCTGATTTGAGATGTCTTTTTGATGTATTTTGGATGTCTAAATGATGTGAAATGGAGGTTTAATCAATGCAATCCCGAATAGGTTGATTTTCCTAAGTTTTTACTTGTGAAAATGGTGGTTTTTGGGGTGATCTTGGTGTTTTGTTAATGCTGGAGGTATAAGGACGAGTTTGGGTTCATTTTGGATGTTAATTGATGTTTAAAAATGGTTAGAAGTGATGGATCTTGGCTGGGTTAAGTTTTGGAAGAGTTTGGAGGTGTTTTCGGTTGTGTTTGGTAGCCGAAATGTTGGATTTTTGTAGAGTAGCGAGTTTAGGTGTGTTGCTGGTGATTTTAATGCATGATGATGCATTGATCCTCTGTTATTATGTGTTTAAAACAGGGGAGGATAATCCGGAGGCAATATAGGTGGCGTTGGAGGTTTCGAATGCTTGGAAGGCTTAACGGCTAACGTAGTTTTGTGTATCGGTGAGTGATGTTTGGTTTTCAGCTTTGAAACCAATGTTTGAAGGTTATGGGAGCTTAGTTTAAGTCTAAACAACTTAGCTAAGCTCAAGAGTAATTTTTCGGAGAAACTCTCTTTTTGATGAACCATGAGATGGTTGAATGCAATGTGTTTATTTTGCATGTTTAAATTCTGTTTTGAAAGCATATTTTAGCATGTTTAATGCTGGTTTTGTAAGCCATGTGTTGAAGGATGCTCAAGGTAAGAGATCCTTGATTTGAACATTGATAAATGTGGTTTGATGCATAGTGATGCATGATTATTTAATGGCTTTGTTTGATGCTTAAAAACAGTGGATTGATGATGGTAAATGATGTATATTGGCAAGTGATGTGTTGGTTTAAAAGTACTTGAATCGGATATAGTTAGCCGGCTATATGATTGGGTGCACCGTGAATTGAGTCGCCTTGGATGTTGAGGGGTTGTAATTGTACCGTAAACTCCATCCAAGTACTCTAGCGATTGAGGAAATTAGTGTCACCACGATGGAGGATGGCTCTCATGGGTGGGCTTGTTAAGAGCCACCACGATGGAGGATGGCTCTCGTGGGTGGACTTTGCTAAGTGTCACCGTGATGGAGGACGGCTCTCGTGGGTGGACCTTGTTAAGCGTCACAACGGTGGAGGGTTGCTCCCGTGTGTGAGCTTGGTTAAGGTGATTACAATGGTTGAGGTAGCTCCCATGTGTATGCCTTGTGGTGTGTCCCAGCTCTCGCTAGTGAGTTATACAACTTCCGATGAGTGATGTTGAGGGGTTGGGATTGTACCGCTAAACTCCATCACGGGTGTTGAGGGGTTGAGATTGTACCGGTAAACTCCACCTTGTGTTGTTCGGTAGTGTGTATGAAGCGTGTGGGACAACGCTTCTAATCCGTGTATCCGATTGTGTCTTGTGTTGTGATGGTTTGTGAATTATCGCTTGAAAGCCAATGTAATGTTCTTGAATGTAATGAAGCGAGAAATGCTTGGAATGATGCAAGGATGCATGGGAAGTGTGTAATAGTTTAAGAGTGCATGTATTACTTGTTAAGCTTGAACAAGTGTTTATCTTCTTTTATGAATGGTGTTTATGTGCAAGGAATCTCTTTAATGCATTGAAGTCTTGTGAAGACTTGTTTAGAAAGGCATGAAATGTAAATGTTGCTTTTGGTAGTTCATGCGTAGTGCATTTGTTGAATGCATGAGATAGTTAGAGGGAACAAATGGTTTTCAAAGTTTTTGCTTGAATGGATCATTAAGCATGAGAAAAGTATGTTATGAAGAGGAAATGTTTTTCAAGGAATTTGAGTTTAACTTTGCATAAGGTGTTCATGCTTGGAAAGGTTTAAGTTGATGGTTTTGCAAGAATGTGCTTTGAAGTGAGTTATTTAGCTTTTCTAAGCTAAGGGTTGGATTTTATGATTGAGCAATGCATGATTTAAAGCATGTTGTTTGAAAAGGAGTTTTCAAACAATGCTTTGGTTTATCGAATTGTATCTACTTTTTAAGAGAGTTTTATGAATCGCTGCGTTGATGGTGTTTTGGTTTTGAGCATCCCTCACTAAGCATTATGTGCTTACACTTCTTTGTGTCCATCAATGCAGATAATTGAAGTTGGGGCAGCAAGAAGCAAGGGATTCAAGGAGAGCTCCACTTGAGAAGTATGTCTCGGTTTATAGCTATAGATAATAAAGGCAATGGGGGGAGAGTCTTTTATATTGATGTGTAATGAGATTGAGTATGTTGACCATATTTGGTTTGTGGTTTGAATCTTGTTGTTTATCGCTTTGCAACATTTGAATCTTCTTATTCATAAGTTGTTATATTATGCTTCTTGTTTTAAAGGCATGATCAAGTGTTGGATGTGTTGAAGGAGTTGGTGCACCTAAGGTTTGCTTTGCATCTAGATTTTAATGCAATTTGGTAGTTATGATGATGGGCATGTTGTTGATATGTTGAGGATTGTTTTGGAGTATGTTTGATGGAGTTGGATGTGTAAAAACAGGCTTTTCTGCTGTTTCTGGGCAGGGTGTTTCGAAACACCCTTGCATGTTTCGAAACAGGTGCATGATTTGGCCTGGGTGTTTCGAAACGGGTAGAGGTGTTTCGAAACACTTTGACTACTGCCAAGCCCCGTTTCTGAACGGTCTACTCCCGTTTCGAAACACTTGGCCGTTGGGCACTGATTTGAATGGTTTTGAGGTTTGCAAGCTTTACATTTTAGTCCTGATTTTTGTATGTGCAACTGCTTGAGTTCGAGATGTCCGTTTAAGGTGAAATTTGACAGAGAAGCATATAACCTAACTAATTTCATAATGGTATCTTAAAAATTAGTAAAGTCCTCTTAATTTTTAAATTTTACATTTTGGTCCCTAAATTCGTATGTTGTGCAATTGAGTCCCTTATTGTTTTCCGATTGCTGTGATTTTTGAGTATGCTTATCTCAAGAGTATGAATAGGATTAATTTGCATCTAGACAAGTTTTAAAAGAAAAAAAAGGTCGTTAATCAATGTTGACTTTCGGGTTGACTTTGGTTTTCCCCGTGTAATCTTCGTAGTTCGGGTCAATCGTCTAGGCCGGCTAAGGGGGTTACAAAAGGGAAAATGGGAACTTTTAGTAAAAATAAATAAAAAAGGGTTTTCTCAAAAGCCATCATCTTCTCCAATTTTCATTTCACGTTCAAAACCTCTCTAAACCCCAATTTCATTATTTCGTTGGTTTCAACACTCCGAACCAAGTGATTTCTTCAAGGTAAATGATTCCTTAACTTAGTTTCATCTTCCTTGAGTCTTAAATGCTAAGATTTTTGCAAAACTCATGGATTTAACTTGTTTTGATTTTTAAAGTTTGGTTTGAAATGAAAGGAGGTTTATGGGTTTTTCGTTTGGGTTGGTTATGACTGAGTTTGGGTGTGTTTTAACATTGTTTTTATCACTAAAATAACATAAAAATGGTGGGTTGTTATAGAAAACCCGAAATGAGTATTGTGGGTAATTTTGGGAGTTGAAAATCTTGAGTTTTTGGATGGGTTTTGATTCTAAATGACAGCTGAAGGTTTGATAGCTTTAGGTTGATGTTTAGGGATGCTAAAAGGTAGATTTTTTATGGTAAATTCGTTGGGTATGGCTGCGAGTAGTTTGGGACTGAAATTGTTATGTTTTGGGTGAAGTTTGGGCTTGAATCGATGTGTATTGTTGCAAGATTGTTGAGTTCCGGGTCTTTGATGTGTTTGTGAGTGTGTTAGTGTTCTAATGTTCGATTTTGGGTTACTCAAAACAGCGGAATTGGATTCGGGCTTTGTGAACGGAAATCTAGGTAGTTCGGAGGCTTGATTCGGCATCTTAGACATCGTTTGTGTGTTGGCTGGTGAGTGGATCGATTTTAAAATCCTTAACGTGGTTAAGATAATGTTTTGGGAGTTTGGATTGAGCTTGAAAAGTCAATCCAAACTCAAGAGTAAGTTTTAAAGGTTTATGCAATTATCCGTGTTTATGATTCTTAATGCAATGTGAACATGTCATGTTGATACTGTGTTTGTTGTATTGTTATACATGTTGAGACTTATGTCTTGTGTTTATATTTGCATTGTGAGTACATGCCTTGATGGAAGTTTGGACTTGGTAAGTCGTTCAAGCATCGGAAATGCTTGTGATTGTGATTGAGTATATTGACACGTGTTGAGTTGTTACCGGATATAATTGATCGATCAATAGGATTAGAGTGCACTCGAGGTAAAATTTGCGCGTGGCCTTAGTGATGTTAGATTCCACTAAGGATGAGTATGATGATGTGAGATTCCACCAGAAGTTATGTTTGAGAAACTATCTGCATATCCGTGTAAAAACAATGAATGTCAATATACCCATGATGCTTTAATTCTCATGTTAAGCATGTTGTTAATTTCTTCTTTTATGCTTATGCATTGTGGTTACTTTGCTTGTGTTATGAGAATAAGCATATGGTAAGCCTATGGGCTTGTGGTTGTATTCGGTAAATGCGCGGGAAGGTAAATGCATGTGGTTATATGTTCTAGCATGTGGAAATGATTTGGAAAGGTTTTGGTTTTCAAGCAAACTATGTTTTAAAACTGCATTGTTGTAGCTACCGTTTCGAGCACCGCTCACTAAGCTTAAACGCTTACGCTCTCTTTTCCAACAATACATGCCCTTAGATCTTCGGAGCAGCTCGGGAAACAATGAAGAATCCAAGGGAGTTTGGTTTGCTCAAGTATGAGTTTAGACTTCAATAACTAGTATTAAGCAATTGGATATGACCTTTATGTTTGAAGTGTTGTTTGCATGTCCTTTTTGCTTAGACAAGTTTGCTTAGTTGTTTTGGGCTTGTAATGCCTTTTGCCATGTTGATTCATGCTTTTGTTTAGCTTTTTGGTATGTTGGCGAATTCTATGTATGCATGTTTCCTATAAGAATCTTATCATGTTGAATGTTGCATCGTTATGTGCTTGACTTGCTTTATATGCTTATCCATGGATGCCTTGTATTGTATATGTGGTTGTATGTTGCTGACATGCATGTTAAATGCCTCTAGTTATGAGTCCTTATGCTTTTATCAACAAAATTGAGTTTTGCAGTCCAGGGCATATCGATACGCTCAAGGGCGGTATCGATACGGTCTATTGTTTTGGGCCTTGTTTTGGGTAAGGTGTACCGATACGCGGGGGCGTATCGATACGCAAAATACTCTATAGAAATCTTAGATATTGACGAGATTTTGGCGTATCGGTACAGGTCCTGAGGGTATCGGTACAGTCTTCGTAGTTGACCATGGGAAAGTTGACCGTTGAGGGCGTATCGATACGCACCTTGTGGGTATCGATATGGTTTCCCTAGGTTTGACATGGGGTGTTGACCAAGTCCAGGCGTATCGATACGGTCCTCTAGCGTATCGATACGACCTGTTGTAAAAATTATAAAAGGGTATCTTAATTGTTTGTTTTGCGTGTTTTGTATCCATATGTGTTTTCCGCTGCGTTTTCCTTCACATATGATATAATTAATGCATCTAGACAAGATAACTTTAAAAGAAATTTTCTAGGGTTGCTAATCGAAGTGGAACCTTAACTGGTTTCTCTTTGGGTTTCCTGTGTAACCCATTCAATACGGTCTGGCGGCTAGGCCAGGTTGAGGGGTTACATTTGTTGGTATCAGAGCCTAGGTTTCGCCTAGGTTCATTGAGTTTCAGCAAGCCGAAAGATAAGTGAAGTAAGTTTTATGGTGTAAGCTTGTTTATTGTGATTGCATGGTGATTATAAGCATGTTTGTGGCTATCTTTGTGTTGGTTGAGAAATAGTTAAAGGCACCCATTGCTAGTATACTATTGTTGTAAGTGATTTTAAGTTTAAGGATTTGAGCACGTTGGACCTTGTTCCTTGTTGACCCCAAATCATTTCACTTGTTGTGAGACCGAGGGGAAGGCCAAGAATGGATAATCCGAGGGTTGAACGGATTGAGAATGTTGAGGATGTGCGAGGAGAGAACTTGCCTCCTCCTTCTCCTTCTCCTCTGGGGGTGGAGAGAATGTGGAAGGTGTTGGACCCAAGTTTGGTCAGGGAGAAGGAGGTATTGATGTGAATTCGTTGATTCAGGCTATAGTCGGGGCTATTCAGACAGCTTTCGCAGGTGTTCGGGTTGCAGCACCGCCTCAGGGTGCAGGTTTTGGTTTACCGTTAGAGCGACTCTGTAGCTTGGGCGAGGTTGAGTTCTGTGGGTTGTCACTTGAGGGTTCAGAGGCATGGTTTGAGAGCACAGTTCGTATTTTAAGTCAGATGGAGTGCTCTGAAGCACATAAGTTGGGTTGCATTGTCTCTTTGCTTCAGGGAGATGCCTACACTTGGTGGACTACTATCACTACGGGTATGCCAGAGGCCGAGGTTACTTGGGAGTTCTTCAGGGCTGCTTTCTGTAAGAAGTTCCTAGGTCCTCGATACCTAGATGAGAACAAGAGAGAGTTCATGGCTCTAGTTCAGGGTAGCTTGACCGTATCCGACTATGAGGTATAGTTTGTACGTCTGAGTCAGTATGCTTCTGAGTTAGTTCCCACTGAGGCGGAACGTTGTGAGCATCTCCGTTATGGGTTGGTTCAGGATGTGAAGACCTACATGTTGGATTCCGACTATACAGATTTTGATGTGTTGGTCGCTAGGGCCAAGGACATCGAACAGTCTTTGGGACTTGCGGATCGCAAGGGTGGATCTAGTTCAGGAAAAAACTACTGAATGGGACAGAGATCGTGCCAAGAGGCACAAGGATAAGAAATCTCATCATGATCATAGACGCAGAGGTGGTGATCCGGGGCGAGGCCATTACGACCAAGGGACTGAGAATCGTACTCCCAAGTGCAACAAGTGTGGTAGACGTCATTTCGGTGAGTGTTGGGGCACTTATGGCTCTTGTTGGAACTGTGGGTCTAGGGCACAATTGTAGCGCGATTGTCCACATCCATCTAGGGATGGACAAGCACATGCACGAGCTGTCGAACATCAAAGAGGATGTGGGTGCGGTCGAGATAACTTTCAGACTAGGAATGTAGCTCATGTTGTAGTAGTTCAGCCCGAGGGAGGTGGGCTAGCTAGGGTGTATGCACATCGTGAGGACAGGAATGACACAGATTTGATTGCAGGTAATTTCTCGTTATAGTCTTTGACTTTGCTTTCCTTGATTGATTTAGGTTCTACGCATTCGTACATATTAAGTGAGCATGCAATATTGTTAGATATTCCCGTTGAGATATTAGATGTGGGTATGAATGTCACTAGTTCCTTTGGTGAGACGGTTGTGGTCAGAAAGATGTACAAAAGGTGTCCTTTGATGGTTCAGGTTCATGTCTTTCTCGTTGATATGATGGAATTGTCGTTTTATGGTTTCGACGTGATATTAGACATGGACTGGCTTGTAGAGCATAGGGCTAGGGTAGATTTTGAGACAAAGCGGGTGTCCTTGAGACTCCCAGAGGATCACGAGGTAGTAATAGTGGGCGAGAACGTTAAGTTCTTGTCCAATGTAGTTTCAGCCTTAGAGGCTCAGAAGTTATTAGATGTGGGTTTTCAGGTGTACCTAGCCTATGTTATGAATCTGAATATGGATGAGGCACAATCGCGAGACATTAGGACAGTTTGTGACTTTCCAAGTGTATTCCCAGAAGAATTTCCTGGTTTGCCTCCAAATAGAGATGTAGAGTTTGTTATTGAGACTTATTCAGATTCAGCTCTAGTATCGATTGCACCGTATCGAATGTCTCCTAAAGAAATGAAAGAGTTGAAGACACAGCTTCGGGAATTGATAGACTGAGGGTTCATTCGTCCGAGTACTTCACCTTGGGGTGCACCGGTGTTGTTTGTGAAAAAGAAAGATGGTAGTTTGAGAATGTGTATCGATTACCAATAGTTGAATAAGTTGACAGTGAAGAACAAATATCTGTTGCCGAGGATTGATGACCTGTTTGATCAGTTGAGAGGTGCTTCGGCGTTCTCAAAGATAGATTTGAGATCCGGTTATTATCAGTTGAAAGTAAAAGATCAAGATGTACCGAAGACAGCTTTCCGCACTCGTTATGGGCACTACGAATTCTTAGTGATGCCCTTTGGTTTGACTAATGCACCAGCATCTTTTATGGACATGATGAATAGAGTGTTTCATGAGTACTTAGATCAGTTTGTGGTAGTGTTCATTGATGACATTTTAGTGTACTCTCGCACTAAGGAAGATCATGATCGGCATTTGCGTTTGGTGTTGTAGAAATTGTTAGACAATCAGTTGTATGCCAAGTTAAGCAATTGTGAGTTTTGGATTAGGGAAGTAGTCTTCTTATGCCATATTGTATCAGCCGAGGGAATCCGAGTGGATCCTAAGAAGGTTGAGGCAGTTGTGAATTGGAAACCACCGAAGACAGTGACCGAAGTTCGTAGTTTCTTAGGCTTGGCCGGTTACTATAGACGTTTTGTTGAGGGTTTCTCCAAGGTTGCAGCCCCTTTGACTAAATTACTAAATAAGAATGTTCGGTTTGAGTGGACTGATGCAAGACAACAAGCATTTGAGAAATTGAAAGAAGCCTTAACCAAAACTCCTGTTTTAATTCAGCCAATGTTAGGGAAAGAGTTTGTAGTCTTCAGTGATGCGTCGTATGTTGGCTTAGGTTGTGTGCTTATGCAAGAGGGAAGAGTAGTGGCCTATGCGTCTAGACAGTTGAAGACTCATGAGCGTAATTACCCTACGCATGACATAGAATTGGCTGCAGCGGTTTTCGCTTTGAAAGTTTGGAGACATTACTTGTATGGTGAGAAATGCACAGTGTATACGGATCACAAGAGTCTGAAGTATATAACGACACAAAGAGAGTTGAATCTTAGACAGCGTAGGTGGCTAGAGTTACTTAAGGACTACGATCTCACGATTGAGTACCATCTGGGTAAAGCCAATGTAATGGCCGATGCTTTGAGTAGAAAGGTAGTGGTGGTATTACGAGTTATGTTTGCTAGATTAAGTTTGTCTAAAGATGGTGGTTTAGTGGCCGAGTTGCAAGTTAAACCTTCGTTGCTTCAGTTGATTAGAGAGAAACATTTTCAAGATAGATCATTAGCATCTCATGTACAAGACATAGCGGAGGGTAAACCGACAGATTTCTGTTTTAGTAGTGATGGAGTCTTATGTTTCAAGAGTAGAGTAGTTGTTCCGGAAGATGTAGACTTGAGACGCATCATCCTAACTGAAGCTCACAGTAGTCCGTTTGCTATGCATCCGGGAAGTACGAAGATGTATCGCGATTTGAAAAATAAGTATTTCTGGGTTGGTTTGAAGAAAGATGTTGCCGAGTTTGTGAGTAAGTGCATGGTCTGTCAGCGAGTTAAAGTCGAGCACCCGTTTTCTTCAGGTTTGTTACAACCGTTGCGAATTCCCGAGTGGAAGTGGGAGAGAATTGCCATGGATTTCGTATCGGGTTTGTCGTTGACATCTTCTAAGAAGAATTTGGTTTGGGTAATTGTTGATCGTCTTACGAAATGTGCGCACTTTTTGGCCGTTCACACTACTTATACTTTAGATAAGTTGGTCGATTTGTATATCAGTGAGATAGTGAGATTGCATGGTGTACCGAAATCTATAGTGTCAGACAGAGATCTGAGGTTCACAACTAGATTTTGGGAGAGTTTGCATAGTGCTTTGGGTACTCGACTGAATTTCAGCACTTCATATCATCCTCAGACCGATGGTCAGTCAGAGAGAGTCATACAAGTGTTGGAAGACATGTTGAGATGTTGCATTATTGAATTTTAGGGTTTGTGGGAGAAGCATCTACCGTTAGTAGAGTTTGCATATAATAATAGTTATCAAGTGAGCATTCAGATGGCACCTTATGAAGCTACGTATGGTAGAAAATGTAGAACATATGTTTGTTGGGCCGAAGCGGGACAAAAATTGATACCTTTGCCTGATATGCTTAAGGGTACTACCGAGAAGGTGTAGTTGATTTGCGATCGTTTGAAAACAGCTTCGGATAGATAGAAATCTTATGCAGATTTGAAAATAAGAGAAATAGAGTATGACGTGGGCGACAAAGTGTTCTTGAAAGTCGCACCTTGGAAAAGGATGATAAGGTTTGGTAGGAAAGGTAAGTTGAGCCCGAGATTTATCGGTCCGTATGAGATAGTTGAGAGAGTTGGTCTCATTGCCTATAGATTGAGACCGCTGATCAAACTAGAGAAGATTCACGATGTGTTTCATGTCTCGATGCTTCAGAGGTATAGATCAGATTTGTCACATGTCATGCCAGTTGAGAAAATAGAATTGAATTGGGATTTGACCTACGATGAAGAACCAGTTGAGATTTTGGCTTCGGACAGTAAAGTGTTTGAGAGGAAGGACCATTGAGTTGGTTAAGGTTAAGTGGCGACACCGAGGGGTGGAAGAAGCCACTTGGGAGAGGAAGGATGACATGAGAAAGCAGTTTCCACATCTTTTTCCATCAGGTAAATTTCGGGGACGAAATTCCTTAAGTGGGGGAGAGTTGTAACGCCTCGAGTTTAGGGCTGAGAGATATCAGATTAGTCAATCCGAGTCGGGTTAATTTTTAATTGGAGACAAACTATTTTTAACACACTTAAAGTGTTTTAAAAGATTAAAGGGCAAAATGGGAACTTTTAGTAAAAATGAATAAAAAGGGGTTTTCTTAGAAGCCATCATCTTCTCCAATTTTCATTTCACGTTCAAAACCTCTCTAAAACCCCATTTCATTATTCCATTTGTTTCAACACTCCAAAACAAGTGATTTCTTCAAGGTAAATGATTCCTTAACTTAGTTTCATCTTCCTTGAGTCTTAAATGCTAAGATTTTTGCAAAACTCGTGGATTTAACTTGTTTTTATTTTTAAAGTTTGGTTTGAAATGAAAGGAGGTTTATGGGTTTTTTGTTTGGGTTGGTTATGGATGAGTTTGGGTATGTTTTAACTTTGTTTTTATCACTAAAATAACTTTAAAATGGTGGGTTGTTATAGAAAACCCGAAATGGGTATTGTGGGTAATTTTGGGAGTTGAAAAACTTGAGTTTTTGGATGAGTTTTGAGTATAAATGATAACTGAAGGTTTGATAGCTTTAGGTTGATGTTTAGGGATGCTAAAAGGTAGATTTTTTATGGTAAATTCGTTGGGTATGGATGTGAGTAGTTTGGGACTGAAATTGTTATGTTTTGGGTGAAGTTTGGGCTCGAATCGATGTGTATTGCTGTAAGATTGTTGAGTTCCGGGTCTTTGATGTGTTTGTGAGTGTATTAGTGTTCTAATGTTCGATTTTGGGTTGCTCAAAACAGAAGAAATTGGATTCGGGCTTTATGGACGGAAATCCGGGTAGCTTAGAGGCTTGATTCGGCATCTTAGACATCGTTTGTTTGTTGGCTGGTGAGTGTGTCGATTTTAAAAGCCTTAACGTGGTTAAGGGAATGTTTTGGGAGTTTGGATTGAGCTTGAAAAGCCAATCCAAGCTCAAGAGTAAGTTTTAAAGGTTTATGCAATTAATCCGTGTTTATAATTCTTAATGCAATGTGAACATGTCATGTTGATATTGTGCTTGTTGCATTGTTATACATGTTGAGACTTATGTCTTATGTTTATATTTGCATTGTGAGTACAAGCCTTGTATGGAAGTTTGGACTTGGTAAGTGGTTCAAGCATCGGTAATGCTTGTGATTGTGATTGAGTATATTGACACGTGTTGAGTTGTTACCGGATATAATTGATCGATCAATAGGATTAGAGTGCACTCGAGGTAAAATTCGCGCGTGGCCTTAGTGATGTTAGATACCACTAAGGAGGAGTACGGTGATGTGAGATTCCACCGGAAATTATGTTTTTACTAGACAGGTGAGTACGGTGATGTGAGATTCCACCGGAAGTGTCTAGTGGGTTTGAGAACTATCCGCATATCCGAGTAAAAACGATGAATGTCAATATACCCATGATGCTTTAATTCTCATGTTAAGCATGATGTTTATTTTTTCTTTTATGCTTATGCATTGTGGTTACTTTGCTTGCGTTATGAGAATGAGCATATGGTAAGCCTATGGGCTTGTGGTTGCATCCGGTAAATGCACGGGAAGGTAAATGCATGTGGTTATGTGTTCTAGCCTGTGGAAACGATTTGGAAAGGTTTTGGTTTTCAAGCAAACTATGTTTTTAAAAATTGCATTGTTGTAGCTACCATTTTAAGCACTGTTCACTAAGCTTAAACGCTTACGCTCTCTTTTCCAACAATGCAGGCTCTTAGACCTTCAGAGCAGCTCGGGGAACAAGGGAGAATCCAAGGGAGTTTGGTTTGCTCAAGTATGAGTTTAGACTTCAATAACTAGTATTAAGCAATGGGATAGGACCTCTATGTTTGAAGTGTTGTTGGCATGTCCGTTTTGCTTAGACAAGTTTGCTTAGTTGTTTTGGGCTTGTAATGCCTTCTGCCATGTTGATTCATGCTTTTGTTTAGCTTTTTGCTATGTTGGCGAATGCAATGTATGCATGTTTCCTATAAGAATCTTTTCATGTTGAATGTTGCATCGTTATGTGTTTGACTTGTTTTATATGCTTATCCATGGATGCCTTGTATTGTATGTGTGGTTGTATGTTGCTGAAATGCATGTTAAATGCCTCTAGTGTTGAGTCCTTGTGCTTTTATCAGCAAAATTGAGTTTTGCATGGCAGTGCGTATCAATACGCTCAAGGGCGGTATCCATACGGTCCCTTGTTTTGGGTAAGGCGTACCGGTACGCGGGGGCGTGTCGATACGCAAAATGCTCTCTAGAAATATGAGAAATTGACGAGATTTTTGCGTATCGGTACGGGTCATAAGGGTATCGGTACGGTCTTCGTAGTTGACCATGGGAAAGTTGACCGTTGAGGCGTATCGATACACACCTTGTGGGTATCGATATAGTTTCCCTAGGTTTGACATGGGGTGTTGACCAAGTCCAGGCGTATCGATACGGTCCTCTAGTGTATCGATACGGCCTGTTGTAAAAATTGAAATAGGGTATCTTAATTGTTTGTTTTGCATGTTTTGTATCCATATGTGTTTTCCGCTGCGTGTTCCTTCACATAGGATATAACTAACGCATCTAGACAAGATAACTTTAAAAGAAATTTTTTAGGGTTGCTAATCGGAGTGGAACCTTAACGGGTTTCGCTTCGGTTTTCCTTGTGTAACCCATTCGATGCGGTCTGGCGGCTAGGCCGGGTCGAGGGGGTTACAATTGTTTTTATAGAAGACAGGCATTGAAACACGTAAAATGTTACATATGAATTACATATGTGAATTATATTTTTTTCGGTATGTTACAAACAATAGTACCCCTACATGCGAGGGTCTTAACATTGCTTCAAAAACTCGATGTTATTCTACGACACATATGTCGCCAACACCGCTACATGCGAGGGTCTTAACATAGCTTCAAAAACATCGGAAATGGTAGAAGCTTTGACTCGCGTTATCAAATGTAATCGGCATGTAATGCTACCCTGGAAAGGAACATCAAGAATTTCTTGATATTGTGATTTGTCGATCATGTTGCACAAACACAGACGATACATTGCACCACATCTACGCAACGGATTTTTTAATCATTCGAATACTCAAACTTTGCAAATCAATACAACTGCAAATATTTAGCAACATTCGAATATATAGACCAAACTCGTGTCTTATAGAAATCGACTTTGCCAGGATCCTAACGTGTCAGGAAAGTGGTGTCTCACAGAACGCGACTTTTGCGACTATAAATACCTTCTCCACCGATCGAAGCCCACACCGCTCAGTCAAAGAGAAAAAATTGCATAGTAGTGCTTGAAGTTTTTTATTGTAACTACTACTTCCAACAAATCACGTATCTGGAAAATTTATTCCCAAACTACTTTTCCCGAAATTGTGATTTGTTGTTATTTGTAGTTGCATATATATGTTGAGCAGAAGTTAACTATTCGGTATTTTTGTTCGCGAGGATCAACAACAACAAATCACAGTATCGAGAAATTCGAGGTCTTTTTGAATGGCAGGCAAGTGACAATATCTAATAGATCTCCAAGATTCAAGACAGGCATCCGGTGCAAGGCAAGATGCACGAGGACCGGTCATTAGCATCACCTTCATGATGATCATCACCGTCAAAATAAGTTTTAGCTTCTTTAATAAATGTTAGTTGGTTGCAATGTGATTCTATCATTTCAATTGTAAAGAAATACTCAAATCCTTTCGATTGTAAAAAGGGAATATTCAAATCCAATTTTAATTGTAAAAATGAATATTCAAATCCGATATTCAAATGCGTTTACGAATATTGTGATTTGCCAATCATCTTCAACAAACACGGACGATACATATATCGCACCACAACTGGTATCCTACCAAATTCATCTACTAATCATTTAAATACATATACACACAAATCATAATACAAGTAAAAGAAAATATTCACCAACGTTCGTAAAGGGGGCTATATGCGACTTTACCAAGAATCCGACGTGTCTCAGGAAAGTTGCGTCTTACAGAACGCGACTTTGCCAGGATTCCTGACGTGTCAGGAAAGTCGCGTCTTACAGAACGCGAATTTTGCGACTATAAATACCTTCCCGGTCGATCCAATCCCACACCACTCAGTCGAAGAGAAAAAACTGCATAGTAATGCTTGAAGTTTTCGATTGTAACTACTAATGCCAACAAATCACGTAACTGGAAAATTTATTACCAAACTAATTTTCTTAATATTATGATTTGTCGATATTTGTAGTTTCATCTATATGTTGAGTAGATGTTAAGTATTCAGTATTTTTGTTCACGAGGATCGACAACAAAAAATCACAATATCTGGAAATTTGAGGTCTTTTTGAATGGTGGGCAAGTGACAATATCCAATAGACCTCCGAGATTCAAGACAAGCACCGGGTCTTGACCTTTTGTTCGAGGCTATGACCCCGTATGCAACTAGAGGCAAAGACCAAACCACCGAGCATAAAGACATGCATTGAAAAAATTGTAATTTGTACCCCTAAACACGTGGTAAATTGTAAATTATTGTTCTAAATAGAAGACATGCATTGATACACGTAAAATATTACATCCGAATTACATATGTAAATTATATTTGTACTCCTAAACACGCGGTCAATTGTACCCCTAAATATGCAGACTAAAATAATTTACATATGCATTGATATAGACGAGAAGTGCAATAGTTTGTCCCATTTGTATGGTCGACGAGAGATGTGTCGTTGCTGTAGATAAATGGCAAACGAGAGTTGTCAACAACAACGCTACATGTGCGGGTCTTCACATAGCTTCGAAAACACTGACAATGGTAGTAGCTTTGACCCGAGCTATCAAATATAACTGGCAGCCCCTAAAAGATGTAACCCTGGACAAGACAGATAAAGTTCCAACTATTGTGAATTCATGGTACCGATCATTTGCGTGGCACCCAACCACGTGTTTCCGGATATTGTGATTTGTCAATCATCTTCAACAAACGCACAATAAAAACATCGCACCACAACAATTGGTATCCAACCACAACTGCATATACCCACAACTCACAATACAAGTGTGAGTTTGCCAGTAAGGTTCGTAAGGGAGGGAGGGCATATATAGCATGAAAATCGCGTCATACAGAACACGACTTTGCCAGGATTCCTGACGTGTCAGGTAAATTGTGTCTTATAAAACGCGTCTTTGCCTAGTGACGTGTCTACAAAAATTTATTCGAAAACTGATTTTTCAGATATTGTGATTTGTTGTTATTTGTAGTTGCATATCTATGTTTATTAGATGTTAATTATTTCGTACTCTTGTTCACGACGGTCGAATAAAATATAAAAGAATTAAAGAATAAAAAACGCAAATTTAAAAACATATACTAATTAATTATATAAACCCAAATAAAGTACAAATCATGATTAAACTAAAATATATACTAATTAAAAAACAAAAAAAATATCAAGTTCAATATTTTCAAATAAAATAAATAACTAAAAAAACTAATGGCGCCTATGTCCACCGGTACCACAAGACGGTGCACGACGATGTCGCTCTAGATTGTGTCGGGGTAGAACGTCGTCACCATCATCACCACCACCATCATCACCATCCCCGGTTCCAGCAGTTGCAGTACCGCTCGTTCCACCAGGCCCACTTAGGTAGAAAATCGACTTTGGTGGCATTTGTTGAACAATCCCGGTTCCAAATGCGGCTGACATCGAGGGGAACGACATGAAGGGCACATAGGGCATATAGCCTACAGGATAGCTAGAGGCACCACTCATCATCGCCGAAAGTTGAGCAAAGTGGTCTGACTTAGAAGAAGGCGTTAAATAACCTTAACTTGGACTTTGAGTCAACTGTGGCCGCATCGGTGGTGGGATAGCATCCGATGCCACTCAAATGTGGCATAGCAAATGAGTGGTACAGTGGCTGTCCAAACAAGCTTCGTCTCGGCTAAAAATATCGAGATGTAATGCTGTAAGTCCATATGAGAGTACAACAGTTATAAAAACTGTAGAATATATAAAGCATATATTAAAAAAGGAATTATGTATAGTTAAATATAAAATTTCAGCTTCGAAAAAATACACCAAAGTGTTACCTGATCTTTTGAAAAATTCTCAATATCTTATCTGACAACCGTCAGGCCCTTCGCAACACCAACATGGGTTAAAGGAGCGGTCCACCTACAAAATAATAAGATAATTTAAATTAATTATAATAATATGTCTATTAAAAAATTAACAACTCTTTCCTTACCTCCATGCTAGCGAAAAAACATGTGGAGTAGGCTGCAGAAGCTCAGGGCGTAAAAACGGCATTCTCCACCACACCCACGACTGGAGCAACATCAAACAACATTCGATTTGCCACTTGTCAGGATCAGCGTTCTTGCACAGCTCCCTAAACAAAGTGGCCAAAACTGCGGATCCCCAGCTCAGTTTATCGGCATATTCAAAATTCTACAAATGACGCAACCAGATTGTGTGAACCTTGTCCCGGGTTTTGTCAGGTATCAATACCCCGTCAATCATCTGTAAAATATAAGCGCTAGCATATGCCTACAATACGAATATATATATATATTACCATATGTTAAAAAATTATCATTTCAATAATATTCACTAAAAAATTATTTTTACCTTCTTCACTCGCGTTAACGGGTACGTTACCAAAATTATTCCGCAGCCACACTAGTTGTATTTTTCCGCCGTAAAAACGCTCCGGCACAGCCCTTAGCCCACTCAAACATAGGTCCAACCAAGCATCAGAATCGGGACCACTGATAGCCTCTCCATCAACAAGCAAACCTAGGATATAGGACATATCCTCTAGGGTAATCGTCACTTTGCCACAAGGAAGGTAGAATATGTGTGTCTCCGGTCTCTACCTCTCCAAAAGAGCGTTTACCAAATAAACGTCTATTTTTGCACCTCCAACAATTTTGGATGCGTGCAAAAGCCCGACCTGCTCTAAGTACGGTTCTATCAGAAGGTCTGGTAATGTTTTCATCCGGTTGTAAGAAACCTCCAAACGTCGTTTCATATTCTAAAAAAATAAACGCATATGTAAAAAGTAAACTATATAAAAAAATATCAAAAATATGTATCTGCTATTAACAATATATAATAAAAAAATAAAAAATAAAACGAGATAAAACTTACATATCTTCGATGATAATCGAACACATGCTTGTGATCCAACCTTATCAATCCCGACATTATATCAATCACGAGAAATCAACCAAGAAAGAAGATTTGAGAGAGAGTTAATTTTTTGGGTATGGGGTAGAAGGAGGGGTGGGGACAATTTATAGTGGATATCGCGTCGGTTGGGGAGCAAGTACTGAATGAAAATCGCGTCCTGTACAAGGCGATTTCAGAAATCGCGTCTTACAAAGCGCGACTTCTTCATAATCATATCGCGGTAATTAAATTTTTAATTGTTCCAATTTATTAACGCGGAAATCGCGGCTCACACAACGCGACTTCACCTTATCGCCACGAGTCGTTTGAAATTCTCGTGAAAGTCCCGTCCTACAAAACGTGACTTCAATTTATTTAAAAAAAATACTGGATAAGATAATCCACATCGGACTGAAGTCACTCCGTATAAAACGCGATTGTGGAACCCGCACCTAGTAGGAAGCGATTTTGCCTGACGTGGACCAAATAAGGGGTATTTTTCTAAATATTTCTCAACGGAGGTATTTTTCCAGATAATTCCCCAAAAGGGAATATCTAGACAAATTAGCCCTAAATATTATTATCACTCATATATCTAAAATTAAAAAACGCCTTATAAAAATAGTCAAGATAGTGACAAAAATTGCAAATCAAATGAAAGAAATAAAATAAACACGTGGAAAAATTCAAAAAAAATTGACAAAGAAAGAAAATTCACTATGATTGAAATTTTACAAGAGAGTTGCAAAATTAAAAATATGATCATCTGGAGGATCTAGAAATATTCGCATCCATTACATACCCCTAGTTTCCTCCTGAAATAGTTATTCACCAAGCGTGCCACACCAGACTTTTTATGCCGAGTTTGGGTCCTACAACAAATTTGAATTTAAAGTCTTAAATTATATGTCGAATATTTAAATCTGAAATCACTAAAAGTTGGATGAATAATATTTTTTTCTTTTTAGATACGAGAACGATTTTCGAATTACCTTAAAAGCATATTTTTTTTCTACTTTTGTAATTTTTAGTAAATTCAAGTATTTATATTTGCATCCGCATAAATAATGCAGGTTCAGATTAAAGATATATAAGGATGTCTATCTGCATCCGTTATAAATCCACAATAAATAATAATTTTAACATTTGAATATGTAATATACGAATTAATAAAAATATTGGATTTTCACATCGGCCGGCGTATTGATTGCTTGTATCCTTGAGTCTTAGGCTCTGTTCACTAACACTTGTTAAACGGGTGTTGGAGCCGCCAACGCTGAAGTAACACCGAATAAGGCAGTGGATGGGCGTTGGCCCCGGCCCTCCCACGGAATTTTACCCTTAAACGGGCGTTTTGCCGCTGCTGGATTTTTCAGTTTTGGCCCAGAAACGAGCGTTGGTCACTTAAGAGCGATCGAAAAGTTCTAGTGAATGGGCCCTTAGTTCAACAATTGGGCTTGTCCATGGTCAACCCTTACAATATTGGATTCAATTCCAAAAATTATTATTATTATTATTATTATTATTATTATTATTATTATTATTATTATTATTATAAATTTTAAAGGTAGAAGTTATTGGTGAGGCTTGTCATCATCGTATTGCATTTTATTTATTGTATTTACAAACAGTTATACATTTAACATGAATATAATTAAATTTAATCATTTGATATTGTATAAAACTGAATCAAAATCAAAATTTGTATGCTGCTACAAAATTACAACACAATGTTTCTTTATGTCTCTTTACCATTATCAACACGTCGAGAAGAGATGCGTTATGTTCGTGTTTGAGGATTCATCACTCACCATTCGCTTTCGTATTCTCCATCGTTATTAAATTCATAAGTTAGAAAATTTTAGGAAATTTAAAAAAATAAAATGAAATGTCAATGAAGGGGATTGAAGTATGTTTTTAGGGTTAACTATTGGGATGGTCACTTACATTTTCTCCTAATACAAAGTTGGTCACCAATTTTAAAAAATGACCAGTAAGGTCACTTACGTTTTCGATCTGTAAACTTTTGGTTATTGAGACGTTTGTTGCAGTTAAACTTAAACGGAAGGCTGATCTGGCACAATAAAAAGGATAAATTACCTAGATAGTCCTTAAACTATTACTTGACTTCTATTTTGACCACCGAAATAAAATAATTTATATAATTTCACATTTAATCCTCCATATTTACGAAAAGCCTCATTGACTTCTGATACGATTTCCTCACTATTTTTGCTTCTCACTCTTTCCAACTTGGTATTTCTAGTTGCATCCCTTTTACCATTGGCTTGTGTTGAACCATTTGGCCTTTTATAACTACTTTTCTTTTCTATTCCAAATTCTTGTAGAAAATTTTAATGAGCACTCATTCATTTTATAAAGTTCGATTCATACCCATCAAAGCCTTTGAAGCAATAAAACAGATGAAAAATCCCAGTCAAATCTTCAAAATCCTTAAGATGCACAACATATCCAAGACCGAGACAAACCCATTCGCTTTTGCTGCATGTGCGAGTATGTCAGTAGGTTGGTGACCTCGCTTCTTCCTACAAGATGAAAAAGAAATTCACATTTGGATTACCCCATGGAAAGACAAATAATAAGCAAATATTTGCAATCCATAAACACATTACTCACATGCACAAACTACAGTTCCAAATTCCTCTACATCTCCGACAAGTCCAGTCACTTAACAAAGCGACCTCCTCATGTATCTGATAGAAATTAAGAAGAAAAAAACAATTAGCTAATCATATTTCAAAAGAACAGCCTCTCACTGTTAGATCTATATCCAAAAGGTTCACAATGGAGTTTTATCTAAATAAGAGTAAAATCCAGCAAGTCTGGGAATGTTTACAAGCTTAAAGAGAAGAATATGGAAGATGGTAGAGGGAAGACAAAAATAAATTTTTTTATAAATATGAAGGATTAAATGTGAAATTATACAAATTATTTTTATTTCGGTGGTCAAAATAGAAGTGAAGTAATAGTTTATGGACTATCTAGGTAATTTACTCTTTTTTATTGTGCCAGACCAGCCTCCCGTTTAAGTTTAACTGCAACAAATGTCTAAGTGACCAAAAGTCTACAGATCGAAAATGTAGGTGACCTTACTGGTCATTTTTGAAAATCAGTGACCAACTCTGTATTGGGGAGAAATATAAGTGACCATACCAGTAGTTAACTCTTTTTTATTAAAAAAACATTACATTCTCACATTAGAATTCAAACCTATATAATAAAACAATATGAGAAATATTTTTAGCTACTAAATCAATTAGTAGATCTCCAATGACCTTGGTTTTTAACCACTGCACCAATCTAAGAACTTAAAATATTATTAACAATGTCGTTGCCCTAATATATATTATGAGGGACGAAAGAAAATTTTACCATTGTTGTAGCTTTAAAACATAAAGGATGAAAAATAAATTTTACCAGGGCATAACCTTACTAGCCCTTGTCTCCGCCCCTTGTCCATTTTAATCACTTTCTTCGGCGTAAAATTATATCAAAACCAAAATTTTATGTGTTTAATTGAATCTATATAGAAGTTTTATACATATGACTGCACCAAAACAAAATTCATATATCACATTACACATTTAATCAAAGTTTTTATATGATTTTATTATTTATCCGTGCTTTTAGATTAAAAATATAGTTTTTAAACACATAAATGTTTAGTAAATAAAGAGTTGTACATGGGATGACATCGGGTCAGATACCTATAAATTTTATATTATTTGAATTCGTAAATTTGCCCAAAAATTTGAATCTATCTTTTATTCATAAATTATTCGAATATTACTATTTTACTTAAATATTATTATATGTCAGATATTCAAATTCAAAAAATTCTTGTTAGATAATGACAAAAAAATCACAAATTAAACGAAAAAATTAAAATAAACACGATTTTTACATGGAAAACCCTAGATAAAAATACGACGGCTGAAGGAAGAAAATTCACCATAGTCGAACTTTTACAAGAGAGTTACAAAACTAAAGAACTAAAGAACCTTGGCATCCACTACATACCCTTATTTTTAAAAAATAATTCTTCATCAAGCGGTCGCATCGCTGGTCCAAGTGAAACGAAATTCAGGTTACAATGTTTAACAAATTTGAATTAAATAAATAGTTTGAGCCCAATGGAGAATGAATTAAACCAAGAGGAGATAGGGTCCCGGATTATAGCAGACAAAGAGATTTTGAGCAAGGCTACTGCTGAAAAAGAGAAGAACGGAGAAAGAAGCTCGAATGGTCAAGGGGAAGCCGATGTTAGCGAGACGGATATACTGCAGGAAGATGACTCAAGAAATAGCTAATCTGACAGAGCAAATAAGGCATAAGTGGCCGCGAGAAAGCTCAAAACCCCCAATATTCACATGAGTTCTATCAGGGGATTAGGGTCGGAGGTGAAGGTTACTGAAATCAGGCGCTTTGTTCATATCAAGAAAGTCGAGATGTTGTTCCTACAAGAAACGAAAATGGAAGATGTTAAATACAAAAAGGTGAGACAACTTTGGATAGATGATGAGCACAGGCAGAAGGTAACTCTGGTGGCTTGTTAACAGTTTGGGATAAACAAAAATTTAAGCTAGAAAGGAAACTAGTGAAAACAATATTCATTCTTGTGGAAGGGAAATGAACTGAGAACAGGGAATGTATTGTATGTATAAATATCTACAGCCCGTGTGATATTCAAGTTCAGCTCAACCCGTGGAATGAAATTATGCAACATATACATAACAAGTATGGCTGAATTTAATTCTTTCATTAATGGTTGTGGTTTGCTTGATGTACCGCTACTGGAAAAAAATTACCTGGATTAGACCGTTAAATCGGAGAAATAAACTTGTAACCCCCTATGCCGGCCTATGCAAAACGACCATGTCTAACAAGGACGTATCACAAATTTAAAACTTAAGTAGAAAACCTGTTGGAAAACTTAAGCATCTAATTTGAAAGTATAATATCATAACTCGCTATAAAATGATCATAGTTATAAAGCGATCATAGTAAGTAAGCATATAAAAACATAACCAGTAGTAGCTACAAAATAGGCTATATCAAGTATAGCAACAAAATACTCATAACATAAGACTCTATACACTACAAAATATAAGCACATGTCAGTCGGTCGAAAGGTCTACTGAGCACCAGTGTGATGCTCTGATGCGGTGCTAGAACCTATAATACAACGGATCCTAAATTAATATGGGAATAATCCTTTACTATGATAATTTAATATGTTCCAATACATACGAGTTACAACATGATCATGTTTTCGCTCGTACCGAGAGGAGCTAGGCTGGGCCGATGCACGGTCGGGAGAGACTCTAGTACTTTTAAGAAAATAAAACCAATTGTCAGTCCTTATTTAACAACTTCTCTTAAATAACATAACTTAATACATATACATATTCGGGTTCCACGTCCAATTTGGAGGCTTTATGTTGAGATTTAGGGGGCTCGATTCGCTCAACTGTTCTTGCTCGCCAAGTGTGGAGAAGTTGGATAATTGGGTGTTTTAGTGGGAGGAGAAAAATTGGCAATTTGACACAAGAATTTATAGTGGTTCAACCTTCTAACCAAGGTCTACATCCACTACCTTAGCTCCCCACTAAAGATTTCCAAACAAATTCACTAAGAATTCCGTCCCCTTTTCTCGGATTAGGAGGAAACCGTTACAACGATCAAGCTTTCTACCCAAAGCTTGATCAAACACTCTCTTTCAAGAGAAAGACTTAGCAAACTAGAAATCCCTCTAATAGGTATGTGTTTGCAATACTAAGCACTCACCCAAAACCTAAACACTTGAGCAAATTTAACAATGTTTAGCTCACAAGTGTTGTCTAAGCAAGAAATTAACAATTTAAGCTCTAGACAAATTTTGGCATCATAATGTTGTAACAATTGAAGCATTAACCATTACAAGATGCTTGGAGGTCCATTTTATACTCCTTGATGAGTTTGTGGCCGTTACTAGCCGTTGAGATTGGATTGGAGTCGTTGGAGCCTATATTTCCCACCATAAATGCAGTTCTGCAGCTTGGCGTATCGATACCCTCTCAACCCGTATCGATGCGGTCTCGAAGAGGAATTAGTCGTTGTGCTCTTCAGCTGATGCGCATTGATACGCTTGCCTAGAGTATCGGTACGGTCCTGCAAACTTAAATGACCGTTGGGAAATGACCGTTGGGGTAGTTAGGCGTATCGGTACGCGATACAACTGTATCGGTACGCGACTAGCCGTTGGGCTACTTCAAAGCACACCGTATCGATACGGCTAAGCGTATCGGTACGGGTTTTGGCTACTGAAAAGTTCAGGTAGTTGAAACCCTAAAGCGTATCGGTACGGTCCAAGACCGTATCGGTACGGGCACTTAAAAAGGCTGGTTTTGACTACTTTAAATGTACTTTAAACTCATTCCAAAGCCTTTAAAACCCTTAAACATATTTTCAAGTTGTTTTTGACTAAAATCATATTTTAAATTCTTTTTAATTTAGTCCAAAACATTTTTCAAATATTATATCAAAACATTAGTTCTACAATCTCCCCCTTTTTGATATAATAAAACCAACTTGAAAATTGTTTGGGATTCTCCCCCTTTAACTTTTAAAAATTGTGAATAAGAGATTAAATATATGAAATCAAATAAAGCTCCCCCTTATTCATTTGAAAATTCAATTTTTCAACCATTTCTCCCCTTTTCGTTATATAAAAAAGAATTTAAAATGACATTGAGTTCAAAATAACTTAGGAGGCAAAAAAAATTGACACACTTAAAATTTTGGTTTAAAAATGGCTCCCCCTTACTCAAAGCATCATAAGAATGTTAGTTCAACATATATGATTATCTAGTTGACATAAATGAAAAAAAATCAAATAAAAGCAAAAGCAACTAGATTTTACCACACTTGAACTCAAGGGAGGATGTGAAGCTTTCCTTCTTTAAGTGTTCTTTCTTTGTGTGCATGGAGCTCCCCTTCAATTTTTGACTTGTTGATCACTCTCCATCACACCTAGTAAAAAGACAATCAAGTAATTTTTTTGTATCCAAATTGCTTTGGATCTATAGACATTAGTAGCAAAAAATTTAGTCCCCTTAGGAATTCATTTTTCAATTTCATCCTTTTTAGTTGAAGTGGTTAGTCCTTTTACAATTTGCACTCGTCATCTCTTTCAATTTCACCGCACTATATATATATATATATATATATATATATATATATATATATATATATATATATATATATATTAGAATTTAGAGTATTGCAGTATATGTATATTACAACTTATAGTAATAAGGATTAGTTGTATTATAGCAATAAGGATTTCAGTATTATAATAATAAGGATTAGTTGTATGTATTACAATTTACAGTATATATATAATAACAAATAAGGATTTCAGTATTATAGTAATAAAGATTTCACATCGATGAAAAATAGAATTTGAAGTCTTGAATTTATAGAGATCTACCGTAACAAATAAAAATATAAAATACAATGTAATTTTTAACTAGGACTTTAAAATTATATGTTTGGATGTTAGATTATGTAATTCGAACTTTTAAATTTGTATATATTTTTTCTAATTTAATAATTTGAAAAATAGTAAAAATCCAGGTACCCGATACTTAATTTTTCGGGTACCTGCAACGTCCGGGTACTCGATTACCGGTACCCGTAATTTTCGGGTCGAGACATGGGCCGATTTTATAGATACTCGACGATCTGAGTACCCGGTACTTCGGGTACCCGAAGTAGGGGTGTGAAAAACTGACCCGACCTGGTAACCTGCCTGAAACCCGATCGAGTCAGAACCTGGTTTAACCCGAGAATTCAAAGACCGAACCCGACCTGCACCCGACCGAAACGAACCCGAACCCGAATTTGACCTGTAACTGTAGAAACCGAACCCGAACTGCACCCGACCGAAGTGAACCCGAACCCGAATTTGACCTGTTACTGTAGTAACCGAACTCGACCTGCACCCGACCGAAACGAACCCAAACCCGAGACTAACCTGCCAGATAACCGATTTAACCCGACCTGTTTGGACCCGACTTGAAATGAACCCGACCTGTTTTGAACCCGACCTGTTTTGAACCTGAACTGTTATTGACCTAAACTGTTCTTGACCTGAACTGTTCTTGACCTGAACTGATATTGACCTGAACTGATATTGACTGTTCATAAAATGATACGTACATACGTACATGTAATATATATATTTATGGATTAATGGTTTTAATTTTTAGCGTTTAGGTTTTAGCGTTTAGGTTTTAGGGTTTAGTGGTTAGGGTTTAGGGTTTATTATTATTATTATTATATACTTAAATACAATTATTATTATTATTATTATATATTTACTATGCTTATTATTATTAGTTATTATTATTATTATTATTATTATTATTATTATTATTATTATTATTATTATGATTAGTAATATTATTATTATTATTATTATTACTACTATTATTATTATTATTATTATTATTATTATTATTATTATTATTATTATATACTTAAATACAATTATTATTATTATTATATATTTACTTGGTTGCCCTTCAAAGCTCGATGATGATAATTCTGGTAGCAAAGTTTGTAAAACTTTGTTATAAGATCTGAGAGCTTAAAGTGTAAACTTTTGTATGTTTGTAAATTTTGTACTGTGAAAGTTAAAGTTTCAGTTTGTAAAGATTATTTAGTTTGTAAGTTTCAGTTTGTTGTAAGTTTCAGTTTGTAAGTTTAAACTTTTTGTAATATTCAATAAAGTTTCGGTTTGTTGTAAGTTTTGTAAGTTTAACCACTTAAATTATTGAATATAAGTCATTTATTGTTTTAATCTTCTTAAGTTTTACCTTATTCTGTTTTTTGGAAGTACCCCTGATTCCATCCAAAGTTAATGTTTCATTATATTTTAAACAAGTTAATTTAATTAAGTCATTTAAGTTAATCAGTTTTTTACTAAGTCAATTAAGTATGTAATGTTAATTAAAAAATTTCGTTATCTTATATTAATTTAGTATACATATTTAGTTTAATAAATTCAAACTAATTTTAGTTAAGTATAAAAAAATTATTTCATAATGATTATTCATTCAACTTATGTAATTAAGTAGTTTATCAGAATGCAACTTAAGTTAATTTAATAACTAACTTAACTTAAAATGAATGCAAGTTAATTAAATTTATTTTTAATCTTAAGTTAAGTTAATTTAATAACTAACTTAACTTCAATTAAAATGAATGCAATTTAATTATTTAGCATTAATTTATTATTATAATAAAAAATTTAAGTCATCTTATTTTAATTAAGAATATAGATTTAATTTAATAATTTTTACTCATTTAACTTAATTTGATTAAGTATAAAATTTTAATTTAATAATGGTTATTCATTCCACTTAAGTTAATTAAGTATAATAGTTTATCTTTGAAGTTATTTTAAAATAATAGTCAAGTTAATTAGAAATACAATTTATTAATATTTAGAATTATTATTAATTCAATTTATCTTTTAATTGAAGTTAAGTTAGTAATTTATTAATACTTGAAATTATTATTAATTTTATAATTTTTCAATACTTGACATTATTTTATATTCATTAAATATAACATCTTTAAATGTTAGATAATTATCATTATTAGCAAATCAAATAATAGTATTAGTTCAGGTTAATATCAGTTCAGGTCAATATCAGTTCAGGTCAATAACAGTTCAGGTCAATAACAGTTCAGGTCAATATCAGTTCAGGTCAAGAACAGTTCAGGTCAATAACAGTTCAGGTTCAAAACAGGTCGGGTTCAAAACAGGTCGGGTTCATTTCAGGTCGGGTCCAAACAGGTCGGGTTAAATCGGTTATCTGGCAGGTTAGTCTCGGGTTCGGGTTCGTTTCGGTCGGGTGCAGGTCGGGTTCGGTTACTACAGTAACAGGTCAATTTCGGGTTCGGGTTCACTTTGGTCGGGTGCAGTTCGGGTTCGGTTTCTACAGTTACAGGTCAAATTCGGGTTCGGGTTCGTTTCGGTCGGGTGCAGGTCGGGTTCGGTCGTTGAATTCTCGGGTTAAACCAGGTTCTGACTCGATCGGGTTTCAGGCAGGTTACCAGGTCGGGTCAGTTTTTCACACCCCTACCTGAAATGAACCCGACCTGAAACAAAACCGACCTGAAAAGAACCCGACCTGAAACGAAACCGACCTGAAACGAACCCGACCTGAAACGAAACCGACCTGAAACGAACCTGACCTGAAACGAAACCGACCTGAAATGAACCCGACCTGAAACGAAACCGACCTGAAATGAACCCGACCTGAAACGAAACCGACCTGAAATCAGCCTGTCAATTAACCGTTTTGACCCGACCTGAAATGAACCGACCTGAAATGAACCCGATCTGAAATGAACCCGACCCGAAATGAACCCGAACCCGAACCGAATAGAGTCAAAACAAAAAATGACCCGAAATGACCTGTAACCGATTTGACCCGACCTGACAGAGCCCGACCTGAAACCCAACTGTTGACCTGTTTTTACATCCCTAACCCGAAGACCCAGGTACCCGAATTTGAACACCCCTAATTTTTACAAATGGTGTTCCAAATTCACACTTATTTTGAAAATATGTTCATGTTTTGAACAGAGAATAAGTTTATGTTTTTTAGACTATTGTTGGATATAAATGTACGGGCTTGCTTCAATCTTTACTTCAACTTTTTTATTTTGAAAATTGTATTTACATTTATGCACACATAAATGTGTTTTAAAAAAGAAATATCTTTATTTTTTATATATATACAACGTTCACACATTAAATAGTTTGAATGTTGTTTTTATGGATTTCAAAATTTCCCCCTTTCAATTGTTTTATGCTTCGTAAATATGGGTATGGGTTCTCAAAGCTTAGTTGGTTTTTATCAAATCAACAAATAGTTTCTAATCTTTCTCAATAAAATTTGGCCAAATTAATAAAAAAATGACAAATAAATATTATACATAGTAATGTCAAGTGTGATTTGGTTAGTACTTAGTAGTGTCAACTGTCAAGTGTGATTTGGTTAAAAGAAAATATAAATATATAAATATTTTTATTTTTATTTTATTTTTTGATATTTTTAATTGATTATATATGTATATATAAAAAAATTATTTAACACTTTAAATTAATTTAAAAAAATTAATAGTTTACATTTATCAACACTTTAAATTGATTATATATATATATATATATATATATTCTTATATATAATTTAATAAAGGGAAAACTACACCACTGACCACCAAATAAATTGGGGATACCTATTTGAACCACCGAACTATAAAAATGTCAATCACACCACCGAACTTATAAAATCAACCTATTTTGACTACCGCCGTTAAAAACCTAATGGTGGTGTGACGGAACTGCCACGCGACAATTGATGGGTATATTTAAAAATTACACATTTGATCCTGTTATTTACACATTCTTTCAATTTAGTCCTAATTTTCAATTAATAAAATAATAAATTATTTAATTAAGTGGTGACACGTGTAAAGACTTTATTGGAGGATTTTAATTATTTATATTTAATTTTATTAATTTATTTTCCCCCTCCAATCAGGTGGTGACACATGTCACCACCAATTTAGAGGAGAAAAATAAACTTTTCTTCATATGCGATGAGGAGGATTCGAACCTAAGTCTCAAAGGGGTAAAGTCAATGGCTTTGCCACTGGACCAAGCACAACTTTGTGTTATAATTCTCCAGATATAATATATATCTCTTATTAGTTTCTACATTTATAACCCAAAAGCTCAAACCCTAAACACTAATTTCACATATATAAATCATAAACCCTAAATTCTAACTCTAAATATTTCAAATTAATTTCACGCTGAATATTTCAAATTAAACCTCAAACCCTAAAATTTTCAAATTAATTCCACGCTAAATATTTTAAATTAAACCCCAAACCTTAAAAATTTCAAATTAATTTCACGCTAACTATTTCAAATTAAGCCTTAAACCCTAAACCCTGAATATTTCAAATTATTTTCACCCTAAATATTTCAAATTAAACCCCAAACCCCAAACCTTAAACCCTAAAATTTCAAATTAATTACATGATAACTATTTTCATTTAAACCCTAAACCCTAAATATTTCAAATTATTTTCACGCTAAATATTTCAAATTAAACCCTAAATAGTTAGCATGTAATTAATTTGAAATTTAGGGTTTAAGGTTAGGGTTTGGGGTTTAATTTGAAATATTTAGCATGAAAATAATTTGAAATATATAGGGTTTAGGGTTTAATGCTTATTTTGAAATATTTAGCGTGAAATTAATTTGAAATTTTTAGGGTTTGGGTTTAGGGTTTAATTTAAAATATTTAGCGTGGAATTAATTTGAAATTTTAGGGTTTGAGGTTTAATTTGAAATATTTAGCATGAAATTAATTTGAAATATTCAGGGTTAGAGTTTAGGGTTTAGGATTTATATATGTGAAATTAGTGTTTAGGGTTTGAGCTTTTGGGTTATAAATGTAGAAACTAATAAGAGATATATATTATATCTGGAGAATTATAGCACAAAGTTGTGCTTGGTCCAGTGGCAAAGCTATTGGCTTTACCCCTGGGAGACCTAGGTTTGAATCCTCCCCAGCGCATATGAAGAAAAGTTTATTTTTCTCCTTTAAAATTGGTGGTGACACGTGTCACCACCTGATTAGAGGGGAAATAAATTAATAAAATTAAATATAAATAATTAAAATCCTCCAATAAGGTCTTGACACGTGTCACCACTTAATTAAACAATTTATTATTTTATTAATTGAAAATTAGGACTAAATTGAAAGAATGTGTAAATAACATGGACCAAATGTGTAATTTTTAAATATACCCATCAATTGCCACGTGGTAGTTCCGTCAATCCACCGTTAAGTTTTTAACGGCGGTGGTCAAAATAGGTTGATTTTATAAGTTCAGTGGTGTGATTGACGTTTTTTATAGTTCGGTGGTTCAAATAGGTATCCCCAATTTATTTAGTGGTCAGTGGAGTAGTTTTCCCTTTAATAAATTAATAGTCAATAATTAAATAATTTAATAAAAATATATTAAATACAAAAACTAATAATTTAAATGGTAAAAAATTAATTTATGATATTATAATATAATAAATCCATACTTCTTCAAATAGTTTCTTTTTCTTTTGAAAATCATCAAATCATATACTTTCTCAATTACATGTCAGGTAAATATTAAGACATGTCAATATCAGTTTAGGTTAACAACAGGTCGGGCAAAATCGAATTTTGGGTCGATTTAATCGGGTAATATCGGTTATCTGTCAGGTCAGTCTCGGGTTCAGGTTCGTTTCAGTCTGGTGCAGGTCGGGTTTTGTGTCCACAGTAACAAGTTCAATTCGGGTTCGGGTCATTCTCGGTCGGATGCGGGTCGGGTTCGGTTACTACAGTAACAGGTCCAACTCGGGTTCGGGTCAACAATAGTCGGTTACAGATCGGGTCTGAGTCATCAAATCCCCGGGTCAAACCAGCTTCTGACTCGAATAGATTTCAGTCGAGTTTTCAGGTCGCGTCAACTTTTTACATCCCTATATGGCTCTGCTAATGTTAGCTTACCACATGAGTCATGGTCTCATCCAATGATAATCACTCAATTCATCATTATTTTCTATATTATCAATTTAACAATATAATAATTCCTAAAAAACTCTTTTTAAATGACATGTAAAAAAATCAGTGAAGAATCACCGGTTAAAAATATGATGAGAGAAAAAAATGATGAAATAAATGATTATCATTGGATGAGATCATAGCTGATGTGATAAACCAAGCTCATAATACAATTTTTTCATTATCAACCCTTTTTAAATCGTATTATTACTACTCCCTCCGTCCTACAATTTTTGTCCTTTATTACTTTTTCTGGTCAATTTTTTTAACTTTTTAAAATGTATCATTGATAAAAATATGAAAAAAATATATTTTAAAAATCTCTAATCGAGTATTTTTCAAATATATATTTTATAAAAAATAATTATTTAAAATATTTAATATAATAATAGTCAAAATTTAAAAAATTTGACTTTCAAAAAATCAATAAAAAATATTTTTTATGGGACGGAGAGAATATTATGAGATAAATTTATAGATACAAGTTAATTTTTAAAGTTCACTAAAATCGTATTACGTTTATTTATTGTGTGTACAATCAATTATATATTTAACATGAAAATAATTAAATTTAATTATTTCTTAAAATGTGTACAACTAAATTAAAATTAAAATTTTATATACCAACAACCGGTTGGTCTATGAATTGAGGTACTAGATATCTTAAATAAGGTCAAAAGTTTGAAGAGTGGTAGGCATTCAATCGACTCAAATTAAAAAATTCTGAGTTAGTCGAGTTGAAGAGTCCTAATTTATAGCTCAAATTTTATTTAAAAAATTTTCTAGTCAAGTTGTTCGAGATTCTGTTCAAATTTAATTGTAAACATTTATAATGTTATAGTACTAATTAGTTCTAATTTAAACGGTTTTCTATAATCATATACAATACACATATATATTCACATTTTTCGTATATGATATACATATTTATCAAGTAGAATTGAGAGACTCGACTCGAACTTAAAAACTAACCTACTACTTACTAAAAATTTCTAGTTATTCGAATTTCTATTTTATAACTTGAACTTCATTTGAAATTCTTTCGAGACGAGTATATTAAATTATAATTCGAGTTGAGACGAGTTTAGTATTTTTGTGTCGAATCAAGTTTAGCTCACCACTAAGTTTAAATTTTATCATTGTGAATATAAAAAATTGAAGTTACCCCTATAATGAATCTCTTCAATATCCTATCCAAATTAGTTAATTAATGAATTAGATAGCAATGTTATGTAAAAAAGGTAGAGTTTTATATGGAATTTTATATAATATATTACGTATTATATCAAAATTATCATATAATTATTCTACTATTAAAGCATAAATCAAATTGATTATGCTTAGCCGGCGGCATTATTTATAATCTTAATAGTAAGAAAAATTGATGCCAACATTTATAGTCTGGATTCCTATTTCCACTATACCCTAATATAATACTCCATACTCAGGGATGAATAGAAGAATATTGAGATTATTTTTATGTTCTATTAATAGAGTCGTGCAATTTGATATTTTTTTATTATAGTCATGCAGTTTGATCATTTTTAAGGCATTATAAAACAATACTTCCATTTTTGACCAAGACTCCAGCGTGCACCCTCCGGCGCCGCCTTGTTTGAAATATTCATTTGTGGGGTATTCGAATATAAATTTTTTATTTTTTCAGTGTTTTTTATGCCTTATAATAAAAAAAATTATAGTTTAGAGTTTAAGGTTTAACGAATTAAAGATATGATGTATTTTTAGAGTTTATAGTTTACTATTTAAAAGTTAAAGTTAAGACTTAAAATTTACTTTTGGATAAAGTACACAAACGGTCACTGAACTTTGGTAAAAAAACAAAATGGTAACCAAACTTTCAAAAATCACAAATTGACAATTAAACTTTATGTTTTATAACAAAATGGTAACTAGACGTTAAATGCCGTTAAGTGGCTGTTATAAACTTTAGCATAATTACACATTTAGTCCTTCATATTTATACATTCAATCAATTTAATCCTAATTCGAAACAATTCACTAAATTTAGCCCTCGTTATTTACGCATTCTTTCAATTTGGTCCTTAAAGCAAAATTCCAAGGTATGGTAACATGATAAATAATTACAATTAATTTTTTATAGGAACTCGAAAACTCAACTCGACTCAAATCGAAAAAATTTCAAATAAAGTTTGAGTTGTAAAATATGACGCGTCAACTCGAATAACTTAAAATTTTTTGATTCGACTCGATCGAACGCCCATCTTTATCTTAAGATATGACGCGTCAACTCGAATAACTCCATATTCGAATATTTTAAATCATTTTTTCTTTTAAATCGAATATTTTTTAAAATAGAATATTTAATATTTTCATATTTAAATCACATTGATTATTTAATAACAACTTTAAATATTCGATTTGAAAAATGATTTAAAATATTCAAATATTTAATTAATTTGTTATAGGAACTCGAAAACTCAACTCAACTCGAATCGAAAAAATTTCAAATAAAGTTTGAGTTGTAAAATATGACGCGTAAACTTGAATAACTCGAAATTTTTTTACTCGACTCGATCGAACGCTCACCTCTATCTTAAGATATGGCGCGTCAACTCGAATAACTCGAAATATTCGAATATTTTAAATGATTTTTTCTTTTAAATCGAATATTTTTTAAAATAGAATATTTAATATTTTCATATTCAAATCACATCGAATATTTAATAACTAATTTAAATATTCAAGTTAATTTAAAAATATTCAATTTAAAAGAAAAAAAATTGATTTAAAATATTTGAATATTTAATTAAATTTTTATAGGAAATCGAAAACTCGACTCGAATCGAAAAATTTCAAATAAAGTTTGAGTTGTAAAATATGATGTGTCAACTCGAATAACTCGAAATATTTTGGCTCGACTCGATCGAACGCTCACCTCTATCTTAAGATATGACGCGTCAACTCGAAATATTCGAATATTTTAAACCATTTTTTCTTTTAAATCATATCGAATATTTAATAACTACTTTAAATATTCGATTTAATTTAAAAATATTCGATTTAAAATACTCTAATATTTAATAAATATTTAAAGTAGTTATTAAATATTTGAATATTTAAAAGAAAAATATTTAAAATAGTTATTAAATATTTGAATATTTTCAATCATTTTTTTCTTTTAAATCGAATATTTTTAAATTGAATTGAATATTTAAAGTAGTTATTAAATATTTGATGTGATTTAAATATTCTATTTTTAAAAAATCGATTTAAAAGGGAAAAAATGATTGAAAATATTCAAATATTTCGAGTTATTCGTGTTGACGCGTCATATCTTAAGATAGACATGAGCGTTCGATCGAGTCGAGTCAAAAAATTTCGAGTTATTCGAGTTGCCGCGTCATATTTTACAAACTCAAACTTTATTTGAAATTTTTTCGATTCGAGTCGAGTCGAGTTTTTGAGTTCCTATAAAAATTTAATTGTAATTATTTATCATGTTACCATACTTTGGAATTTTTCTTTAAGACCAAATTGAAAGAATGCGTAAATAACGAGGGCTAAATTTTGTGAATTGTTTCGAATTAAGACTAAATTGATTGAATGTATAAATATGAAGTACTAAATATGTTATTATACCAAAGTTTATAACAGCCACTTAACGGCATTTAACGTCTAGTTACCATTTTGTTATAAAATATAAAGTTTAATTGCCATTTTGTAATTTTTGAAAGTTTAATTACTATTTTGGTTTTTTTTACTAAAGTTCAGTAATGGTCTGGGTACTTTACCTTTTAATTTTTTTAATGTTGAAAGATGTAAAGAAATATTATTAGTATATAATAGTTTCAAATGTCTGATGAGTTGAGTTCACAATCGTACACGTCTTTTCAGCATATACTGTTTGTTGATTTATGATCTTCAAACATGGAGGTCCTGGACGCAGCCAAAGTTTCCAGCAATCCTCTGTTCCTATCTCTGGTTCTCCTTTCCTCCCTTCTAATTTGGCTTAAACTAGGTAAAAGGAAAGGCCTGAATCTGCCTCCGTCGCCACCAAAGCTTCCGATCATCGGCAACATCCATCAAGTGGGCAAAGTCCCCCACCAATCTCTGAGAGACGTTTCCAGGAAATACGGTCCTCTCTTGCTTCTCCACTTGGGGTACAACCCAACGGTACTGGTTTCATCACCCGACATTGTTAAAGAAATCGTGAAAAACCATGACATTATCTTCTCCAACAGACCAAAGACGACCGCTCTAGATTATTTGTACTACGGCGGCAGGGACATGGTTTTTTCACCCTACGGTGAGTACTGGAAACAGGTTAAGAAGATCAGCGTTCTGGAGCTTTTCAGCCACCGAAGAGTCCAGTCGTTTCAGTTCGTGCGAGAGGAAGAAGTTGAAGTTCTGGTTAACAAAATCCGAGGTGCTTGTCTTAAAGGAGAGCCCGTTAATCTGTCTGAAAGGCTTATGTTGGTTTCGAGTAACATAGCTTCTCGGTGTATTCTTAGTCACAAAAGTGAGGGCGAAGATGGGTGCAGCAGGTTCGGGCAGTTGGGTAAAAGGCTGTTGATTCTGTCCAGTGCTTTCAGCATCGGCGATGTGTTTCCTTACTTGGGATGGCTCGATGTTCTCACCGGATATATTCCGAGTATGAAGGCGTTATCGGCGGAGTTCGATGCGTTTCTGGACCAGGTAATTCAGGAGCATAGAGGTCTTGAAAGTGATACTGATGATGAGCAGGTTTCAAACACAAAGGACTTCGTTTCTATCATTATGCGACTCCAGAAGGACCGCATGTATGACTTGGACCTCACGCCAGACAACATCAAAGGAGTCTTGCTGGTTATTCAACACTTGTTCCCTTTTAGATTTTTCAAAAGCACTTTTTTATATCAAACTGTCACTTAATTTGAAGTATTTGATCAGGACATGTTCATAGGAGGCACTGATACCACTAAAGCGACAATAGAATGGACGATGGCTGAGCTACTAAAGCATCCAAATGCGATGAACAAAGTCCAAGAAGAAGTGAGAAATGTGGTGGGGAACAAGTCCAAGGTAGAGATGGATGATATCAGTAGAATGGGATACTTGAAGTGTGTGATCAAAGAAACTTTAAGACTTCATCCGCCAGCTCCTCTCCTGGCTCCTCGACGAACATCCGCAAGTGTTAAACTGGGAGGCTACGACATCCCTTCCGATACCACGGTCTTGATCAACGGATGGGCCATTCACAGAGATCCGGAATGGTGGGACAAACCAGAAGAGTTCATCCCGGAGAGGTTTGAGAATAGCTCCATTGATTTCCAAGGCCAAGATTTCCACTACATCCCATTTGGTTTCGGAAGGAGGGCGTGTCCCGGGATGACATTCGGAATTGCTTCTGCAGAGTATGTGATGGCCAACCTTCTCTACTGGTTCGATTGGAAGTTACCAGCGGGTGAAGTTGCAGAAAATATGGACATGAATGAAGTGTATGGCGTCACACTCCACATGAAAACCCCTCTTCGTGTTCTACCTGTGTCTCATGTACCTTTTTAGGTACTAATTGCTATGGCTGTAGGCTTTTAACTATGAAAATGAAAATAAAACTTTTATATGACCAAACAAATCATCGAAAAGAAAGGAATCACAATCAATTACAGTGAAACGAAGTTGAAATAACAAATGCCTTAAACCTTCCGAACAAGGAGATCTACACCGAATTCGGGCTCAATAATTAAATTCATGACCGGAGAATGGCGGTAGTTTGGTGAGAGGGAGAAGGTGAAGTTTGAAACTATAAGACTAAGAAGTATCTTGAGTTCGGCCATGGCAAAATGCTGGCCGAAACATGAACGAGGCCCGGTGCCAAAGGGTACGTACACATGTGGAAGCTTACATGCACCGTTGATTCCATTGCCAAATCTTCCGGGGTTGAATTTGTGGACATCAGGTCCCCAAATATTGGGGTCTTCGTACAGTGCCATCAACATCACCCAAATACTAACCCCTTTCGGCACATTGATGCCTCCCAACTTCGTGTCCCGAATCGCCTCCCGAGTAAGCATGCAACCGAGAGGGTAAAGCCGCAACGACTCGTGGATCACCATCGTCAGCTGCCATAGTTTTCCGCTCATCATAAAACGTGTCGAACGAATATGAAAAATGTATGTGCAAATGGTTTTACACTTACTGTTTTCATCTTGTTAAGCATGCCGGAGCTCGGCAATTGGCCTTTGCAGATTTCGAGAACCTCCGCCCGGACTTTGTCTTGCCACTCCGGATACAGGGCTAATAACATCAAGGTCCATATTGCCGGCACTGCGCCGTTTTCGTAGGCCGGAAAACATATGTTCTTGCAGTTGTCAACTACAAAGTTGTCTATTTCGTCTTGGCTTAAATCACTGTTCTTTGCTCCCTCAATGATCATTTGTAAAATGTTCTTGTCTGAATCTGCTCCTTTTCTTTTCACTTCCTTCAAGATTAATGTGTGTATTTCTTTCTCTAATCTCCACATTTCTCTGTTGCTTTTGGTTGGTAGTGATCTAATAAATATAACTAGTCAGCCATATTTGTCCAGACTTCTTTAATATTGGTTAATTTCATTTTAAAATTATTCTAATTCAGTCCTTAGAGTATCACTATTTTATCAATCAATCTTCTTGTTATCTAATCATTGGTTTAACACTAAATTCTAGCTTGAATGTGAAATGGAGCATATTTAAAATATATAGATCAAATTTTAAACATGTATATATTTCTGGATGAAAACACTTCCTTCTCCGAAACAGAACAAAAATGAAGTTAAGCTACTTTTTGGATCCGTATTAGTTTTGAAAGTAAATAAATCAAGTCATTACTCATTACCCCTATTTTCAGATTAATTGTTTCTTAACTCCTTGACAATTTTGAAATTAAAAAAAAAAAAGTCATGACCACCATTTTTTGTTTAAATACTTCTTAGATTACTGTTAATTTTAAAATTGGACCATGATTACCGCCCATTTTAATTCTATTTAATTCCCCTAATGTTTCAGATTGATTTTGACATTATCTATATCTACTGCATGAGCTTGCATATAACGTGTTAAAAAATAAAAGTTGTCATGACATTTAGGGACTCAAATGAAATGTTTTTTAAATTTGGAGACCAATTTTGAATTAAGAGCGTAATCTCATGACATTTAATACAATTAACTCTATGCTAGAGTCAATGACTATGAGAAAATAAAGAGAAGGGGTCTCACCTTAGCCCAGGAATCCCTTGCAAGACAACTTTCTTACATGCAATTTCTTGAAGTGCTCTGAGCTTTGAGATTATCTCTTTACAATTTCTTCCAAAGCATGCTTTCGAGATTACTTCTCCGGAAAAGTTCCTTAAATACTCGTCGATCTTTATGTCGGCCACTCCCCCGGCGGATCCGATCGCCCGATCCCACTCGTTTACCACCGAAACCGCAGACTCGGCCATTAATTTCATCATACCCTACACATGATGGACTAATGTACCATTAATTGATGCCACATTCAATACAAGATTGTCAATACTTTAAACCATACCTTGACTTTGTCCATGTAGAATTCAGGAGCCATTACTTTCCTTTGATGTGCCCATACTGCACCGTTTGCATGCAGAATCCCCTCGCCATACAGCGGATAAAGCCCTTGCTTCTGGTAGAATGGCCTCCCCATGTCCAACGAAGTGTACGCCGCCATCTCTTTCACGACATCCGGGTGGCTCATATGCAGGACCTGTATGTTCCCCATCGAGAACACGAATGTCGGACCTGAAAAATTCACCATAAACGTCTCAGAGCCCGAAAATTCGACGAGTACTCGTAGTCGAAACATGAACATAGTACATACCATACTGTTGTCTCCACTTAATAAGAAACGGTAAAACATTAGAACAACAACCGTGGGTGATCGCTTGTTTTCCGTCCCGCGCCGTGTTTGAATCCTCGCACTCTGTCTTCCCCATCTGCAGCAGATTACCAACCAACATCGACGGTGGAGGACCTCGAATCCCTTGCTTCATCAGCTTCGAACGTTGCCTTTCGGGCGTCGACACGAGCGAACTATACAAGCGTACGATCAATCGAACCGATCCTACTAAAAAGATCGCGGACACGATCCTCAAAAGCGCAGACGCTAATTCCATGGCGTTTAGGTCTGCTCTATCTGATTTCCAATGATGGTTTCATCATATTTTATGTTCAACAACAATGGCTTAGCAGACAGAATATTTTATATTTTGTTATTCAGGGGGTTGACGCTTTAGCTGATTTTTTAAATTGGGAAAGCATATGAAGCTTATATATATAATATCTAATATGCAAATAGTCATATGAATTAGTTAAGAAGCAACAAATAGTGATAATGATGAGATTTTCCATCTTCCCAAACAGCTCAGCCATCGATTTAGAAAAAAAAGTCAAAGCATTGTGTCTCTTTAAGACTCGTTTGTCCATGTGAAAAGCTTAGCCTGGCTCCGCCTATTTCTTCTCCAGGTTTCCCGGGAAAATTTCAATTCATAAAACCATCATGTGCTTCTAATATGAATTACACATAAATATTTGATACATTATGATGCGTTTCTTATAAATGAAAAAATACCTATAGAATCTAACGAGTGGTCTCAGTAAAAAAATATATATATATTTATCTTAAGAGATTCGAGTTTGATCAATTTTATCTGCAATGTGTAAGTTCGTTATCAAATGGCTCAGAAAAGTATTTTTATTAAGTAGTTTTAAAAAGGACCTAAAAAAATATTGTAAAAAAATGTGATTTGTAAATTTAAGTATTTAGTGTTGATGTTAGAAAATATTATAGAATAAAATGTTATTTTAAATATGTAAGAAAGTAAAATAAGTTGCAAAAACAAGAATAAATGAGAAAAGTTCAATATTTTTATATCCGAAAGCAATTTTTTTTTAAAAAAATCATTATCCCTTAACTTAAAAAAAATGTTTTTCTCTCAGAAAGTTCATTGGTCTTCGTTGTATATGGTGCTAAAAGTGCTTTCACCTCCATAAAAGTATTTTTCATAACTCCATCAGTCTCATTGCTTCTTCATTTAAAATTGACCCACCTGTTATATTTAAACAATTTAAATTAGATTTTGTCACACTTATAATATAGCTGAAAGAAAATGTTTTATATAAATAATATATTTATAACGATTATAAATGAAATAGTAAGGAAAGAATATATAAAATATGCAAAATTTTGTGTTTCATCCTTAAATAGTAATTTTCATGTTACTTAAAAATTATATAAAACTCAAAATATTATTGAAATAACATCTCTATGTTATGAATATTTATCTATGTGGATGTCTATCATGATAAGAACTTTGTATATGTTCTGAATAATACTCCCAACCATTTGACAATGCAAGCTCAATTACCCTGGTGTAGCTGCTGGTGCTCGAACTCGTGACCTCTAGAAACAACAACCGTTTTCTTAACCACTGAGGCAAGTTCAGTAGAAATATTATCTTCATTAATTAGAGTTTTATGTATTATGTACTCCTATAAATAAATGATTTGATGATGGCATTGTACAAACTTGAATATTGAGAATAAATACAGATCTCTCTCTTTCTCTCGCCTTTTGTTCTTTTATTCTTGTTCTTCTTTATTTTATTCACAACACGTTATCAACACGAGTTCACTCGTAAAATTTCGGTGCTCTTCGTTTGAATCCCAAAGGAGTTACCGAAACAAATTCGATTCTACGTTGAACCGAAGATAAATTTTTCCCTTATTTTTTGAATTATTAATTGCTTTTATCTTGATATTTTAACTTGGTCTTTATTTTTTAAAAAAGCATGGTGACATGTTTTAAAGATTTGAGCGAGCCATAGATTTTGAAGGCACTCAAAGACCTAGCAAAAGTAGAGCCATTTACTATGGCCTAAACATATTGTTGTTGCTATTGAATCCAAAAGGCATACGTTCGTTGAGAGAAATAAAAATGCAAAGAATATCAAGTCATGTTAATTCCATAGTCCACATCAACTATCGTGGTTCTTGGTACTGGATCTTAAATAATAATACGCACATAGGAACCTCTCTCCAATAAGAAATTCATGTTATCACGGTTAATCAGTGATATGCTTATTCATACTTTTACTTGTATAATTATATTTAATGTTTTTTATATTATCATTTATGTTATTTTATTTGGTAAAAGTTGGTATTTTTAATCGTGTTTTGAGTTTTACATGATATAATAGCTTGGAAAGAGACGAGATTATTATGGGAAGTTGTCTTGGTCATTTGCTATATCTCCATTGTCTTCGAGAGGAAAATCAATATCGGTAAATTCTATTTTTATTTTTATTTTTAAAATTATGATTTTAAAGTGCGATAAATCATGATGATTTTGCTTGAAAGTAATATTTCTTCTACGTCGAAAAACTCGACTATAAACTTCTCCTAAATTCAGATTACGAAAATTCATCTTGATCCAAGAATTTTCATGGGAGGCATTCCCTAAAGCGAATGCAAATATAATGTTAAATTTACTCTGCTCCATTCCCTAAGTGTTGATCTATCGCGACGTTTGTATTTACAAACGCCACAAATAAGTGTTCTTTAGTGGCGTTTCTGTTTACAAACGTCGCGAATAACTGTTCTTTAGTGGCGTTTTATATTTCAAACGCCGCGAAAGCCTGACTTTTAGTGGCGTTTTATTTTACAAATGCCGCAATAGCCTGACTTTTAGTGGCATTTTGTTTTTCAAACGACGCTAAGCTTGATTGTAGGGGAAATAAAATAATAATAAAAATTAAATTTTTCCTATTTCTATTTCGTCAAAAAATGTAAATTACAGATTCAAAATATTTGTTAAATAAAATATTTATTTCATCCCAAAAATATATTATCACAATTAACTTAAAATATTGGTTAAACAAAATATTTATTTCATTACAAAAAGTACATTTTATCACAGTTTAATCCCTCTACATATTTCGTTCCTATGCCTCTCTTTCCCGATCCACTAGCTCTTGGTCAACACTACTACCGACCACCATCTCGAATCCCTATACCAAAAAAGTTAGATATGAGAAGTTAATAGCAGTTTCAGATGGTTAAAACAATCAATATGCCTTCTACCATATGTAATGTCATCAAGGAGTCAATTAGATTTGTAATAATGCTCGGTTAATAGGAAGACAAGAGAGTTGATTATAACACATTATATTTAAATTTTGAATCGCTACAATAATATGGTTTCAAATATTTCGTATCCTAATTTAAAGAAAACTGAGATACTTAAAATTTGGTTGGCAATTGAATTAGCAAAAAATACAAAATTCAAATCACACCTGAAACTTCATAAGTAGTGATAATGCTTAGAACCTCAGACAATAATTTCTCCTGGATATAGGTCATGTGCCTGAAGAAGTCCCCCACAAAGAGGTAGGAAAGCACTTGTTGTTAACCCCTCACCAGATACATACGTGAACTGTCCATTTGGAAATTGCAATTCTACAAATGATTGTGTAAAGAATTAAGAGTTGAGAAAGAAGAGAGTGGTTATGTTAGAAAATCAACATAAAATTTACTCGAATATTTACTTCCAAAAGTTAAAGTTATAATGCTTATCTCATCTAATCAGCACAGTTCTCTATTTCCTAAGAAGGTTGTTTAAAATTTTTAGAGGTCTTTAGTGTGCAAGAAGAGTCAATTAGATAAACTACATTGCTCCACCATTTTTGGTAAATTGACATCTTCAATAGACAGTCAGAAAAATCAACAATCTAGTTGCAACAAAATTAAATAAAACACATGTATTTTGGAGTTCAGTGTGCTGAAACTTACATAGGCTAAAGGCTTAAGACAGAGCATTGACATTAATAGCCATCTCCTATGCTTTGACCATATTGCTGGACAAAGAGAATGCATTAATGGAATCAAGAAATTATAAGCAGAAAACAAAATATAACAATTTGAGAAACATAAGAACATAATGGTCAAAACCATACTATCTGCTTTCAAGTGTCAATATATGCATGGCCATGTAAAATGATTAAGTGCACCTTATCAGCAAGAATTAATGATGTATGAAGTCGCCTATATGACCTGAACACTTAAAATTGGGAGGAGAAAAAGAGAAAACGAAATAAATAATAATTTCATCATAATGGAACTTAACCTTTTAAGTTTTTTATTCCAACTTAAGCATGGTCAGATCAAAATATATTCCATTGTCCAGATTCCTAAAAATTTTATATCAACTTCCCTTGGCATCTTTCTATTCTAGATGAGAACTATTCTCTTCTATTACAATCATAAGAGAGCCTTATAACATTTTTTAAAAGCCAACGATAATAGCTATCAGAGGATTCTATGCTAGGAAATGCACAAGCCATCCTGGCACCTCTACACCACAAACAACAATACACAAGGATAAGGGAGAAAGGGGAGACAATTGAAATAGTTTCATCTTATATTTCCTTGATTCAATAGATATTCTAAACAAAAGACCAAAGACCAAATGATGTATCACTGGACAAAACACCACATAAACTTAATAGTATTACCACATTAAGCATAAATCTCAACAGTTATATTCCATATGGCCTTGCAGAATTATGTATAATGGAACATAAAGATTTGAGTATAATGGAGCATAAATTTCAAAATTAGTATCTGTTACAAGATGTTGTGAAGAAGTAACATCAAGCTGCACAAAGATTTGAGTTGCATATTAAAGCAAGTGAAACATAAAGAATGAAATAAAAAATCTAGAAACCATATTTGTTTCCACCTGGCTAAACAAAGTATCATAAAGAGCCATTAAGCTATTATGGCCGATAGCAGCACAAGCCTTGCCATCCAGTTCAACTGGTGGGTTTTGAAGGTAATCAACCAAGTTACAACACAAAGATCAAATCTTTTTTAATTCAAAATTTCTGAAAAAAGCAATAATTATCAGTGTTCCTGACGCCAAAAGATGAAAAAGGGTTTTGAAGGAATAGAACCTGCTATTAACCAATCCCTTGTATCTAAGCCTTTGACGGCCGAGACCAACAACACCTGAAGTCACTAAAACAACCTCATAGCCGTGAGAAATTAGTTTCTTAAGCTGCAAACAACCAGTTCATTCAAAACAAAATTAACAATTTGATTAACCACAAAATCCCCTTATTAGAGAGGGAGAATCGTACAATGCAACATCAAAATCAAAATACCATATTTACATGTTCCTTAAGCTGCAAAGTCGACAGCTGACAGCAACAAGGGGAAGAAATCAAATTTATTTGGAAAAAAAAGAAAGGAAGCGAGAAGTAGCCATGGATCTCCACCAAGGGTTAGCGATAACTGGAACCGCCATCTCATTTACGGAGAGAAAATCAGAGATTGAGAAGTGGGAAGAAGAGATGGAGCCACGAGAAGACCAGTAAATTGGGGAAAAGAATGAAAAGAGGCGTCTCGAATTAGAGTTCTAAAGGATTGTTAGAAAACGAACGACGAAAGAGATTGGGTATTAGGGATTCAGGGTGAGGAAGTGTATGAGAGTGAGTAGTCCTCGAAGATGAGTTTTTCATTGCGGCGTTCATAAAAATAAACGCTACCAAAACGATACTTGTTGTGGCATTTGTAAAAAAACGTTAGTAAAAGATGAATTTTGTGGCATTTTATTACAAAACGCCACTAATAAACCGAACCTATTGCGGCGTTTTCACCAAAAACGTCACTAAAGTACGAGTTTTAGTGGCATTTTCATCAAAAACACCGAGAAATGTGGCATTTGTTTAATAAACGCCGCAACATGTACAACTTTAGCAGCGCTTTCCCTAAAAATGCTGCGAAAAGTGTCGCTATATATCAAACTTGGTGTAGTGAATAACAATTGTGGTCGTGGCATAATATGATTATTTTAAGAGCACTTACACCCCCCAGAATTGGGATTATAAAAATGACAAAATAGGTTACCCACCAAAAGTTGGATTATAAGGATGTTAAGAGTGATAAAGATCATTCTAAGAAAATGAAATTATTTTTATTACAAATGCGATGTTACAAACCATTGGTCTCGTACTTGTCATACGCTAAAGCATTAACAATCAATGAATGATAAGGAAAGAAAATAGAAGCAAATTTGTTTGCGAAAATGAAGAAGATGATATTGGTCCAACTCATTTACATGTTGATTTCCTTGTAACCCTTGAAAGGAATAAATCGTCTTCTAATTATTCTCATAACCTTGAAGAGAATTATTGATCTTTTAATTTACTTTGCTTTATGTTTATTTACTTTACGCATTAACTTTTACGTTATATATATATAACGAAGATCAGTCAATTATGGGCAAAGTTACATTTGGGTCACGCAATTATTAAAAGTTACACTTGGGTCACTTAATTATGGGTTAGGTTACATTTGGGTCATCCAATAATTAAAAGTTACACTTAGGTCACTCAATTATGGGTAAGGTTACACTTGGGTCACCATTCATATATAAAAAATATATATCAATTTGTGTATTAGATTAATTAATGATTTCAAATGAAGTATTCTAGTGTTAACGAGGGTATACAAGTGATTTGGAAGAAAAAATGACTAAATGGATATGTTTTTTTAAATATGAAGGGTGACTCAAATATAACCTTACCCATAATTGAGTGACCCAAATGTAACCTTTAATACTTGGGTGACCCAAATGTAATCTAACCCATAATTAAGTGACCTAAGTGCATCTTTTAATAATTGAGTGAGCTAGATGTAACCTTTCATGTAATTGAGTGACCTCCATTGTAGTTTACCCATTATGACATTTACTATTTTGTTTAACATGGTCATTTATTAAATACAACCTATAGTGACGATTTATGGTTAGCATGAGCATAAAAAAATATTTTCTCATTTAAATGCAAGTGGGAAAGATGAATATTATATCTCAAAGTACTAGAAATATTGATGCTCCATAAGAGCAATAAGTTCTTGAGAGGAAGCACGTTATGAAAGGTGCATAATTATGAATATTCTAGTAATTATCGCTAATGGCAATAATATCGTCACCACCAGAAATGAAAATTTTAAAAGAACAATAAGTGTTCTAAAAATAATTCTTCAATTGAATATAAATTTTGGTAGCGGAAAAATCAGTTGAAATCTCTAAAAAGGCTAAATATTGTTACCAAAAGAACAATTTTCATTAAAAGCTCCATAAGAGCTAAACATATTCATATTCGAAGGAACGTTTTTTGGTGTACAATGTATCATCAAGTTTCAAAGAAACTTGTATTTCGAAATTTGTACTACACATATACAAGTGAGATTGAATCACATGTTATGATAAACTAGAAGTTTACAAATTCAGATATATATGTATACACACACATTTATAAATATAGTTGGCATGGTCGGTTTGACCATCATGATCAATAATGATACGAAAAAATATTGAGATTTATATGTACGTATATTAAAAGAACCTGAAGTTCTTGTGGTGCTTGTTCTCAAAAGGATTTATTAAGATTCCACTTACCAAAAGAATTTAAAGTTCTTAGTACTAAAGTTGATATTGTATGGCTTACATATCTGAATGAAATATGGGTCTATATATCCACAAATGTGGAAAGTTGTTATATGATTTTAGTAGATGCATCTACATATGTTTTATCATCTTACAACCAAATGTTTGTGAGATTGATTAGAAAAAATATTAAATTATGCAATTAGACTATTCTTCTTTCAAAAGCTAGTGGGTTTATAATTTAGGCTATATTAGTTAAAATAACTATTACAAAGCCTATTGATTTTGAACAAAACAGTTTAACAAAATTTTGATTAGATGCCTCCTCTTTAATAGCTAAATTTTGAGAACAAAACATTTATTTTTTATATGGTATTTCACATATAGCAGTAATTATACGCATTAAGCCAACGAGTTATAATAAACTTCTCATTATGATTGGCTTTTGGTCAGAAGTCATATTTCCCATTTTAGAATTATTGGATGTGCGATATATAGTAAACTTTTTGGACCAATAGTCAAAATACCTAAATGTGTAATGCAAGTGAGGTACAAACAAATGGTCGTGACATATAAATACAACTTGAATTGTGATTTATGAAGAATTTTAATTACTTCATGGTGGATGCAATTACTTTGGCAGTTATGAAATATTTTACACGCGTCTAATTATTTTGTGGATCCCTATTTATCCGTGAAAGATTTAAAATGCTAAAAGCATTTGGAAATTTTCGAAGAAATTTATTTAGACATGCCCCATTAAATATTTATATTTTGGCGCATTTGGTATAATCGCCTTAGTAAGTACTTATTGAGAAAATAATATAAAAATATCATATTTTCTTATGTATTTTATAAAGGAGTTTGGATCAAAATTCATTATGATAATTTGAATATCATTTGAACCCCTGAGGAGTTTCAAATTATAAACTGCTTAAAATTTTTCAAATCACTGATTATTTAATGAAAGTATTTTAGAAATAAAATATTGAGATCAAGTTTTATCTCTATTTGAAGATCGAACACCTAAATATGAATTTTTGTTTATAAATTGACACATGCTGAAAGAATTTTAACGAGATTCAGCATGAATAAAGCATTTCCATTGAATACTCCAATAATTGTAAGAGTGTTGGATGTGAATAAAGATAATTTTATCTTTTTTTGGTCTAGAAGCACCATATTTTAGTTGGTCCAAAAGCACCAAATTTTAGTTGCTCTAAAATATACTATCTAAGTGCAACAAGATTATTTTAGATATTTAAACTTGATATCACTTCAAATCATGTAATTTTTATACACGAGACAAGACAAGAATGTGTTTGGCTAAGACCATTGACTCAACATATCTAGAAGATATGTGATTTACTTTCACAAGATATGATGCAAAACTATCTTGTATATAGATAATGCAAAATTTATATCTCAATCGAAAGGTGTATACATCAAAGATGACAAAATGAAACATATTACTCTAAAGTTTCATCCCTCGCGCTTCAAAAAAATATATTCAAGATTGAATTATGAAGATTCAAAGATATTATGTGATGTTTTCATGAGGGGTAAATACGTATTGCACTTTTTTCTTTAACCGAGGTTTTGTCTCAATGGGTTATCCTGGTAAAATTTTTAATAAGGCAACATGTTATGCGTATCAAGGATGTGTGTACTCTTTTTTCTTCACTAAAGAATTTTTTCCCACTGAGTTTTTATCTTAGTAAGGCTTTAACGAGACACATTATCTTCATAGACATCCAAGGGAGTGTTATGAATATTTATCTATGTGGATGTCTATCATGATACAAACTTTATCTAGGAGATTTAATTTACTTTATCAGTAGAAATATTATCTTCATTCATTAGAGTTTCATGTATTATGTATTTCTTATGCCTATAAATAGATGATTTGATGAAGGCATTGTACAGACTTGAATATTAAGAATAAATACAGATCTCTCTCTTTTTCTCGCATTTTATTCTTTTATTCTTATTCTTATTCTTATTCTTCGTTCTTATTCTTATTTTTTTTATTTTATTCACAATACTCTAATACTATTAAAAGAATTAATTTTTCAGTCATTTCTGGTGGGCGGTGGCCATTATGGCTCATTAGAATACACTCTTTGCTCATTTAAAAAAGATAAAATAAATAAATAAAAAGAGGGTTTACTCCCAGATACTTAGCTAGATAAGTATGTATTATGTCGATCCATATCAATTAATTTGTAGAGTAGATACTCATACAAATGAATCATATGCCAGGAACCAGATTTGAACTGGTGACACGAGGATTTTTAGTCCTCTGCTCTACCAACTGAGCTATCCCGACCATTACCGACGCATTATCCTCATAATACTAGATGACTTGGGTCTATGTCAATTAAAAATGAAAACAAAAAAAAACAAAAAAGTATTAAATGAAAAGTCTCGAACGGAAATTTCTTGGATCTTTAAAAGGAAGACTTTGTAAATTTCCATATGAGTAATCATATGGATTATGAAAACCCTAAACCCTAAACCCTAAACTCTAGGCAGGCTATTGAGACCCAAGTATAGTTATTGGTGTGTCCAAAGTACATTTGGGTTTCACTAGCAAAAACTTAACCAACATATTAATTTATGTGGAATTAAAAGTGTAAATGAGACATTAGTATCTAAGTTGCACTACAAAAAAATGTACATATACCGACGCCAATTTATACCGACGGACAAAAAGCGTCGGTATAAACATCATATACTGACGGAATATAGCACTGTCGGTATAGGTTTAAAATATACCGACAAATAATATGAGCCGTCGGTATAGGTTAGCCATATAGCAACGGTTCTGTTTTGTGCGTCGGTATAGGTTAACCATATAGCGACGGTTCGTTCTGTGCGTCGGTATAGATATAGGGTTTACCGACGTTAAATATTATCTGTCGGTAAAGGGTGTAAGTAAATTATATACCAACGGAATATCGTGCCGTCGGTATAGGTATGTTTAAAATTTTGGATTTATTTAAAAATAAAAAATAAAAAACGAACGATAAAATACCCAAAAAAAAATTAAAATTCCTAATCCCCATTCTCTCCCCCTTTGCTCAATCACTTCTTCTCTGCTCCTTCACCGTTGTTCAACTCAGAATTGATGGAATACTGCGTGAGTATTCAACTGGTCACTTTAAAATAGATTATGTATCAATCCCTAGAAACCAAACCCCCGCAATAGATTTAAAGCCATTGTCGATTCTCTTCACATCACTATCCATTTCTATAGTTTTCTTTCCCCTTAATCTGGTAACAATGTCGCCAGCTCCTGTGGTTGAAGCCGTCGATTCTGAAACTGAGCCACTTTCTTCTACCGACGAATCCAAGAAGCAGCTCCAGGTTTCACTCTTTTTCTACGTTTTTCATTAAAAAAAGAGGGAAAATATGTTAATGTTGTGTCGTTTGCAGAGCGAGGAGGCTGTTGTTGAGGACGTCAGGGAAGATGACGACGACGACGATGAGGATGACGACGACGATGATAAGGAAGATGATGCCCAAGGTTTGGTTTGTTTGTGGATTCATTTCATTAGTAACGTTATTGTGATTTTTATTATGAATTCGTAGGAAATTTTGATATTTTTGGTTTTTGGAATTTGGATCTTTAAAATTTTCAATCTGGGTCTTTAGAATTAGAAGAAAATCTTCTGGTTAATGCTCTGCTTTTTTAGGTTTTAGAAAGGTGAAATCCCTTGTAAGAAACCAATTGGTTGCAATCTAGTATTTTGTAGATATTTAATTTCTGAATTACCTTGGTGTGGAAGCATTTCTTTGTTTTCTGGTGTTATATACTTCTTTGTTGGCCCAAGTTTTTCTTTTTCTTCAAGTATGCTTATTCGACTCTCCAAATCACTTGAAAGAAACTTGGAAAAAGATTGAACATACCTGTGTATAAGACACGCCTACACATAATCATATTTGACACTCCCACTTGAGCTTGAGTAATGTAGATATCTTTGGCTCTCAAAACATTGTTTGCAGGTGCTGATGGGAGTTCGAAGCAAAGCAGAAGCGAGAAGAAGAGTAGGAAAGCAATGCTAAAGCTAGGAATGAAGCATGTTACTGGTGTAAGCAGGGTCACCATAAAGAGAGCCAAAAATGTATAGATTCTCTGATTTTCTTTTCGAAGTTAGTTGATCTATCTGATGAATGGTATAGAAAGTAAGCTTCCCTGATGACCATTGAACATTTATGTTTCAATCCTTTCCTTGTTTCATTTTTAAAAAATTTGAGTGGATTTTCTTAGATGGTACCAGATATTGAAGGGGAAAGAATATACGTGTAGTGTTGGATGTTGGATGCTCAGATTCAAGCTTCGTGGCCTCTCTTCTTGATAAGGACATTTTAACATTGTCACTGGGCTTGAAGGATGATCTTGCTGACCTAGCACAGGTTTCCCTAGAACGTGGTTTTGCGACAGTTGTTAGTCCCTTTGCAAGAAGACGACTTCCTTTTCCTAGTGGAGTTTTTGATGCTATTCATTGTGGTCAATGTACAATCCCTTGGCATTCCCATGGTATTTGTTTCCTTCCTTTTTTCCTGTAAAATTTATTTCATATTTTAAGTAACATCCATATTGATAATGTGGAACCTGCTTTGCTTTTTTTTTCAATTTTCAGAGGGTAAGCTTCTTCTAGAGGTAAATAGGATTTTGAGGCCTGGTGGATACTTTATTTTGTCAACTAAACACGACAGCATCGAGGCAGAAGAAGGTAGGGACTTGTCTTTTCATTTTTACAGTTAACCATGCTTTGGATACGGGAATAAATGTTGCCATATGCTTTCTCTTGAAAATAATTGTCTGTCAATCCTCCAAATATAAACATAGGATTTGTACCATCTTGACTACTTTGTAAAATTCATGGAATGCATCGAGTCTCTTCTTTAGGACTTCCCTTGCTGCGGGGTAGAGGATTTTGCAAACTACATAGAACTTAACCTGCTGCTATATTATGGTTGGTGTGTCTGCCGCTCACAAAGTTTTCACCAACATCATGTGGGTATGTCTCCACAAGATTTGGCCATGAAGGCTCCTCACTAACTTATGCAGAAGAGATATTAATCACTCAAAAAAACCCACCATTATTGGCCACTGTTTGAGAGCCATATCTGTACAGAGTATAGTTAGATGCTAGGCATGAGCAATTGTTTTTCTATGTTGGAATTTGGTTAGTTAGATCCATTTTGAAAGTCATTATCGAGTTTAGTTTGCATTTTTTTTCTTATTGGGGTTCTAGACGATTTTCACTTACAATATTTGTTTGAACTTTGGAAAAAGTGGGGGTGTCAAATTCTTATGGTGTGTAACCCTCAGATACATGTCTTGCTCCTTGCTAAATGAGTGAGTGGGAGTTTGGATATAATATCTTGCACATAGAAACTACAACCAATAAGCCCAATAGACTAGAACTTCATGTACTCGAAAGCAGAATACATCTCTCAATGTTAAGATTCGATCTTAATTCCACAATAAATATATCATCTTCATTTTATGCCATCTCAGATACTAACCAACTTATCCATATTTATCTTTTCTTATTCCTCTCTTTCAGAATTCTAATGATGATGCAAACTGTGGCTTCTCACAAAAATGTAAATCGAATGAGCTCTTCAGCTGTGGCGGCCTGCATGGCACCCTTACTTCTTCGTCCCCTTCTATCTGGTGAATGTGAGATTGAAAGTAATTTTGATGTGGGTGGTGATGGCTCATTGCAACTGCTGCAAGCTGCTGCTGCAGCCAATCATGCTCAAGCCATTGTTATAACATTATTGGAACAGTATGATAAAATATTTGGGGTAAGCTGCAATCATTGTCATTGTTGCACAACTGCTTCTAATATGGCTTTCTGTAGTCGCTGTACATGCAAGTATACATACAATAAATCTATGAGCTGTAAGGCTTTTTCTTTAATTCAGAATAGATATGTTTTATTTCTTTCTATTCTTTTTAAGCACGCATGATCATTAAGTCAAAATTGTTCGTGTTGTCCTGCATTCATGGTGTGTTCTGCTTTTTGCCTAGTTAGCTTTCCTGTTAGCTAATGAGTATTTCCAAGCATTAACTAAATTATAATTGCAATGTGTTAACAATCTTATAGTAAATGATTATTTGATTTATCATGTTTGCTTTTAGAGGGAAGCAAGAAACTATCTACATTAAATCTAATATTTTCCCTTTAAAATGAAATTATTTTTGTTATAGTAGTTTTAGTAATTTTAATATTTAAAATAAAAAAATATTAAATAAAAAAATGGAATATATTAATAATTATTTAATATTTAAAAAAACAAAAAATACCAATTAAACCTATACCGACGGACAAAACTGTCAGTAAAAGATAATCGCTAGGAGCTATACCGACGGACAAACCGTCATTATAGATAACAGCTATACCAACGGACACAACCGTTGGTATAGATCTATACCCCTATACCGACGGACAAACCGTCATTATAGATAACAACTATACCAACGGACAAAACCGTTGGTATAGCTATTCTGAGCCTATACCGACGGACCGAATGCGTCGGAATATATACCCTAATTTGTCGGGGTAGTCCACACCTATACCGACGGTTTTGTCCGTCGGTATAGGTTCAGAATACCTATACCGACGGTTCTGTCCGTCGGTATAACTTTATACCGACAAGCGTATTACCGACGGCGTTTTGTCTGTCGGAATTTTCCTTTTGTCCGTCGGTAAAAGTGTTTAGGGTATATACCGACGGATATTTGGTGTTTTACCGATAAATTTGTGTCCGTCGGTATATGTCACTTTTTTTGTAGTGTTGTTTGAGTTTAAAAAAATGAACTCAGTTCAGTAATACTGGAGTTGAGCTTGTTCAAGCACCATAATATTTGGTTCGAATAGCTCACAAGTCTAATCGAACTTTTCATTAATACACGTTTTAAATATTTTATATCATTAAATTATATAAATGCTATTTTTTACATGGAAAAGACACTTAAATTCAAATTTGAACTTAAACGTAAATACAAACAAACTTAAATAAACTCAAGTAACTGAGTTTGGATTAAAAAATTGGAAATGAAGCTTAGACTTAAAAGTAATTGTACACTCCTTAGATGACGAATTAAATTGTGCTAGTGAGACATGACAGAGCTCAAGATACTCGTCACTCTTGAACTATTTTATTTTGTCAAAATCAAAGTATTCACTATGGGGTGGGAATTGTCGGGTACCTGAAAACTGGGTACCCGGTTCATCCGGGTACCTCATTAAACGGCCCGTGTTTCGGCTCATTATATCCGAGTACCCAAGATTCGGGTACCCGTAAAATTCGGGTACCCGGTTCTTATTTTTTATTTTTTTAAAATTTAAAATTAAAAAAATCACATGTTAAACAAAAAAATATTTAAAAAAAAATTAAACTTAAATCTTAAAAGAATATAATACAAACATAAAAAAAAATGTAGGGATTTAAACTTAATTTTAGAGTGAAAATATTAAGAAACATAAAATAAAAATATAATTTTAAATATAAAAAATATATATTAAATTGTATCGGGTCGGGTCGGGTACCCGGTAAGGGAAAACTTTCGGCCCGTGACCCGGCCAGTGTCCCGGGAAATTTTCTGGGTCGGGTACCACGTGTCACCACCTGATTGGAGGTGGAAAATTAATTAAATTAATTAAATAAAAATAATTAAAGACTTCCAATAAGGTGGTGACACGTGTCACCATCTTATTGAATAATTAATTTATTTTATTAGATTAAAATTAGGACTAAATTGATATATTGTATAAATATAGAGGACCAAATGTGTAATTATACCAATTTTTTTAACAATTCCGTCAACTTTTTCGGTTTTTTAACGGCGTGTGGCTAAAATGAAACCATTTAAATAGTTGTGTGGTGCATTTGCGGCGAAAAATAATATAGTGGTCATTTTGACACTAAACCTATAGTTCAGTGGTCATCTGTGTAGCTTACCCAAAAATATAAAATATTTGTCATTTAGACTCTCGTAACATTTGTGACATTATTCTAAATGTCATCATTTTTAAAAAAAAAATAATATACGAAATTAAATTTTGTACAACATAAAAATTTGGACTAAAAAATACTAAAATTTATTGTAAACGATAAAAAAAGGGTAAACTACCTGAAATACCACTCAACTTTAATGTGTGACTCTAATATGCCACTGAACTAAAATTCGATACTATAATACCATTGAACTTCACTGTGTGATTCAAAGTTAGCACTTCACTGTTACTCCCATTACGAAATTCTGACGTGGACTCTAACTCCCGTTACAGGGATGACGTGGCCGATAAAAAAATAATATCTTTTTCTAGATATGATCCACCTCATTATATTTTATGTTTTATTTTTATTGTAAAACGACGTAGTTTTGTTAAAGACTCTTTATCTCCTCAAAATTAGGTTAATGAAATTTCAAACTTCAAAAATCACTCTGAAATTAGACGCAAAAAAATCAGTGGGTTTTCTATGGATTGTTATTGATTATTCAAGTGGGTTTCTCTGGGTTTTCTCTGAAAGAAGATTATAGTGATCGATTGTTAGAAAGAAATCAAATGAAAAAACGTGGGTTTCTCTGGGTTTTCTCTGAAAGAAGATTGTAGATGATGTTGTAGAAGAGACTGGAGATGATGATGTAGAAGAGGATGATGATTATGTAGAGGATGAGATTGAACAAACTGATAGTGATAGTGGATATGAAAATAATGATGATGCCTTAAATGATGAAGCTCGAGAAGAAGAGGTGGATCTGATAGATTTGGAGTTTGGTAATGAGACACATTTGAATGGATATGTTAGTGATGGATCAGATTCATTGCATAGTGTTAGTGCAAATGAATCTGATGAAGATGATCGAAAGAAAAACCCCAAATGTCTTGTATTTAATGTTGAGGTGGATATGGAAAATCCGAGATTTAAAAAGGGGATGAAATTTAGTGATAAAGAGATTCTGAAAAAAGCTATAAGGGAGTATGGGATTAAGACCAGACATGATATCAAATTCAAAAGGGTTGACAAAGGTAGGATACATGTAATTTGCAAGGAAAATTGTCCTTGGTATATTTGGACATCAAAGGTTGACCCTAAAGATCTTATGAACAACACATGGCAGATTAAGTCTTATATTGAAGAGCATAACTGTCTCAAAGATTTTAGAAATAAAAATGTTACTTACAAGTGGTTGGCTAAAAAATATTTGAAACAATGGAAGGCTGATCCTACCTTTTCAATTAGTTAGTTGTATTTCTTTTATTCTTTCTTTAAGTCATATACCGGTATAAGTTGTATTTCTTTTATTCTTTCTTTAAGTCGTATACCGGTATAAGTTGTATTTCCACTCCCCTTAGTGCATTAAGTACCACAGTAGTACAATACTGATAATCAAAACAAAAATCCAAACAAATCTCTCATTCCTTCTTTGGATGTTATTCGTCTTGATTTTGTTTAGCAGTCCGACGAGAACAACTCTTGCACGTGGGCTCATTGGAGGATCAAACCAACAAAAAAATCTACAATGTTTATGAAGAAAACTCCCGTAATTTTTGCAGCCAAAGAATCTCCTTACAGGGTTGGCATTAGACCACGATGTAGTCAGCTTTGTCGGATATCCGCATCCACACACCGGAATTGAAATGGGTTCTTCTACTTCAACCCTGCGTTCACTTGATCTTTGCCATTCTACCTCCATTGATTTGGATCAGCTTCAAAATCTATGCTGGGAAATAGAAAATAGGAAATTAGGGTTTTATTTTCAGCCAAAAGAGATTTTATAGTAAAAATAAAACATAAAATATAATGAGGTGGATCATATCTGGAAAAAGATATTATTTTTTTATCGGCCACGTCATCCCTGTAACGGGAGTTAGAGTCCACGTCGGAATTCCGTAATGGGAGTAACGGTGGAGTGCTAACTTTGAATCACACAGTGAAGTTCAATAGTATTATAGTATCGAATTTTAGTTCAGTGGCATATTAGAGTCGCACATTAAAGTTGAGTGGTATTTCAGGTAGTTTACCCTAAAAAAATAGGGCAAATAATAGGTTAAAATAGCTAAATAATCATTCAACTTTGCTCTGTCACATATTTTGGTCATTAAACTTTTAAAACGCCCAATTTACTCACTAAACTTTACTTTTGACCTATTTTGATCACTCTAAATTATTTTATTAATATTTTAGTATGACTTGACAGATTTTATTATTATTAAATATAAAATATAATTTAAAATAAAAATAAAATATATTTTATTTTTATTAAATAAAAAATAATTTAAAATAAAAGTCCCAACCACTTTATAATTAACAGTAGCTCTCTTACGCCTCCTATGACCAGCTTTAAGCCCCTCATGAATCAAAAGAAAGCTTTCTTTTTTAACTCCACCAATGTTCTTCTCACGCCATGGACTAGAAGATGCTTCTAGGGATGGCCACGGGCGGGACGGGCCGATTTTTTTGGCCGCGTCGATCCCACCTCGATTTATAAAGCCCTTAAATTTAATTTCGTTCTGTTTCGGATTAAAATATTAGTTTACTCGTCCTATCCCACCTCGATATATCAAATTTTGAACTCAACCTTGAATCGACCCGATCCGAAAAATTGAAATCTTAATCTTCGACAATGATAAAAGTTAGATTCAATCAATCTATCATTATGGCCACAAAATTTAGTTTCAAAAAACTTTAAACTTATATAAAAATAAAATAAAAATTAATTTTAAATTAGCCACATGAAAAATTACATATTTAAAAAATAAGCTTGAATCATTGGCAGTCAGAATCAATATGTTAAAATTTGAACAACATCTAAAGAAATTTTTACGATAAGCACAAACAAAAAAATTAACTTAACAACCATAAAAGTGTTTATATATAATGGTATTTTTATAAATATAATAAATATATATATTTAAATATATACCGAAGCGGAGCGGGAAATTTCTAACATATATCCTAACCCGTCCTGTCCCGATATCTAAAATTCAAGACTAAAAATTTGATCGAGTCGGATCGGACACAGCGGGTCAGTTCGAGTTCGCCATCCCTAAATAATTCCCCTCCCATTTCAACGTTGTCGTTTCGGCATTTCTCGGGATTCGACTGGCTATAATTGCCACCTTCTTCTTCTCCTCCTCCTTGATGAAAGTCGTTCCAGATTGAATGAAATGAGAGCTTTTTCACAAATGATGGATTGGACACAAATGTTGATATTTGAGTACCCAAATACAAGAACAAAGCAAGGGTAGTCCGAATAAACACAGAATTTTTGAAGCCAAAGAAGCAACCGCTGATCCTATGAAAAGATTAAGGAAAGCACCCAGTACTAGTAGGCCAATGAATGTCCATGAATTTATGGCATCGATTAAAAACAAGAAAGGAGAGCGCTTTTCAATCCCTCCACCCACGAATGGATGTGTGCCGGCGAATGAGTGGATGATACCTGTAAGTGTAAAAGTGGTTTAAAGATTTGAGTGCGGAAGTTTTATTTTAATTTTTTATTTAATGATAATAAAATATATCTTATTTTTATTTTAATTATTTTTTATATTTAATAATAATAAAATATGTCAAGTCATACTAAAATATTAATAAAATAATTTAGAGTAATTAAAATAGGCCAAAAAGTAAAATTCAGAAAGTAAATTAATTGTTTTGAAAGTTGAGTGATAAAAATAGGTCATAGAACAGGTAACATACAATATTAAAAAAATAAAATACTTATGATGAAAACTAAGGAGAAGAAAATAAACATTAAAAACAATGGTCAACATTAAGAAACAATAAAGAAGAAACCAATATATATATATATATATTTCATAAATATTCTAATATAAATCAATGTAAATTATCTTAAACTTAACTCTGATTCAAATTTATATTTTAAAAAATACTTATATATTTGATCTGATAAATCTCAATTTTAATTATATATATTGAACTTTTCAATAATATCTCAAGACAAATCAATATGAATTACCTTAAATCTGACTATGATCCAGCGGATATTATATTGTTAATAATATTTATAATAACTTATTATAAAATCTGTTGGGGCTAGTGGGGATGATACAGGGCATGAGGGGATGATGCGAGGCAGGTGGAGATGAGACGGTACAAAGGCATATTTACGCCTTCTACACCACCCACTGTGAATCTAATTTTTATGTTCATCCTTGCCTCACAACCCACAAAATTTGTAACCATCCATGCCCGATTGGATGCGAAGTGAGGCGAATCCTTATAAAACCCGCCCCACTAACATCCCTAAATATTTATTAACAAAAAACAATTAATCCCGATAACCTTAGTTAATTTTGACTATTAATTAACAAACATACCAATATGGTGACATAGGTGACATACTACAAGATTGGTGACATAGGTGGTGACATACTACAAGACTGGCCCATCCACTAGGGATGTAAAAAGCTGACCCGACCTGAAAACCCGACTGAAACTTACTCGAGTCAGAACCTGATTTGACCTGAAAATTTAATGACCCGAACCCGATCTGTAACCGACTGTTGTTGACCCGAACCTGAATTCGACCTGTTACTGTTGTGACCGAACCCGACCTGCGTCCGACTGAAAACGACCCGAACCCGAATTGGACCTGTTACTGTGGACTTGAAACCCGACCTGCGCCCGACTGAAACGAACCCGAACCCGAAGCCGACCTGGCAGATAACCGATTTTACCCGACTGAATTGACCCGATATCCGATATTACCCGACTTGTTTTGAACCCGACCTGTTTTGAACCCGACCTGTTTTGAACCCGACCTGTTTTGGACCCGACCTGTTTTGAACCCGACCTGTTAATTGACCCGACCTGCTTTGAACCCGACCTATTTTAACCTGAACTGATATTGATCTGACTTGATATTTACCTGATATATAGTTGAAGAAGTCTATGATTTTATAAATTTAAAGTGTTGATAAATGTAAAGTAATAATTTATTAAATTAATTTAATACTAACTCGTTTAATATAAATTATTTGTGAAGTTTAATAGAAATTAACATATTTAAATTTATTTTATTAAAAATATTAAAAATATTAAAAATTTAAAAGTTTTATTAAATTAATAAGTTGTGATGGATGAATTTAAAATAAGTTATTTAAATTAATTTATTAATTGTGATTATTAAATTTAAAAAATCTTTTATTAAAAAATTTAATTATAACTATTAAAATAATAAAAAAATATTTTTTTAGTTTAGGAGAATATTTTTTTGAATTAATGGGGGAAGTTTTTTTGATTGATAGAAAATTAGGGGAGGAAAATTTGATTTTGCGTGTAGATCAAAGTGGGGGATTTTGTTTTGCCGCTAGATCAAATGTGGGGTGGCGGGGGGATTTTGATTTTGCCGCTGGATCAAATGTGGGGTGGGTGGGTGGGGGGATTTGCCGCCAATATAAAATCAAATTAAGAGTGGAAGTGAGATTTTTTTATTTAGGGGTTAATTATTTTTTAGGTCCTTCCTTAATTAGATGGTTAGAGTTTAGATTTTAGTTTATTTTTTTAATCTTAACTTTTGGTTTAGTTTCTTTAAATTTTATTTAATTAGGCCATGCTTCATAAATTAATTAACTATTAAACTTTTTGGTTTGCTTTAAATTTGATTTGGTCCTCGTATAAAGATTTGGTAAGTAATTAGGTTTAATAATTTTATTCATTTGTGATTTGGGCTCTAATTAATAATTTAGTTTTAATTTATTTTTAGATTTGTCCTTTTATGTTTCAATTTATTTTGTTTGTTAGATTTATGGGTTTATGTTTAGGGTTTAAGGGTAAGTGTGTCAAGTTGATTGTTTGGGGCTATGAGATTAGTTTAGGGATTATGTGATTAGGCTTGCACTCTAATTATTAGTGAATAGTGTCTGTAAGATTTAGATATTCATGTTTGGCGTTTAGGGGTAAATGTGTCAATTTAATTATTTGGGGTTATGAGATTAGTTTAAGGATTAGGGGGATTATGCTTGTACTATAATTATTAGTGATTATAAGATTTAAGGGTTGATTATAAGATTTGGGTTTATGAGATTAGTTTAAGGTTTAGGGATAAATGTGTCAACCCTAAACCGTTAATAAATTTTCTCTTAATCTAGAACCATAAACGCTAAAAATCATAAACCCTAATGTATGTATGTATGTATATATGTACTTATCTATGTATGAACCCTAAACCCTTGATGAATTTCCCTAAACCCTACACCATATACCCTAAATCATAATGTATGCAAGTATATATGTATCTATCTATGTATGAATTCTAAACCATTAATAAAATTTCCCTAAAACCTAAACCCTAAACCTTGAATCGTCCAATATTTTATAATTTTAATTTGATATTTCTATTCATTATAGCCCTTAAAACTTCATTTCTATTCCAAATTAACCCCTACTAATTGTTTTTTTAAATAGTCCAAGAATATATAATTTTACTTGACATTTTGTTCATTTTAATCTTTAAAATTGTATTTGTATTCCAAATTGACCATTTTTTTATTTTTTAAATTATTCCGATGTTTTATAATTTTAATTTGATATTTTATTCATTCTAGTCCCCTAAACTTTAGTTTAATTCCAAATTGACCCTTATTTATTATTTTTTATTTCGTCTGATGTTTTATAATTTTAATTTGTACTTTGTTCATTCTAGTCCCTTTAACTTTATTTCAATTCCAAATTGACCCCTATTCATTGTTTTTTTTAATTCGTCCAATGTTTTATAATTTTAATTTGATATTTTCATCTTCTAGACCCTCATACTTTATTTTTATTCCAAATTGACCCACATTTATTTTTTTAATTTGTCAAATGTTTTATTATTTTAATTTGATATTTTCTTCATTCTAGTCCCTTAACTTTATTTTAATTCCATATTGGCCCCTATATATATTTTAGTTCATCATGTTTTATAATTTTAATTTGAAATTTTGTTCATTCTAGACCATAAAACTTTATTTTTATTCTAAATTGACATCTACTTATTGTTTTTTTAATTACTCTAATTTTTATACTTTTAATTTGATATTTTTGTTCATTATAGTCTCCAAAAAAAAAATTTTATTCCAAATTGACCCATTTTCATTGTTTTCTTTTAAATTTGTCTAATGTTTTATAAATTTAATTTGACATTTTTGTTCATTATAATCCGTGAAAATTTATTTTTAATCCAAATTGACCCATTTTCAGTATTTTTTAATTACTCCAATGTTTTATAATTTTAATTTGATATGACTTTAAATAATTAACTCCAAATCAATGACGATTGACGAAGGCCAACCTAAAGTCTATCGACTACTTATACGGTTGTACCGAACTCAAACTCAATACGAATTTCAATCCTAAAAATACCCCGACCTGAATTACCCGACCTGAAACTACCCGACCTAAAATTACCCGACCTGAAATGCACCCGACCTGAAATGCAACCGACCTGAAATGAACCCGACCTGAAATGGACCCGACCTGAAATAGACCCGACCTGAAACGGACCCGACCTGAAATGGACCCGACCTGAAATGGACCCGACCTGAAGTGTATCCGAACCCGATTTAACCTGTCAATTATCTGCTTCGGACCCGACCCGTTTTGACCCGACCTGAAATGGACCCGACCTGAAATGGACCCGACCTGAAATGGACCCGATCTGAAATGGACCCGACCTGAAATGGACCCGACCTGAAATGGACCCGCACCCGACCCGAGTCGAGTCAAAATAAAAAAATGACCTGAAATAACATGTACCCGATTTTACCCGACCTGACAGTACCCGACCTGAAACCCATCCGATTACCTGTTTTTACATCCCTACCATCCACTAATCAATTGAAATGGACCAAACGCATAGAGCCTACAGGTGACAAACATAAAATACTTTTTTTAATATTTTGGAGGTAGTTACAAGATAATATTTATTTATATTTTTTCGAGGCTTTAATAACAAATACTTTATAGACAAAGTTGTGGGAGGTTCTGCGGTACGGCGCCTAGTATGCTGCTAATATACGGCGTAACCGGCTAGGGCGGTGAGCGGTTAAAGATCATGTTTTCGATAAAAGTTACCGATTATGTTGATCCGAATATCGATATAATCGGTAGCGCCGAATTTATCATTAAGTTGGAGCGGATGGGCACTCGGACATTTGGACTATAACAAAACCGGTAAAATTACCGGTTATGTTGATCCGAATTTCAATATATTCGGTAGCGATTAATTTGTTGTTTATTTCGAAAGTATCCATACTTTATAAATCATTATCGAAACTTTTTGAAAACCAACGTAACCGTGGTTGAAAAAAAAAGTCGAAAATATCGATATTTAATTAAGAGCGTGCAGAAAAGAATCGATATTTAATTCATATAATCTAACCGGTAAATCTTACCGGATATATTATTTCGAAATTATCCATACTTTATAAATCATTATCGAAACTTTTTGAAGACCAACGTAACCGTGGTTGAAAAAAAAGTCGAAAATATCGATATTTAATTAAGAGGGTGCAGAAAAGAATCGATATTTAATTCATATAATCTAACCGGTAAATATAACCGGATATATTATTTCGAAATTATCCATACTTTATAAATCATTATCGAAACTTTTTGAAGACCAACGTAACCGTGGTTGAAAAAAATGTCGAAAATATCGATATTTAATTAAGAGCGTGCAGAAAAGAATCGATATTTAATTCATATAATCTAACCGGTAAATCTTACCGGATATATTATTTCGAAATTATCCATACTTTATAAATCATTATCGAAACTTTTTGAACACCAACGAAACCGTGGTTGAAAAAATGTTGAAAATATCGATATTTAAGTAAGAGCGTGCAGAAAAGAATCGATATTTAATTCATATAATCTAACTGGTAAATCTTACCGGATATATTATTTCGAAATTATCCATACTTTATAAATCATTATCGAAACCTTTTGAACACCAACGAAACCGTGGTTGAAAAAAATGTTGAAAATATCGATATTTAAGTAAGAGCGTGCAGAAAAGAATCGATATTTAATTCATATAATCTAACCGGTAAAACATAACCGATTACATTACTAATTCATATAATGTAACCGGTAAATCTTGACCGGATTTATTGTTTGGTGTGGAAAGAATCGACACAATTCAAAAACATATCGAAACGTTTGGGAATTATATCGATTATATATATCATAATTATATAACCGGTTAAAAGTATCCTTTGTATTGCTTGCATTTACAGAAAACCTAAGAGAGGAGAGTATTTGAAATCGACTCGAGTTTGGTTGCTGTGAAATCGACACGAGTTTGGTTGCATTTACAGAAAGCCTAATTTGTTGTATCAGAATCGAAAGGATAGGTTTAGGGTTTGGAGACTTTGAAGTAAAAGGTATGTTGTCGAAACCCTAATTATTTGGTAATGTAGTATTGGGTAGTTGGGGATAATGTTTTGGGTTTAGTGATGTTGAAGTAAAATCGGAATTCTGATCTATATAGGTCGAAAATGTGTAAATATATTTAGTAATTAAATATCGGAACTTTGTTCTGAGAACTTATCGGTAGAAAGTAATAATGTCGGTAGAATTTATATATCGATACTTGTGTCAGAAAACTGAAGCGAGATGGGTTCTAAGGACCATGAAGATGTTGTTCAAGATGAGACTGAAATGATTCAAATGGAGGCGGAGAGAGTAGATAGGGAGGAAAATCCGAAGAGACCAAAGGGTGGATATCTGTACTTCTAGTAAGTAGAAATTGTGAAATAATTAATCTGTAAATTGTTATTGGATGAAAGTATTTAAGAACATTTAAACTTTCCTATGATGACAGTATTGACGAATTGCAGAGGATGAGGGATTGTGGGACTTACACTGTCGGTTCGGTATGTAAATTGAAATTATAGTGAATATATTTGAGGTTGAATATTTTGATTGTTTATGGTTTATGTATAATTTGCAGGTGAGAGACGTGGTGGTGAAGAAATGGTATACGATGAGTGCAACTGAGAAGCAACCATACAACATGTTGTCCATAAATGCTAGAGGAAACTATGAGGCGAAGAAGAAGAAGAAGAAGGTATTCATTATAGTTGTAAATATTTTATAAATGATATATAAAAACTCTGACATTATATGAATATTATTTACATAGGAAGTGTCGACTAGGTGTAGCATAAAACGAGTGCACCACATAGTAGAGGAGTTGAAAGCGAAGGGTAAATCAAATCTGTTGGAAGAAATGGGGTTTGAATCTCTTATTGGGATTCATGACCGACCAATTCAGAGGGAATTATGTCGGTTGTTGATGGGAGATTTTGATTTGCAGAAGTGTGATGTGCGATACGGAGAATATTCATTTCATTTTAGTGTCCGAATTGTTGAAGCCGTATTGGGGCTACAAAATAAAGGCCGGAGTGTGGATGAAGTTATAAACAGGGAGGATTGGAAATTACTTGTGCAGAAGTATGGCCTAACGTCTAATGTGTCATTTGCTACACTTGAGGACGAAATAAAAAGCGGCAAGTATGAAGGGGATGATCTGAAGGCCCGTGTACTATTGTACATTGTCGGAGTATTCCTTTGTCCAACGGGTGATTCATCCTCGAGCAAGGATAGTATGAAGTTATTGTGCGACTCCGGGTTTAGAGGTGAATTAAATTGGGCTTCATATGTGTATGAGAAAATAATTGATGCAATCACGACTTTTCAAAAGTCCAAAAACCCCTCATATCTCAAAGGATGCATTGCTGTCTTAGAGGTAAACGAGTTGAATATTGGTATTGCTTTAGAAAACTTTGTAAGTAGTTATTATAGAAAATGATAAAGTTTATACAAAATGCAGGTTGCATTGTATGATTTTTGGTCAGATTCTTCTTCTGTGCCGACATTCCGAAAAACCGGAGTGGCACGCATCACTGCCTGGGGCAAGGAAGAAGTTGTTCGAGTTATGGCAAAGTTAAAGTTGGAATTACCGAAAAAGAAGGTAATGGTAATTTCAGTATTTATAGATTACTAAGGACTTACAAAAGAAAGATGCTCTAATAATGTACTTTATTTCTGAAGGTTGGCGAGGAGGAAGAGGAGGAAGAGGAGGAAGAGGAGAAGGTAAAATATAAGTTGAAAGTGAATGAAGGGGGAAGTAAATTTGACATATTGATTGCTGAGTTGGCGGAGGTTAAAAAACTCGTTTCTGATTGTTTGCAAAGACAATCCAGAATCGAACAGGCTATTGAGAGCTTAAAGGGGGAAGTAGGGGAAAAGTGTAATGGTGTTGTTAAAGAAGTGGTGGAATTGAGGGGTGAGTTAAAGGGGGGTGATTGAAACGGTGGAAAAAAAATTGGAGGAGGGGTTAGATTTAATTCCTGAAATAAACAAAAAAATGGATGAGGGGATACATTTAACTCCTGAATTCAAGGAAGATATGGATGAGGGGATAGATTTAATTCCTGAAACAAACAAAAAGAGGAGCTATGTTGAGGCTAAATATGAAGAACTTATAAAAAATGATGAAGAAAATGTCGAAGAATTGACTAAGAGGGTGGAGGAACATATAAGAGAGGTCCACCATGAAGATACTAGGACACCGGGTCATGCAATAGATGTAGAGCTCGATTCAGGGTGTCCTGCACCAAAGAAGCAGAAGAGTAAAAAGGTAAAATGAATTTGTCGAATTAAATAGTGTTCAATTGTACGAACTACGTCTACATATGTCTTCTTCTGTATCAGGGCACGTCCGAGTGCAGCATTCAAGGACTCGCTTCTTTGTGTGGATCGCAAATTGGCAAAGAAATGACCCGTTTGATATGCTTGAGCCCATAAGTTCCGAGTATTTCCCTTCTCTATCACCCATGGATGGTTTTCGACGTTGAATTCGGAAATCACCCTAGACCATTCTCTATCAAATTCGCTGGTTGTCCACCACGACCTCATACATCTGTTAAACGATGTGCTAAATTTGTTGTCACCAATGTTAGCTTGTACATTGCGAGCTAGATGCCAGGAACATAATCTGTGCTTAGCATAAGGGAAAACACATTTGATAGCCCTCTGCATTGCCCTATCCCCGTCTGTCACAACTGAAAGAGGCGCTTTATTCAGCATGGCTTGTAGAAAATTTCGCAGCACCCACTCGAACGATTGAGTCGTTTCGTCAGCTATGATCGTAGTAGCAAAAACTATTGTGCTATGGTGATGATTGACACCGACAATAGGCAAAATTGGTCGTGCATAGTAATTACCTTTGTAAGTTGTGTCGAAGGCAATAACATCACCGAAGCAAGTGTAATCAGATCTCGATGTTGAATCAGCCCAAATAAGATGCTGCAATGCCCCTGATTCATCTGTGGAGTATGTCATAAAAAACCCTGGATCATCATCTTTCTTGTACTCAAAGTAATCAAGGAGTGCATTCACATCCCCATTGACAAGCTCCTTTGATTTACCTCTATCAAGTGCATTGTACAGGTCTTTACTAGTAAATCCAACATTACGAAATCCCCCTGCCTGATTCATGAAATATTTCATTACCTTTGATGTCCCAACACCAACATCTTTCAACGCTGTTGCCTCAGCCACATCAGCCTCAGTCACACCTCTATTTGAACGCATAAATAGTGTCATAAGAGGTGTGCACAATGCATGATTATGTTCGTGGAAAGACTTACTCAGAACCCACTGATCTTTTGTTTTTGTTGCTGTGACAACGATTTTGGCCTTGCATCCTGTTCGTGTGACTGGCGTATGCGCACGTCGACGATTAACATTTTCGACCTTCGAACACCTAAACCCTTCTTTTGAACAACAAAATTCTTGTGTCTTAACATTCCCTTCGCCATCCAGCCGTGATGTTCCTCGACGTGCACTAAAACCTTTTTTCATTGCGTATTCCTTGTAAAAATTCCAAGCTTCCTCTCGTGAAGAAAAGAGCTGACCTACCAACAGTTCCGAATCATCAACGGTCAACTTCTCATCTTGCAAATTCCCGCTACCATTAACATCGTTGGATGGAATATCTTCCATTTTCTTAAACACGATCGGTTGAAGTGGTCCTAACTTTTCCTGCACAGGACTTCTGTTGTGTTGCTTTCATTTTCAGGTACTAAATTCGGTAGGTGGTGGTGGTTGATGGTGGTTGATGGTGGTTGAAAGCATTTAGAGCAATTTATTTCTTCCTTCCTACAAAGTTAACGTGCAATAAATTCTATTTTATTATCGATACATTTTTTCCCTCTACTGAAAAAGTTTCGATCCTTTTGTAAAATTCCATGATACATTACCAAATCTGCACGAAAATATCGAATCTTTCTTTCCTTCACGATAAAATGTTTCGATACTAAAAGAAACAATGAATTCTCATAGGTTACTGTAAATAAAGTTTCGATACAATTTTCCCCTTTCTGAAAATGTTTCGATACTGTTGTTAAATTCCCTGTTACATTACCAAATCTGCGCGAAAATATCGAATCTTTCTTTCCTTCACGATAAAATATTTCGATACTAAAAGAAACAATGAATTCTCATAGGTTACTGTAAATAAAGTTTCGATACAATTTTCCCCTTTCTGAAAATGTTTCGATACTGTTGTTAAATTCCCTGATACGTTACCGAATCTGCTCGAAAATATCGACTCTTTCTTTACATGACGATAAATATTATCGATACCTTCAGGAAACATTATTCCAACTTACTAAATATGTTTCTATACTATTGTAAAAAGAAAGTATTGTTAAATGAAATGCGAATTACAGTTTTCATTCCAGTTAAATTTACTTATGTGGTGTTTTGCTTTCCTATAAATACCCACGAATTCCACCATCACTTACTCATTCCAAATTCTCTCTAAACACCGAGCCCAATCTTTGCTCACCTTATGGCCAAATTTCAAGCAACATTTTATTTTCTCGATACTTTTTTTCAGTCAACAATCACCACCAAAATGTCACTGAAAGATTTAATACAGTTGACAACAATCGAGGTTAGTAAACACGGCGACAAACAAATTTCTTCCATGGAATGTCGAATCCCAACACCGTCAGCAAACAAAACACACTACGTTATGAAGCTTACGAACGAAACAGACGTTCGTAACATGTATGACCGCCTCAATTCCGTCGGAGCTACAGACGTCGATTTACATGTTAAGTTTGACGACGTCAACGCCAGCGAAGGTAGTTCGTCTGCACCCGTACAACCTGATCCAAACACTGAACGCGCACCGTCTTCACCGGATGTTGATGCGGCTGCGGATGAGCTGCAACTTTTTATGTACAGGCGTAGAGAACGAAAACAACAGCTGATCGAAGAACTAAACCTAAGTTCAGACGTGTCCACTGACTACGATGATTCAGATTAACAATAAACTTCTGAAATTATCTTCCAATTATGTTATATGACGTCTTATTTCATCCTTTATCCCTTACTTGTCCACTGGCTCCAAATAAAATTTCGATACATTATTCCCCCTATCTGAAAATGTTTCGATACTGCTGTTAAATTCCATCATACATTAGCGAATCTGCTCGAAAATATCGATAGTTCCTTAACGTTACCATACAAATACCGATACTTTAAGAAACAACGGATTCCCATAGCTTACTGGAACAAAAAGTTTCGATACAATTTACACACTATTAATAAAAAACCCGATACTTTTGAAAGAAAATCAATGTTCCGGTACGAATTTCCTTCGACAATATCGATAAAAAACAAGATTTTCGATACTTTTTACACACAAATATCGATAATTAACAAGATTTTCGATACTTTTTCCATGTTTTAATGGAAATTATTGATAAGTTTGCAAAAACATTCATGATCCCGATATATTTTTACTCTATTCTTTATTCATTACATCAATGTATCCGGTTTTTTATTACCGTTTTCATTATACACTTCTACAACTTTGCATTCCAGTGTTATGTCATTTCTCACTTGTATCACATGCACCGTTTACTGCTCCTCCTGTATAAAGCTGAAACCCTTATTCCCCACAACGAATCTGATTCTTCCTTTTCAGTGTCGTGTCTTTTCACTTCTACCTCCATGTATCACGTATGCACCGTTTACTGCTCCTACTTTTCCACATTTACTTCTATAACCCCGGAAAAAGAGGAGAAGAACGAATCTGATTCTACCTTTTCAGTTTCGCGTCTTTCCAATGTATCACATGCACCGTTTCTGTTCATGTACCTTCTCCTCATTTATTTCTATAACCCGGGAAACGAGGAGAACGAACGAATCTCTGCCTTTTCAGTCTCATGCATTATCACTTTCCCTCCCAAACGGAAATTGCCTATAAATTAACAACTCCTCTATTTTGCTCTTCACAACATCTTCAATTTTATCTACTCAACCCTTTCCTTTGCTTTTATAATCAGTTCTCTTTCACAATCTTCTATTATAAAATGAGTTCAAGCAGAAATTCGGGTAAAATTCCTCAGTCTTTCGCAAAGAGGAAGATTGAATTCGACACATCATCAAACAGTGATGATGATTTCTACATTGATTCTGATTCTGATAATGACGAACAACTAAGCCACGAGGCATTAAAATCCAGCAAATTCTTCAGGAGTTTCTTCGAGGCCTTCGATCGAATGAACTCTATCAACGACCCTACTACTACATGGCGCTGTCCAGCATGCCACGGAGGTCATGGTGCCTCTAAGTCGTTTTCTGGCCTTCAGTCCCTACTCACCCATGCAAAAACCAAAAAAGGAGATAAGATGAAAATCCATCGCCTCCTTGCTCAGACGTTGGACGAGGAATTACGAAGAAGGGCTGCTTCGGCCACTCCTCAACCTCAACCTCAACAAAACGCTTCAGGCCAATGGCGTGGTCTGAGTAATGATGCTGCTATTGTCTCCCCCCCGCCTTCAAGCCACCAGGAACCTCATCACCAAATACTCTGGCCACCCATGGTGATGATTAGGAACACACAACTTCATACAGATGAAGAGGGGAAGGTAGTTATATAACTTCTGAATTATGTTTTCATTACTATTATAATACTTAACTTCTTATTTCTTTAATTTTTTGCTTCAGTGGATTGGCATGGGAAACCAAGACCTTCTCAACGCTTTCAATACCTTTGGTGCTGTTGCCAAGGCTCGCCATTCATATGGTCCACGAGGCCATCGTGGGATGAGCCTTTTTGATTTTTGAGAGCACAGCGAGAGGTTATTTAGATGCTCAGCGTCTGCATAACCAGTTTGCTGCCCAAGGTTTCGGGTTAGATGCTTGGCAACGTCATGCTCCTTCCCTTCCATCCAGCCAGCGCCAACTATATGGTTACATGGCTGAAAAAGAAGATATACACATCTTCAACCGCCATCTCCAAGGTTTTCTCTATCATTTTCTTCTATTATTAATAACAAGATACTCTTCTGCTCATACTTATGCAAAAAAAATTTGTTCATTAGCCAACCAAAAGGTCAAGTTTGAGATGCGACCATATGCAGAGATGGTTGGACAGCAAGCTGGTGCTGGAACAAGTTCCATGGGTGGCAGGGGGACTTGATGGGAGGAGGCTTGAAGGGACAATGAATTCAGAATAAAGAAAAGATTGATGGTCTAATATTTATGTGCAGTTCAAAGACCATGCCAGATTGTTTCCAATATCATAAAACTCTATTACATGATATTGAAAACAATCTGGCTTGGTCTTTGCATTGCACATAAATATTAGAAGATCAATCTTTTGTTTCTTCTCAATTTCTTTTTATTTCCGTTGCCATATCGTTTTGTAATCTTTTCATTTTGTAATCTTTTCCTTTCTATCTGATGCACTACTATTTTCTTGATTCTAATTCATATAAACGATTTAATAGAAGTTTCCATAATTTTTATAAAGTTTTCATACTTTTTCGATAGTATCTTTACCTCTCATAGAAGTATCCAAACATTTAATATAAGTATCCATATATTGATAAAAAGCTTCGAAAAACTTTTCAAAAGTATTCAAACTTTCGAATTCAACATATCCGGTACCATTGATAAATTGTTTCGAAATTTTTTTCAAAAGTATGGAAACTTTCGAATTCAACATATCCGATACCATTGATAAAAAGTTTCGATAAACTTTTCAAAAGTATGGAAACTTTCGAATTCAACATATCCGGTACCATTGATAAAAAGTTTCGATAAACTTTTCAAAAGTATGTAAACTTTCGAATATAACATATCCGGTACCGCGTTACCGAATACATTATATACCTTATAACAAATTAGACGCTACCGGTTTTATTATGTGTGACCTTTTACTTAAATTAGCCGGTTACCATTATTTTATCATTTTTTTGTGTGGTTTTTACCGATTTTATCATTTCATATCCACATATCCGGTACCGCTTTACCGGTTACATTATATACACAACCATGTTTTCGGTAACGCCGTATATTAGCCGCATATTAATCTGCCGCACGGTAGAAAAATCCCAAAGTTGTTTGAACCCGAGTCTTTTAAGAGAAAGATTATGCTTACTGACACACAACTTTTCCACACCAACCACTGTTTTTCCTTGTCGGGGGGGGGGGGGGGGGGGGGGGCAGGCAGGCTAAAGATGAACAATGTGCTACCTTTAAATCTACACCGTTCAAATCAAATCAGACATCCTCCACCCTTAAACTTGACTGCCATTTCAATCCTGCAGTTTAAGGATGAAGGAATCTATTTCTCTGAACCATTTCCTATAGCATAGAACATGAACAAATACCACAAATCCTCATAGGTAAGAAGCTAGTTGCTCAGACTCTTAATTTAAGTACTCGTGTCGTATACTTGGATATAACAATCTTCCAAGTACATTGAAAACCTTTAAAAACATAACCTTAATCATGCTAAAAACATATTTTGAACAAAAAAAAAATCATGCTAAAACATACTCGTACCCGACACTCACACCCAATCTGAGTCCGAGCAACCTACTTTAGATGAACATATAGAGAATTCAGTTTTCTGAATAGTAAACATATGACAAGAAAAGAACTGGCCTTAAAACTCAGCAACAAGAGGAATTTACACAATCAAATGAATGATTTCTTATCCTATTCCCCTGCGTGTTTTGCAGATTTATTAAGCAGAAGTACATATTTTAGACAGTATGTGAATGCTTCACAATGGCTTCATGAACTCCCTCAAGATGTTCTCTCTTAGGCCATAGAGTTTAAGAGAGTTGATCCTCCCAACAAGAGGAAAATAAACATCTATACAATATACTCGAAAGACAAAAGTTGAAAAGAAGACTAAATAGTTCAATATCGGAAAGATATTCCAAAAAGAAGAAACAATCATCAATGATTTTACAAGGAAAAAAAACTATAATGCTTCACCAATTGAATTCTAAAAATCATGAAACACTCTCAGAAACTACAAAATTTTGTCCACCTTATTGCAATAGCTGAGGTAGGTGCAAGCTAATTTATCAACCTCAGACTACTTCTTGGTTTAATGGAATCACTCCATTTAAAATAAGCTCAAGCTTATTTTTATGCAAAATGATATAACAAGACCAAAATTCTGCGTCTTTTATTTGGTGGAAATTAATTCCGGCAACGACTCCAATATGTCATAGTGACCATACCCGTGAAAAAGCACGTTAATAGGATTCTCCTTGTCCTTCTGGTATTCCTCGCCATAGTTTGCTATGTTTATCAAATTACCAGAGGTCCTATGAACCATGTAGACTGAAATTGGAGTCCTGGGCAGAGTGAAGAGAAATAGTGTGTCAGATACAATAGTCAAGCAAAACATAAGAAACATAAAGAGGAATATTGAACATGGAAGTCAAATTCCAACTTTAGGTTTTTGGTTATAATACAATTTGGAAAATGCTCAAAGGAAAGAACAATTACTGCTTGGCTTTGACATCATTCCATAGGACATCAGCTTAGTTTCATTCATAAGGCATATAGAGACCAAATAGCTCAAGCAGTAATTATCAAACAGTGGCTTAAACAAAAGCATGCAAGATTAATGAAAACATGATAATACAAAATGATGCAGGGAACCTCGATTATATCTTCTCGGCAATATTCTAATTATCCCTTCTATGATAACTTGAGCCACTAATTGGAAATTAGTGTCTTAAGACATCTCCTAACCTTTTCATTTGTTTGCAAAAGACAAAAGGATACGAGTTGCAGTAATTGCACTACAATTAACTAATCGAGATTCAATGTTATGCAGGATGGATCAAAGTAATATATGGAAGTCACAAGTGATGGACCCTTGAATTATTGTTCATTTTGATTGGATAATTGCAAGATTATAGTAAAAAGAATTACAAGTGAAATGATGCCACCAAAAAATGAAACATACTAGAAAACAAATCATAGTAAGAAATAGCAAAAAAACTAACTTCAAAACATGTGAAGCCATCAACAATTCGGGTTCTCCACCCCAAACATAAGGCTGTTGAATTTCTTTTATATAAGAATCAAAATCACCCTCAATAAACCTGCAGTTATCAAATGAAACCTTATGCTTAATAAAAACTACATCTAAGTAGTAAGTAGTAAGAAAAAGTAAGGACTTTCTGATATAACAAAAATAAAGCTTTACCATTCGGTTTCTTCACGCCTCTTCAAAAGCTCATTCACAACCTACATAATTAAACATTTGGAAGGGCAAAAACAGTATGAACCATTTGTAGATACCAGAAAAGAAATTTAACCTGTCAAAACTAATTTCACTGAGTTGTTACCTCGTTTTTTGTCGAAAATAAGGAAGCTGGTGTGTGATTTAAATGATATACATATGTAGTGTTTTAGTGAGTAATTTATATTTAGAGTTCAAACATCTATGTATTTTAATTTCACCTAAACTACCTGAGCTCTCAATTCATCAGCAAGTTCTCTTTGACGAGTCTCATCAGGTGCTTCTTCCCCGGACCTCAAGCAAGCTACATGAGCTATTGCCCTGAAAAGGCATCGTCCATCAGCTCTAACCCCTGCAATTGGCAATCAAATACACATTCAAAATCGGTTTTTTTAATATTAAGAAGAAATGAAACCATATTCTGCAATTTGTTTATCAGTTGTAACTAACCTATAACTTTGTAATTACCCTCAGCCAATCAAATATAAATTCAATTTCGATTTTAGTAACAATTATCGTTAATCTGTTATAACTAACCTGTAACTTTGTAATTATCGGTAGCAGCCACTGAACATGACGGACTCTTCTCATCAGTGCCGAGGGAATTTAGGTCGACGCCATCCGTATTTCCATCACCGTCGAGATTGACATCAACCAATTCAACCATGGGCGCGATACAGGGGCAAACTCCAAAGAGAAGCCAAGCAGAATCAGGACGATGAAGCCAACGAGCCGGTCTGGCATCCCAAGCCACATTCCAAGAGCCTTCTCCCTTCCTCTCCACATTCTTCCACACATCCCCTTTACTTTTCCCTCCTCCACCGTCGCCACCACATGGCAGGATTGCGTGCCATATAGAAGCCGCAGCCCCGTTGGAGCCACCGAGTCGACAAGCTGTAGAATGGTGTCGACAGCGCCGACTATTGGCCGATAAGCTGACGGATTGCGTAGGCCAATTCAACAACCGATTCTCGTGATGGTGAGCCGCTGAGCCGCCGCCGTGTGATATGAGAGAAAGGGTGTTGAGGATCCAAGGCTTAGGAGGTCGAGCACACAATATACCAAGCATCACCGAGCTGTTACTAATGAGCACCTATAGAGATAAACGGTCTTAACCTACACACCATTAACACATATTTCAGCTCTCTCTGTCTATCTCTATCTATATATAGGAGATCAAATCCTCCCAAAATTTTCCTTTTTTCTTCGACGGCGAGAAATGGAGGGGGAGAATGCTGGTGGGACCCACCAGAATTTGGTAAAATATTTATTATTGGTTTTTTTCTTAAAATATAAAATACCAAATATGACCTCATTCAGGTCTTTTAGGTAAGGCCAGTAAAGTAAATTCCGAAAAACAAATACATGTGAAACTGCAACTGCAAGTAGGCTCCCGTCACCACACACGCTGGAAAGTGCGAGAAATCTCACATTTTAATTTTGAAGTATACAATAAGGGAAGGTCTTGTAGAGCATCGGTGGAATTAGTTGGGAGCATCAGGCGAGTTCAATTTAATTAAAATTTTATCCGTTATTTAAATTGATGGTTAGTATTTTATAATTTAAATTTTATTTAAAAAATTTAATTAATTTATATGAATTTTTATTTAAATTTAATTATAAATATTTATAATATTACAATACTAAACGATTTTCTATATATATATATATATTCACATGTGATATACATATATCAAGTAAAGTTGAGGGACTTGATTGAAACTTGAAAATTGTGGCGAAACCAGGATTTTCATATAACGGGGTCATAGTGGATTATGAGGTATGCGAGACCCTCATACCACTAGAATTAGTGTTGTTGACCCCGTACCCCAACAAATTAAATGAGGTCAATTCTAATATTTCTTATGAAATATTATATATTAACTCCTTAAAAATCTCGTACTCAAACTTTTCAAGGGGAGTCAATTGCATCTTCGAATTCACATGTACATTTGCTTGTGCTTGAAAACAAATTCATTAATTACTAAAAATTTTGATTTGATTTTCATTTGTAACTCAAATTTTATTTGAATTTTTTTTTTCAAATTGAATCGAATTTATAAAATTATAATTCAAGTCAAATTAAAATTTCATTTTCTTTGTCTATCGAAATTTTTTAATTTTTTCGAGTCGAGTTTACTTTGGCTCCATGGGTCAAACTGTCATTTCTATAGGACAAAATGAAATTAGATGAAGTATGGTAAAGGGCATTTTGGTAAATCAGTTCTTTTAAGGAATAGAAGGATATTTTGTTGAGTTTTGCGGATATAATGTATTATTTTAACCAGATTTCTATAATATTATTTATGTCATATTAAAATTATTTTTTATTATTTTTAATAAAAATTTAATTTTATAATATTTAAAAATTATTAGTAATAAAAATATGAAAAATATAGTTTAAAATTAATAAATCAAGTAGTTTTTAAATTTTAAAATAAAAATAATTATTACTAAAAGTTAAAATATTTTTAAAAATATGAATAAAAATAATTTTAGAGACGGAAAATGGTAGTTTTTTTTCTTGAATATGGAAAATGGTAGTTAGGTGAAGATGGTTTTTGTTTAAAATATTAGGCCAGTCAATTTAAAACTTTATTTCCTTTTCTAGTATTTTATGATTGAACTTTTTGTGGTAGGTGAAAAAAGTTGTGATTAAATCATAAATTATTGTGCATTAAATTTGTATTATCGTATATCATTACAGTTTTAAAAGTGTATATAAATTATATAAAAAAAAGTGTATATAAATTATATAAAAAAAGTGTATATAAATATTATAACATAATTGAGCAAGTACATTTGGCCGGTTAGTCAAGCTGCTCATCTTTGTTCCATTATATTCTTTCAGGTCATGAGTTTTAGACTCACTAGGAGTATTTCTTTCTTTTTCTAGATTCCTTATTCCTCTCCCCTATAAGTAAAACTAAGATTAGAATTAAGATTTGTCAAAATATATTACAATGTAATTGTATTATTTTTAATAATTACATTCTCGTGAAATTATTAGAAATTTTATTTATCTAGACTTAATCAAATAATTTGTGTTATGACTTGGTCGAGTCTGTCATGTATTGACAAACAACACCACTTTAGTCCTAATTAACATTAGATCTTGGATTTATAAAAAAAATTATATATAATTTATGTTATGAAAGTTAATTTATTCATATACTTATAATACAATTTTTTAGTAAAAAATAATATTATTGTTTTATTTCTCGTATATTATCATATTTTATATCATATTATACTCATATTATGTTCATATAATATAGGCTAAAGGGGTACTTTTGCCCTTGAGTTCGACCCAAAAATGCAATTTTGCCCCTCATCGAAAAGTGCACTCAATGTGGCCCTTCAGTACATGAAATCGATCAAATTGACCATTTGACCGACGTTGAGCGTTATGATGCTGACGTGGCAGTCCATGATGCTGACATGGTGGTCAATGGTGCTGACGTGGCAGTCCATGCTGCTAACGTGGTGGTCAACGGTGCTGACGTGGCAGTACACGTGGGATGATGACATGGCAGGAGAGGCTAAATTGATTATTTTAACTGAATTCGAGGGCATAATTGATTTTTTCCCAAGTTTAGGGACGTAATTAAAATTTTAATAACTTATTTAATCTTTAAGCTAAAAATAAAAAAGTATTAATATTTAAATAATATTTAAATGTTCATAAAATATTAAAAAAATATATAAAAATACCATAATAAACTAAATATGAGTACAAACATTAAAGTTATAAATATAAAAAATTAAAAAATATTTATAAACCATTGGAGAATCTTTCGATTGTTTCTCGTTATGCTACGATTACTAATGTTCCTTGAACATATTTTCAATTGAGACATCCTTGTATTAAAGTATTAATAAAGCCAAATTCTATTTCATTTCTCTACATCAAATATTAATGAGCATCAATTTTATGTAAAAAAAGGAAAAAATTGAATTCTATTGTTACTCTAGTACAATGTTGATTCTACTAATTTTTTTAACGAATAGTAATACTTTAAGTGACGAGGTCCGATTTTTTTTCTATAAAAATGTTTAATTTTTAATACGTTATAAAAATTATTAAGTTTTTACATTAAATTTTATATCTTTTAATTTATAATATATTTTAATTTTTTATATAATTTTATTTTCAGTAACTTTTAGAATATTTTATTTATTTTTATTAACTTTATGAATTTTTATAAAATAAATTGAAGAATATTATTTAAGAAATGTTAAGAGTTCGAATCATGACGTTGTAAATAGAACAAATTAGGATAGAAGATTTGCCCTATATTGAACCTTTACAGTACTTGGGTCGGATTAGTCAGTCAATATGTTTTCATACCGGTGGTTATAGTAAAAAAGAAAAAAATATTGTATTTTATTTTAACTTAAGAGTCACTTTTGCCCCTGTAGTAATATCAATTTATCGATTTTACCCCTATAATATTTTCGCATCAATTTAGCCCTTTAAGTAGTCGAATTGCATCACCGTTTGCCCCTTGACTAACGGAAGACAACGTTGATCGTTACAGTTCTGACGTGGAGATCAATGATGCTGACATGACACTCCACATGGGATGACGTGGCAATCCATGTGTGAAGATGACGTGAAAGAGGGTCTAAATTGATTTCCTGACCTAGTTTGAGGGCAAAATTGATTTTCTAGTTGAGTACGATGGCAAAATTGATTTTTAGGTGAAAATATTAAAATACTAAAATGATGTAAAAATTAATAAAAATATTTAAAAATATTTTATTAATATATGGCTAAAAATAATAAAAATTAAAAAAAATCTAAAAATAAGTAAAATTATAAAATTAAAATATCAAAAGGTATTAAATTATAAATTATTCAAAAATCAAAACTTAAAAATAAATTCTACATTCTAATCCTAATTTCTAAATTTCAAACACTAAAAATCTCAAACTCTAAATTGCAAACCTTAAATCCTAAACCCTAATTAAAAAAAATTATCATTATAAAGTGACTATGAGTCATAAAAGTATGTGTATAAATTTAATCAAGTAAAGAGTTTAAATTTTAGGGTTTAAGGTTCATGATTTAGAAATTAGACTTAGAGTGTAGAGTTTAATTTTTTTAGTATTAAGAGATAGAGGCACCAAAAAAGGTAGAGAACTTTTGTTCGGTTGAGAGAATCACATTAACCCTATTTTAGGATCTTTTCTTCCTTACATTCTTTGAAGAAAAGAAAACCAAAATCATCCATTTTTTATGAAAGTTTTTATATTTTTTAATACTTTATAAATATTTCAATTATTGAATAATTTATAAGCTTATGATATTTAAATTTTATAATTTTTACTTATTTCTAGATATTTTAATTATTTTATTTTATTTTTAGTCATATATTAATAAAATAATTTTCAAATTTTTATTAATTTTTATGTTATTTTAATATTTTAGTATTTTACTCATATTTTTTGTCTAAAAATCAATTTTACACTCGTACTCAACTAGAACGTCAATTTTGCCCTCGAACTCGCTTAAAAAATCAATTTTGCCCCTCTACCATGTCATCTTCAAACGTAGACTGCCACGTTAGCATCGTAAACTACCACGTTAGTATCGTAACAGTCAACGTTGGCTTTCGTCAGTCAAGGGGTAAAAGGTGATGTAATTCGACTAATTTAGGGGCTAAATTGATACGAACGTACCATAAGGACGAAATCGATAAATTGAGACTACTACATGGACAAAAGTGACTCTTAAGCCTTTTATTTTATACTATTGTTTAATACTAATTCATTGGGAAAAATATGCATTAATTTCTATGTGTTTGAGTGTCGCTGTGGTTGTAACTATTTAAAAAAGGTATACTTTTTGTTCAAAACTGTAATTTTTAATTTTAATTTTATTTTTTATAATTCTATTCGAGTATAAGATAATATTTGTGTTCGATTTTAAATCTAAATAACTTTATATACACTTATAGATTAAACTATTCGAACTTGAATCACTTAAATAGAATACACCATTTTGTACCATTGAAACTATTATTTAAATTAAGTTTTAATTTGATTTAAATTAATTATATTCGGGTCAAATTTAACCTATATTCTTTAGTTAATACTAGATCCTTTTTTCGATAAATAAAGAGAAATGAAAAATGATACGAACGAGTGTCTTGTTAAAAAACCCTCCTAATCCTAACTTGAGAGAAAATGAGTGCACTCAGAACGTACGTACACAAAAACCATCCGACAACAAAACAAAACTATCCAGCACTAGAGCCTACGAAAAGATCCTCATGAAGTAAAGATGCCACCTCCGAAGGTGGGAGCGCATACAATCGTGTAGATCGATCCATCTCATCAAACGACAAAAGCTCATGTACCTGGGATAGCTTAGCTAGCCTGTCGACAACCTTGTTCGCCGTACGCCGGACATAGCAAGGCGAACCTCCCATTACTGATCCAAAAAACCATAAATGAAAGACAACAAAGAGGATAGGCCATGAGGAAGAGCACGATTGGACACCATACGAAAGGCATCCAAACTGTCAATCTCAACATATAATCTGCAGAAACCTCTCACCCAAGCCAACTGGAGGCCTTCGGCGATACCCCACAACTCAGCATCTAAAGCTGAGCAAATCCCTAGAAACTTGCTGAAACCCACAACTCAAACACCATCCTTATCGCGAATAACACCTCTACAAGAAGCCATACCCCAGAGAGTCCACAAGAACCATAATTATTAATCTTATACCAACCAGTCGGGGGGGGGGGGGGGAGGGGCTGCCAACTCTTCATCGGTGCTGCATGAACGCGACTAGCGCGCCCCACCGAGGACTCGGCTCATACGCGCGCCAAACTTCCCCCCAAACTCCAAACTCGCCACGATGTTCCGGCGTGAATGTGCACACATTCCTATGCCTCCACAAGACCCATAGAGCCGCCAGAAAAAGAATATGCCAATGATGCAACTGCGTACCAGTCGGCGACTGCGTCTGCAGATTTTGCCGCAGCCACCTAGTCATATCCTGCAACAGGAAACATCGAGCCTCGAGGCAGGAACGATAGCAGTCCAAAGTGCGACTGTCGTAGAGCATTCCCGAAAAAAATGATGAAGGGATTCGTTGGAGCTGCCGCAAACACCGCAAACCACAGAATCTGTCATACGACGACGGGCTCGCTCCACATTCGTGAGAACTCAATCTCTTGCTACTAACCAAACGAACCACCTTATGCGTGGCCAACCTTTAAAACGTGTGTTGCGTGTAAAAGAGTCTATCGCAATTGTAGTGCAAGTGTACACGACGCAAGTAGTAAAGTGGTACGAAGTATCGGATATCGTCTCCACAGGGATTGGGCTAATAGCTTCACCTTAATTTACTGCACGAAGTAAAGAAAATAGTTTAGAAAGATGTCACGAAAATAATAAGGAAAATCGCAAATAAAATAATTGAGATATCAAGATAGAGAGAATGGGTTGGTATTGAATTGCTCAGTAGTGCAGGTATTGAATTGCTTAGGAACTCCAGTTCTGTCGTCGTGCCCGTCGCGGCAGCACCTGTCGCGGCGGCTGTCCGTTGGCTGTCGCGGCAGCAGACACACCAACTCCGTACTTCAAGTTTGGCAAGAATCCCAGATCTGTCTTGGCCTATCCCTAGGTCCAAGTCTGTCGATGATCACGTCTTTGATGATACCTCCCGGCGTGAATCGAAGGATGAACACCGATGTGTATGAATTCTTCTTTAGCCACTTAACCTTACCCTATCCCTAGGCACAAGATAGTTCAACTATAAACTAGAGAACTTGCTCTTATTTCTTTCGTATACTTAACTCTCCCGATGCTAAGTAAATAGATAACCTCACAATGCTCTCCCGATGCTCTTGCAAGATATTAATAACCAAAATAAGAGAACTTGAAGTTTATTTTATTGAACTGAAAATTCCTAAAACAAAACAATCCTTGCAACTACTTTACAAAACAACCCGTAGCCCTAGGGGGAATTTAGAACATGTCGGTGACGGGTAAACGGCAGGGGGTTTAGGTTATCGGTTATGGTGTAGAATGAGGGATCTCCCCCTAGGTTAAAACCTATGCCCTTATATAAGCTTTGGGCTCAAGTATTCTAAGTTAACAAGGATTACAACTTTAATTAAAAGTAAGATTCTAATAAAGACTCAATCTCTAAAGTTCCTACTTTTCAGCCGCATCCTTGCTTTATGGGAATTCTTCTCCTTGAGCTTTGGCTTGACATATCTTTTGATCCGGGGCTTGGAAAAATATTTGGCTTTCACACGACAGATGAGCAGATTTTTCTCTATCTATCGAGGTCCACTTTACTTTTCCTCTTCATAAATCTGCTGTCACCCTGCTGTCACAACAGATCCATGGCAGCTTCGTCTTCTTCGTCTGCTTGTCCAGTTCAACTCTTCTACTTCTCAGCCCTGCGCCTGCCTTCTTTGTCAACTATGGCAGATCTCTGCAAAATAAGCCATCTTTTAGTAGAATCCGTGCTTTTAATCTATTTGTGATGTTTTACTGAAAACTAACCTAAATGCAATGCAATGATGCTTGAATGCAGCAGAAATATGGGTTAAAAAGGGTTTAAATAATAGAACTTTTATACACTCAACACACCCCCAAACTCAAGTTTTTGCTTGCCCTCAAGCAATTAAACCTAAAAGAAAAATGAATTTTTTTTTGTGTTGGCCTTCAAACAGTGAACTGTCCCTTACCCGTCGCTCATTCTCTATGGCGGCAGCAACCTGTCGGAAAGGTTAGGATCTGTCCGGAATCTCCCTATAGCTCTCGTGCAGTGTGTGCATGCTTGTGAACAGTTATATGCTAAGACTCTCTTAGTTTCACTAGAATATTCAACTTCTTTAACTCGAATTTTTATGCCAAAGTTTATTTTCTTGAAGACACATTTTCATGCTTCTTTTTCTTTCTATTTTCAAGCTAAATTTTTCTAGAGCCAGTTTTGGGCACCTCTAGTTAGCTTCCTAGAGCCAGTTTCGGGCACCTCTAGGTTTTTGAGTTTCTTTTGCTAAACTACTTTCCTAGAGCCAGTGTTAGGCACCTCTAGGGGCTATTCAAGTTCTAAGCTTCCTATTCTAGTTTGGCTAAGAGAAATCTAAGCTATATAACAGTCACAAAGGTGTTTAAATTTTCAGAACTATAGAAAGGCTCTAAACTTCTCCTTAAACTGTCCTAAAGATGCTGCCACGACAGAGCTGTCATGACAGGTAAGCTAACTTCACAGTTTTAAGCCAACAGTTTAAATTTTCTGATTTTTTTTATTTTTAAGAGAACTTAAATAAATAAAAGAAAAAAATGTACTTAAGACTCCATTAATGATGGAGGGTTGCCACCCCCAAACTCGAGGGTTGCATTGCCCTCAATGCAAAATGACAGATGAAAAAAACAAAATATGAAGAAAAGTACATCACAAATAATAAAAGCAGGCAGCAATAAGAGGAAAATAAAAACTTAAATTTTTAGTCGCTGTCTTCGCTGCTGCTGCTGACACGGATCTGACGGCGGCGTCTGGGCTGAGGAGGAGGCTGGGCAGGCTCAGAGGCAGGTTCAGGGGCAGACTGCTCCACGAGTTGGACTTCGGAACTGCTGCCACTGTCCCAAGTGCTGCTGGTGGTTGTGCTAGCCTTGGGCAACCGTTTCTTGTCTGCCACGTGTTTTATCCTCTTGACCGGCGTAAATTCCCTCTCCAAATTTCTCCTGATCAGCGGGCTGTCATCGGAGGCAGGCCTTTTTGTTCCTCTGGCAGAGGTGTCGGCCGGTGGACTGCCTGCTGCCGTCGGGGCAGGTGATGTGGTGGAGGCAGTAGAGTGGGAATGTGGGGAGGCAGGTGGCGTAGGTGTGTGGGCAGGGGCGGGGATATGGAAATAATGGGCAGGAAAAGAGGGAAATTGAACATCCGGAAATTTTAAAGTTTGGGTAATGAAGTTTACCGTCGAATTTGTGAAATTCCGGATGAAGGTCATTAATCCCATTTGTCTTTCCTCTACTCGTTGTAGCGCAGCAAGGATGTGGGTGGAGTGGTCTGTCGGAGCGGTGGCAGCAGCAGGTTCAGGGGCAGGCTCCTCTGATGATTCTGCTGGGGAGCCGGCTGGATTGAAAGATGAGACAGGTGTAGCCACGACCAGCTCCATGAGGCTGTTGATGTTGTTGTCTGTCCAGCCTCTGCCTTTGATTAGTTTGTCGGAGGGTTCCTCGGGGACAGCAGCACAGCGGCATAAAGAGGTTATTGTGAACGGCAGGCAGAGGCGTGAGTCAGAGCGGAAGGTGCAGTCCAGGATGCTGTCCCTCATATAGCGGCCCACATTAATAGGCCTGTCGTACATGATAGAGTGAATAAGGGCGAGTCACTGCTGGTTGACTGTCGTGTGGTGGGACGAAGGCATGATACGCTTTTTGATGAAAGCGTTCCAGAGTTTGGCTTCCGGAAGGAGCTGCCCCCTTTTGACAGAGTGGGGGTTCTTTTTGCTGGTTGTCCATGTGGTTCCTTCCTATGTCACCTCCGCCATAACAGCACCATAGGCGGCAGCATCGAGGGTGTCGAGAAATTTCTGGTGGGCATCATCATCGGGGCCAAAGTAGAGGCCAAACATGTGGTTGATGCTGTCGGCAGTGAAGGGCACTTTCACTCCTCGGACGGTGACAGATGTTGCCGTTCTGCTGTCTATGGCAGCATAAAACTCCCGGACTAAGGTGTCGTTTAGCTCTGCCGGTTGTTCCGCGAAGTGCTCCCAAAGTTGAGCCGTGATGGCCCTTGTGATGAACGGCCGGAGACCCATGTTGGGTGCCTTTCGGACATACACGAAACCACGTTCCTCCCATAACTCTTTTGTGGCGAAGGGCGTTGCTGCTGCTGAAGAAGAGGCTGAGGCAGCACTACGGCGGGTCTGTCTAGACGACATGTTAGTTGCAAGGGTTGTGAAAAGTGAAGAAAGCAAATAAAACTAGAGGAGAAATCAAAGAAGAATAAGCAGAAGTGAGAAAAAATGAAAATGAAAACGGGGTTTTATAGCGGTCGAGGGTCTGCCCGTTTAATGCTGTAACGGCAGGCGTGAATAACGGGGCGACGGACGGGATTTAGCGTGTCTGACGCGTCTGACACGCATTTATGCGTCTGTTACGCGTCTGCCACACGTTTCTGCGTTTGCCGTGTCAGTCTGTTGACAGCCTGTCTTATCCATCTACGGCGGCAGCCGAAACGACAAGTTTCAATAGATGGGCTCTGTTGGGCTTGATAGATGGTGGGCTTGGATCACTTCTCCTTTTCTTCTTGACTCCTTTATTTCCTAAAAACAGAAAATATAAAAACATTATTCGAATAAAATAACCTAATGTCCTAATAAATAATACTAATAAAAAATAAAAATAAAACTTAAGTTAAATTAGGGATGCCTTGTGGGGCATCTCCTAAAGTAACCACTTCCTGTATTCCTGGGGCTTCAGTCCCCTGATAGTGCTTGAGGCGCTGTCCATTGACTTTGAATTGGTGCCCGTCTTTTAATGATCGGATAGTGATGGCACCATGGGGAAAAGCTTGTACCACTTGGAAGGGGCCAGACCATCTAGACTTTAGCTTTCCTGGGAAGAGTTTAAGTCTAGAATTAAACAACAACACAAGCTGCCCTGGGCAGAACTGTCGTGGCAACAGTTTCTTGTCATGCCACTTCTTAGTCTTTTCCTTGTAAATCCTTGCATTGTCGTAGGCCATTTTTCGTAATTCCTCAATCTCGTTCAGATCTAATAGCCTTTTCTGGCCTGCCTTGTCTAAGTCCATGTTCACTACCTTGATTGCCCAATATGCTTTGTGCTCAATCTCGACAGGCAGGTGACAAGTTTTCCCATAAATCAGTCGGTATGGAGACATGCCCAATGGAGTTTTAAAAGTTGTCCGATATGCCCATAATGCATCGTTCAGAAGTAGAGACCAATCTTTCCTAGTGGGTTTAACCATCTTTTCAAGAATGTTCTTCACTTCCCTATTGGATATCTCAGCCTGTCCATTGGTCTGTGGGTGGTATGCTGTCGCGATCCTGTGCTTGACACCATATTTCTTCAAGGCGGCAGCAATTACCCTATTATCAAAATGTCTCCCCTCATCACTTATAATCGCTCTAGGGATGCCAAATCTAGAAAAAATGTTTTTATGTAAAAACTTTTGGACCGTCTTGGCATCATTCTTTTGTGTTGCGATTGCTTCTACCCACTTGGAGACATAATCTACTGCTAGGAGGATGTAAAGATTTCCACATGAAGATGTAAAAGGTCCCATAAAATCAATCCTCTAAACGTCGAAGATTTCGACTTCTAAAATGTTCTGCAGTGGCATCTCGTTTCTCCTTGAGATGTTACCTGTCCGCTGGCACCTGTCACAGTTCTTGTAAAAGTCCTGTGCATCTTTATATAGTGTCGGCCAGTAGAACCCTGACTGCAGCACCTTGGCAGCAGTTTTATTTCCTCCTAAGTGACCTCCATATTGTGAAGCATGACAGTGATGGAGAATGTCTTCTTGATCTTCTTGTGGTACACACCTCCTTATAACTTGATCTGCGCACATTTTGAAAAGAAGAGGTTCGTCCCAATAATAATGCTTAACATCATTTTGGAACCTCTTCCTGGCTTGATAATTAAGATCAGAAGGTAATATTCCGCTAACTATAAAATTAACGAAATCAGCATACCAGGGAAGGTCAGAAGACTTACCTGCCGCCATGGCTATCGCGACAGCGATTGCGGCAGCAAAGAGCTGCTCATCAGGGAAGGTCTCCAATATGTGTGTCTCATCTATTGGTAGACTCTGTCCCTTCTCCAACCTTGACAAGTGATCTGCCACCTGATTTTCTGTCCCCTTTTTGTCCTTGATCTCAAGGTCGAACTCTTGTAATAACAAGATTCACCGTATCAATCTAGGTTTTGCATCCTTCTTTGCGAACAAATACTTTAGGGCAGAATGGTCGGTGTGTATTATTACTTTTGTCCCAAGTATGTAGGAACGAAACTTGTCGATGGAGAACACCACAGCTAACAGCTCTTTTTCTGTGGTGGTGTAGTTCACTTGGGCGTCATTTAACGTCTTGCTGGCATAGTAGATGATGTGAAACAGCTTATCTCTGCGCTGCCCAAGTGCTGCCCCGACAGCATAGTCACTAGCATCACACATGATCTCAAATGGCTGTGTCCAGTCTGGTGGCTGTACTATGGGGGCTGTCACTAGTTTTTCCTTCAGAACCTTGAATGCTTCAGTACATTCTTCATTAAAGTCAAAGGGTCGGTTCTGTTCTAAGAGATGGCATAGGGGCTTCGTGATTTTTGAGAAATTTGCAATGAATCTCCGATAAAAACCCGCATGCCCTAAAAATCTTCTAATGCCCTTGACTGTGGTTGGCGGCGGCAGCTTCTCTATGACTTCTATTTTGGCCCTGTCGACTTCTATCCCACGACAGCTAATCTTATGGCCGAGGACTATCCCTTCGTCCACCATAAAGTGGCATTTTTCCCAATTTAGAACAAGATTAGCTTTTTCACATCTTTCAAGTAGCTTTTGAAGATTGCCGAGGCAGTCCTCAAAATCGTCTCCAAAGACGGAAAAATCATCCATGAAAATCTCAAGGAAGTCCTCTACCATGTCGGAGAATATGGCCATCATGCACCTTTGGAAGGTGGCAGGTACATTACAGAGTCCAAACGACATCCTCCTAAACGCGTATGTTCCGTAGGGGCATGTAAAAGTCGTCTTTTCTTGATCCTCTGGTGCAATAGCAATTTGATTGTAACCTGAATAACCATCAAGAAAACAATAGTAAGGTTTACCCGCTAATCTATCAAGCATTTGATCAATAAAGGGTAAGGGAAAATGATCTTTTCGGGTAGCTTTGTTAAGCTTCCGATAGTCCATACAAACCCTCCAACCGGTCACAGTCCTGGTTGGGATTAACTCATTGTTCTCGTTAGTTATCACGGTCATTCCTCCTTTCTTGGGAACGCATTGCACCGGGCTCACCCATTTGCTGTCGGAGATGGCGTAAATTATACCAGCTTCTAACCATTTAATTATCTCTTTACGCACTACCTCCTTCATCGCATGGTTTAACCGCCTTTGGGCATCTATAGTCGGCTTATGGTCTTCCTCAAGGAGGATTTTGTGCATGCATAATGGCGGACTAATGCCTTGTATGTCTGCTATCGTCCATCCAATCGCCTTTTTGTGCTGCCTTAGCATGTCGATTAGCTGTCGTTCCTGTTCCTACGGCAGCTTAGCAGAGATGATTACGGGCAGTGTGTCATTGGAACCAAGATAAGCATATTTTAACTGCCCTGGTAGGGGCTTAAGTTCTAGGACAGGTGGTTCAACAATAGATGGCTTTTGGATTACATGGTTATCTGAAGTATAATTCAAGGGTTCGAATAACTTACCTGGACGATTGCCTAACCAGTTTACCTCCTCCTGATCTTTAGTATCAGATATATCGGATTCAGAGGAGTCGCTGTCGTCGGTGCTGTCGTCATTGCTGTCGTGACATGCCTGTAGGTGGCTGTCGCGGCAGTGACCAAATTTTATATCACGGCAGCTCGACCTGATGCAGGGTTGATCAAAGGTCACCTCAATGATGGCCTTGCATTCCTCGTCCACATCAGCGTGTTTCATTGCTTGGAGAACATTTAACTTAATCTCTTGATCATTCACGCGCATGGTGAGTTCTCATTTTTCCACATCAATCAATGATCTTCCCGTGGCTAAGAAGGGTCGCCCAAGGATGACTGGTGCGTTTTCATCTGCCTCACAATCTAAGATAAGAAAGTCAGCAGGAAAAATAAGCTTATCCACTCTTACCAAAATATCTTCAATTTTTCCCTCGGGATGTACGTAAGAGCGGTCGGCTAGCTGTAGGGTTACTATCGTGGGTCGCGCCTTACCAATACCTAGTTTCTGAAAAATAGATTTGGGCATTAGATTAACACTGGCACCAAGATCACAAAGTGCCTTACCCACAAATTTGTCGCCGATTACACAAGGTATGATGAAGCTCCCCGGATCCTTCTTTTTCTGGGGCGGCTGCCTATGAAGAATACTCATGCAACCTTCGGTCATCTTTACCGTTTCAAATTCCCCAAGTTTAGATTTTTTCGACATAACATCCTTGAGAAATTTAGCATAACCGGGCATCTCCCTAACAGCATCTAACAACGAAATATTAATATGAACCTGTTTAAAAATATCATAAATCTTTTTAAGTTGAGATTCATGCTTAGCTTACTGTATCCGTTGAGGAAAAGGTGGTGGAGGACAATAATCAGCAATACGTCCTTTCCACTGCATGCGAATCTGAGGACGGTAATCATCTTTTTTCTCCTCTGTCGCTTCTGCTGTCGTGACAGGCTCATCGGCAGCAGTCTGTTTATCACCTGTCGGGGTAGCTTCCTCGACAGGTTTATCCAAGGCAGGTTCCTTTTCTGTTTCAGCTTCTTTTTCCGGCCCTGGTAATTTCTTCTCACTCCTAGTAGTAATTGCCTTACATTGCTCATGTGGGGGTGGTCTAGCATTTTCAGTATTGCTAGGGAAACCTCAATTCTGCCTTGGCTTAATATGTTGCGACACCTGACCCATTTGTGTCTCTAGAGACTTCAAAGTAGCTTCATGGTTTGTCATCCTCATCTCGGTTTTATCCATAAAGGTTTCCGTATTTTTGACAAACTGATTCATATTTTCCATATACGTACCGGTCTGAGACATAAAGGTGGCCAGAGTCTGCTCCAATATACTACTCGTGGCAGGTGGTGGCTGCTGTTGCTGCTGCAGTGGCAGGTGCGGCGGCAGTTACTGTCGCGTCAGCAATCTCGGTCCTCCCTGATTCTGATTATATGCTTGCGGATTCAGGGCATTGTTAGGGTTACTCCAGGAAAATTTGGGATCCTTCCTCCAATTGGGATTATAATTGTTGGAATTATAATTCGGCTTGTAATTTCCAACATATTTCCCCTCTTCTATTTGTATTGGGCATTCATCCCGACTATGATTTCCCTCACAGACAGTACAAACTTCCTCGACAGCAAATCCTCGTAATTCATCTTCATTTAATAAGTGTTTCATTGCTTTAGTAAGGAATGCTACCTGTGATTTCATAGTGCTGTCGGCCTCATAGTCCTTGACAGCAAGTACCCGTTTACCTCCTCTTCTTGCAGTCGGAAACTGCTCCTCATTCTTGGCCAGATTTTTCAAAACTTGCAATGCCTCGTCTGGGTCTTTATCCAATAATAGTCCATTTGCTGCAGAGTCAATCCGAATGCGAGTTTGTAAGTTAGCAGCATTATAGAACTTAGTTACCTGATTCCAGACGGGAAATCCATGCATTGGGCAGTTCCGAAGAAGAGTAGTAAATCTGTCCCAGGCCTCGTGCATCGGCTCGTCGTCTTCCTGTTGAAAAGTAGCAATTTCGTTACGTAATCGCTCAGATAAATGCGAAGGATTAAAACGAGATAAGAATTCACGAGATAAATCTGCCCAAGTTCTAATTAAACCCGGCGTAAGTTTATTCCACCAAGTTTTAGCTCTGTCCCTCAATGAATGGGGAAATAACCGAAGCCTCAGTATCTCCGGACTAACTCCTGGTAGTCTAAACGAACCACAGATCTCCTGGAACGTTTTGAGATGCTCCCTAGCATCTTCTGTCGCAGAACCACTAAACTGCCCGGCGTTGTTGATCATACTAAACATGACAGGTTTAAGCTAGAAGTTATCAACGTCAATATCTGGCAGTGTGGTCTCCAGCTCTACATGATCGTTCAGCATGTAGTCACGACATGACCGTCGTCCATCTGCTGCGGGCGGGTCACCGACAGGCGGGTGGTTATCGCCAAGGGGTGGTATGTGACCGTCGGCAGGTTGGTTATGGCCCATCTTCTCTAACTGTTCCTCGAGGTATTCGTTTCTGTCTAAAAGTCGGCGAAGTTGTTTCTTGAGACTGAAGGAACGTTCGATTTCCGGATCTAATGGATACTCAGGATCTTCACCTCTTTTAGATCTGCGCATAAACAAGAAAACCTCGTGAAAAGCGAGAGTTGAAAACACAAAAGAAAAATTAAAGAAAAATAAAAATAAAAACGAAAACGAAAATAAAAATAAAAACGAAAAGTGCAATAAAAGAAAGATGTAGTTATGTTGCCAATCCCCGGCAACGGCGCCAAAAAATTGTTGCGTGTAAAAGAGTCTATCGCAATTGTAGTGCAAGTGTACACGACGCAAGTAGTAAAGTGATACGAAGTATCGGATATCGTCTCCACAGGGATTGGGCTAATAGCTTCACCTTAATTTACTGCACGAAGTAAAGAAAATAGTTTAGAAAGATGTCACGAAAATAATAAGGAAAATCGCAAATAAAATAATTGAGATATCAAGATAGAGAGAATGGGTTGGTATTGAATTGCTCAGTAGTGCAGGTATTGAATTGCTTAGGAACTTCAGTTTTGTCGTCGTGCCCGTCGCGGCAGCACCTGTCGCGGCGGCTGTCCGTTGGCTGTCGCTGCAGCAGACACACCAACTCCGTACTTCAAGTTTGGAAAGAATCCCAGATCTGTCTTGGCCTATCCCTAGGTCCAAGCCTGTCGATGATCACGTCTTTGATGATACCTCCCGGGGTGAATCGAAGGATGAACACCGATGTGTATGAATTCTTCTTTAGCCACTTAACCTTGCCCTATCCCTAGGCACAAGATAGTTCAACTATAAACTAGAGAACTTGCTCTTATTTCTTTTGTATACTTAACTCTCCCGATGCTAAGTAAATAGATAACCTCACAATGCTCTCCCGATGCTCTTGCAAGATATTAATAACCAAAATAAGAGAACTTGAAGTTTATTTTATTGAACTGAAAATTCCTAAAACAAAACAATCCTTGCAATTACTTTACAAAACAACCCGTAGCCCTAGGGGGAATTTAGAACATGTCGGTGACGGGTAAACGGCAGGGGGTTTAGGTTATCGGTTATGGTGTAGAATGAGGGATCTCCCCCTAGGTTAAAACCTATGCCCTTATATAAGCTTTGGGCTCAAGTATTCTAAGTTAACAAGGATTACAACTTTAATTAAAAGTAAGATTCTAATAAAGACTCAATCTCTAAAGTTCCTACTTTTCAGCCGCATCCTTGCTTTATGGGAATTCTTCTCCTTGAGCTTTGGCTTGACATATCTTTTGATCCGGGGCTTGAAAAAATATTTGGCTTTCACACGACAGATGAGCAGATTTTTCTCTATCTATCGAGGTCCACTTTACTTTTCCTCTTCATAAATCTGCTGTCACCCTGCTGTCACAACAGATCCATGGCAGCTTCGTCTTCTTCGTCTGCTTGTCCAGTTCAGCTCTTCTGCTTCTCTGCCCTGTGCCTGCCTTCTTTGTCAACTATGACAGATCTCTGCAAAATAAGCCATCTTTTAGTAGAATCCGTGCTTTTAATCTATTTGTGATGTTTTATTGAAAACTAACCTAAATGCAATGCAATGATGCTTGAATGCAGCAGAAATATGGGTTAAAAAGGGTGTAAATAATAGAACTTTTACACACTCAACAACGTGCTAGCACTCGCCATAATGCATCTTGCATATCAACTTGGTACGGGTTGCACCTGTCATAAGCGGAATGAACCGAGAATAGACGTGTTTATGTCCATCTCCAACCAATTCTATTAGTCGGGCCATCCGAGCAAGGAGGCATAGTGGCATCCAAGCGGTGGAGAACCTCGATCGGGAGCAGCGCGGCAAACTCTTGCCACCGCCAGTGCCGCGATTCATCCACCCTATTCGCAACTGAAATTCGCGGGAGTAATGGAATGCAAATCGGATCAGAGACAATGTCAATTAGAGGTCCAACATCACCTAACCATGTGTCTCTTCAAAAATCAACTGATCGACCATTGCCCAACGACCAAACAAGCCCATCACGCATCGTCGACCAAACCATACTGAGCCCTCGCCAAAGGTGAAAGCAAACGGGCCGTTGAAGCTCCACCGGTACAACATCAAAACATTTATATTTCGAGCGTAAGACTTGAACCCACAGTTGATATGGATTCGTCACTAGATACTTTAAATTTGTTTTTCTATATATATGGCATGTATTTTAATTTTAAATCATATTTAAAATATCTTTCAAAAAAATCACTATTTAAAACAATTCCTCCCCACGATTATCTCCGGGTTAATTTTTAGAATATGGATTTGACTCAATAAAAAAAATAGAAAAATAAAGGTTAAATTTTCAAATTATTCTTTTAAATTCTTTGTTTTTAAAATTTTGTTATTTTATTATATTGATTGAAAATATACCATTTGATATATGAATTTGGTTTCAATATTTAATTTGGTACATAAATTTGACTCCAATATTCAATTTGGTACCCAGATCAAATGACTAGCGAATATTTGGCATGTGTGCTCTAAGTATAAAAACATAGGTGCTTAATTGAAAGAAAAAAAAAATCTAGGTACTATATTAAACATTGAAACTAAACCTAGGTACTCAGTTGGGACAAAAAAAAACAGGTGTCACATTAAAAAAACTTACGTAATAAAGTGAAAATAAGTAATTATTATAATCATTCAATCAAATTTAATTTAATTAATTGTTATTAATTAACTAAAACTAGAAGAACAAAATTGAACACCTCTTATCAAAGTGGAGTTAATTCTAGTATATATTAATAATTAGGGTAAACTATTGCAATGGTGACTTTTGTTTCATAAGGGTTTACTTTCGCTTATCAATTTTTTTTAAATAACTTTTTGGTCCTTTATATTATCATTTTATAACATTTTGGTCACTTGGACGTAAAATGTTGTTAGTTTGATGATGTGCATGTTAGTAAAAGAGTTAATTTCTTATTTGACCCTGAATTTTAGATAAATAGTAATTTTACCCCTAAATTTTAGATAAAATATTAATTTGATTATTAAATTTTAGATAAAATATTTTATAATTTAGTTTCTAATAAAACAATTGAAAATGTGGAATATCTATTTTATAAAAATAAATAAATATGAAATACTAAATATTTTTCATTTATTAATTTTTAAAATGGGTGTCAAGGGTGCAACGTGGACTGACATTTACAACTCGTTTGGATTAGTTGGTGGAAAAGTGGAACACGAACTTAAGAAAGAAATAGACTACCACAAAATGAAAACTCCAACCAAAGTCATTTTCAAATTAATGTTTATATGCCTTACTTGTGATTGCAAAATACTCATTTGCAGAAGATGCAAATGGAAGTTAAAGGGGTCTAATTATCCTAATAGTCAAAGACTGATTTCGTTAGTCTGGAAATTTTTTGATGTGTTTTTAATGTACGAAAATCTGTTTAAAGGTTACTTTAATTTTTTTAAAATAGAGAAGCTCTTAATTAAACCTAAAAAGTTGAAGGAAAAATAAATAAAGAATCGTATCCTAGTAATTCTGTCGTTTTTCTTTGTATTTTGTTGCTTTTAAGCTTTCATTTCGTGTAAAACTCCTTGCTTTTTGCCCAACTTCCATGCTTCCACGATTCTACCTGCAAAATGTCTTTTATAGATAGGGATAGGCACGGGTCGGATCGGGTCGGGTTTTTGCCCACCCGAACTCGACCCGAAACTAATTATCCTAAAATCGACCCCGACCCGATCCAATTCTTTAAAAAACCCGACCCGACCCAATTCTTTAAAAAACTCGACCCGACCCAACCCGAAAATAAATATTCCAAACCCGACCCGATCTATAGAAAAAAATTAATTTTAGGGACCTATTGTAAAAAAATAGTTTTAAGAGGCATAATTATAAAAAATAATAATTTTAAGGAATAAAATGTAAATAAAAAAAATTAATTTTAAGGACCTAATTATAAAAAATATATATAAAGAGGGGGTATTATTACAAATATTCCTAAAAAATTTAGTGGAAAATTACACTATTAGTCCCGGGTCGAGTCGAGTCAAATTTTTTTACCCTAAAACCCGAACCCGACCCGACCCGTCTTCACCCTACACAAAAATTCGACCCGAACCCGATTTTTTTATAAAAATACCCGACCTGATCAGGCCGGGTCGGAACCCGTCGGGTCCGGGTGCCGTGCCCATCCCTAATTATAGAAGGTCACCTTCATCACGGCGTTTAGAGATTTACGATACTGTGCAATTTATTAAAACGAAACCTCTTAATTTATAATATCAAAAGATATATAAGATTTTGTGTAAAAATTATTTTTATCTTAATAAAATAAATATTTTGTGGCCCGTATTTAAAGTTTTATTATTTTTTATTTTTTCTTACAATTTATTAACTGAAATAAATATATTGTTGGTCACTCCTCTCGATCCTGTCCTAAACCTCCCACTGACCCTCATATGATTTTTGAAGAAACTTATCACAAATTTATATTGTTTTTTAATTATTAGTATCTGATTTTTTGATTAATTAATTTGGATTAAATTTTTTTAAATTATATTTTATTAATATTAGATAACCATTAGCAAGAGCCTCATTAAAAAAAATTCCATAAGCCTGTATGAAGGAAAAAAATACAACTTGCTAATGGAGTACAAACACCGTTCTAACCCATCACAATCGAAACAAAAATACCCACTTTTGTTTTCGAAATACAACACATGTCACACTTGGATTCTACAATATTTTGCTATATCCACAATCTTCCATAGCATAGGTGTTGAGCTGGTTATGGCCCTCATCGCTAGCTTATATGCAGTGTGGTTGGCTTCCTTGGGAACCCACTGAACGGACCAGTTCAGATCAGTGCAACAAATTAGACAGTCATGAATAATTTCAGCAAATATACCAGGAGCGGAATAAGGATTACGGAACCAGTCTACACACCATGAGCAATTAGTCTCTAGAATTAGCGCGCATGAACAAGAGACGTTCAGTTCTTTAAACACATCTATCGCTTCTTTCAACACCAATAGTTCCGCTGAAGTGGCATCAATATGCCCAACAAACTTAGAGAACATCACAATAGTAACATTATCTCAATTTCTCAATATGCCTCCAATCCCCGCTTTTCCAAACCCGCCTTTAACCGCCTCATCAACATTAAATTTCAGGGTATTAACAGGAAATTTTTCCCACACACAATTACTCTTAATCTGCCTTTCCACGTTTAGATTTTTCAGTAAAATGTGGCATGTAAAAACATATCAATCGAATGAACTGCAAATGGCCATTTGGCCTTACACCACCCTAGTCTAGATAAACTGATGTCAAAGATGTGTTTTTCATCAACTCTAATCCCTTTAAACACCACCTCATTCTTATATAACCATATAGACCAGCAAAAACTGAAAAAACTTAGTTTCCAAACCAACAGTGATTTTATGGGGATGTCAATAGAAACCCATAACAACATAAAAGATTTGACATCTCCTGGCATTACGAAATTAATCCCCCGACTACGAAATCAGCGCAATCATATTTTCCAACTTACTTCACAAAAACAAAATAAATGAATCATAGTTTCGATTTCTTTAGTGCAAAGAGGACATACCAAGCTTGGTTGCTCCCGGACCCCTCTTTTGGCTAGTTCGAGTTTGGTTGGTAGCCTCCCATGCACCAATCTCCACATAAACGCTTCTACCTTAGGTGGCGCGATATTAGGCCAAACATGTTATCAAACTGCTTCTTTAGCCCTGTCACCAGCAGACACAATATCACAAAAGCTTTTAGCATTATATATACCAATCACAGCTCCTTTCCACCTTAAACCATCGCGTTGAAATCTTCCCGGTACCCCACTGTTTAAGGCAACAACAAACTCTTCCCACAAAGGTACTTCCCAATCAAATAGGTTCATGCGAAGTTGAACATCCCACTGCCAAATATTGTTCACAAATTTTCAAAGTCAGAAATAGGGCCCGATTTAGCAGAGGACAACGCTTAGATTCTGGGGAATGAGTCTTTTAATGGAGCAACCCCTGACCAAACATATGTCCAAAATTGTATATTTTTACCGTTGCCCACTACTAGTCGTAGATTCTGATAAACCACATTTTCTAAATTAAAGACTGGAGATACAATGCTTTTCCAGACCCAAGACTTGTGTCCGGACAGAATATTTCTAGGAATTAACGCATCTTCGCTCTCCTTATACTTGGTATTGATTACTCTGCGCCACAAGCTGTTAGGCTCAACCCCAAACCTCCAGAGCCATTTGTTGAGTAAGGCTCTGTTTCTAATTGAAAAATTCACCATACCCAACCCTCCACACGTCTTTGGCAACACTAGAGTATCCCAGCTAATCTAGTGTATAGCTTTTTGATTCATTGATCCCCATAAAAACCTCGTAATCAGGCTAGTAAGTGTTTTGCTAACTAATGCTGGCATCGAGAAAACAAACATAAAGAAGACCGGCAAGCTTGCTACGTTCGATTTGATCAGTACAATTCGACCCCTGAAGGATAACATTTTTGACTTCCATCCAACTATTTTTTTTCTTGAATTTGTCCACAATTGGAGCCCATAACTGCAAGGAATTCTTAGCCGCGTCCAAAGGAAGACCCAAATATTTGCAAGGAAGGGATTATGTTTGGCATTTCAATAACGCTGCCCACTGTTTGACTTTAAACTCATCAACATTGATTCCAATAAGTTTCGATTTTTTTCTATTAAGTTTGAGCCCTGCTGCAATTTCAAACCCCTTAAGGATTTTGACAACATTCTTTATCTGGCTCTCCCCTGCTCTACAGAACATAGTGAGATCATCTGCATATTGGATATGCGAGATTTCTAGTTCCTTTTGTCCGATTACAAACCCCTGAAAGAAGCCACATGAATTAGCCTTTGTAAGCAACCTGCTGAGGGCTTCCGCGACTATATTAAAAAGCAGTGGCAATAGAGGGCATCCTTGCCTTAGCCCAGGCCCAATAGCAAAAGGTGATGTTGGAGTGCCATTTACCAAGACGAATATGTAAGCGGTCGAGATACAAGTGTGAATCCACTAACACCAAACCTGTAACCCCCTTAGCCCAGCCTAAACGGTTGACCCGAACTACGAAGATTACACGGGGAAAACTAAAGTCAACCCGAAAGTCAACCTTGATTAACGACCTTTTTTTCTTCTTTTTAATCTTGTCTAGATACACGTTAACCCTAAGTGAGTACTCATGAAACATATATGAGAAAGGCACATCGATCGAACAACAAAGAGGGACTCAATTGCACTTAATACAAGTTTAGGGACCAAAATGTAATTTCTGTAAATTAGAAGGTCATAACTGATTTTAAAGTTACCAATATGAAATTAGTCACATTACATGTTTCTCTGCCAAAATTCAACTTAATTGGACATATCAAACTCAAGAAATTGCAACTTTAACATTTGAGACCAAAATGTAAAGCTTGCAAACTTCAGCACCATTCAAATCAGTGCCCAACGGTCACTTGTTTCGAAACACCCACCTGCCGTATCGAAACGCAGGATCGGAACGGTGTTGACCGTTTCGATACACGGGTTGGTTCTAAGACTGGTTCCGAAACGAGGCCTTCCAGTAGCCAAATCGTTTCGAAACAACCTCCAGCCGTTTCGAAACACGAAGGCCATTACAGACCCCCGTTTCGAAACGCTAGAGAGTGTTCCGATACGGTTTGCCCATAAACTACAGATTTTGCTGGTTTTTCATACATAAATCCATTCAAACTCATCCTAATGACTTTCCAAACATACCAACAAGTCATCAAACATATAAGGTGCATGTTTAGAACTCCTAAACACATTCATAGCATCAAACATGAAATTTCACATGTCTAGAGGCATGCTTCCTATTATCAAAACCAAGTAGGCAAACAAACTTCAAATCAAGCATTAAAGGCCATTTACAATTCAAATCAACCAAGGCACACATGCCACAACCTTAGGAAGTTTAATACATCTACCAAAACAAAGTTTAGATTCCCATTGCCAAATTATCAAAACTAATAGTGTACGAAAACTTCACCATACATGAGCTTGGTTTCCCTTGGACACACTTAGCTTCCTTGATGCCCTTAAACACCTCAATTATCTGCATTATTGGTAAAAGAGAGCGTAAGCACAAATGCTTAGTGAGGCATGCTCTAAATAAAACCAGTACAACAATGCATTTTTAGAAACCACTTTCAACAAAGCTTTTAAACCACATGCTCATCTCTTTTTCATGCTACCTTGCATACTTTTCAAGCATCTCATGCTTCGTTACATTCAAATACATTATATTGGCTTTCAAGTGATAGTTCGTAACCATTTCAACAAAAGACACAATCGGGCACGCGGATTACAAGCGTTGTCCCACATGCTTCACACACACTGCCGGACTACACAAGGTTCACACTAAAGAGCAATCCCTCCATTGATGTGACACCCGTGGTGGAGTATAACGGTACAATCTCAACCCCTCAATGCCACTCATCAGTAGTTGTATAGTTCCACTAACGAGAGTAAGGGACACATAACACAAGATCCACACACGGAATTTACAACCACCGTTGTGATCTTACCTCAATCGTTAGGGTACTTGGATGGAGTTTACGGTACAACCACAACCCCTCAACATCCAAGGCGACTTTACTTACGGTGCACCCAATCCTATAGCTGGCTAACTATATCCGATTCAAGTACTTAAAACCATTTCATCACTTGCCAATATACATCAAATACCACATCAATTCACTGTTTTAAGCATTAATCAAAGCCATTTAACATCATGCATCTCCATGCATCATAACCAAATTAATAACATGTCACACCAAGGATCTCTTACCTTGAGCATCCTTCAATACATGGCTTTCAAAACTAGCATTAATCATGCTAAAACATGCTTTCAAAACAGAAATTAAACATGCATTTCATAACTATGCATCAAACCATATCTTAGCACATCCGAGGGAGTTTTTCCGAAAACTTACTCTTGAGCTTAGCTAAGTTGTTTAGACTTAAACTAAGCTCCCAAAACCTCCAAATAATCGTTTCAAAGTGTAATCACTAATTTTGTCCGGGTCAACCTTTTTTTTTTATTTATTATTTTTCTGCTAATAATGGGCTTTAATGGTATATGGGTTGTTATTATTACTAGCTTTACTATATTACTATTATTACTGTGTATTATTGTTATGATAATATCATTATTACTATATTACTTATACTTCTCCTATCTAATTATTATTACTATTATACTGATATGTTATCATCACTATTATTGATGTTACCATATGTTAGTACCATTATTAGTAAAATATTCAATTCTTTTTATTACTAAAGTTGTCACCGTATAACCATATGTTCATTACAGTTGTTAAAATTGTTACCGTATTATCTATCATATTATTATTTATTATTACCATCTACTATATACTATTGCTAGTATTATATTAACACCACTATATATTATTATTATTATTATTATTATTATTGTTGTTATCATTGTTATTATTATTATTATTATTATCTAAAAACCCAAAATATAAATAAAAGTCCATATTAATTAAATAAAAGCCCACATATTATATTAAAGTCCATTTACATATCTGAAAACCCAAAAACAAAATACAGGGCCCGTTTGGCCCAAACCCTAATTAAACAGAAACCCTAATTCTGCCCATCTTTGTCTTGCAGCCGCCGCAGCCACGACCGTCAGATCTGATCAGATCTGACGGCCCATATGAAGCCATGAAAAGGAAGCCCTAGATGGGCACTGATGAGTCATGCGCCGCCTAGATCACAACCGCAAGATCAGGAGGGCTTCAACGGTCCAGATGCGAAGACATGAGAAACCCTAGACGCCCATCTGATGACCTAGCGCCGCTATGAAGCTGAGCCGTTAGATCAGAATGTGATCTGACGGTCCGGATGCCACGAGATGCAGCACGCGCCCACGCGCGACGCATCAGCTCCCCACTCGCGCGCGTGAAGCCCACGCCCGCCTCTCCAGATTCCTCGAGCACTCGCCACGTCGCCCCCGCCCGTTCCAACGACCGATCCGTCGGCCACGTCGATCATCGTACAATATGCAACAAAGAAAAGGGAGTCAGCATCAAATAAAGGAAAAATAAAAATCGAAAACAAAAAGAAAAAGAAGGACGAAATCAGAACGGAATGGCAGAGGATGACAGAGCCTTGCATGAATCCGGCCAAAAACACAATACGAACCAATGAGCTTTTTTTCATTGAATTAACCAATATGTAAAAATCAGTCGAAATTCGGGCTATAAAGCCGAATCGACGGCTTCATTGTAAGGGATTCGTGAAACTCCCAAGAACAAAGCACGAAAAGCAATACCACAACCAGAACCATTCAGGTATATCACACATCACTATTGCATGTTAAAAAAGAGATCGAAAGCCTTTTTTTACCTTTTTCCGTTTCGTTCCTCATCGAACCAGAACCCCCTTTTTCTCGGCAACAATCCCGGCCGTTCATCGGCTTCAAAAAGGGTGCGTCAGAGAAGGGGTTCAAAACCCCCTGGTGTTTCGTAAACCGTTTTTTAAAAAACACAGAGGCTAGGTTTTTTTTAGGGTTTCGTTTCCGGGAAAGGTCGTTTTGGGTTTTGGGGAGTGAAAGGTCGTCTTTTTCGGGTCTCTTTAGAGTAGGTTCGTTGGTCGGACATGGTTTTAAGTCCGCCGGACGGTGACTAGCACCGGCCGGCGTCCGAGGTCGTGAGAAAGGTGAGGCTTTTGGGAGCGGCTAGGGTTTAGGTTAGGCAAAAGGGGCGTCCGTTTTGGTTTAGGTGGGTTATATAGAGCTTTAGGTTTTTTGTTTCGGGTAAATAGCGAGTCCAGTCCCTCCGCGTCGGGGTATTAGCGTCATAAGGGTCGCCGCGTGGTCAAATTACATCCTAGGTCCCCCGTAGTCTGAGTCGGTTCATCTTCTAGCCCCCAGATCGAGTTCTTTAGGGGTTATTTACGTGTTCGGTCCTCTTCCTTCTTACCCGTGTTCAATAGGGTCTTTACAGTTTAGAGCCTTTGTTTTTTTTCCTTTCTGATTTCAGCCTCTGTTTTTGCCTTTATTTCATTTTGGTCACCATTCGAATAGTTTTGTTGCTTTGTGTTTTAATGATGATTAATTAGCATGAAAGCATGTATGTTATGCCATGTGTTTGTTTTATCTTTATGAATCGAATATATGTTGCCATGTTAATCTTTTAATTCGGTACATTGAAAATGGGCTAGTTTAATCTCTTTAATTAGGTTAATTAATGAATAGTTTTAAATGGGCTTTGTGTTCTTTTAAAAATAGGAATGCCTTAAAATGGGCCTTTGGGCTTCAAGAGTTAGTTTAATTAATTAATTTGGGCCTTCTTTCCTATGTGTTATTTTGAGTGACATGCATGTATATATATTTGTCATCCATATGGCCTAATATGCAAGCATGATAATCGGATCTAAAAAAATCAAACCCGAGAGGGGTATTAATTAACTTCGGTATCCGGAAACGACAGTCCTAGCTTAATGGATGTCTATCGGATACTTAGGTTAATTTTCACCGCCTCCAGGTAAGCGAAAGCATAAAAATTGAAAACAACACGCATCATCTCTTATATGTTCGCATCATGCATAAAGGTGACGTACGGGATCCGAACCCTAAACTAACACGGCAGTCAGCCTTATTTGATGTCGGTTTAATCTATGGTCCGGTGTACCGTCATCCTTTTTAATTAAATGTTTAAGTAATTCCAATGCCACTATTCGATAAAGCCCGCGTTATTTAAGTTATATTTTCATTTAAGAACAATTATTAAATTCACTTCGATTTTTAAATAATTCCTATCGATCAAAAGGCAACAAGTAATTTGGTACCGATTTCCGGGCATGATGGGGGCGCTAACCCTACCCCACGCGTAACCAACTCCCGAACCCGTTTTAAAATGAGTCTCTGGTTTTATGGTGTCCGGCCTACCTTAGTGGCCGGTGGCGACTCCAAATTTTCACAAGTTTTTCAAAACATGAATTCCCCTTTTTTTTTAAAATAAAACCCCCTTTCAAAAAAATAAAATAGTGATAAGGCCCCATTTAGCGATTTTCTACAAAAAACCTTATCACAGCTTGGCGACTCCGCTGGGGATAATTTTTGTTTTTTACAAAACAAAAAATGAGAGTTAAGCCAATAAAACGCTTGTTGCCATTTAATCGATAGAAAATATTTAAAATTCGAAGTGAAGCTAATAAGTTTGTTCTTTCATGAAAATATGACTTAAGTTGAACGGTCTTTGAAAATTTGTGGCATTCGAATTAATTTTCCATTTAATTATTAAGGAAGTCACCGACATGTGTTGCATCATGATCATCAAGCTCTATACCCGAGCTACCCTTTTTAAGTGAGAGTGAAACGCCCATACCCACGTGAGTATCCCTCCACGGGTCGGTAATTCACTTTCGGAATCCACGCCTTTTGACACGTGAGCAGCCCTCCACGTCATTAGGTCGTGCTTTCCCTCGAGCCGAAACCAATTCGCAAGTCTGTGATGGGCCAGAATTGGGGTTCTTATTGCCTTAGTAGGTGATGAGATAGGTTCGGGTACCCTTTGTTAGAACCGAACTCATGAGTGAGAATTTAAGAAGCCTACCCCATTAGAGCCATGCGGATAACCCTAGAGTTTAGAGTGTCTAGGCTTTGTTTTCTTGTACTTATGATCCTTTTTTGTAAGTATTTTGTTCCCATTGTTTGCTTATTAATTTGTGACTAACACTTTCATTTTTCTCCCCCTCCCATTTTTTTTTTCCTCCTTTCCTCTTATTTTGCATATCATCATACCTTAGAAAGCACATTGGTTTGGGGATAGTCTGAATTGAAAGCGAGAGTTATGACGGAAATTGTGAGGAGCATGGATGAGAAGAATTCAGAGGTTCAAGTCTGGTCAGAAGGCGAGCAACAACATGAGGGTGACAGTATTACCATCGGTTTCAGGTCAGGGATGGCGAATCAAACTTTCATGAATACGGAAATCAATGACGTGACCGCATTGAAGCAAATATGGAACAATTGGGATTCTGAAGCCCGGACAGCTTTCAAAAAGGAGTTTGGGGACATAGCTTATCTGTTATATGTTCCAGTTGATCAGGCTTTACTACAGGCTTTGGTTGGATTCTGGAACCCCGCCTATAGTTGTTTCACGATTGGAAGTATAGATCTAACCCCCACTATTGAGGAGTATCAAGATCTCATCAATTGCAAAAAAGTGAAAGATGACCGAGTCTACTCGAAGAACAGTAAGTACAAGTCATTCCGAGCAAAGCTTGAGAAACTCTCCGGTACCTTGGCATCATGGGTAGAACATCAGGTCGGGATGTGGAACAATAAGGAATGCTTGAAGGTCGAGGGGATCTTATCCTTAGCGTCGGTACTCCCAGCCGGAACAGTGCAGCGCAATTTATTTGCCCTAGCGATTTACGGACTAGTCATTTTTCCTAAGGCTCTAGGCTTCATACACCCAGCAGTGTTGGACTTGTTCGATAAATTAGCTGAGGGAGGAAATCCGGCTCCAGTTATTTTGTCAGAGACCTTCCAGTCTTTGAGATTCTGTCGGAAGCACGGCGGTGGTCGTTTCTTGGGTTGTCCCCAACTCCTCACAGTTTGGTTCTACAGTCATTTTTGGACGAATGCCAGTTTCTCGAGACCAGTCTACGATAGTAAGTTCTCAGCTTTGGAAGAATTTCTTAAAAAAGAGAATTGGCCTGCTAAGCGAACAACGGAAGTTTGGCTCGATTTACTTCAAAATTTGAACACTGAAGATGTGGTTTGGAGAGCCCCGTGGCTATCAGCTAGAAACATTCGATACAGATGTGGGACATACTCGTGGGTACCGTTGCTAGGACTGTGGGGACACACTGCATATGCACCGTTGATGGTCCTAAGGCAATATGGATCAAAACAGTTTGTGCCGGCCACCGATGGGATGAATGCCTTCCACGTGGATTATCAGAAAGAAAAGGGCTATAAGGGAAAGGTGTATGCCGCATCCTCAGCTTGGAATAATGCTAGACGAGTGAGGATTTTGAGTACTCCTTATATGGTCACCCCGGAATATGAAGTGTGGAGGTTCAATCGCATCGATGATAATGTCCCCCAGTTGGATCCAGATAAAAGGGAAGCCATGAGGGAAAGGTTGGCATCGCTTCCCACTGAAGCCGATTTGATGAGAGAACAGCTAGAAGAAGAACAGAAGAAGTATATACGACTAGAGGAAAAGGCAAGTAGAGAGAGGTTTGATTTTGAACTTGAGAAGGTACGGTACGAAGGGAGTCTCAAAGCATTGCAAAAGAAGAACGATGAATTGCAACTGGAACTAGGAATGGAGAAAGATGAGATACAGAAACTACAAAGGATGAACAAAGGGAAAAGAGCTAACGAAGGAGGAGCAAGCCAGGGGGCTGAACTTCGACTCAAAGAGGAGAGAGCAAGGGCAGAAAACTACAAAAGGGGGTACCATGAGTTTAAAGACCATGTAGCCGCTTTGACTCAGGAAATGAAAAGTCTTCGCACCGAGTACACCTCGAAGCTTGAGAGGGAGGTCAATGAGAACGACACTCTAAAAGAAAAGATGAAGAATTTGGAGAGGTCTCTTTTCAAGCATAAGGGGGCAACCAGTAAGCTCAAGGCCAGTGAGTCGGAGAATCAAACCTTAAGAGATCGCATTGATGAGTTAGAGACCAAGGTGCAAGAGCTAAAGGACCGCATTGAAAGCATGAGAGGGGCAATCCAAGTACGTCCTACACCTACTTTGGAGCAGTTACACTTTGCCGCCTTCACCATTTGGAGACAGGAGCAAGAATTGGCTCAGTGGAATGCACGGGTACGCTACATTGCCGAGAAGATACAGTTCCTCGCTGAAGACGCTACTGAGCTTCATGATAAGGTGGATGACTCCAACAAAGCGGGAGAGACGGTTGTGTGGATCCTCAGAGAGATCATGGATTTGGGTGCTAAGCTGGATCAGTTCGTGGAGGAAAGAGACTAGAAGAAAGAAGAAGAAGCTTCAGGATAGCTAAGCCTTGGTAGAAGTATCTTAGGTTTTCTTTGATGTATTTAAGCTTCCAAGAAATTGTAACCAAACAATATTCCAGTAAATATAAGCTGTTTGAGGAGGATATTTGCCAAACCCAGTGTTGCTCTTCATATTCATACATTTTGCATACTTGCATGTTCACTTTAACATCCATGCATTATATATTTATTCACACATACCATCTAACATCTCAGGCTTAACTAAGGGGTTTCCCATTCAGATAAGCATTGCATTTTGCTGCATTAACATTACCAACCATTCCACACTCATACGGAACCCGGTCGCAGCATCGGATAATGGAGGAAAGGTTAGCTAAGGTGGAACAAGGCCAGAAAGAGTTGGAAAACCGCTTGGATGGGGTTAACCGGAACATCAGTGATCAGATAGCACAGTCACAGATATCCATCATTGCCCAGATGACCAGTCTGTTAACCAAGATGAAAGGGAAGGAGGGAATCTCTACTGACAATTCTCATGTGGAAGACCATGAGGGTGCTTCGTCTCACGTGAAGGTCAACCCGGAAGGGGCAGAGGCCGGAAAGAAAATATTTGTCAATCTTGGTGGGGCATCTGCCAGTCGCCCTGGAGGAACGACAGCAAGCCAACCCGCCGACGTAGAAGCAGATCAGGAGAACGAGGTTCCGGACCTTAGTTTGATGGAAGAAGTGGGAAGGGTCAGAATCGAGTTAGAGAAGAAGTATGAAGAGAAGTTTCGGCTATTCGAAGAGAGGCTAAAAAACATCCAGCAAGGGGATGAAGGAGGGGACAGCGCTAGTGATTTGAGCTTGGTAGCAGACCTAGTACTCCCACCTAAATTCAAAGTCCCGGACTTTGATAGGTATGATGGCACCACTTGCCCGTCTGCACACATTACAATGTACTGTCGCAAGATGGCTGCATTTATCAAAGATGAGAAGCTGCTCATCCATTGCTTCCAAGACAGCCTGACTGGCTCTGCCATTAGGTGGTACACTTCGCTCAGCCGAGCAAACATCAAGAATTGGAAGGATCTTTCCAGAGCCTTCATAGATCAGTACAAGCACGTGATAGATATGACCCCGAATCGGATTATGTTGGAGGGAATGGAACAGAGGGCTAATGAGAGTTTGCGCCAATACGCCCAGAGGTGGCGAGAAGTGGCGGCCCAAATCCAGCCTGCTATCCCGGAACATGAGATCACCCCGATGTTCATCAACACCTTGAAAGAGACATTGTTCGACCGGTTGATAAGTAGCACCACTCAAAGCTTTGCTGATTTGGTAAAGACCGGCGAGTCGATCGAGGTAGCCATTAAAAGCGGAAGGATAGACAGTGGGGAGAGTCACCGCAAGAATTATAAGAAGAAAGAAAGTGAGGTGAATGCTGTTAACGCCTACACAGCCCCTAAAAGTTTCACTCTTTCGGCGCCTCAAACTACACCAAGTGGTGGGCAGAATTCGGGAAAGAAGGAGGTTAGACATCCTAAGAAAGAAAACGAGAAGCTGAGTTTCACTCCGATCCCGATGTCGTATGCTGATTTGTATACTCACCTATACGATGCGGAATTGGTCCGACCATACCACGTCACCCCTTTCAAACCTCCGTTCCCGGCGTGGTATGACGAGAAAGCTAATTGCACATATCATGGTGGTGTCCCGGGGCATTCAATTGAGAATTGCCTCGCTTTTAAGAAGTTTGTGCAGCATCTAATCAACACGGGGGTGTTACAGCTAGATGAGCCGAACACCACCACAAACCCTTTGCCCAATCATGCAGGTCGGGGAGTCAATATGATCGAGGAACAGTGTTTCAGGAAGGCTAAGCTCAGTGTATCGGAAGTTAAGTCCCCATTGCGATGGGTATTTCAACAGCTATGTATGGCACGACTGATTGATCGCGGAATGGAGATTGTCCTGAAGGGGTTTGGACCCTACTGTGAGTACCACCAGCGAGAGGGGCACGATATTCAGTGTTGCGGCGAGTTTAAACAGGTGGTCCAGGGGTTGATGGATCGCAAAGAAATTGAATTCTTCGAGGGGGAGGAAGAGAAAAGGAGCTTCGAGGTATGCGCGTCCGATGACGCCAAAGTCAAGTTTGGTTTGGACCGGCCCTTCATTATACCTCGCAAAGTGAGGGAGGGAAGTTCGTCTGAAGGAGAAAGCCCCAAGCTAGCCCCGAAATTAAGAATTTCTCACCCTAAGACGTTTCCCTTTAAGGACGAGAGAAAGGTTCCTTGGAACTACACCGCACATGTTTCAGTGCCTAGAAATTCGATGAAAGGAGATGGTTTGTCTAGCGAGGATGAGATGAAGGAAGAGTATAATCAGGAGGAATCGAAAATGGAAGTGGAGAATGAGGTTGGGAATCTGACAAGAAGTGGGAGATGCTACGCACCGGATGCTCCCAAAGAGACGGATCCAAAGGAAAAAGGAGAACTACCCGACTCGGAAGTCAAAAAGTTGTTTGGAGAGGACCCTCCTCCTAAGATCAATGAGCCAGTGACAGAGACTCAGGCTCAGGAGTTTTTGAAATTTTTGAAACATAGCGAGTACAGCGTTGTTGATCAGCTCAGGAAACAGCAAGCCCGGATTTCAGTATTGGGACTGTTGCTAAGCTCAGAAAAGCACCGTGATGCACTCCTCAAGGTACTGAACCAGACATTTGTCCCGGATAATATTTCGGTTGATAAGCTCGACCGGATTGTCGGTCACATCGCAGCGGATAATTTTATCACTTTCAGTGACGATGAGATCCCGGAAGGAGGAATGGGATCAACAAAGGCGTTAAACATAACCGTACATTGCAAAGGATATGTTCTGCCAGGGGTCCTTGTGGACAATGGTTCGGCTTTGAATGTAATGCCAATGGTGACCTTGCAAAGGCTGCCCATTGACAGCTCACACATAAGACCCTGTTCGAACTCAGTCAGAGCTTTTGATGGAACTCAAAGAGAGGTTGTGGGAAAGATTGAGGTGCCGTTGCTAATCGGACCTACCGAGTATATAGTGGAGTTTGTGGTGATGGACATCAAACCGACCTACAATTGTCTGTTAGGGAGGCCTTGGATTCATTCAGCGGGGGCTGTGCCTTCCTCTCTGCATCAGAAGTTGAAGTTCATCATTGAAGGAAAGTTGGTGAGTGTATCCGCGGAGCAAGATATTATAGCGTCTGTAACTACCGATGCCTCGTACATCCAGGTTGGTGAGGAGGCAGTTGAGTGTGCTTTCCGAGCCCTTGAATTTATAAATGCAACATTTGTAGCGGAAGGAAGCAAGATCCCGCACCCAAAGCTGTCTAAGTGTGCCAAGATGCAGGTGTGGCAAACTTTAGGATGGGGAGCAAAGAAGGGAAGAGGACTGGGGAGAAATCTGCAAGGATGCCTACGTGTCAGGAGTATCATTAACAAACAAGATAGGTTCGGGCTTGGACATAAGCCCACTTTTCAGCAAAAGAAACTAGAATGGAGGAGGAAGGCCGAACGAAGAGTGGCTAGGCTGCGAGGGGAGGATATGCCATGGGAGCCCATCGTCTATACTGATATAAAGAAGACTTTTACGTCAGGAGGGATCATCAACCCCGAACAGATGGTGCACGAGGCCAACATGGAAGATGCCGAGCTTCGTGAGGAAGAAAAGCTTAGCCTGACATTGAGGGACATGGCCATTAATGTGATATCGCAAGATGATAGGAGTTCGACCGATGCGACTGGAATCCGCCCTTGTCTCCCCGGAGAAACTCTTGGCAATTGGACTGCTCATGATGTACCTGTAATCTTTAGGTCTGAGCCAGAGTAATACTCAGAAACCCCCCTATTTGCTTGTGCCCGTGAGCAATAGGGATCTTTTGTAAAGGGCATCTATGTTAATTCTGCTCGTTTAAAATTCAATAAAAAGACGCTTTTCCAAAAAATTGCAAAACATTTCATTCATTTCATCCATTATTCATTCCATGTCTATTATTATACCTACTCCGTAAATAATATATATATTCGGTCCCCAATACGCATTCTTTTCATAAATGTTGCAGGACCCCTATCATTAACCTTGTCAATGATGCTGAATCTAATCCCGAGGTGGATTTCGAGCGACCATTATATCTAGCCGAGATCGGTGAAGAGGAGGAGGAATATGAAATCCCCGAAGAGTTCCTCAAGTTGATGGGGAGTGAGAATAGGCAGATAGTCCCTCACCAAGAGGAAGTAGAAATCCTGAATTTAGGGAATGAAGGTGAGGAGCGGAAGGAAGTCAAAATTGGCACAACCCTCTCGCCCTCGACGAGAATAAAATTGATAGATCTGTTGACAGAATTCAGGGACATCTTTGCGTGGGCTTACCAGGATATGCCAGGCCTGGACACAAGCATTGTGGTGCACAAGTTACCGATCAGACCAGAGTGCAAGCCAGTCCAACAGAAATTGAGGAGGATGAGAACCGACACCTTACTGAAAATCCGAGATGAGGTACAGAAACAGTATCAGGCGGGTTTCTTACAAGTAGTCGAGTACTCAGAATGGGTAGCCAACATAGTGCCTGTCCCGAAAAAAGACGGGAAGGTGCGCATGTGTGTGGACTATAGAGACCTTAACAGAGCGAGCCCGAAGGACAACTTCCCTCTACCTCATATTGATACCTTGGTAGACAACACAGCGGGTCATTCTTGGTTCTCCTTCATGGACGGTTTCTCAGGGTACAACCAGATAAAGATGGATCCTGATGACATGACCAAAACAACATTTGTGACGATGTGGGGAACCTTCTGCTATAAGGTAATGCCCTTCGGTCTGAAAAACGCCGGGGCAACATATCAAAGAGCCATGGTATCACTTTTTAACGACATGATGCACAAAGAAATCGAGGTCTATGTGGATGACATGATAGCAAAATCCCAGACCGAAAAGGGGCACATTCAAAACTTGAAGAAGTTGTTCCAAAGATTGAGAAAGTACCGCCTGAAACTCAACCCGGCAAAGTGCACTTTCGCCGTCACCTCCGGAAGGCTCTTAGGCTTCGTGGTTAGCAAGAGGGGAATCGAGATTGATCCAGATAAAGTAAAAGCCATCCAAGATCTCCCACCACCTCAGACCCAGAAGGAAATTCGGGGATTCTTAGGAAGGCTGAATTACATATCCCGATTCATATCCCAATTAACCAACAAATGTGATCCTGTCTTCAAACTACTCCGGAAGAATGACCCCGGAGTTTGGGACGAGGAATGCCAAGGGGCCCTAGAAAAGATCAAGAAGTACCTAACTAATGCCCCAATCCTAGTACCCCCAGTACCAGAAAGGCCCTTGATCCTGTACTTGACAGTCTTTGAGAATTCGATGGGATGTGTCTTAGGGCAGCATGATGAGACAGGCAAGAAAGAACGAGCGGTTTACTACTTGAGCAAGAAATTTACCGAGTGCGAAGCTCGATACCCGCAAATCCAGAAGTTGTGTTGTGCCTTGGTATGGGTAACTAAGAGACTCAGGCAGTACATGTTGTATCATACCACGTGGTTGATATCCAAACAGGATCCTCTAAAATTTCTAATGGAGATGCCGGCGCTTACCGGAAAGTTAGCTCGGTGGCAGATGTTGTTATCTGAATTTGATATCATGTATGTAAGTCAGAAGGCAGTAAAAGGGAGCACTATAGCCGACTTCTTAGCAAGCCGAGCCTCAGATGATTATGAACCATTAGACTTCGACTTCCCGGATGAAGATCTGATGTGCATAACTTTGGGGGAAGATGATGTCAGTAAAGAGGGTTCATGGAGACTTTACTTTGATGGAGCCTCCAACGCTTTAGGCCATGGAATCGGGGCAGTTTTAATTTCCCCAGAAGAGGTATATTACCCTTTCACCAGTAGACTGGACTTCTTTTGTACCAACAACATAGCTGAATATGAGGCATGCGTCATGGGGTTGCGTGCGGCCATCGAGAGAAGGATAAAGAAACTTCATGTATTCGGGGACTCTTCCTTAGTAATATATCAGCTAAAGGGTGAATGGGAAACCAGAGACCCAAAGTTGGTTAAGTATTACGACCTAGTTCAGGGACTAATCAAGAATTTTGAAAAGATTAGTTTCACTCATCACCCCAGGGAAGATAACCAGATGGCAGACGCCTTAGCGACTCTGGCAGCTACCTTCAAGGCAAGCTCAGGTGCTGAGATGGAATCAATCAAGATGCGAACACTGGAAATACCCGCTCACTGTTGCAGCATAGAAGAAGAGGCCGACGGTAACCCATGGTACTACGACATTTTGCAATACATCAAGTGTCAGACGTACCCCGCAGAAGCAAGTGAAAATGACAAGAGGACCATTAGGAGAATGGCTGCCAGTTATGTCTTGGACGGGGAAATTATGTACAAAAAGGGAAAAGACCAAGTGCTGATGAGGTGCGTGGATGCTCACGAAGCCAAGAATATCCTGGCAGAAGTCCACGATGGTTTGTGTGGGACCCATGCCAATGGTTTCTCAATGGCCCGAAAGATCATGAGATATGGCTACTTCTGGTCAACCATGGAGGGGGACTGTGTTGACTACGCCAAGAGATGTCACAAGTGTCAGGTATATGCGGACAAAATACATGCACCGCCCATGCCACTACACACTATGAATGCGCCATGGCCCTTCGCTATGTGGGGAATGGACGTGATTGGCCAGATCCATCCTAAGGCTTCTAATGGGCACCGTTTCATCTTGGTCGCCATCGACTACTTCACAAAATGGGTAGAAGCTGCTTCTTACGCCAACGTTACTAGGAAAACGGTTTGCAAATTTTTGAAAAAGGAAATTATTTGCCGATATGGGATGCCGGAAAGGATTATCACCGACAATGGCTCGAACCTGAACAATAAAATGATGGATGAAGTATGCGAGCAATTCAAAATAAAACACCACAACTCCACGGTGTACCGCCCAAAGATGAATGGGGCAGTAGAGGCTGCAAACAAGAACATCAAGAAGATCATAGCCAAGACAACAGATACGTTCAAGGATTGGCATGAGAAGTTGCCATTTGCTTTATTCGCATACCGGACATCCATACGTACCTCAACTGGGGCAACACCATATTCCCTAGTTTATGGTACAGAAGCCGTGTTACCTATGGAGGTAGAGATCCCTTCCCTCAGAATACTGAACGAGGTGAAGTTGGAAGAAGCAGAATGGGTACAAGCTCGGTTGGATCAGTTGAATCTAATTGAGGAAAAGCGACTGAGGGCCATCTACCATAGTCAAATGTACCAGAAAAGAATGATGCGAGCCTATGACAAGAAGGTCCGCCCAAGAGAGTTTCAGGCAGGAGACCTGGTATTAAGAAAGGTCCTATCCACTCAGAAAGATTCCCGGGGAAAGTGGATGCCTAACTGGGAAGGGCCTTATGTGGTAAAGAAAGCTTTCTCTGGAGGGGCACTGACTCTGATGGAAATGGATGGGAAGGAGTTGGGCAATCCGGTTAATTCAGACTCAGTCAAGAAGTATTACGCATGAAAAGAAAAATGGAGTGAAAACCCGAAAGGGCGCTCCCGCCCCAAAAAAAAAAAAAAAAAAAAAAGGAGCAAGGAGTGAAAACCCAAAAGGGCGCTCCAGGCCAAAAAAAAACAACAAAAAAACAAACAAAAAAAGTGGAGTGAAAACCCAAAAAGGGCGCTTCACAAAACAAAGAAAAAGAGGAATCGGAAGGCGAAAACCCGAAAAGGGCGTCTTTTGATTAAAGGGGGAGTAGAGAATTGAAGAGCGATGGCTACAACAGAGCACCGATGAGTACGAGTAAAACCTCCCAAAGTCCAGAAATAGGCTGAATAATGCTAGCAAAGGGTTTACCGATGGTCGATAGATTCCCACATCATTCACGAGGAAAATGCTTAGGCTATTGCATCATTTGTACCCTTCATACATGACATGTGAACTTCTCATGATTTTTTTAATATATTAGTAAATACTACTCAGCGTCTTCATTCATCTCTTTTCAAAGAATTACTCGAGCAGTTTAAAATAGACTTACGAAACAAAAGATTTCTTGGCATTTCTCTGGTTTAACCTTTTGAACGCAGGTCAACAAGGAACAGCTAATCTGGCCCAAGGCCGGGCGAGTGACAAGGATGAAGGAGAATTCCAAACAACTGACCGTGGCCGGGATTTGATGAGATAAAAGCCGATCGGACGAGAAAAAGAAGAAAAGAAAAGAAGAAGAAAGAAGAAAGGAGAAAATGGAGTGAAAACCTGAAAGGGCGCCTCATAAAGCAGAAGAAAAGAAGAGAAGGAAAAAGAAAAAAGAGAAAATGGAGTGAAAACCTGAAAAGGCGCTCCAGAGAGAAAAAAAAAAGGGAAGAAAAGAAAAAAGAAGAAGAAAAAAGAAAAGAGAAAGTGGAGTGAAAACCCGAAAGGGCGCTTCATATAAAAAAAAAAAAAAAAAAAGAGAAAGAAAAGAAAAAGAAGAAAGAGGAAAAGACCCGAGTGAAAACCTGAAAAGGCACTTTGGGAAAGGAAGAGAATCAAGGATTGTAATCCGCAAAAGGGGTGCCCAGGGGGGGCAATGTCTAAGATCTGAGTATGAGACAAGCGTCGGCTCGGAAGACAAAACAAAAGAACAAGAAGAAAGCAGCAACCAAAGTGGTGACATCCGTATGAGGCATACTCACCCATGCATCATCCTAGGCATACATGCGCTAGGTTCATACTAACGCATGTCATCATAAAATTTTTCTTTTGACAGGATATCCGAGCAGAAGAGCTAGAGGGCATGCTCAATTTATTTTCCTGTCAGGGTTGCTCCGTCCTTTACCGCTCAGGGAGGACATGCCAGAGTTGTCTAAGCTATTGGAGGTTTATTCTTTGCCGCTTAGGGAGAATGAATCAACTATGTCCCTTGCCGCTTAGGGAGGACATGCCAACGTTGTCCAGTTGATATTGGAGGTTTATTCTTTGCCGCTCAGGGAGAATGGATCAGTTATGACCTTTACCGCTCAGGGAGGACATGCCAGCGTTGACTAAGCTATTGAAGGTTTATTCTTTGCCGCTCAGGGAGAATGAATCAGCCACGTCCTTTGCCGCTCAGGGAGGACATACCAACATTGTCTGGTTTCTATCGGAGGTTTATTCTTTGCCGCTCAGGGAGAATGGATCAGTTATGACCTTTACCGCTCAGGGAGGACATGCCAGCGTTGACTAAGCTATTGAAGGTTTATTCTTTGCCGCTCAGGGAGAATGAATCAGCCACGTCCTTTGCCGCTCAGGGAGGACATACCAACGTTGTCTGGTTTCTATCGGAGGTTTATTCTTTGCCGCTCAGGGAGAATGAATCAGCTACGTCCTTTGCCGCCCAGGGAGGACATGCCAGCGTTGTCTAAGCTATTGGAGGTTTATTCTTTGCCGCTCAGGGAGAATGAATCAGCCACGTCCTTTACCGCTCAGGGAGGACACGCCAACGTTGACCAGATACTTTTAGAAGTTCGTTCTTTGCCGCTCAGGGAGAATGAATTAACTATGTCCCTTGCCGTTCAGGGAGGACATATCAATGCTACCCACATTGTTTCTGCCGCTTCGGAGGAGCAAATCACCACTCAAACAGAGAAATGGGACAAAATTAGTGCTTATGATCTTTGCTTTGTTCTTGTTTCACAAATACAAGCAAAGAGGGGCAACTGTAATCACTAATTTTGTCCGGGTCAACCTTTTTTTTTTTTTATTTATTATTTTTCTGCTAATAATGGGCTTTAATGGTATATGGGTTGTTATTATTACTAGCTTTACTATATTACTATTATTACTGTGTATTATTGTTATGATAATATCATTATTACTATATTACTTATACTTCTCCTATCTAATTATTATTACTATTATACTGATATGTTATCATCACTATTATTGATGTTACCATATGTTAGTACCATTATTAGTAAAATATTCAATTCTTTTTATTACTAAAGTTGTCACCGTATAACCATATGTTCATTACAGTTGTTAAAATTGTTACCGTATTATCTATCATATTATTATTTATTATTACCATCTACTATATACTATTGCTAGTATTATATTAACACCACTATATATTATTATTATTATTATTATTATTGTTGTTATCATTGTTATTATTATTATTATTATTATCTAAAAACCCAAAATATAAATAAAAGTCCATATTAATTAAATAAAAGCCCACATATTATATTAAAGTCCATTTACATATCTGAAAACCCAAAAACAAAATACAGGGCCCGTTTGGCCCAAACCCTAATTAAACAGAAACCCTAATTCTGCCCATCTTTGTCTTGCACTGATGAGTCATGCGCCGCCTAGATCACAACCGCAAGATCAGGAGGGCTTCAACGGTCCAGATGCGAAGACATGAGAAACCCTAGACGCCCATCTGATGACCTAGCGCCGCTATGAAGCTGAGCCGTTAGATCAGAATGTGATCTGACGGTCCGGATGCCACGAGATGCAGCACGCGCCCACGCGCGACACATCAGCTCCCCACTCGCGCGCGTGAAGCCCACGCCCGCCTCTCCAGATTCCTCGAGCACTCGCCACGTCGCCCCCGCCCGTTCCAACGACCGATCCGTCGGCCACGTCGATCATCGTACAATATGCAACAAAGAAAAGGGAGTCAGCATCAAATAAAGGAAAAATAAAAATCGAAAACAAAAAGAAAAAGAAGGACGAAATCAGAACGGAATGGCAGAGGATGACAGAGCCTTGCATGAATCCGGCCAAAAACACAATACGAACCAATGAGCTTTTTTTCATTGAATTAACCAATATGTAAAAATCAGTCGAAATTCGGGCTATAAAGCCGAATCGACGGCTTCATTGTAAGGGATTCGTGAAACTCCCAAGAACAAAGCACGAAAAGCAATACCACAACCAGAACCATTCAGGTATATCACACATCACTATTGCATGTTAAAAAAGAGATCGAAAGCCTTTTTTTACCTTTTTCCGTTTCGTTCCTCATCGAACCAGAACCCCCTTTTTCTCGGCAACAATCCCGGCCGTTCATCGGCTTCAAAAAGGGTGCGTCAGAGAAGGGGTTCAAAACCCCCTGGTGTTTCGTAAACCGTTTTTTAAAAAACACAGAGGCTAGGTTTTTTTTAGGGTTTCGTTTCCGGGAAAGGTCGTTTTGGGTTTTGGGGAGTGAAAGGTCGTCTTTTTCGGGTCTCTTTAGAGTAGGTTCGTTGGTCGGACATGGTTTTAAGTCCGCCGGACGGTGACTAGCACCGGCCGGCGTCCGAGGTCGTGAGAAAGGTGAGGCTTTTGGGAGCGGCTAGGGTTTAGGTTAGGCAAAAGGGGCGTCCGTTTTGGTTTAGGTGGGTTATATAGAGCTTTAGGTTTTTTGTTTCGGGTAAATAGCGAGTCCAGTCCCTCCGCGTCGGGGTATTAGCGTCATAAGGGTCGCCGCGTGGTCAAATTACATCCTAGGTCCCCCGTAGTCTGAGTCGGTTCATCTTCTAGCCCCCAGATCGAGTTCTTTAGGGGTTATTTACGTGTTCGGTCCTCTTCCTTCTTACCCGTGTTCAATAGGGTCTTTACAGTTTAGAGCCTTTGTTTTTTTTCCTTTCTGATTTCAGCCTCTGTTTTTGCCTTTATTTCATTTTGGTCACCATTCGAATAGTTTTGTTGCTTTGTGTTTTAATGATGATTAATTAGCATGAAAGCATGTATGTTATGCCATGTGTTTGTTTTATCTTTATGAATCGAATATATGTTGCCATGTTAATCTTTTAATTCGGTACATTGAAAATGGGCTAGTTTAATCTCTTTAATTAGGTTAATTAATGAATAGTTTTAAATGGGCTTTGTGTTCTTTTAAAAATAGGAATGCCTTAAAATGGGCCTTTGGGCTTCAAGAGTTAGTTTAATTAATTAATTTGGGCCTTCTTTCCTATGTGTTATTTTGAGTGACATGCATGTATATATATTTGTCATCCATATGGCCTAATATGCAAGCATGATAATCGGATCTAAAAAAATCAAACCCGAGAGAGGTATTAATTAACTTCGGTATCCGGAAACGACAGTCCTAGCTTAATGGATGTCTATCGGATACTTAGGTTAATTTTCACCGCCTCCAGGTAAGCGAAAGCATAAAAATTGAAAACAACACGCATCATCTCTTATATGTTCGCATCATGCATAAAGGTGACGTACGGGATCCGAACCCTAAACTAACACGGCAGTCAGCCTTATTTGATGTCGGTTTAATCTATGGTCCGGTGTACCGTCATCCTTTTTAATTAAATGTTTAAGTAATTCCAATGCCACTATTCGATAAAGCCCGCGTTATTTAAGTTATATTTTCATTTAAGAACAATTATTAAATTCACTTCGATTTTTAAATAATTCCTATCGATCAAAAGGCAACAAGTAATTTGGTACCGATTTCCGGGCATGATGGGGGCGCTAACCCTACCCCACGCGTAACCAACTCCCGAACCCGTTTTAAAATGAGTCTCTGGTTTTATGGTGTCCGGCCTACCTTAGTGGCCGGTGGCGACTCCAAATTTTCACAAGTTTTTCAAAACATGAATTCCCCTTTTTTTTTAAAATAAAACCCCCTTTCAAAAAAATAAAATAGTGATAAGGCCCCATTTAGCGATTTTCTACAAAAAACCTTATCACACAAAGCTGGAAAACCATCTCCACTCACCAATTACGTTTCGCTTGCTTGCCGAAACGCCAATTAAGCTTCCGAATCAACTCCAAAGGTGTCCGAAGATGTCTCCCCTATTTTAGACACATCAAAGCAGAGGATTAATGCATCATCATGCATTGAAATCTTCAGCCAACACTCTTAAACTCGCTGCTCTACCTAAAACCAACATTTCGACTACCAAACACAACTGAAATCACCTCCAAACTCTTCCAAAACTTTACCCAGCCAAGATCCATCACTCCTAAAAAATTCTAAACATCAATCATCATCAAAAACAATCCTAAACTCGACCTTATACCTCCAGCTATAACAGAACACCAAGAACACCTCAAAAACCACCATTTTCTTGAGCAAAAACTTAGGAAACACAACCTATTCAGGATTGGATTGATAAAACCTCATTTTTAACATCATTTAATATCCAAAATACATTAAAGAACCACCTCAAAACAGAGCCCAATCAATCACAATGAAATTCTTCAAGATCTCTTCCAAAATCTTGAGTTTTAAGCCAAAATCATGTTTCTAACATTAAAACCATTTATAAAACTTTAATAAAGGATTGACAACTTGGGAATTTCAGTAAAGAACTGAGTATTTAGAGGAGAAGAACAATCTTACCTCTAAATGATGATTTCTCCTTGATTTGGGCCAAATTCCTTGAAAATTCAATGTGGAAATCAAAATGATTTGATGCAAGATTGATTAGGAACCAATAGATGATGGAAATCTCATCAATTGAAGTGAAAATCTATGTGAAAGTTTCTGGAGAAAAAGTGTTTGGATGATGAGTTTTTGAGAGAAAAAGGAATGAGAGAAAATTAAAGAAAAAGTAGTTATGAAAATCAAAAGGTAGTTTTCCTTTTCTTTTATTTAATTAAAACATTAATTAAATCACCCAAATTAAGGAAAAATCTGGAGAAAAACATTTTGGGTAATTAGCTCCTTAAAGACTCAAAGTTTCAATCCTTTACAAAACAGTCACTACTAAACTTTGCAAAAATCGCATTTTGGTCAGTACACCGAAATGTAGTATTTCCAAACCTTATTTTGTAAAATTGATTTCACCACTATCTTATATATATTAAAAGAGGATTTTTAGATATTTTTCTATATTTTTAAAGCATCCTGAACTAGGCTTTCCCTAAAACATCCTTTTATATTCAAACTGTTTCTCAGACCGGTCCGACCAAACCCTAAACTTCTAAGCCCAAAATTGGGATGTTACAAAACCAAACCGAACCTCATTCTTCTCATGATGTTAATTAAGAAATCACAATCAACCAAATCATACGCTTTATAGAAATCAACCTTGAACACCATTCCTTCTAGTCCACTCTTCTTCACATAATCTATGGCTTCGTTGGCAATCATTGAGCAATCTATCATTTGTTTGCCTGGGCTGAAAGCGAACTGTTTCTCCCCAATGATCAAATCTAAAACCTCACCCAGACGTATCGCCAACACCTTCGCCAATAGCTTCTATACACACCCCACCAAGCTGATTGGCCTATAATCTTCGATTGAGAGGGGATTTTGATTTTTCGGTATAAGTACGATGAAAGAATGATTAAACGAAAAATCCTGAACCTCTCCCTTGTGCACTTTGTTGAAGAACTCGATGATTTCCTTGTTCAAACACTTCCAAATTTTCTTTAGAAACCCCATATTAAACCCATTCAGGCCTGGGGCTTTAGAAGAGCCCACTGAAGATAGTGCAGACCAAGTCTCCTCTTGTGTGAAAGGCCTTTCGAGCCTCACTGCTGTATCAGAGCTTATTTGCTTGAAATCTCATCCCGTTAAGTCTACTGGAATAGTATTTAAGCAGTTATACATTTTTTGAAGTGAGTCTCAATGGCTTTCTTAACCTCAATTGGGCTTATGTACTTTTTATCCCCAACTATGATATTTCTTATATAGTTCTCTCTCTTTCTTGTCGATGCATAGAGATGATAGAATTTTGTATTTTTATCACCCTCCACTGCCCATTTTAGTCTAGACTTTGGATCCACTCTCGCTCTTCTCTTTTGACTGCTTCTCATAATTTCTTTTTGTTGGCGAAGAATTCGTCTCGGGTTACAGCATCTTGATGCCCGACCGCCATCTTGTTTTCCAGTTCGAAACATTTCTTTTCGAGGGTACGGACTGAATTTGCCTCATCCTTGCTCTTACTTGCGACCCACTCTTTGGAGACTTTTTTACAAACCTGATGAATTGAACCGATGCTTGCCCCTCTAGAATTGAAATATTCACTCTCAATGGCTTTCACATACTCCTTACCATCAGCAAGGTACTCAAACCATTTGAAATACCTGGTGTCCCAAGCCTCGCCCATCATAGACAAACCGATATGATTGTGATCCGAGATATTCTTGGGATGAATGACTTGAACCAAACCAGACCAGATACATATGACTTCAGGTGATAAAAGAAACCTATCTAAACAACTGAAGGACGATGTTTCCCTGAAATTTGACCAAGTAAAATGACCCCCTTGTAGAGGTAAGTCGACTAGAGATAAGCCTTCTATGAAATCAGAAAACTTTGTCATGGATTTCTTGTTTAAGCTTGCCCCAATCCTTTCCTTTGTATTTCTTACAGCATTGAAGTCACCACCGAGTATAACAGGAATATCAATTTCACCAATTAGAGTGTTCAATCTATCGAAGAACATTCGTCTTTCACTTGCTTCATTCGGGCCATACACGTTTATCAGAGCACACCTAATCTCAGGTGCTACGAACTTACCAATCAACACGATAAAATTTTGTGAGATTATACACCTTTCGTTCAAAAACACACTAGGGTCCCAGATTGAGATTAGGCCTCCTGCCGAGCCAATAGACCCAGAGGATTTGTACTCAAATTTGCTTCTGTGGCCGCAAACTTAGGAAAAAGTCTTAGCTTCCACAGTTCTTAGCTTCGATTCTTGTATAACTAATATTTTGGTTCTCGTTCTAGAAAAAAGGTTTTTCACAGCTGCCTTTTTTCCCATTTACCCAATCCTCTAATATTCCAAGTAACTATGAATGAATTATTCAACAACAATTGTCCAACACACTCACCCGAGACATGGCACGGGCTTCAATCTTCTATATTCCTATCGAGCTCCATAAATCTCCCCAGAGTGACTTCCTTTCCCGCTCTGAATTTCGGCCCTACAGCTTCACAGACTTCCAACGATGCCCTAGCTTCCGCAAACATCTCCTCTTCCCGGTTACTCACAGGCGTTCGATTCACCTTGGAATGGTGTAGATTCCCCCTCACCAGAACTGATTTTGATTCTTTCACCATCTTCTTGCCCGGTACCATCTCCTGATTGCCTTCAAACTTAGAAACTGTAATCCCCTCGTCCCGGTCTGGCCGGATGACTGGTCCGAGTGGGCCACACAGGGAAAACCGAAGCGAAACCCGTTAAGGTTCCCCCTCGGTTAGCAACCCTATTTTTTTTCTTAATCTTTTCTAAAGGCTCATTCGAATCCCATATGATCAACCAGCGGAATAAAATTACAGAAGGTAAACATTTGAACCCAAGACAGCATTTAAGCAGCCCAAATTTAGTCCTTTAAACAGGCCGTTTCGAAACACCCTTGAGGCGTATCGAAACGCCTTGACCAGGTCAACTGCCCCAGAGCCCATACAAGGGGCCGTATCGAAACGATGGTCAACCGTTCCAAAACGCCCTTAACGCTCAACTTCTCGTGGTCAACGAGATTTTGACCGTTTTGAAACCCTTAGGCCCGTTTCGAAACGCTTTCATCTCGTCATTTTCTCAGATTTCCAGTAGCCAAAACGTTCTGAAACCTGTATCAGAACAGGGGCTCTCAGAGGCCAAACCGTATCGAAATGCGTTTCGATGCGGGGTCCCTGAAGCCTACCCGTTCCGAAAGGGCCCAGCTCGTTTCGAAACGCGGGCTGTCTGCAACCTTTGAAAATCAGACTTAGGCGTTTTTCAACTAGTCTAAAGGTCCCATAGGACCGCTAAAGGCACACAACACAAACAAACAAAGTCTAGAGGCACACATCCTAAGTCTAGCATGCTCAAACACCCACAAGGCATAGATTTAAACAATTTTTCATACATGGCAATTACACATTAATAACATATTATAGAAGGCATGCTTGAAGACATTAATAGTCAAAAGATACCATTCAACTCATATGGGTTTACATGCCATCAAGCAATCTTAAAAATCCATAAGGCATACATCATTCAATCATTTGGCAAGATATATCATGCTTACAAACCAAGTCAAAATATAAGCATCAACCACATACATGAGTCATACAAAGCTCATTCAAACACACCCTTGCCACATTGTTAAACTACTACATAATTATTAACCGTACTTGAGCAACAAAACTTGGAAAGCCCTTCTTGCCTTGCTCCGAGCTAACACCACGCTAATGATATGTATTGTTGAAAATGAGAGCGTAAGCTATAAGCTTAGTGAGGATGCTCTAAAATCGAAAACATCCACAATGCAGGGTCCAAGCATGCAATCCTTAAAACTCACATACATAGGCAAAATATCAAGTAGACCTAGCTAGTCTTTCAAGAGTCATAATATGACATCTTACCTCATACTAAGCTCAAACATCAAATATCAATGTAATGCATCACAAGTATAAGAACAAGTTCAATTGGCCACTATTAGATTACCCGGATGTGCGAATTTAATCTCAACATTCACATTACCTCGGTAGGATTACACTTATCACTGGACCTTGCATGGGCGGGATTCCACTCATCACCACATGCCCTACGGATGGGATTCCACTCATCATCCCGTAGAATATATATAAGCTTCTGGTGGAATATTACATCACGGTACTCCTCCTTGATGACTCAACGCCATCAAGGCCACGTACGTTTTGACTCAATTTGTGTGCACACTAATCCTAATGATCGATCATTTACACCCAGTAAGTTAATTAGTGCCAATTTTCATTTACCACATCACATATCCATCAATCATATCTCATGCTCATCACATACACATATCATGGCACACATGTGCAAATCAACCCACATTTCACAAGAGCATAAATAGGCAAACACAAATAGCATTTAATGTAAATCAAGAGCTAAGTTACCAATTTAATTCTACATAGAAATGGCCTACCAAGCACATTTCAACTCATACACTACACGCACTCGAACCAAACTTTAAAACACATTTAAAGTCACTCACCACCCTTCCTTAGCAACCAAAGCAAGCCTCCTACAAGCCCGGATTCGATCCCGTTGCCTCTCCAACGCTTCATATTTCTTCTAGCCAAACAAAACACATCCATTACTTCGCAAATCAATGTTAATACTCAGCCATCATCTCACCCCATAAACACAAGCCAACTTCAATAATTTCCAAACCAAATAACCACCCAAAATACCCATTTTCGTGCTCCCTCAAAACCTAGCTGAAAATTCCATTTTCAAACATCCAAATGACCCCCAAAATGGTCCCAAAACATTCTCCTAACATACATAAACCATCAGCCCTCCAATTTAAACCTAAAACCCACCAAAAACCAAGTTTTTGACACTTTGAAATTTGCCTCAAGAACCCATTTCGGGTTTTCACCCAAACCTAACCATTTTAACATATTATGTTCATTTTAAGGTGAATAATCTAAAACCCAACATTATATTTCAAAATAACTTGAAAATCTCCATAAAACCTTAACTTTCATTAAACCCTAACTTTTCAAAAGTGGGTAGTTTTAAAATCTATAACCATGAATAGATAGGGAATGAAGAGGAGAGTGGGAGAATGTTATTACCTTTGAAATGGCCTTGAGATGAAGTTGGAAATTAATGGAATAGTGTTTAAGACAAAGGGGAGCGGTTTGAGAGCTCTTCCACGTTGGGTGTAAAAATGGGGGGGGGGGAAGACCATTTTATTTTTTGTTCTCTTTAACTTTCAAAAAGTGGTCTAGCTTTTTAAAATATTTGGGTTTAATTACCAAGGTGATCCCTCCTCTTTATTTTAAATTTCAATCAGCCCAAGTCAAGGTCAAATTGATTTAATTTAATTTTACCGACTCAGACCACTAACCCGACTAACTCCTAACCCCAAAACACGGGTGTTACAACTCTCTCCCACTTAAGGAATTTCGTCCCCGAAATTACCTGACTGAAAGAGATACGGAAACTGCCTTTCCATATCCTCCTTCCTCTCCCAAGTGACCTCGTCCACACCTCGACGTTGCCACCGCACTTTTACTAACTCAATCGATCTACCCCGCGACACCTTACTGTCAGAAGCTAAGATCTCAATTGGCTCTTCCTCACAAGTCAAATCCGGATTCAATTCAATCTCCTCTACAGGCATAACATGTGATAGATCGGACCTATACTTATGGAGCATCGAAACATGGAATACATCGTGTATCTTCTCTAGCTCGAATGGCAAATGCAACTGATAAGCAACCAGACCAACCCTCTTCACAATCTCATACGGTCCTATGTACCTCGGACTCAACTTCCCCTTTCGACCAAATCTCATTACTTTCTTCCACAGAGACACTTTCAAGAATACCTTCTCACCCACTGAGAACTCAACTTCCTTCCTCTTCAAATCGGCATAAGACTTTTGCCTATCCGAAGCAGCCTTCAAGCGATCACAAATCAATTTTACCTTGTCAGTTGTCCTCTTGAGCAAATCCAGCATAGGTAACAACTTCTGTCCCACTTCGGCCCAAAAAACTGGAGTTCTACACTTTCGGCCATACAAGGCCTCATACGGAGCCATTTGAATGCTCGACTGGAAGCTATTATTGTAAGCAAACTCTACTAGAGGCAAGTGCTTCTCCCACGTACCCTGAAAATAAATGAAGCAACAACGCAACATATCCTCTAAGATCTGAATAACTCTCTCTGACTGACCATCTGACTAAGGATGATAAGATGTGCTGAAGTTCAAACGCGTACCCAGAGCTGTATGCAGACACTCCCAAAATCAAGATGTAAATCGCGAATCTCTATCTGACACAATAGATTTCGGCACACCATGCAGTCTAACAATCTCACCAATGTACAAATCGGCCAATCTATCTAATGTGTAAGTAGTATTGACTGCCAAGAAGTGAGCACACTTCGTAAAACGATCTACTATCACCCAAACTGAGTTCTTCTTCGTATGAGTCAAAGGCAAGCCCGAAACAAAATCCATGGCGATGTTCTCTCATTTCCACTCCGGAATCCTCAACGGCTGTAACAGACCTGAGGGAACCTGATGTTCCGCCTTCACTCTCTGACATACCAAACACTTACTCACAAAGTCGGCTACACCTCTCTTCAAGCCAACCCAAAAGTACTCATTCTTCAAATCACGGTACATTTTCGCACTTCCAGGATGCATAGCAAACGGACTACTGTGTGCTTCAGTCAAGATCGTACGTCTCAAGTCACTGTCCTCTGGCACAACTATCCTATCTTTAAAACACAAAACCCCATCGGTACTGAAATTATAGTCTGAAGATCAACCTTCGGCTATATCTTGCACGTGAGGTGCCAAAGATCTATCTAAGAGCTGCTTCTCTCTAATCAACTGACCTAGAGTAGGTCTAACCTGAAGCTCGACTACCAAGCCACCATCTCCGGACAAACTCAATCTAGCAAACATGGCACTCAAGTCCACGTCTATCTTCCTACTCAATGCATCGGCCACCACATTGGCCTTACCCGGATGGTACTCAATGGTAAAATCATAGTCTTTTAGCAACTCTAACCACCTACGCTGTCTGAGATTCAAATCGCGCTGAGTCATAATGTACTTCAAACTCTTGTGATCGGTGTACACTGTGCATTTCTCACCGTACAAATAGTGCCTCCAAATCTTCAGAGCAAACACAACTGCAGCTAACTCTATGTCATGGGTCGGATAGTTGCGCTCATGGGTCTTCAACTGTCTTGAGGCATAAGCTACTACTCTTTTGTCTTGCATAAGAACACACCCTAGCCCTACATAAGAAACATCACTGTAAACTACATAGTCCTTCCCGGACTCAGGCTGAATCAAGATCGGTGCTTGGGTCAAAGTTTCTTTCAATTTCTCAAAGGCTCTCTGTCTTGCATCTGTCCACTCAAACTGAACACTCTTCTAAAGCAACTGTGTCAATGGAGCGGCTAACTTAGAGAAACCTTCTACGAATCTCCTATAGTATCCGGCTAAGCCTAGGAAGCTATGTACCTCTATTACAGACTTCGGTTGCTTCCATTCAATAATGGCCTCAATCTTCTTCGGATCAACTCTAATCCCATCAGCTGACACTACATGTCCTAAGAAGACTACCTCTCGGATCCAGAATTCACACTTGCTCAGCTTCGCATACAACTGGTGATCTACCAAAGTCTTCAAAACTAGTCTCAAGTGTCGGTCATGGTCTTCTTCAGTTCGCGAGTACACCAAGATGTCATCTATAAAAACAACTACAAACTGATCTAGGTACTAATGAAAAATCTTATTCATCATATCCATAAAAGCAGTCGGTGTATTAGTCAACCCAAAAGGCATGACTAAAAACTCATAGTGACCATACCTAGTCCTAAAGAACGTCTTCGGTACATCAACCTCTCTTACCTTTAGCTGGTAGTAACTCGATCTCAAGTCAATCTTCGAAAAGACCGATGCTCCTCTCAACTGATCAAACAAGTCATTAATTCTTGGCAACGGATATTTATTCTTCACTGTCAACTGATTCAACTGTCTGTAATCTATACACATTCTCATACTTTCATCTTTCTTCTTCACAAACAAAACTGGTGCACCCCAAGGTGAAGAACTAGGTCGAATGAAGCCTCTATCTGTCAACTCTTGCAACTGAGTCTTCAACTCTTTCAGTTCTTTCGGTGCCATGCGATACGGAGCAATCGAAACAGGAGCCGAATCAGAATAAGTCTTAATGGTGAACTATACCTCTCTGTCCGGTGGTAACCCTGGAAACTCTTCCAGAAACACACTAGGAAAGTCACATACTGTCCGGATGTCTTGAGGTCTAACCTCACTCATGTTAGGGTTCATCACATACGCCAAGTATGCTTCACACCCCAACTCAACTAACCTCTTAGCCTCTAAAACTGAAACTACGTTGGACAAGAACTTCACGTTCTCACCCACCACTACAATCTCATAATCATTTGTGAGCCTCAAAGAAATCCTCTTAGTCTCAAAGTCTATCCTAGCTCTATGCTCCGTGAGCCAGTCCATACCCAGAATTAAATCAAAACCATAGAAAGGTAGCTTCATCATATCCACTGGAAACGCATGTCCCTGAACCATCAACGGACACCTTCGGTACATCTTTCTAACTACTACCGTGTCCTCAAAGGAACTAGTAACACTAACTCCTACCTCTAACATTTCACAAGGCAAATTTAAAGACCGTGCATGCTCACTCAATATGTAGGAATGGGTAGACTCGGAGTCAATCAAAGAAAGCAAACCCAAAGACTGTATCGAGAAGTTACCTGCGATCACATCGGTGTCATGCTGATCCCCACGCTGAGCGTAAACTCTGGCCTGGCCTCCGCCTTCCGGATGAACTGCAACTACATGTGCTATGTTCCTCTGACCATCATTTCTCGGCTGGAAGTTACCTCTACCGCGCTTGCGGCCTCTCTGAAAGTCATTGGCTCTAGTAGGAGCCTGAGCTGGTGCCTGTCCCACCTGATGAGGACAGTCACGCCTAATGTGGTCTCTAGCTCCACAACTCCAACATGAGTGGAAATTTCCCCAACACTCACCGGTGTGGTTCCTCCCGCAAGTAGCACATGTGGGCAACTTCCCACCAGCTCCCTGGCCCTATTGGCCCCTACCGTGGTTACCGCCACCACGCCTATGATCATAATGATGCTTTTTGTCCCAATGCCTCTTGGCATCACCTCTATCAAAGTTACTGGACCTCTTACGCGAACTAGAACCACCACACCGCTTGGTCAATCTCAAACTGTGCTCTAAGTCCTTGGCCCTCGCGACCAAGACATCAAAATCAGTGTAGTCTGAAGCTAGAGTATACGTCTTGATCTCTTCGTTCAGCTCATAACGAAAATGGTTACAACGTTCCACCTCAATAGGAACAAGCTCAGGTGCATACTGACTCAGTCTGACAAATCGAATCTCATAATTGGTCACGGTCATACTCCCCTGAAGCAAAGCCATAAACTCCCTCTTCCTCTCATCGAGGTATCGCAGACCCATATACTTCTTACGGAATGCTGACTCAAAGAACTCCCAAGTAATCTCGGCCTCATCCATACCTGTAGTAATGGTGACCTACCAAGTGTAGGCATCACCCTGAAGCAAGGACTCAACACATCCTAACTTGCGCTCACCAGTACACCCCATCTGAGCGAGAATACGGACAGTCTTCTCGAACCACAACTCTGATTTCTCTAGAGTAGACCCTCTAAACTCTTCGACCCCTAGGCCCGGAGTCTCTCTAAAGGCAAACCAGTGCCCTCTCCCTGATGATGTGCTGCTGCCTGACCCCCAGCTACTGCAGCCTGAAATGCCCCGGCTATCGCCTGAACCAAAGGAGCTAAGTCTATTCCAGCCGGTCCTTGGCCACCTTGGCCTCCCCGAGGTCCCTCTCCTTCGGCCCCGGCCTCGCCTCCTACTCCAAATGGAGGAGGTGGTGGTGGTAGAGGTGGTGGAGGAGCTCCAACTCTAACCACAGGCTCTCCCACTTGAGCCTCAACTCTAACTACCGGCTCAACTCCTGGAGCCGCTGCCCGTGGTTCCGGTTGAACCATCATAGGCCTCCCACGTGGTCTCATGGTACAGCTAGCAAGGTAATAACTACAACAAGATTAAATAAGGACTACGTTAGCCAAATCAAGGGTCCAACAGTGCTCAAGTACCCCCTTTTCAATAAAATATCCTTTTAAATTAAGTAATAGTAGCAATGGGCACACACTCTATACCAGACGTAACAATTCATGCTTCAAAACATCATGCGAACAATCAAACATCAAGATTTCATGGCAAGCATATATCGAGCAATGCAATTACTTAGCACATCAAGCTTACCTCACTTACCTGCCCGAGGTCTCGGTAACCTCAGGCTCTGATACCAACAAATGTAACCCCCTCGTCCCGGTCTGGCCGGATGACCGATCCGAGTGGGCCACACAGGGAAAACCGAAGCGAAACCCGTTAAGGTTCCCACTCAGTTAACAACCCTATTTTTTTCTTTAACTTAATCTTTTCAAAAGGCTCATTCGAATCCTATATGATCAACCAGCGGAATAAAATTACAGAAGGTAAACATTCGAACCCAAGACAGCATTTAAACAGCCCAAATTTAGTCCTTTAAACAGGCACCCTTGAGGCGTATCGAAACGCCTTGACTAGGTCAACTGCCCCAGAGCCCATACAAGGGGCCGTATCGAAATGGAGGTCAACCGTTCCGAAACGCCCTTAACGGTCAACTTCTCGTGGTCAATGAGATTTTGACCGTTTCGAAACCCTTAGGCCCATTTCGAAACGCTTTCATCTCGTCATTTTCTCAGATTTCCAGTAGCCAAAACGTTCCGAAACCCGTATCGGAATAGGGGCTCTAAGAGGCCAAATCGTATCGAAACGCGTTCCGATACAGTGTCTCTAAAGCCTACCCGTTCCGAAATGGCCCAGCTCGTTTCGAAACACGGGCTGTCTGCAACCTTTGAAAATCAGACTTAGGCATTTTTCAACTAGTCTAAAGGTCCCATAGGACCCCTAAAGGCACACAACACAAACAAACAAAGTTTAGAGGCACACATCCTAAGTCTAGCATGCTCAAACACCCACAAGGCATAGATTTAAACAATCTTTCATACATGACAATTACACATTAATAACATATTATAGAAGGCATGCTTGAAGACATTAATAGTCAAAAGATACCATTCAACTCATATGGGTTTACATGCCATCAAGCAATCTTAAACATCCATAAGGCATACATCATTCAAGCATTTGGAAAGATATATCATGCTTACAAACCAAGTCAAAATATAAGCATCAACCACATACATGAGTCATACAAAGCTCATTCAAACACACCCTTGCCACATTGCTAAACTACTACATAATTATTAACCGTACTTGAGCAACAAAACTTGGAAAGCCCTTCTTGCCTTGCTCTGAGCTAACACCACGCTAATGATCTACATTGTTGAAAATGAGAGCGTAAGCTATAAGCTTAGTGAGGATGCTCTAAAATCGAAAACATCCACAATGCAGGGTCCAATGCAATCCTTAAAACTCACATACATAGGCAAAATATCAAGTAGACCTAGCTAGTCTTTCAAGAGTCATAATATGGCATCTTACCTCATACTAAGCTCAAACATCAAATATCAATGGCATGCATCACAAGTATAAGAACAAGTTCAATTGGCCACTATTAGATTACCCGGATGTGTGAATTTAATCTCAACATTCACATTACCTCGGTAGGATTACACTTATCACTGGACCTTGCATGGGCGGGATTCCACTCATCACCACATGCCCTACGGATGGGATTCCACTCATCATCTCGTAGAATATATATAAGCTTCTGGTGGAATATTACATCACGGTACTCCTCCTTGATGACTCAACGCCATCAAGGCCACGTACGTTTTGACTCAATTTGTGTGCACACTAATCCTAATGATCGATCATTTACACCCAGTAAGTTAATTAGTGCCAATTTTCATTTACCACATCACATATCCATCAATCATATCTCATGCTCATCACATACACATATCATGGCACACATGTGCAAATCAACCCACATTTCACAAGAGCATAAATAGGCAAACACAAATAGCATTTAATGTAAATCAAGAGCTAAGTTACCAATTTAATTCTACATAGAAATGGCCTACCAAGCACATTTCAACTCATACACTACACGCACTCGAACCAAACTTTAAAACACATTTAAAGTCACTCACCACCCTTCCTTAGCAACCAAAGCAAGCCTCCTACAAGCCCGGATTCGATCCCGTTGCCTCTCCAACGCTTCCTATTTCTTCTAGCCAAACAAAACACATCCATTACTTCGCAAATCAATGTTAATACTCAGCCATCATCTCACCCCATAAACACAAGCCAACTTCAATAATTTCCAAACCAAATAACCACCCAAAATACCCATTTTCGCGCTCCCTCAAAACCTAGCTGAAAATTCCATTTTCAAACATCCAAATGACCCCCAAATGGTCCCAAAACATCCTCCTAACATACATAAACCATCAGCTCTCCAATTTAAAATGGGAGGGGTTTGAGAGTTCTTCCACGTTGGGTGTAAAAATGGGGGGGGGGGGGGGGGAGACCATTTTATTTTTTGTTCTCTTTAACTTTCAAAAAGTGGTCTAGCTTTTTAAAACATTTGAGTTTAATTACAAAGGTGCTCCCTCCTCTTTATTTTAAATTTCAATCAGTCCAAGTCAAAGTCAAATTGATTTAATTTAATTTTACCGACTCAGACCACTAACCCGACTAACTCCTAATCCCAAAACATAATGTTACAGAAACTGACACTTGAAACGGAGAACACGATGCACCCACTTTTTGTCTCTTATCCAGACTGGAGCGTAACACCTGTGACCCGCTTAGAAATTCCCCCCTTCAAACTCTTGGGTCTAACCAAAAATAGGCCGGAAGTTGGGTCAAAGACGGGCTCAATTGAGATGCTATGGCTTGAGGAAGCATTGGACTCGGACGCCTCTGTTATTAAGACCTAAAATAACCCTTCTCCTGCCGTGGGCTGTAAGGGCCGCGTGGGCCCAAATAAACTCTCTCTTTCTAATATATTCAATCCGGTTCCATCTAATTTCCTGTCTGGGATGACAAAGGGACTCAGGTGAGTCAAACTATTTACATTCACCTCACTCTGACCTTTCGGCTTCATACTGCTAACATCACGTGGTGTCAGACTGCCTTGCGGCTGCATTAACTTCGCGTCGATCTCCACATTATTGGGAATAGCCTCGTGCTCCATTCCGAAGCACACACGGCCTGAGCTACAGTTAGGGTTGTTCGGAAGCGACTGTTCACTAACTCATCATCTAGCCAACGACGTTCGTCATCGAACTCTGCTATGGAGATTCTTAACTTGAAAATGATACTGTTCATTACAATGGTTAAATACGGAGGGATCATCGACAAACTTTTAACACCAACAAGGATCCTCGCGACATCCAACATTTTCCTTGCAACTGTGTCTGAGTCCAGTCGGATGACATTGCCCCATCGAGCTGCAATGGATTTCAATGCAGCTTCATTCCAGGCCTCAAGAGGCACACCTTCAACGCAGACCCAGATGAGCAGCTTTTCGAGTTTACAAAATTTTTCCACCGTATCAATATCAAAAAACCATTGCTTTAATGAAAAATCTTTTAGGTCCCATAATATTTCAACTTGTTCATCTTCTTCGAAACTGATAATGACGTAGAACCCGTACCAGCGATGAACCTTAACTTTAAACCCTTCCGGTTTCAATACTTGTTGTACAAATTCAGCATCGTGCATGGGTGCAATCTGTCTCACCAGGGAGTTCCTGAGCCATTCACTATCCAAATACTTATTGTCTATCACCACCATCCCTTTCAAACTCTTGTCCACTGCTTCATTGGTTTTACCTTGCTCGCTAGTCACATTCTCTGAATATGGAACTTCAGCTCCTTCCTCTCTCCCCTCCTTCATCTTTTGACTCACATTATTTAACAACGCCTCTTTATATGAACGCCCATCCTTTCTTTTTGACCAATCTATGGTGCCACCCTCACGTTGTTATTTTACCCTAGCTTCTTCTGTGGGAACCTTTTTGTTTGAACCCTGATTCTTATCCAAGAAAACTCTGATTGTAAATCCATCCGTCCTTTTGTTGTTCTCTAAATCAACTGCATTCATAGCTTCCCACGGATTCGAAAATCTAACAAACACAAAGGTACACTTCATCTTTGCTCTCCTGGGGTTATGGTAGGCAATGTACACATCCAACACCTTCTCGTATTCTTCAAAGGCTTCTTTCAATGTGCTAGTATGAATCCTCTTGCTGAAAAAGTTGACGAAATTTGATACTCCATCGCCTCGCCTCTGCCTCCGGCGTCCAAATTCCCTTCCCTGTCGATGTGACCTCGTGCATAAAAAAACCGACGGTTGTTAGTACACCTTTCCGTTGCTTCGACTGCCTCTGCCTCTGCTCTCAGCCATGCCCTAACTCTAAATTTTAAATCCTGATCAATTCATGATTAATTTGGATTAGATATTGCAAAATTTTATTATAGAAGATGATCTTCACATCTCAACTTGCTTCATTCACAATGTCAAGATCAAACCTTGGGACATTCTTTAAGATGATCCTCACATCTCAACTTGCTTTATTCACAATGTCAAGATCAAACCTTGGACATTCTTTAAATGATATAGTGTCTCATCTCACTAAATTGTGAAGATTCTGACATGATAACTGGATGACGATGGACGACGGTGAGTGCGAGTGGCGGCTAAGGATCGATTATTTGAAAATATTTTGATGACATATTAGGGCTAAGAGAATAAACCAAAATAGGAAATTAAATCAAAATTTTACCAAGCATAAAATGGACCAAAGAGTGTATATGCCCGTTACACTTGAGTGGCTTATATAGTCCAATATTATAGGGCTGTAATTGACCAAACAGCCCTAACGGGTTAACAACCTGGTCCAACAATACTAACAAATTTTTAGGTAACTAATTATATGTAATTTTCGAGATTCACTTATTGATATAGTGACTAAAGATGTTTATTTTATCTAATATTATATAAAATTTGAATCCTGACAGACATATAATACTTCACTATTTAATCAAAAAGTTATATGTAATTTTCTACTAACTGTATTCTAACATAGACCAAATGACGAAAACTTTTCGCATGATCATTCATCCAAATATTATTTTTGTCCAAACACATTTAATTACGGAGTTATTAGTGCACTTTATATTGTTTGTTTAATCATATAAAGGGCGGATGACAGGGGGGGGGGGAGGGGGGCAAGATTTTGAGAAATTTTCTTTGAGTAAAAGGTTTTGAAAATTAAAATTGACCTCATTTAAAGAAATTCTCATCAAGTTACAATTATTAAGTATTTTAATTACATCCCTATAATTTTTTGAAAATCCTCACTAAACCTCCTAAAGTTATTGAAAATTTTTATTAAACCTCAAATATTTTAAGAAATTTTAATCAAAACCCTTAATTTTTTAAAAAATAATAAGCACCCAAAACTCAGTACCAAAACCCATCATCAATCAAATATTGCCCCATCTTGGCCTTAATTTTAAAATATGAGCACTCAACTATTTAAGCAATGAAAAAACTAAAAAGAATCCCAAAAATGATGGCTGATGAGCAATGACAGCAAGAGCAGCTTCTTCAATCCTCGACACAACAATGTTATAGCTTGGTTGAAACTAATTTCTTACGAAACAATGTTAAGGAATAAGGATTATGGTATTCGCATCAACAAAATCAAATAATATTAATTTATTGAGAAAATATTTAATGTACCGGCGGTAAAAATTTTATTTTCTACAAGTGTTTAGTTTTTGGAGTTTCAAGGTTAGGATTTAAGATTAGAATTTTAGCGCTTGTGGTTAGGCTTTAAGGTTTGACAATAGACTTTAATGTTTAGAGTTTAGGATTTAGAATTTATGATTAAAGATTCAGAGCCCTAAAAAAGACACGTGTCAGCTTTTGAAGCTCGTTTGTGATAAGAAAAAAACTTTCCACTGACAAAACATTAAATAATTATCCTAATTTAAATTAGTTATTTTTATTATTAGTTTGAGTATTGTTAAAAATATTTTTGTTGATGGATGAAAATGTACATAAATAAAATTCATTTATAATTTTTTAGACTTATAACAAATTGTCTCATGTTGAATTAGACAATATTCATGTAAATTATTGAGTGAAATGATGTCTTAATTGAGCCATTATTTGAAAATTCACAAACAAATAAACCTCTAAAATTGGAAAGATATTTCAACGGATGGTTCATTATTTGAAAATTTTATAATAAAGTTTTTGGGACTTACTTGGCCATGAATTTTCGGGAAAAAATAATTTGATCGAGATAATATTTCACTTGTGACTTACTTGATTATAATTAATTCAACGTAATCAAATTATTATATAAACAATCTTTTTTATCCCTTCACATGGATTTTGGTTCAAATTATGTTTAGATTAACTATGCCATAGTAGAGTTATATTACCGCAAATATCTCATCTTTAATATAATTAACGTTTTTTTTTGTCCAAATAGAATTATTTTCGGATTTAACACTTATTTACAGGAATTCGCTTGGTTTGTATATCGATTTTTTTATAAATAGTTGTTATCAGTTTAATTAAAAAAAATCATAGAACTCGCCATGTTAGTATGACAAGTTCCATGAATTTTTAATTTTTTTGTAGAACTCACTGTGCCAACCAGACGAGTTCTTGAAAAAGTACTAAATCTGAAAATAAAAATAATTTTTTCGGTGTGTTAAAAACGTAAATAATATTAAAAATGAAAATTTTGGGTAAAAACGTCTTATAGTAGCCACCTTCCCTATTTTTTTCTCCTTAGAAAAATATACTTAAATTTTAGAGAAATATTCAAGAGATTCTTAATAGACACAACCGTTCAATACTTCAATTAATTTTATCACCACGTTGGTTGTGATTTATTGGAAGTTCTATTGGCATATTAAGGGTAAATTACTTTTCTATCACCCAACTTTCTTCTCACTCATATTTTAGTCCTCGGAATTGAAATTTTTTAATTTAATCATTTAATTTTTGAATTGTTCTTATTTTGGTCACTCAACCGTTAAATAGTTAACGGCGTGATATACGACGTCAAAACGATGTCGTTTTAAAAAGGTCAAATTTACACTAAAACGACATCATTTTGGATCTTATAAAAACATTTTTTTTCTTTTCCCCTCATTTTCGTTTCAAGCTAACCAGTTACGGACCGTCATTTGCAATGATCATCCACCGTGCCGAGCAGGGATGGACCGATGGGGTGCTAGTGGGGACAACCACCCCCCCTAAAATTTTGAAATTCATATATGATATAGAAAAATTTTAGAATTTTTTTATGTATTTTCTATTA